>CAMZMU010000078.1:14872399-15622273 GCA_947311845.1 Poa pratensis
TGTTGTTGATGCTTCTTCTCTTGATAACACTTGATTTTCACTTTCTGCGCCTAGCTGAAAGGCGTTAAAGAAAAGCGCTTATGGGAGACAACCCATCGTTTTTATTTGCTGTTATTTTTGTTTTCTTTGAGTCAAGGAGTTTTGTTACTTCTGTAGCAACTCCTTTGTATCTTTATTTTATCGCAATGTTGTGCCAAGTAAAGTTCTATATTGAAAGTTGATGCAAGATTTGGATTTCTGCGCAGTGACAGATTTTTAGCTGTCACGGATTTGAGCTTATCTCCCTGTAGAAAATTCAAAAAATTCTGAAAAAATCACGCATATTCCTGAGATATGTACGCAACTTTCATTATTTTAGGCCAGATCCATCTGAGCAACTTAAGTGCCTCGAAAAAATTCGTCATTCCAGACTGTTCTGTTTTTGACAGATTCTGCCTTTTGTTTTGCATTCGCTCTTTTACTGTGTTTGTGTGGATTTCTTTGCTCCACAAAGCATTGGTGGCTGTAGCTAATGTCCAGAAGCTTTGGGATTGATTGTATCATTACAGAATATGAGAATTTTTGATTATGCACTAACCCTCTAATGAGAACTGTCTTGAGTTTGGTGTGAAGGAAGTTTTCAAGGATCAAGCGAGAAGGGTGATATTATGTGATCAAGAAGAGTGAAAAGCCTAAGCTTGGGGATGCCCCCGTGGTTCATCCCAACCATATTCAGAGAGACTCAAGCGTCTAAGCTTGGGGATGCCCAAGGCATCCCCTTCTTCATCAACAAACTTATCAGGTCATCTCTAGTGAAACTATATTTTAATTCTTTCACATCTTATGCGCTTTACTTGGAGCGTCTGTGTGTTTTTATTTTTGTTTTTGTTTGAATAAATTCGGATCCTAGCAATCCTTGTGTGGGAGAGAGACACGCTCCGCTTTTTCATGTGAATACTCATGTTCTTCACTTATATTTGTTGAGTATTCTTAACTAGCTACTGCAGTGCTTTTAGCTCCTGTTTTTCATGCATCTCTTCGAGCTGTTAGCACTTGTTTATAAATACTCTCTTGCTGCATTATATTATCATTTGGAGAGTTTATGTTTAAATAAATTATTGGTGTTTGTTTGGAAGAAAGAAAATGCTACATGTAGTAGTTGGTATTGGAAAAGACATATGCATTCTTGTAGATCATTGTCTTGTTTCGATTTGATGCTTTGCAATTGTTTTGAGCTCTCAAGTAGATCATGTTTAAGCTCTTGCATCATGTAGTTAAAGCCTAGTAGTGGAGAACTACCGTAGAGCTTGTTGAGACTTGGGATGCATATTTGTTCTCTCTAAGGTCTAGATATTTTCTGGTAAAATGTTTGAGCAACAAGGAAGACAGTGTAGAGTCTTATAATACTTGCAATATGTTTTTATGTGATTCTTGCTGTACCGGTTTATACTTGTGTTTGCTTCAAACAACCTTGCTAGCCTAAACTCTGTACTGAGAGGGAATGCTTCTCGTGCATCCAAAACTTGAGCCAAAACCCATGCCATTTGTGTCCACCATACCTACCTACTATGTGGTATTTCCTGCCATTCCAAGTAAATATTTCATGTGCTACCTTTAAACTATTCAAAACTTTATTACTCCTTATTTGTGTCAATGTTTTATAGCTCATGAGGAAGTATGTGGTGTTTTATCTTTCAATCTTGTCATTTACTTCTGACAGACTTTCACCAATGGACTAGTGGCATATACATCCGCTTATCCAATAATTTGCAAAAAGAGCTGGCAACGGGGTGCCCAGCCCCAATTAATTACAACTTTCATTAATAATTCTCTTCACATGTTTTGCCCTGATTTATCAGTAAGCAACTTAATTTGCAAATAGACACTCCTCCATGGTATGTGAATGTTGGAAGGCACCCGAGGATTCGGTTAGCCATGGCTTGTGTAAGCAAAAGGTTGGGAGGAGTGTCATCTATAAAGAAACTAAAATACATGTGTAAACAAAAGAGAAGAGGGATGATCTACCTTGCTGGTAGAGATAACGTCCTTCATGGGAGCCGCTCTTGAAAGTCTGGTTGACAAGGGGGTTAGAGTGCCCACTACCATTCGTTGACAACAACAAACACCTCTCAAATACTTATTTTGTGCTCTCTATATGCTTTCGAAAACTTAAAAAGCTCTAGCACATGATTTAATCCCTGCTTCCCTCTGCGAAGGGCCTATCTTTTACTTTATGTTGAGTCAGTTTACCTACTCCTTTCTATCTTAGAAGCAAACACTTGTGTCAACTTTGTGTGCATTGATTCTTACATATTTACTTATTGCACTTGTTATATTGCTTTATGTTGACAACTATCCATGAGATATACATGTTACAAGTTGAAAGCAAATGCTGAAACTTAATCATCCTTTGTGTTGCTTCAATGCCTTTTACTTTGAATCTATTGCTTTATGAGTTACCTCTTATGCAAAACTTTTTGATGCTTGTCTTGAAAGTACTATTCATGAAAAGTTTTTGCTTATATGATTCATTGTTTACTCTTTATCTATTTGTTAGCAAACTATAGATCATTGCTTTGAGTCACTTCATTCATGACATGAGCCTTGCAATATATTGATCAAGATTGTGTGAAAGCATGTCTCCTCAGAAATTATTTGTTGTTATCGTTTTACCTACTCGAGGACGAGTAGAACTAAGCTTGGGGATGCTTGATACGTCTCCAACGTATCCATAATTTCTGCTGTTCCATGCTTATATTATACCATTTGCTACATGTTTTTATACACTTCATATCACTTTTATGCATTTTCTGGGACTAACCTATTAACAAGATGCCACAGTGCCAGTTCCCTGTTTTCTGCTGTTTTTGGTTTCAGAAAGTTACTTCTGGAAATATTCTCGGAATTGCACGAAACAAAAGGCCAAGTCCCTATTTTTCCAGCACGTACACGGAGTCCGAAGGAGAGACGAAGGAGAGCCACGAGGTGGCCAAACCACCGGCGCGGCAGTGGGCCCAGCCGCGCCCTGTGGTTTGGGCCCCTCGGGGGTCCGCCGACATCGCCCCTTCGCCTATTTATTCCCCGAGACGTGAAAACCCTAAAACACCGAGCCTTTCATCCAGAACATATTCGCTGCCGCCGCCGTCGTCAACCCTAACTCGGGGGGTTTCTGAAGCTCTTCCCGGCACCCTGCCGGAGAGGGGAATCATCACCGGAGGGCTCTACATCGCCATGCCCGCCTCCGGAGTGATGCGTGAGTAGTTCATCCTTGGACTATGGGTCCATAGCAGTAGCTAGATGGTTGTCTTCTCCACTTGTGCCATCATGTTTAGATCTTGTGAGCTGCCTATCATGATCAAGATCATCTTATTGTAATGCTACATGTTGTGTTTGCTGGGATCTGACTTATATTGATACCTATGTGGAGCTGAATATTATATTATCATGTCTATGTCATTTGTGATCTTGCATGCTCTCCGTTACTTGTTGAAGCCTTGGCCAAGTGAATACTTGTAACTCCAAGAGGGGGTATTTATGCATGATAGTTGGGTTCAACCTCTATTTAACCTGGGATAGTGACAGCAAGTTCTAAGGTTGTAGATGTGTTGTTGCCACTAGGGGTAAAACAGCAATGCTTTATTCAAGGATGAATGTATTGTTTACATTACGCACATTACTTAATGCAATTGTCTGTTGCTTGCAACTTAATACTGGAAGGGGTACGGATGTTAACCGGAAAGTGGACTATTTAGGCATAGATGCATGCTGGATAGCGGTCTATGTACTTTGTCGTAATGCCCAAATGAATCTCATAGTAGACACCACAGCTCACACATGCATGTTATATGCACTTATCAATTGTCAATTGCCCAGCTGTAATTTGTTTACCCAGCATGTTAGTTATCTTATTGGAGAGACACCACTAGTGAACTGTGGACCCCGGTCCATTCTTTTACATCTGAAATACAATCTACTGCAATCATTGTTCTCTACTGTTTTATGCAAACAAACATCATCTTCCATTCGATACGTTTAACCCTTTGTTTTCAGCAAGCCGGTGAGATTGACAACCTCACTGTTAAGTTGGGGCAAAGTAATTTGATTGTGTTGTGCAGGTTCCACGTTGGCACCGGAATCCCTGGTGTTGCGCCGCACTACACTCCTTCACCAACACCTTCGAAGCAACCTCGTTTTCCTACTGGTTCGATTAAACCTTGGTTTCATACTGAGGGAAAACTTGCTGCTGCACTCATCATACCTTCCTCTTGGGGTTCCCAACTGACGTGTGACGTACAAGCATTGTTTCTGGCACTGTTGCCGGGGAGATATTCCCTCGTCAACTTAGAGCTAGCAGGGCCCTGGTGGCCCTCCTCTGCTGCTCCTTCGCTCCGTCAGGTGAGTTCTGGAAAAATAGGGACCCCCGTGTAGTTTCGTCCAATTCCGAGAATATTTCCAGACTAGCTTTTCTGGAATACAAAAACAGCAGAAAACAGGAACTGGCACTTCGGCATCTTGTTAATAGGTTAGTCCCAAAAAATGTATAAAAGTGATATAAAGTAGATGCAAAACATGTAGCAATTGGTATAAAACAAGCATGGAACATCAAAAATTATAGATACGTTTGAGACGTATCAGCATCCCCAAGCTTAGTTCCTACTCGTCCTCGAGTAGGTAAACGATAAAAACAAATAATTTTTGAGGTGACATGCTACTATCATAATCTTGATCATATAATATTGCAAGGCACATGTAAATGAATGAAGTGATCCAAGTCAATGGTCTATAATTTGCTACAAATAGATAATGAGTAAACAATGAATCACACAAGCTAAACGTTTTCATGAATAGTACTTTCGAGACAAGCATCAAACAGTTTTGCATAAGTGTTAACTCATAAAGCAATAGTTTCTAATAAAAGGTATTTAATCAACACAAAGGAAGAATTTAGTTTCAGCATTTGCTTCAACTTTCAACATATTTATCTCATGGATATTGTCAACACAAAGTAGTATAACAAGTCCAATACATTGCATATAACGCATGTTGTAACAAAGTTGACACTAGTGTTTGCTTGTGGAAGACAGAAAGAATAGGAAAACTGACTCAACATAAAAGTAAAAGAAAGGCCCTTCGCAGAGGGAAGCAGGGATTAAATCATGTGCTAGAGCTTTTAGGTTTTTGAAAGCATATAGAGATTGCATAAAATATTTGATACTCCTCCCAACCTTGCTAACACAAGCCATGGCTAACCGAATCCTCGGGTGCCTTCCATCAATCACATACCATGGAGGAGTATCTATTTTTGAGAGGTGTTTGTTAATTGTCAACGAATGGTAGCGGGTGAGAACAGTATTCTACCTGTCGAACGGACTTTTAAGAGCGGCTCCCATGAAGGACGTTATTTCTACCAGCAAGGCAGATCATCCCTCTTTCTCTTTGGTTTACACACATTCAGGTATTTCACTGTTTGTCATTGCTTACTGATGAATCAGGGCAAAAGTGTGAAGAGAATTAATTGGTTAAAGTTGTAATTAATTGGGACTGGGCACCCCGTTGCCAGCTCTTTTTGCAAGTTATTGGATAAGCGGATGTATATGCCACTAGTCCAGGTGTAAAAGTCCACTCGACAAATAGAATAAAGAATAACCACACTAATTCCTCATGAGCTAGTAAACATTGACACAAAAAGGGAATAATAACATTTTGAATAATTTAAAGGTAGCACATGAAAAATTTACTTGGAGTGGCAAGGAAATACCACATATAGGTAGTTATGGTGGACACAAATGGCATGGATTTTGGCTCAAGGATTTGGATGCACGAGAAGCATTCCCTCTCAGTACAGAGTTTAGGCTAGCAAGGTTATGTAAGCAAACAAGAATATCAACCCGTACACCAAGTTTTATATGACAAACATATTGCAAACGTTATAAGACTTCATACCGTCTTCCTTGTTAACCAAACCCTGTTATTAGAAAATATCTAGACCTTAGAGGTACCACCGATGCAAACCAAATTTTCAACAAGCTTTACGGTAGTTCTTCACTAATAGGCTTAACTCATGTGATGCACAAATTTAATCATGATCTACTTGTTAACTCAAAACAATTGACAAGCATCAAGTTATCCATTTTAGTGATCTACAAGATTAAGCAAGTTTTTCCTTATACCAATTACCACATGCAACATTTTCTGAACCAACCAAACACCAATCAATTTATTTCATCAACTCTCCAAACAAATATAAGTGAAGCAAGAGAGTACTTTCTACAAAAGAAAGCTAATAGCTCTGACAAGAGATACATGAAAACAAGAGCTAAAAGCTGAACAGCGCTAGATATGAATACTCAACAAATATAAGTGAAGAATAGGAGTATTCTCATGAAAAAGCGGAGCGTGTCTCTCTCCCAATCAAGAATGCTAGGGTCCAGTCAAGCTTTATTGAAAATAAAAGTGCAATACTGAAAATAAAAAGCACACAGACGCTCCAAGAAAAGCACATATGATGTGAAAGAATTAAAATATAGTTTCACTAGAGATGACCTGATAATTTTGACGATGAAGAAGGGGATGCCTTGGGCATCCCCAAGCTTAGACGCTTGAGTCTTCTTGAAATATGCTGGGGAGATCCATGGGAGCCTCCCCAAGCTTAAGCTCTTCACTCTTCTTGATCCTATTATATCATCCTTCTCTCTTGACCCTTGAAAACTTCCGTCACACCAAACTCAAAGTAGATCTCATTAGAGGGTTAGTGCATAATCAAAAATTCACATGTTCTGTAAAGACGCAATATGATTTGTTACTTTAAACATTAGCTACAGCCACTGATGTTATGTGAAGCTCTTCCACCCAAAAAAGAATTTCACTCAACACTAGTAAAAGAGAGAATGCGAAAAATAAAAAGGCATAATCTGTCTAAAACAGAACAGTCCGCAAAGACGAATTTTTTCGAGGCACTTACGACGCTCAGATCGAGAAACTCTGAACTAATGAAAGTTTCAGACATTCATAAAGATTACGCACAAAAATTTCAGATTTTTAACAATCTGGTGATTTTAGGAATTTCGTACAGTGAACAGCAAAAATCTGTTTCTGCGCAGCAATCAAAATTAAGCATCATCTTATCATTAGAGGCTACTCTTGGCACAACAATGCGAGAAAATAAAGATACAAAGGAGTTGCTACAGAAGTAAACAAACTCCTTGACTCAATAAAAGAAAAATTGCAGAAAAATAAAATGGGTTGCCTCCCATAAGCGCTTTTCTTTAACGCCTTTTAGCTAGGCACAAAGCATGCATCAAGTATTACCAAGTGAAGAAGCATCAACATTGTAATTTGTTCGAACAATAGAATCATAAGGTGGCTTAATCTTCTTCCTAGGAAAGTGTTCCATACCTTTCTTGAGAGGAAATTGATATTTTATATTCCCTTCTTTCATATCAATAATAGCACCTACAGTCCTAAGAAAAGGTCTTCCCAGCACAATAGGGCATGATGGATTGCACTCAATATCCAAGACAATAAAATCAACGGGGACATAATTGTTGTTAACCATGATAAGAACATCATCAATTCTTCCCAAAGGTTTTTTAATAGTAGAATCAACAAGGTGAACATCCAAGTAACAATTTTCCAAAGGTGCTAAATCAAGCATATCATATAATCTTTTAGGCATAACAGAAATACTAGCACCAAGGTCACACAAAGCATTGCAATCAAAGTCATTCAATTTCAATTTAATGATGGGCTCCCAACCATCTTCTAACTTCCTAGGGATAGAAGCTTCATGTTTAATTTCTCTTCCCTAACTTGTATGAGAGCATTAGTAATATGTTTAGTAAAAGCCATGTTTATAGCACTAGCATTAGGACTTCTAGCTAGCTTTTGCAAGAACTTAATTACTTCAGAAATATTGCAACCATCAAAATCAAAGTCATTATCATCAAAAGTAATGGAATTATTCTCTTCCTTATTGCTAGAAATTTCAGCATCTTTATCAAGGACAGTTTCAGAGTTATCAGGCAATTTAGGACATTTTGCAATAGAAGTGGAAACATTACCAACACCAACTATCTTGCCATTAATGGTAGGAGGTTTGTTAACACTTGAGTTTGAAGCATTTTCAGAAGTAGTAATAGTATAAACTCTAGCAATATTTCTTTCTAGCAATTTCATCCTCTCTTTCCCATCTAGCATGCAATTCAGCTAACATCCTCACATTGTTATCAATTTTAACTTGTATAGCATTGAGAGTTTTGCTCTCTTTAACATCATGAGGCATGTTCTTTAGTTTCAATAAGTCAACATCAAGAGCAAGACTATCAACTTTAGAGGAAAGCACATCAATTTTCCCAAATTTCTCCTCAACAGTTTTATTGAAAGCAGTTTGTGTACTAATAAAATCCTTAAGCATAACTTCAAGATCAGGGTACACTCTTATTATTATTGTAGGAGTTACTATAGGAATTTCCATAACCATTGCCACTATTAGAAGGATAGGGCCTATAATTGCTATTACCAAAATTATTCCTATAAGCATTGTTGTTGAAATTATTATTTTTAATGAAGTTCACATCAACATGCTCTTCTTGAGCAACCAAAGAAGCTAAAGGAACATTATTTGGATCAACATGTGTTTGACCATTTGCAAGCATAGACATAATAGTATCAATTTTGGCACTCAAGGAGGAGGTTTCCTCAACAGAATTTACCTTCTTACCTGTTGGAGCTCTCTCGGTGTGCCACTCAGAATAATTAATCATCATATCATCAAGAAGCTTTGTTGCAGCACCCAAAGTGATGGACATAAAGGTACCTCCAGCGGCCGAATCCAATAAATTCCTCGAAGAAAAATTTAATCCTGCATAGAAGGTTTGGATGATCATCCAAGTAGTCAGTCCATGAGTGGGACAATTTTTAACCAATGATTTCATTCTCTCCCATGCTTGAGCAACATGTTCATTATCAAATTGCTTAAAATTCATTATGCTACTTCTCAAAGAAATAATCTTAGCAGGAGGATAATATTTTCCAATAAAAGCATCTTTGCATTTAGTCCATGAATCAATACTATTTCTAGGCAAAGATAGCAACCATTCTTTAGCACGTCCTCTCAAGGAGAAAGGAAAAAGTTTCAGTTTAATAATATCACCATCTACTTCCTTGAGCTTTTGCATTTCACAAAGTTCAACAAAGTTATTAAGGTGAACAGCAGCATCATCAGTACTAACACCAGAAAATTGCTCTTTCATAACAAGATTTAAAAGTGCAGGTTTAATTTCATAAAATTCTGCTGAAGCAGCAGGTGGAGCAATAGGTGTGCATATGAAATCATTGTTGTTCGTGCTAGTGAAATCACACAACTTAGTGTTCTCAGGAGTACTCATTTTAGCAGAAATAAAAACAGTACAGAAAATAACTTGAAAGTAAACTAGATGCAAGTAACTAATTTTTTTGTGTTTTTGATAATTGAAAGCAAACAAGATAAAATAAAATAAACTAAGCAAGACAAAAACAAAGTAAAGAGATTGGAAGCGTGAAACTCCCCTTGCAGAAGACTGCTGTCTCCCCGGCAACGGCGCCAGAAAAATAGCGTCGAGGGAGATAGGAGTCTGCTGAAGAACTTCACTCCCCGGCAACGGCGCCAGAAAAATAGCTTGATGACGTGAAACACACGTTCGTTGGGAGACCCCAAGAGGAAGGTATGATGTAGTCAGCAGCAAGTTTTCCCTCAGAAAGAAACCAAGGTTATCGAACCAGTAGGAGCAGCAACTCTTCAGAAGGTTGTCAACGGCGCCAGAAAAATAGCTGTGCAGGGAGTCTGGACTGTTGACGTGGAATCTGCACACAACACAATCAAACTACTTTGCCCCAACGAAACAGTGAGGTTGTCAATCTCACTGGCTTGCTGAAAACAAAGGATTAAACGTATGGTGTGGAAAATGAGTATTAAATTGCAGAGAATGAAAAAGGAACAGTTTGCAGTTTGTGGTTGTTTAATCAGTGTAAAAGAATGGACCGGGGTCCACAGTTCACTAGTGGTGTCTCTCCATAAAAGATAACTAACATGTTGGGTGAACAAATTACAGCTGGGCAATTGACGAATAGTGAGCGCATGACAATGCATATACATGACATGTTGACTACTATGATATTTAATTGGGCATTACGACATAATACATAGATCGTTATCCAACAGCATCTATGACTAATAATCCACCGCCGGGTTGTCATCCGAGTCCCCCGTTGGTATTAAGTTGCAAGCAACGGATAATTGCATTAAGTAAAGTGCGTAATGTAAACAAACACATATGTCCGTGGACATAGCATCGTTAGGTTATCCCTAGTGGCAACAGCACATCCACAACCTTAGAACTTTCTGTCACTGTCCCAGGTTAAACGGAGACATGAACCCACTATCTAGCATAAATACTCTCTCTTGGAGTTACAAGCATCTACTTGGCCAAAGCATCTACGAGTAACGGAAAGCATGCAAGATCTTAAATAACATATAAGATAGATTGATAATCAACTTGACATAATATTCAATATTCATCGGATCCCAGCAAACACAACATGTAGCATTACAATAATATGATCTTGATCATGTAGGGCAGCTCACAAGATCTAAACATGATGGCACAAAGTGGAGAGACAACCATCTAGCTACTGCTATGGACCCGTAGTCCAAGGATGAACTACTCACGCATCACTCCGGAGGCAGGCATGGCGATGTAGAAGCCTCCGGTGACGATTCCCCTCTCCGGCAGGGTGCCGGGAAGAGGTTCTGAACCCTCCCGAGCTAGGGTTGACGACGGCGGCGTCTCTGGAACTTTTCGTGGATATTTGCTCAGGTACTTAGGGTTTTCGCGTCGGGGGGAATAAGTAGGCGAAAGGGCGGCGGCTGCGGACCCCCGAGGGGCCCACACCACCCCAGGGCGCGGCAGAGGGGGGCCCGCGCCCTGGCGTGTGGGCCCTGGTGGCCCTCCTCTGCTGCTCCTTCGCTCCGTCAGGTGGTTCTGGAAAAAGGGACCCCGTGTAGTTTCGTCCAATTCCGAGAATATTTCCAGACTAGCTTTTCTGGAATACAAAAACAGCAGAAAACAGGAACTGGCACTTCGGCATCTTGTTAATAGGTTAGTCCCAAAAAATGTATAAAAGTGATATAAAGTAGATGCAAAACATGTAGCAATTGGTATAAAACAAGCATGGAACATCAAAAATTATAGATACGTTTGAGACGTATCACAGATCTATGAGCTCCTTCAATAAGCTCGATTTTGGTGTGTCCCATATATACCGAGGGTATGAACTATCATTGTAGAAGATGTAGTATTCGGGCAAAGATTGTGAGGACCACCCTTCTCGTGACAACTATGAGAGAAACTCCAAAATCGATAAGTAGAGGCAAGATCTGAAAGACCATACCTATAAATATTTAATATTCCAAACCATCATTAACGTCGGGAAGCAGGCCGAAGATATCTTATTGTAGAAGATGCATTCTCCATCAACGGAGATGCCAAAAGATGACAGGTACCAAAAATCTAACCTAATGTATTGAAAACATTATTTTATTAAAAACTCCACTCATAGCCTCTGTATTGGCCAGTTTGACACTTTTTACATGCGTGGTATCACAATGCATATAGGTGGCGCTTGTTCCATTTCTTGAGATGCAACAAGCGGTGCTTTTGTGTCTGAGAAAATGCTGGGAGGACTTAATGATGATTAACAGTTGTGTAGCTACCTTGTGGCATACGTGGAAATCATCTGGCCTAAGAGAACTACAGGGTCTAAATTACTAAGTATCATGCTCAGTGACGAAGCTAGCTCATCATCATTGCTCGGGCAAGGTCTAAGTAAACGTGCATTGCCTAGTGATTGCACCTTAAAAGGTTTTGGTTAAATTTCACTTTCAAGTAGTAGTTAAGGGGAACCCAGCAGCTAGCCCGGGCAGGTGCCCGGCATGTCAGGCCTTGGCTCCGCCGCTGATCATGCTAGCTATCAAATTAATATGCTTACATCATATCTGTTATAACAGACATTGTTGAACTTCGACATCTAAAATCAAACTAGACCCGCAAAATCAAATTAGACCCTACTCACACCATGTCAGCATGCATATGCACAAATATCATCTTTCATTCTCTTCCTTCGTTCTTGAAAGTAGTATAACTTTGCTTGTACACACAACCTTATAGTAGTATGCACAGATCACAAGAAGTATATATATATGTAAAGCTTAAAAAAAAAGAAGTATATGTAGAACAAACATTCTTCTAAGAGCACGTGAGTGATGTCAGATGGGTAGTTGCAAACTACTCCTAACTTTAGACCGTAAATGGGGTAACTCTATGCACCTAATCTTAACATGGTCTGTGCTCATCGTGCGGGAAAATCTCCCATCTTTATTTCAGAAATTCAAAGCTGAGTTGTTGCCCATGTATTTATACAGCCCTCCTCCCCTCCCATGTCTATTGAGATGTCAATTTTCCAGCGATGGGAGAACTACATTGGTTGTTCCGTTGTTCTTGTCTTGCTCCTTTTCACTTGCCATCTCTTCAAGCTAGCCGACGGGAATCGTAGCCTCGTAGGTATCAGGAGGGAGGTAGCAACGAGAGAGGAAATTATTCGCTCATGCATGGTTTACTCCTACTCTACATGGACGGGCCCAGATGAGCGAGCGTGTTCACTCCCTTCTTTCAGCGCAGCTTCTCGTTGCCCGCTCAGCCCTTCCTACCCTCTACTAGTGAAATGCCCGTGCGTTGCGACGGCTTAAAATAGATCACACGCCTTATGTTTTAAGTAAAATCGGATTTTAGTTCCATCATTGTTCCAGAGTATGCGGGCTTTCTCTCATATTTCAATTCTCTTACATGTCCATTATACAATAATCCTCACAGAAGTTTAAAAAAAAATAGTCAGCACTTACATTCTAATTTTCTTTGTATACACCGTGGCTATCCAAAAGTATCACACATTATTTTATCTGACCCACAACCAAATAAATCTCAGAGTAAGAAAACATAAGTGCACACAGAGCAACCTCAAGGAATTCAAAGTAAACTTGTGCTCAAATGAAAGAGCGGGTACAAAAAAGAGGGAATGTAAACAATATGCTATTATATCATGCGAGAGCCAGCATGTGAGCCAGGGGGCACTGGGGCAGCAGATGGCAGAGCCGACTACATTGTGCAGTTTCACCCGCCCAGCCCCCCAATCTCGAATACGATGGACTTGATTGTATGGTGTACCTAATAGATAGCTCTCTACATCAAATATTCGAAGTATATCTTGATCATGATTCTCTGAACTCTTGAACAAAATCTGCAATAGCAGAATCACATGCCTCTTTATCCAATAATATAGGTATTCATATCCCAGCAAAATTACAATCGATGCAAATATAGATATTCACACCCCGAAAATACAATGATTATAAAGTGATTCTTCATGCAGCTGGGTCTAATTTTTTATAGATACAAGGCCAAAGGCCCAACGTTAAATTAATAACGCCGAAACGGCGACAAGGATACAGAGTGCTGGACCCAGCTTAGACCAACGAACTACACACACCCACAGAAGATACAGGACAACCGAGGAAACTCCGGCGAGGCGGGTCTAAATTAAACTACGCTCCTTATCCAATATTATGTCTCGCATATGTAGATAGCTGAATCTAAAAAATCAACCATTGACTACAAATCTAGCATAACAGCCCAACTTGCGAGCCACCTGTCGCAACTCTTTTTGGATGAAATATGCCGAGATCCATTATTTCCTCCAAGTCGACCGTCATCATAAACTTGGCCAATATAAGTCGAACGAGAGACTCAAATTTGACTATTTGTCAACGTTGAGACCTTTAAAAAAAATTGTGTCGCACCATATATTTCTTTCATATGCTATTTTTCACCGCATTTTCTTATATAGTTTTCAAGATGTAATTATAGTAAAATTTTATCAGATTATTTGTTAGATTCAATCAGCAAAGCATCCGAGCTGAATAGACAAATATATCAGATTCAATCAACAAAGCATTGAGGCTGCATAGGATCTTTACCAAAATTTTCCAGAACACACGTATCGTACAGTAGATAGCATGTGCGGATGGATCCTGGACCTGGACCGTGCTCAGAGGAGCATCTCGTTGCTGCCCGAGGCCTCCCCGCTGAATCAACAAGGAGGATCTCCACGGCCGCTCGACACATTCTGAACCTCGACAGCATCCTTGACTACACCGCCGCTTCTGCTGCTCTTTCCCAGATGCCGCCACATTCTGGATTTCTGGAACATGCCACCCCATGAAACATATTTCTCCCACACATTGAACGTGGTGATTCCTTTCTGGTCAAATCATCTCCTGGGCACCGGCGAAAGCAACCCAGAATCACTTAAAATCCAACACATACATCTTCTATCTCTTAATTAATCGTTTTCCTTCCCCTGAGCTCCCCAATCTGTACGTACAACAACGCGGGAGAAGGAAAAGGGATCGATTACTCGTTCCTGGAAGAGGAAGGTGAGGCGGGCAAGGGGCGCGGTGCAGGTCTTGTTGACGACGCCGGCAAGCCCGCCGGCAGCCACGTGCGACGCGGTGTCACCACGCAGGGAGGGTGGGAATACCGCGGGAGGAGACGGGAGTGGCCCGACAACGGCTGGAGGTGGGAGCGACGGCGGCGGAGAGAAGTACGTCGACAAGTTGGGGCCTGAGAAGTATCTGGCCGCCGCTCCTGGCTCTAACGGCCACGACGCCCTGGCCTTCATCCTCGCCGAGTCCAGGAGGTCGACTTCGAGCGCATCGTCGTTCGTCGCCGGTGGGCCCTTGGCTTGATGCCCCTGCACCCCCGCTCGTGCCGGGCGCCCGGGCTGCCCCGGCTCGCGACAGAACGAACCGTTATTTCTCATAGGCGGTGGCAGTTGTCGTTATTTGGACTGAAATATAGGGGCGGCGGCACATCACATAATAACGAACCGTCTATTTTACTTAGCGGTGGCACATAATGTAATATTCCGAAACCTATAGGGTAGAATCAGAATCAAAAAACGTACCAACCATCACCTCTAGCTATATTAGATGTAAGCCTATTTGATAAGTAATAAAGTATGCCTAGATTCAAAAAAAAAATATAGTAGAGATATGGTACTTCTTCTTTTTTTTTAAAGAAAAAGATAATCTTCATCTTGAGTTTTGCTGCTAAACGTGGGGCCGGGTCATATTGATCCCCGCTGGACATTGTATGGCCAAAATCCCATTGTCTTTTTATCCAATCTGCCGGCAGCCCAGTAGGCAAACGAGGCGGCCCGCCCCAGATACACCCCAGGAAAGAAACCCTAGAAACGTTTGCTCCCTTATAAATTACCACCACGCCGCCACCCTAACTCAACAGTTCATCCTCCTGCGGCTCTCCTCCCTCCTCTTCTGACCCTCTCAACACATCGCTCCGCCGAATTTTCGATTGATTTTGCTTCTCTGCCTATATCTTTCGATGGTTGATCCGAGGTTGTAGCGGTGATGACAAATTTGTGGACTAGAGTTTCTGATACTACCTCTTCAGTAGTATATGAAGACAACCCCTTGGCTGTCTGAGCTCCCAGATCTCATCCCATCGATAGATCTTTTATTCTTGTTTTGGTCTAATCCGCTGTGTTAGTTTATGTGTGCATCGTATGAATAGGTTTTTGAGCGGTGATGATACATTGTGGACTAGAGTTTCTGATACTGCCACTTCAGTAGTATTTGAAGACAACCCCTTGGCTGTCTGAGCTCTTAGATCTCATACTATAGACCAGTTTTGTTTTTCTTGTTTCGGTATAATCTGCCGTGTTCATTCTGTTTGCATCGTTTGGTTTGGGTATTTGAGTGGTGATGATAAACTGTCGAGAGTTTCTGATACTGCCACTTCAGTAGTATTTGACGACAAACCCTTGGCTGTCTGAGCTCTCAGGTTTGCCCCAAATTGATGCCTTTCGATTAGATTGCACCTTTTCTTCCGATTTAACAAGTGTTTTTGTTTGGTTTCATGCGTCCATTTACCAATTCCGGAGGATGATTTATGTTCCTTGCGGCCTAATGGCTTGGACGCGACACGCGATTCTGTGGTGATATCCTGATTGGTGGCGTTCTCAGTGCCAGCTTATCGTGGAAACGCCTCATATATTCTCTCCTTAATTTTAATTTATTGTTTTTGTATTGCGTTTTTGGGATCTAAATGATGCGAAACTACGAAAGGGAAAGCGTCTGCTGTGGCGACCATGTCAGTTCTTTCATTTTGATAGGAAGATCTGATAGATTCCTCGAATTATATGTTCTTTTTTCTCTGAATATTTTTGGTTCATTTAGTTGTGGATGATGAGATCACAAGTAAAATACAGTTATCCCTGTCTTACTTCCTCGGAAGGGTGCTGAGAATACTTCTAATCTGACACTTATTTTGCCTTGCACATTAAATTATAGTCCTTTTGTTATCTTATTAAGAGATCTTAGCCGGTGATGATCTGTATTGGTTGCTGAACAGGCACATAGATTGTCTGTATGTGTTGATATTTTTGCACTTGACTAGGACGGTCTGAGGCTATCTGATCAATAAAACAGTTGTAACAAACTTTGATTTTGTGGTTTGTTTTCCTTTTTCCTTCTGATAATTTGTGATTGCAGGATATTTATCTTGATGGGTGTAACATCAGATTTGACACTCTTGTCTGCTTAAGGACTAATGACCTGGAAAATAGGATGATTGTACTTTGGATATGTTGTGAAATTGTAATCTGATGGATGCAGCATCTGAATTTCTTTTTATTTGTAGATTTAATACAACTATTATAGGACACAATGTAATTTCTTTCTCTGATTGATTAAATAGATATTTGTAATGTGTATGAAGTGTAATCTGATGGATGTTACATCATCTGTATTCTATGCAAGCCTTTCTCTGATGTAGTATTTGCCTATAATTGAATATTACCGTTATGGTCATGTAGGTTGTAATTGTGCTTTCTACTCCCCTGCTCTACGCATTGCACCACCAATTTTTGATTTGAATCAGGTCTTGTGTCTAAACACTCAGACACACCGATTGTTGTAGTCCTCTAATGATGGCGCTGTCCATTGATTGCCTCTGAAGGATTGACTGTTCGTTTGTTGGATATTAGCTGGTGATTACTAGCATTCCTTGCTGAACAAGGACACTGATTGTCTGTACCTTGTAAATATTTTGTGTGAATTTACGGTTGATCAGTATTCTGTGTTGTTTTACTCCTGACATTCACTCATGTGAATGCAGTTTGATTCCAATGGTGGTTATATGGCTGACCTTTGGCTAAACTTTTTAAGTGAATGGTTCCAACTTTTGTTCTATTTTATATGAACCTTTTAGAAATTGTTGTCGAGAGTACAAATTGCCAATCAGAAACATTGTATTTCAAGTAAACACCTGGCTCATTAGTTTCTGTTTTTCGTAGGTTTGCCCTGCCAGGCACCAGGCTCAGCTTAGCGGTGCTGCTGGTTCATTAGTTTCTGTTTTTCCCCTGTGCTGATATGTTGAGTAATCCGTATCTGGGTTCCACGCTGATACCTACGAAATTACTTGGGGATTTAGTCCTCTTCGTGAACAAAAAACCAACGAGGCTGTGCAACATTTGAGTCCGTTTTTATTTTTAGTTTTTTGGACTGAAGTCTTTTGATTCTTTTATGCTTGGTTTCGATTTTGCGTGCATAGGGTTCTGGGGTTTTGCCTGCGATTTTTTTTGAAACAAAACGGGCAATTTGCTTCATTTTATTAAAAAATGTATGAGAGAATTGGCCGGTTAATTAACGGGAAACCAGCCTAAAACCGATACAAACACCCTCGCAAGCCGTCATGGAACACGACCGCTTCGAGGGCACACTCAGCCACCCTGGCTACCAACACGAACATCACGCACACCACTAAGAACGAGGACAGCCGTCGAGGTTGTCCACCGGCAGCATCATCATCACTCCTCCCTGAGCAAGCGACTCCGATTTCGCCGAAGAAACGACCTCCTAAGAAAGCCTCACCACAGCGGCAGCGATAAGCCCACGCCGGCCTCTGCCAAACAGATGACTCATCGCACGGGGACAGGCAGCTCCGATTTGAGGACGGGCTCCGAAGAGGAGATATGCAAGACCTGCGCCGAAGAAGCTCTTCACACCGGACCGCCCCTGCAGGTCATCGTAACGCTGCTCATACGAAGTCTTGAAAACATAGCAGCTCCGACTTCCCAACCTGGGAAGACCAGCACGAAGACTCGGACACGTCGGAGCAGAGCCGACTACCAGGATCTTGCCACGACTAAACCATCGCTCGCCACCATCATCGTTGCCCAGCCTGACGCCAAACGGAAACTCCACACCGACAATTGGCCGCTGCCAACCACGATGTTGTGCAAGTCCAGCCTATGGGGAGCACGAAGGGGAGCACATCTTCAAGACGATGTCCTCAGGAGGGGAAGCGATGCGAGACGACGCCATCATCTGATCCTGAAGCAGGATCTCGGCCTTGGCCGGAAGAAGTGACCCGAGGACTGAGGCGGACGAAGTGCTCCTCGACGACCCCCCAAGGAGGAGAGCGACGTCCACAGACGCCGCGCCGTCAGGCTTTCGCCCGTAGCAATCCGACCATCACATCCACGCGCAATCGAACCAGGACGGGAACCGCCCTATTGCCGACCTGCTGCCTCGCTGGCCCGAGCACCTCCTGCACAGCTGCGACGCCCACGCCACGCAGGACCACCAACCTCACCGCCGGCATAACCGGAGGGCCAGAGCGGGCCGAGCCTGACCAGATCTAGCGCCCCGAGACGCCAGCGCGACCAAGCAACCGTCAGCCGGCCGGCGACCGCACACCCGCGCCGGAGAAGACCGGGACCAGGAGGGGGGCCGCCACCCCGCCCCTACACGCCAGCAGGACCGGAGCTCCACATCGGCGCCGCCGCACCAAGGGGGAGTCGGAGCGCCCCCCGAGCCGCGCGCGCAGCAGATCCATGGAGACCGGACGCGGAGGAGGCCGCCCACCGCCGGGGAGCCGCGCCGGCCGCAGGAGAACGGGACCGGGCCTCAGCCAACAGCAACCATCGAGCTCGGGCTCGAGCGCGGGCGCGAAGAGCCCCGCCGCCGCCGTCATCCGCTTGGGCTTTTGCCCGGCGGAGTCATCCGGCGAAGGCGAGGAGAGAGGAGGGAGGTGGGTGGCGGCGGCGGTGGGGCTAGGGTTCCCCCGAGCCGCCCTGGGAACGACGCGGGGGTCAGGAGTGAACTCTTTTGCGTCTGTATCCCTATGCTGGTTCTTCGTCACGCCTGCGATGTTAGTGGCAAAGGACTTGTGAATTATACCACCACGCCACCGCGTCGAATGCGCTGGCGGCGAGCTCGGGCGTCTCTAAAAGCCCATCCAACACTGATGTCCGTTCTGGGTGATCTCCGATGACTAGCGACCGGACGGTTGTAGCTGAACGCTAAGGAAGCTAGTGCTGCTTCTCAAGCGAGGCGACATGGCACGAATCGGCGCGACAGGGAATGGGGCGGCTAGATCTGCTAGTGTATAAGCTAGGCCGGGGTTATGGTGGCCGAAATCATCACCGGCGTAGGGGAGCAACGGGCGGTGGGATGAAGACAAAGAGACGGCTGGTCACGCGTGCAGCTGTTTTTATGTGATAGGGCACCGTTTGGTGCCCCAAATTTGTTGCACCAAACCCAACCTTTTAGGGCACGCTGTAAAAATTTGGGGCATCTTTCTGTTGAAGCTGCATTTATCGCTCTACTTGCCCTATATGACAGTTATTTTTAGGGATGCGTCTCTCAGAAAAAGTGCAGTGATCTAGAGAACGAACTCCATGAGCCCTTTTGTAAAAATTTTTTCAAAAGAAACAGAAGATTTTATAAGTTTTGAAAATGTGAAAAATCCTAAATTTAGATAATCATTATTTTAGTAGTGTGAAAAAATCAATGCGAAAGATTATTTATTTTGGATTGTGTATAAATGGCAATATCTGGATCTTAGATGTGAATAGTGCAATTTTTTTTCAGATTAGTTAGCATTTGTCATTTTTGTCTAGAATACATCATTGTCTATACTAAGGATTTTTTCAGATTTTTTTAAACTTCAAAATATTGATGTAAAGTAATACAATAAAGGGATTTATTGTAAAGAAATACAATATTTTTTTAAAAACTTCAAAATATTGATGTGGGTGCAAATGAGAGGAAAATGACTGCTTTGTAGTTGTGTTCGTCTGAACCGACAGTAATGGCGACCGAGAAGCGTTTGTGCACCGAGCGGGGCTTGATTCGGGTCATCAGACTAAGGGTGCAGAGGGACACACTTATCGATAAGAGACGGGAAGCAGGTGGAGCAGATAAGTTGCGAGGCCGATAGCTTAGACGGCGATGCACCTTTTGCCTCCTTGGGAGCAGTGCGGAAGGCGCGATAATTCGGGGAAGGCGATCGGCATGGACGCGCCTGATGGTTCATGAAAGTTCATAACCGGTCACACTTGTGAGCTTTAAGTGGGCCCACACGTTTCAGACCTTAGTCTATGAACAGTCCAAATGATTTACTCGACGGAAACGCGCCGTTTGGGCATTCGTGAGTCTGGTTTCGACGAGGAGGGAAAAAAATGAGGAGAATTAACGGTGTGGGGCAAAACTAAATATATAGTGGTTATCGAAGTGGGCACCAAAAATAGAACACCCAATAAGAAAAGCAGTAAAAATTCTTGTTACGTCGTTTGTTTTCGCACTTTGCCCCTTGAGAAAATAGGGAGTCAACGGACAGTCTTTTTTGTTAGTTCATACCGGTTCGCTACGTACCACGTGATGGTCCGGCTGTACTGAGTGGAGGTTTTTTTATGAAGAAGGGAAGGACCCTGAAGGGTCGGAACTACGCACAATCAGAAGAAACACCATCTGATACAAGGCAAGTAGGCAACCGTCGCCATGGCTGGGCTCGAAGTTGTGGCCGTCAAAACTCCTCTTCGGGGACTAAAAGCACAAACAATTATTAGTACAAAAAATCATGTGTTACAACATTTGAAAAAACACAGAATGTAACACCAAAAAATCGGGAGAAACACAAACGCCCGGAACCTTGTAACATCTCACGTGTTCTCCAATGAAACTCGATCTTGATGCAGATTTTAGACGTATGTAACTTTGCAAAGTCACAAAAGAAAAAGCTGACTAGCTGTGATAATATTGTGTCTACAGCTACACACAGCACCTGGGTGGGATCCCGCGCGTGAGGAGAAAAGTAACAGCTAGTTGCGCAGCTGACGCTCGCGCGCGAGACGACCTACAGATGCGCGCGCTAGGTCCCCTAGAATAAGCATTTTCCATTCAATCTCCACTCACGTCCGCGCTAGAGAACGATAATTAATCCTCCGCGCGTCCCGCAAACCTTTGCCGATAACGTAAACCGATCGGAAAGTCTCCTCCATGACCACGTTATGGAATGCGACTTTTGCAGACAACTTGGCAACTTGCAAACTTGCCCAGGTCAGATCAACTCGAAAGTTGAAGATCAATCTGCCTCCAACGATCCAACTTGCATTGTGATTAACCCGGCCCTGACACCATAATGTTATGATACAGATAATGTGCTCCGATCTTTCGCGATGCACCTCCTAATTGATGGATCTCATAGAAAACAATTACACAATACGTGCATTAATCCTGCGAGCAACTCGTTGATATAGACGCACCTCACGCCAAAAAGGTGAAGCCGACGAACAACTTGACGACGAACAAAAAGCTTCACAACAAAGCACGACAATAGTTGAAACACAAAATTCACGTGAAATATAAAATATTGATTAACTAGACAAATGACAGAGATGCCGTCACCATACACCAACTATGAAGGGATGATTCACAACGAAGGAACACAATGTTCTACTCCGAGCGCACCCCTACGTAGACTAGCATGTGGAAAGATAACATTTATATAGGTGAGGGGCAGCCAGAAAGATAACATAGCATGTGGACTAGCACTCCTATTCTAGTTCGTCTTAGACTCGATACAAACTACCTTAGACTTAATATTGCATATCGTGTGGATTCCCTCAGCTGGGAAGCATTGCGTTTACTGTAGGCGGTCTCCTGCCCGAAAAGTTGCTTTGGAGCCGGGCCTCTATGGAGTTTTTTTTTGTGTTGAAATCCACATTTTAAGTTTCAAAATATTTAAAAAAATACTAAATGTTGATAATGATATATTCTACGATGGATAATAGTGTGCTGCCTCGGGGATTGCTGCCCCCCATATGGATACCGTCCCATATCATTATCATTGAGATATGTGCATCACTTGCTTAGCTTTGACTCATACCTTGATACTTAATCTCCGGGTAATAAAGCTGATCGACCAGTGACATCATGACTGTGACAAGAGAAGTGAGAGAGACAGTGCCGACACAGTGTTCCCAGCCCATGTCATTGATGCATGGTAACTTGTCCGTAATTAAGCTGCACGTAGCTAGCCTCATGTCCTTGACAGAAGGAGCGAGAAACGAGCTGAGACAAATACCACATGTCCAACACTTATGGTTGGGAATGCATCTATTTACATGTGATGTTGTGGATCTCAACCAATAAGCGTTGGTATGTTCTGTGCGTCAAACATGCATGCACATGCACACCTGATGTAGTGCTTCCCGGGTCAAACATGCATGCACATGCAGCTAGCTAGCTCAAAGGATCGATCCGCTGGCTTTTATGGTATTACCTAGCTAGTTCAATCTGCTTAATTTAGTGACGGGATTGAAAAATGTTGGTGGTGTTGGGAGGAGGAAGAAGACTGTAGAGAATATTCGATTTTACAGTCAGCTTTTACGGGGTCTATTCTGGCCGAGTAATTTTTAGCCCTTAAAACAGCCAAAACACAAACTGAAAATGTTAATGTTACGGTCACCGCTAGAGATGCTCTAAAACCAGCTAGATGGAGAACGATCACATCGAATATCTTGCACGGAACTGCGGGTAACTTCGTTGACCTCAGAGCAGTGGAGGAGCCCAAAGACAGCTATTCGGGTTCATCGTCAGACAAGTCTCTGGCCACCCCAGAGGAACTGGAGGTGTGAGTAAGCATTGGTGCATTGCGTGGTCGAGGTGTCTTTCGCCAGTCTTCAAACGTTCCGGGTACGTGCGCTGCTGCGCGCCAGGCAGGAGATCAAGAAGCAGACGCGTCTTTGGTTGGCTGATTGCTAGGCGTGCCTGCTCGTTGGGAGACCCCAAGAGGAAGGTTTGATGTAGTCTAGCAGCAAGTTTTCTCTCAGTATGAAACCAAGGTTTATCGAACCAGTAGGAGCAGCAACTCTTCTGAAGGTTGTTGGCGGCTCGCACGGCGCAACACGATCACCAACGTGGAATCTGCACACAACACAATCAAACTAGTTTACCCCAACGAAACAGTGAGGTTGTCAATCTCACGGGCTTGCTGAAAACAAAGGATTAAACGTCTCGTGTGAAAAATGAGTATTAAATTGCAGCGAATGAAAAAGGAACAGTTTGCGGTTTGTGGTTGTTTAATCAGTGTAAAGAATGGACCGGGGTCCACAGTTCACTAGTGGTGTCTCTCCATAAAAGATAACTAACATATTGGGTAAACAAATTACCGCTGGGCAATTGACAAATAGTGAGCGCATGACAATGCATAAATATGACATGATGATTACTATGGTATTTAATTGGGCATTACGACATAATACATAGACCGTTATCCAACAGCGTCTATGAGTAATAATCCACCGCCGGGTTGTCATCCGAGTTCCCCGTTGGTATTAAGTTGCAAGCAACGGATAATCCCATTAAGTAAAGTGCGTAATGTAAACAAACACATATGCCCGTGGACATAGCATCGTTAGGTTACCCCTAGTGACAACAGCACATCCACAACCTTAGAACTTTCTGTCACTGTCCCAGATTAAACGGAGGCATGAACCCACTATCTAGCATAAATACTCTCTCTTGGAGTTACAAGCATCTACTTGGCCAAAACATTTACGAGTAACGGAAAGCATGCAAGATCATAAATAACATAGCGCATAGATTGATAATCAACTTGACATAGTATTCAATATTCATCGGATCCCAGCAAACACAACATGTAGCATTACAATAATATGATTTTGATCATGCAGGGCAGCTCACAAGATCTAAACATGATGGCACAAAGTGGAGAGACAACCATCTAGCTACTGCTATGGACCCGTAGTCCAAGTATGAACTACTCACGCATCATTCCGGAGGCAGACATGGCGATGTAGAAGCCTCCGGTGACGATTCCCCTCTCCGGCAGGGTGCCGGGAAGAGGTTCTGGACCCTCCCGAGCTAGGGTTGACGGCGGCGGCGTCTCTGGAACTTTTCGTGGATATTGGCTCAGGCACTTAGGGTTATTTTCTCGGGGGGAGTAAGTAGGCGAAAGGGCGGCGGCTGGAGACCCCCGAGGGGCCCACACCACCCCAGGGCGCGGCAGAGGGGGGCCTGCGCCCTGGTGGCGTGTGGCCTCCTGGTGGCCCTCCTCTGTTGCTCCTTTGCTCCATCTGGTGTGTTCTGGCAAAATAGGGATCCTCGTGAAGTTTCGTCCAATTCCGAGAATATTTCCAGACTAGATTTTCTGGAATACAAAAACAGCAGAAAACAGGATACGTTGGAGACATAAAGTAGATGCAAAACATGTAGCAATTGGTATAAAACAAGCATGGAACATCAAAAATTATAGATACGTTGGAGACGTATCAGCATCCACAATCTTAGTTCCTGCTCGTCCTCGAGTAGGTAAACGATAAAAACAAAATAATTTTTGAAGTGACATGCTACCATCATAGTCTTGATCATATAATATTGCAAGGCACATGTAAATGAATGAAGTGATCCAAGTCAATGGTCTATAATTTGCTACCAAATAGATAATGAGTAAACAATGAATCACACACTACAAAAAATCCGGCGATCTGGGACGATACAATAACGTGGTGATCGCGCTCCAAAACGTCGCGATGTGCAGTCCTCGACGTTTCACACGACGTTACCAAAAAGTCAGGGATCGCGTGTCACAGGCGATTCTACGACGGTTACGCGAAACGGAAAACGTCGAGAGGTAACCACGACGTTTGTTCATTCGTCGCGAGTTGTTGTTCGCGCCGGCCCAGGCCCAACAAGCCGCGACGTTCAATATTTCGTCGTGCTGATTTTCCACGTGGCAGACCAGGTTCACACAGCCCTGCTGACGTCACTGTTAAAACAGCCTACGTCATCACGTGTCTCGACGTTTTTTTACGTCGTGCGGAGATACTGTTATATTCCTGGTTATGACATCACTAATCCGTTTTTTACGTCAGCTTTTTATTTCGACGTATTTTTTCGTCGTAAGACCACCCAATCATACGGTTACATATGGGCCAACTAGAAGAGTACACGTGGGTTTCTATCCGCGACGATTCCGTTTTTTAGGTCAGTTTTTATTTGGACGTATTTTTTTTGTCGTAATGCCAAGCAATCGTATGATAACATGTGGACCAACCAGAAGACTCCACGTGGTTCTAGTCATATGTGGTCAACGCAATGACGTCATCTGTACCACGAGGATTATTTTCCGTCGGCGATGAATACAACGAGATAGCGACACGTGCAGTCGTCGAATAATGACACGTCGTGTCTATCCGTGACAAATTAAGTTCGTCGAGGTCAAGGTGGTGACGTCATATACAGACACCCGGATTAGACGTTGATACGTGGACCATCCGACTGACGACACGTGTCATTGTCCTGTGACGTTATTATTCGTCGCGGAAATTGGTTAAGGCGCCGCTGTGCCGGGACGTTTATTTTTCGTAGCTATATCTCCCATACAAATAGCGACACGTGGTCCAATTATATTACAACATTTGCCACCCTATATCTGTGACGTACATTGCCTGTCACCGTTATGCTGCTACTTAATTAGTGCCCTACTCGTTGGCACAGCAACGGCACCTTAAAACAGGCTTACACTGATTCATCAAATTGTCCAGAATACATGCATAAATTAAGTTTTCAGCAACACCACCACAGGCCACAGCCTCACAGTTTCAGTTATCACAATATCGCACAACCAACAGCTCCAGTAGGGCAACTCCCTGTTCTTGGGACTCCTTTAGCTCTGCTTGTTGCTGACGCATTTCTTGCATATCAACTAAAAACTTGAGTCTCACTTGCTCAGATTCTGCTTTGGCCAACTTCAGTTCAACAATTGTGTTGCGCAGATTATCATTCCCTTGTTTCTCAGAATCAAGTTCTGCTTCAAGTTGATACTTTGAAAGACTTGGTTCCTGATAACCCCCAAGAGCAAGGGATCACTGCAGCACCTCTCAATGTGGAAGTAAGGTATCGATCCGCAGGAGCAAGAAGGAAAAGTTATCTATTCCCTACAACTAAAGTGTCACAAGTTTTAGTTGATTATGCACTAAACAAGTTTAAGGAACAAGGTGGTTGATTTAATGGATGAAAGTTTGATGTAACAAGGCAAGAATGTGGAAGTGTCCCAATCCTCTTCAATGCAAGAGGACAAGACAAAGGTTTTCTAGGATGCTTGAAAATAAGGCCTAGGGATCATACTTTCACTAGTGGACACTCCCAACAATTGAATACATAGATATTTCCTCTTCACTTTGCTACTCTGAACTATTCTCCCGTTGGATAGAAATACCAATCTACTGCGTAGGGCTACAAGAGCACACCTTAAAGTCTGAGTGAACAAATACCACAATATCATAGAACACCAAGACCATCGTGTAGGGCTACAAAAGCACACCTTAAAGTCTGTCTTCCACATCTAGGGAACCCCACGGTCACTATGAGTGCCCCAAAATAGTATTAAACAAACACCACAATTTTATAGTGACATCCAACACAAAGAATAACTCATGGTAAGTATTTCTGTAACCTTTAGCCTAAGAGTCACACACGGTGCGCACACTGTTAACTTTACACCATGGGACAAAGGTGACTCCGGAAATTACATTAATAAAACCACTTGAGTAGCACAAACAATGAAGGAGAAACATCCATGAATTCAATTAGATTACAAAGCTCATGATCACATAATGATCACATCATGGGAGAGAGAGATGAACCACATAGCTACCGGTAGAGCCCTCAGTCCCGATGAAGAACTACTCCCTCCTCATCATGGTGATGATGGTGAAGAAGTTCTTGCTGTAGATGTCGATGATGAACACGCCGGAGGGGGGTGGAGCCCTCCGGAGGTGATTCCGGCGGCGTTTCCCCCCCTCCGATCTTCTCCGGCGGCAGCCTTCTGTCTCTCTGTTTCGTGGTTTTGTCTTTCTCCGCCGCCTCCTTTCGCGAAACGCCAGGGGACCTTTTTTATAGACGTTTTTAGGTCAAGACGGAGTCGGTGGAAGAAAAATCGACGGCAACGGAGCTCCGAGGTGGAAACGAGCCTGTCCCACGCGGCCATGTACTTTAGGCCGCGTGGGACCCTCCCATTTCCAGCCTGTTGGGCTTCTGGTCTTCAATTTAAGCCCATTGCGTTCGTCTCGAAAATTCTGAACCGTGCTCTTTGACCTTGCCCTTTTTGGAGTCCCAAAGCTCCCGGAAAGTCTGAAACACTAAAAAAGACGTTTTCTGGAAAAGTAGGGTTAATTCCAAATAAATGGGAAAACTATGAAGTATTCCCAAAATCATTATAAAACATTGATATAACCCTTATATGATGCAAATATGATTGGAATATAAGCAATTAAAGTGCAAAGTTCATGTATGCATTTTACATGCATCAACATCCCCAAGCTTAATCCATGCTCGTCCTCGAGTATGAAGATGATAAAACTAACATGGACTTTGCAATTTAATACTTAACAATGAATATCAAAGATGATTACTATTGCTACATAGAGTCAAATGATTCATTCTTAAAAGGAGTAGCAATATGCAAGATAGTTTATGAAGTGATATCAAATATTTAATGTAAGGATGTTCAATGATAGTTCACAATGTGTAACATAACAGATAGTAGTATGGACCACATGTATGCATAATGATAAGTATGGACATCCTACATTGGTCATAGAGTGATGATGAAAATCTGAATATGTTTGGTGGACACTTTGGAAAGATGAATAAGTGAGTAGAGGTAAAGCATGCATAAGTTTCATCTAACCTCCAAACTCTCCTACTTAAGTTAATGATTGCAATGTGGTAATACTTGGTGTCAAGCTCTCATTCCCCTATCATAGCATCTTGAATGATTATAGTTTAATGTGAGAGCAAATATGAGTAGTGTGCTTGACAAAGTAAATGTTGGATGTCTCATGCCCCTTGAATACAAGTACCTACACCATCATTACTCAACTTAAGAAACAAAGCAAGTTCAAGTTATATGTCATTGTAAGTAATAATAGTATCATCAAGAGCGTAAACTGGGGTACCTCTTGTCCCAGGATATGGAACAAGCCCATATCAAAATGACAAGACAAACAAACAAGATGAAAAACCTCAACACCCTTTTTATTTACCATTGGAATAGCTTTTTATTGTAAGGTGCGTCATAGATAATTCACCATAGCATGTAAGTAAATTTCCACCATGAATAATGCATGTCTTAGATTAGCGGCCCAGGCGTCTCTCTAACCATTTATACAAACTCATTTAAACTTCTTCATTTCCACCTCATTTCACCATGATAGGCATCCATAAACAAAAGTACATGATATCAACTAAATGAGATGAAGGAGCATGTTGAAAGCTTTGCATGTGACAGCACATATGGGCTAACTCCCAACCTCGAACATTTATCAAGCCACTAGCATCATAATCTTAATCACAATGGGTCATGTTTTATTTATTGCAATGATAGTAAAATGTGCATCAAGTTCGTGAGAGCTATATAACCAACTTTTCCATGGCAATCAATAACATAATCATTTTCATTCAGAGGTATAGATAACACAAATATCATGATGAACATACTCGGAATAGCATATAGCTAGTAGGTAGATATGGTGGACTCACTGGAATAACTTTGGTTGAAGGTGTTGGAAACAAGTTTTCACTTGTTGGAATGTTTGGGCTAGCAAAAGGGAGAAAGTTGACCATCTAGATGCATGCATGAGTGTCCATAGAACTAACTAATCCATGTTAAACCAAGTAAAATAACAATCAGCACCAAAACATGAATAAGTTATAGCTCTTCAAAAAGGATTTGCAAACTATTACTCATAAACAAGCTCATGAATCATGCAACTATATGTATCATTAAAAATCAACTCAAACATCCCTTTTCCCAATCTTATAAAAGCATCCAACATATTTCAACCCATATTTCCAGTAGCTCTCTCATATATAATTGATAGTGTGGTGGTCTCTCAAGACTCAAACAAAAACAAAAAACGACGCTCCAAGTTTATGCGATAAAGTGTTTCGATCGAAAAACAGAAGTTGGACGTGTGCAAACCGAGAGTGTGTAGGTCCAGCGGGGTTGTCTTCACATCCCCAAGCTTATGGTCTTCACCATCCTTGGATAGCTCTTGGTGCATCTCCTCCAATCCCTGTGAAAAAACTTCAAAACACCGTTTCTCCCATCTCTTTTCTGTGGGGTGCATTAATAGTGATAAACAAATAGGTTCCTTGCTGCATATAATTCTTGAACAAAAATTCATATGAATGTACAGAAAGTATAATGTTATATGCCTACTCATAAACTCAATTGGATCAAAAAGATTCAACTTAAAAGTTCAAAGCATGCATCAAACAAAATGGGACAGAATCTGTCCAGAAAAATAGCAGCAGCAAAACGTATTTTTCTACCCTACCAAACTTTCTCGAAAAATTCCGAAAAAATTCATGCATACAGAGGATGAAAAGTTGCAACTATATTTCAAATATGAGCTCATTCGGAGTTACAGAATAAGAATTAAAAATCATACCGTGCACTGACTTGTGCAGGATAAAATCTCCGAACTCAATAAGCAACTTTTCAAGACCAAAATGGGTAAAACTTGGCACTTTATTAAAAACTCCAGAACCTAACTAGACACAAAATCTCTTGTTACAGCAAGAGGACACAAAGAAAAATCACACATAAAAATAACCGGGTTGCCTCCCGCAAAGCGCTTTATTTATAGCCATATAGCTAGGCTTGATAGTTTTAATGATGCTCCCATAGAAATAAGAGTTGAATATAAAAGAGCATCAAGAAGCAAATATCAAACACATTTAAGTCTAACCCACTTCCTATGCATTGGGATCTTGTAAGAAAATAAATCAATAAAGCACAAAGTGACTACCATAAGAAGGCAAAGCAAGTGCAACTTCAAAATTTTCAACAAAAAGAAAGTAGACTTAATATTATTGTGGTATATGAAGTCATGTATCCCTCTCTCATAAAAACTTTCAGTAGCATCATTGATAAAACTCACATTATAACCATCACATAGAGCATTCTTATCATGATCCACATGCATAAAAGTATCATTACTCTCCACATAAGCATAAACAGTTTCATTAGTAATAGTAGGAGTAAAAATATCACATCCATCAATGTAATCATCATAAATAGGAGGCATAGAATAATCATAGTGAATTTTATCCACAATAGTAGATGGACTGAAAACATCATAATCATCATTGTAAACATCATATATAGGAGGCATATTATAATCAACATAAATTTTATCCTCAATAGTAGGTGGACTGAAAATATCACAATGATTATAATCATCATATATTGGAGGCATAGTATCATCGAAGAAAATTTTCTCCTCAAAACTTGGGGGACTAAAAATATCACATTCATCAACAGCCACTTCCCCAAGCTTAAACTTTTCCAGAGCAATAGCAATAATGGTGTTCAAAGAATTTATAGTGATAACATTGCTACCATCATGCAAATAATTTTCCATATGTTTTTTAATTTTCTCTTCAAACACATCATGTCCTAACTCAAGATAGATTTCATAAAGCTCTCTAGTTTTTTTTGTTGTTTTCCATTTTCTAATTTTTACGGGTTTTTGATATATATAAAACTAATGAGAAACTCACAACCAAACAAGTTTAAAGGAACCTCCCAACCTTAGATGATTGCAAGATATATAAGGAACCTCTCCAAGCTTAGTCTAGTGCACATAAGAATAGAAACTTAAGCGCTACGCTCCCCGGCAACGGCGCCAAAAAAGTACTTGATAACCCCCAAGAGCAAGGGATCACTGCAGCACCTCTCAATGTGGAAGTAAGGTATCGATCCGCAGGAGCAAGAAGGAAAAGTTATCTATTCCCTACAACTAAAGTGTCACAAGTTTTAGTTGATTATGCACTAAACAAGTTTAAGAAACAAGGTGGTTGATTTAATGGATGGAAGTTTGATGTAACAAGGCAAGAATGTGGAAGTGTCCCAATCCTCTTCAATGCAAGAGGACAAGACAAAGGTTTTCTAGGATGCTTGGAAATAAGGCCTAGGGATCATACTTTCACTAGTGGACACTCCCAACAATTGAATACATAGATATTTCCTCTTCACTTTGCTACTCTGAACTATTCTCCCGTTGGATAGAAATACCAATCTACTGCGTAGGGCTACAAGAGCACACCTTAAAGTCTGAGTGAACAAACACCACAATATCATAGAACACCAAGACCATCGTGTAGGGCTACAAAAGCACACCTTAAAGTCTGTCTTCCACATCTAGGGAACCCCAAGGTCACTATGAGTGCCCCAAAATAGTACTAAACAAACACCACAATTTTATAGTGACATCCAACACAAAGAATAACTCATGGTAAGTATTTCTGTAACCTTTAGCCTAAGAGTCACACACGGTGCGCACACTGTCAACTTCACACCATGGGACAAAGGTGACTCCGGAAATTACATTAATAAAACCACTTGAGTAGCACAAACAATGAAGGAGAAACATCCATGAATTCAATTAGATTACAAAGCTCATGATCACATAAAGATCACATCATGGGAGAGAGAGATGAACCACATAGCTACCGGTAGAGCCCTCAGCCCCGATGAAGAATTACTCCTCCTCATCATGGTGATGATGGTGAAGAAGTTCTTGCTGTAGATGTCGATGATGAACACGCCGGAGTGGGGTGGAGCCCTCCGGAGGCGATTCCGGCGGCGTTTCCCCCCTCCGATCTTCTCCGGCGGCAGCCTTCTGTCTCTCTGTTTCGTGGTTTTGTCTTTCTCCGCCGCCTCCTTTCGCGAAATGCCAGGGGACCTTTTTTATAGACGTTTTTAGGTCAAGACGGAGTCGGTGGAAGAAAAATCGACGGCAACGGAGCTCCGAGGTGGAAACGGGCCTGTCCCACGCGGCCATGTACTTTAGGCCGCGTGGGACCCTCCCATTTCCAGTCTGTTGGGCTTCTGGTCTTCAATTTAAGCCCATTGCGTTCGTCTCGAAAATTCTGAACCGTGCTCTTTGACCTTGCCCTTTTTGGAGTCCCGAAGCTCCCGGAAAGTCTGAAACACTAAAAAAGACGTTTTCTGGAAAAGCAGGGTTAATTCCAAATAAATGGGAAAACTATGAAGTATTCCCAAAATCATTATAAAACATTGATATAACCCTTATATGATGCAAATATGATTGGAATATAAGCAATTAAAGTGCAAAGTTCATGTATGCATTTTACATGCATCAGTTCCACACAGGTTTTCTTCAGCATGACACCTCCAGTATCATTGGGAGTACATGGAGACATCCTTTTCTTGCTTGCCTGTCAAGCATGCCAAGAACATAGATGAAAAATAGCAGATGACAAGCATGTACAGAAAATAGATGAAACATAGCAGATGACAATCTATTAAGCGTGAGTGTAATGAATAAGCAGATGACAAGCATATACGAAATAGCAGATGTGAAGCGTGTGTAATTGATATACGCCTTCTGTCTTTGAATACAAGGCCACTATCAAATATACTCCCTCCGTTCACAAATATAAGATGTTTTAGCTTTTGTACACATTCATTTATATACAAATGTATCTAGACACGTTCCATGTTTATGTTCACTTTCTATATAATGCGACAAACACTAAACAAGATAAAACATAATGACATTCTCCCCGTTCAATGCTCGATCAGTATTACTCCAGCCGAACTAACAATGAATATTAATTATTCCACCCAAACTAAAAGGACGAACTGATAGAAAGGGTTAGTACAATTCACATATACAGGTGGTAGCAATTTTAGGATAAATTGCGCAAGCCAGGACTCGAACTCAAGACCCTGGGCACTGATACCATGTCATGTGTCATGCACTAGCTAGTACAATTCACATATACACTTCAACAACTTGATGCTGTGGCATGCAATAAGTAAGGAGAGAGCAAAGTTGTACAACCTCCATCTCGGTTTATAGATGCAATACCAAAATCAGATTTTTCCAAGAATAAGCAACAATTCGCATTAACTAAGAGTAGTACAGTAGATTGGGTTTGGCCTTTATCTAGTTAATGTTGACATTAAATATGAGAGTGCTAATTGGGTGATATATTTAGTACAGAAGATAAATTTTGCATGGCTAACCCTCATTCACCTTGGTCCCAGATATTTGCCAGATGCATCTTATAAACATGTATGGAGGGAGTATGTAAACTAACCAACAGCTATTGCACAAGCTCTAAGGTGTAATGGTATCTATTACTTCAGATTTTTTTTGGACTGTAGATACAAAAACATTGGATTAGTTGTATGATACCGTGTTGGTTTATGACATGGGAATCTTTTTCCAAAATAAACTAACTACAAATTGTTGGAGATGCCCTAAGAGGTTTTGACAGTCATAATTTACTTGCCAACATATATAATAGTATGGAACAGAAGAGTAGCACAAAATATATGGCACAACAGTACTCAAGCAGTTCAACACAAAGATAAGTAAGCTGCACCCTCTAGCATGTAAGGATGTTCAGCTACCAGATAAGGGAATAACCTGCAGCTCATTGTCCTCACTGCCTAGTGATTGGCATGACACGTCTCCTTCACTGCCATCTGATTCCCCCTCAGGATCATACTCAGATGCAGAGTCTTCCTTCTTGATCTTTTTGGGGGTGAATACAGTCGGAGATGCAACAAGAGTTGCTAAAGACTTAAGACCCAGTTCTTGCATCCGTGCATTGTTTCTCATGATAGTTTTGAGCCGCTCTTCTTCGATGGGTACTAGTGGTCCTAACATGAATAAAGAACTCAAAGTAAGCTACAAATAAAACACATACTAAGAAGCGAATACAAACATAAAAAAGTATGCTGCTCATCATGTAACAACAGTCCACTATGAGTTATGTAAATTCAGATCTAAGACTGATAGGATCACAAGCAAAGTGATCTTAAACCTAATAGTATACAAACTGGAAATGAGACAAGTTTGAGATATGAACACAAAGCACGATAATAAGCAAACATCACACAAACAATATGGACAGACTGATTGCATGAAACACTAGCAGGATAATTAGGAACCGTCAATCAAACGATTAAGAAGGCAAACAATAAAGACTGATTAATTGCATCAAACATGATCAGAATAATAAGTAAGCATCTATCATACGATTTAACAGATCTAAGACTGATAGGATCACAAGTAAAGTGATCTTAAACCTAACACGGAGTAGTATACAATATGGAAATGAGCAAAGTTTGACCATATGAACACAAAAGCTCGATAATTTAACAATTTAGACAGATTAATTGCGTCGAACATAAGCAGGATAATAAAGAAGCATCAAGCATACAATTTAACAGGAAACAAAATAGAGAGAAATTGCCTGCGGATTCAGGCCTTCCTGTCATACTGCGTTTCTCCTCTCCTTCAACCTTAACTCGTAGCATCGGTGAGGTTGGTGACGAGGTGGCAGACCGGCGGGCTGGACGGCGATGTGGCAGGCCTTGACGGCGAGCTGGGCAACGATGTAGCAGTTCTTGACGGCGTAGTTGTGGCGAGGTTGGAGACGATGTGGCAGATCTGGACGTATGGCGAGGTTAGTGAGGAGGTGGCAGACCGGCGAGCTGGACGGCGAGCAAGCAGGAGATGTGGCAGACCTGGACGGCGAAGTTGCGGCGAGGTTGGAGATGAAGTGGCAGATCTGGGCGTCGAAGTTGTGGCGAGGTTGGAGGCGAGGTGGCAGGCCAGCGAGGTGGCAGGCCGGCGAGGTGGCAGACCTGAGCGGCGAGCACGGCATCGAGGTGGCAGATCCGGACGATGGGGAGCTGGACGGCGAGGTGGCTGTCCTGGACGGCGATCCTCGACGGCGACGCGGGAGGTCTGGAAAGCGAGCTATACGGCGAGGTGTAACACCCGGTTGGCCGAGCTGGACGGCGAGGTGGAATAGAGGATGGGCTAGGGTTTGGGAGGAGGGCGAGGAGGGGAAGGGGAAATATCTAAAATGAAGCTTCTTTCCGTGAGGTGCGAGAGGGGCGAGGGGATAAGGATGGTTTTTGAAAATTTGGGTGGGCAGTCCAGGCGCGAAATTTTCAATGCCGGCGCACAATTTTGGTTGGTGGCCGTCGGATGCATGATGGGTGGCTTTAACAATTTGATCATTGCAAACAAAGGGACCTTGTGAAGCAATCTATCTATAAAGTATCGACGAAAAAAATTCGGGTGAACTTCCACTTCGGATGCATCTGATGGAATCCTATGACAACATGAGCCGAAACCCTAACCAGTTGACCTTCCATCGTCGTCGAAAGGCTTCGAACTTAATGTACTTTTCTCCTTGTTTGTGTTAAGGTATCTCATATGAACATTCAAAACCAAGTTTGGACTCATGTTGTCACATGATTCCATTCGATGCATCCGAAGTGGTAGTTTAGCTCAAGAAGATCGCAGAACGTTTCATGTGGGATAATTGTGGAATGTGAAGCGGGTCACACCTAGCTAGTAGTTTGATGTTAGCTCTTCCAATGTACCAACACACTCTATACATATTTTGGGACACAATACCTAGGTTTTGGTGTGATTCCGACCCTCCGGAGCCCCCACTATGGTCGAAACCATAAACAGTTCAATGTAAGTCAACCCTGTCGTCAATCTCGCTTCCATGCGCGGGCGTCGAAAATAGGGTTGTACATATGTACTTTTCTACTTGTTTATGTTAGGGTACTATGAATATTTAAAACCAATTTTGGGCTCATGTTATCACATGATTCCATCCGATGCACCCGAAGTGGGAGTTCAGCCCTTGAAGATCGGAGAATCTATCGTGCGGGGTCATCGTGGTTTGTGAAAGCAGGGCATACCTAGGAGTTTGTTGAGTTAGCTCTTCCAATGCACCAACACATTCTTATACACATGTTAGGACAATATAACTAGGTTTTTGTGTGATCCTGACGCTCCGGAGCCCCCACTATGGTCGAAACCCTAAGAAGTTGATTGAAAGTCAACCCATGTCTTCAATCGCTTCCAGGGGCAGCGAAATGGTGGCTCAATGAACTTTTCTGCTTGGTTGTGTTAGGTAGCTCATATGAATATTTAAAACCAACTATGGGCCCGTTTTATCACATGATTCCATCTGGTGCACCTGAAGCGATACTTCAGCCTTAGAAGATGGCAAATCATTTCGTGCCAACACAGTCATAGGAGTTTGATGTTGTCTATTCCAATATATATATATACCTACGCTTTTTTCCGATTCCGATTCTTCGGGCCCCCACTATGGTCGAAACCCTAAATAGTTGACCGAAATTCAACCATGTTGTGTCTACTGCTTCCTCGAGCGTCGAAAAGGGGTAGCTCAATGGACTTTTCTGCTTGGTTGTGTTAAGGTAGCTCATATGAATATTTAAAACCAACCCTGGGCCAATGTTATCACAAGATTCCATCTGGTGCACCCGAAGTGGCCAGGAGTTCAGTCTTTATAGATCAAAGATCATAGAACCTTCGCGTGGGATAAGTGTGTGTGGTCTGTGAAAGCGGGTCACACCTAGAGGTTTGATGTCTGCTCTTGCAATGTACCACCATTCCCACTTTTGTACACATGTAAAGACATTGCCCAGGTTTTGGTGTGAATCCGACGCTCCGGAGCCCGCACTTTAGTCAAAACCCTAAACAGTTGAACAAAAGTCAACCCTCTCATCTATCGCTTCCACGGGGCATCGAAAGGGGTGTAGACTAGTGGGCTTTTCTCATTGGTTGTGTTAGGGTTGCTCATATATGAACATTTAAAAACCAACTCCAGGCCCATGGTATCACATGATTCCATCCGGTGCACCCGATGTGTGGGAGTTCACCCTTAGAAGATCGCAAAAACTTCGTGCTCGATGAGTGTGGTCTGTGAAGCGGGACACACCTAGGAGTTTGATGTTGGCTCTTCCAATGTACCAACATTCACACTCATACATATGTTACATACCCATGTTTTGGTGTGATTCTGACGTGCGCTAGTGCCTCCACTATGGTCGAAACCCTAAGTAGTTGACCAAAAGTCCGCCCTCTCGTCTACCGCTTCCATGAGCGTCGAAAGGGGCTAGCTCAGTGGACTTTTCTCCTTGGTTGTGTTAGCGTAGATCATACACGTATATAACTAGCATGGAATGCACCACAATGATTAACAAGTTTCACGGCCAAAAGGCCCTTACAACAATTTAAACATCAATGAACCCTAGATCTAAAAAAAAGTAGATATATAGATGGCCGCGTGCTGGACGAAGCCCTACTCTTTAACTAAATAACTACTAGCTAGCTGGCTCGACGGCCGACCGCGTGCTGGCCGAAGCCCTACTCTTCACGGCCGGTGAGGTCGATGTACACACGGGTCGGTGGTGGTGGCGACCGGCCGGTGCGTGGTGGTGACAGTGGCTCTGGCTTCACTTCGGCTGAATCACTACGAGGGCGCACCGGTGGTGCATGCTCGGGAGAGCGAAGGTATGCGCGTGGGAGAGCGGCGGGCGGGCTGGGCTGGCGCAGACGAGGATTCCGGGAGGCCCGGCAGTCGGCGAGGACTGACTCGACCGTTTGCCCCTCCCAGAAACGCCACCTTCCTGCACTGTTCTTCACGCCGCGAGGGATAAATGGGCCCTCGTAGGTATCGATCTGCTCCTGCCTCTCCGCCTCGAGGATGCTGGGCCACGCATTGTAATGAGGCGCGTAATCTGGATCGAACTTGAGCTCCTCAGGAAGACGATTCCACCTGTCGAGGATAAGATCATCCATCTCATCGGTGCCGACGTCGGGGAGTGGCGGCACGGGCATCCCGCCCTCGCTCAGACCCCAGCAGCTGTCTGGCAACCGACAACCAGGAGGGACCATGATCCCATACTTGACGAACTCCTCGGCGATCTCCTTTCGGAGCTGGTACGGCCACAACCAGCGCTCCTGCGACCCACTACCGCCGCTCTCGCCGTTGCTGGTCATTGAGGGAGGAGAGAAGAGGCGACGAGAAACGGAGAAGTGAGAACAAAAGCGAGTGGGGGATGATCTTCTCTCGGGTGCAATTGATTTATCACTTAGCGTGTGAGGGAGAAGGAGTGCTATCATCTGACTTGGCAGGACAGGCGCCACGCCTTAAAGGCAGGCCGGCGCTGCGAGAGGCTGAAGGGTTGGATATTAAACTCCGGCCAAGATAGCTCTCTACGACGCCGTGGGAAAGACGCGACGTCGCCACAGTTCTGATATCTTGCATGAGAGCGCCAGCTTTGTGGCTAGCCAGCTGTTGCACGCCATGCCTCCGCCTGAACGCCTCGCGCTAGACGTATGAAGCCCGTCCCATTAGTTATGTGTGCCTGCACGCGCGTGCCTCCGTTGCCTCCGTGCGCTGCGTGATCCGTCGCGTCGTTTTAATGCGTGCCTGCCTGCCCGGCCGCGCATCCATGCCCACGCATCTCCTGCCTGCATGCGATGCCTCCGTTGCCGGCTGTGGACTAATGGGTCGAAGCCGGTGTCGTGTGCATTCGTGTCTGGGTGCCCGGCCGTGCATGCCCGTGATGCATGCGTGTCTGCTCCGCGCCTGCGTGACCCGGCCATTTGTGTGTGCTCGTTGTCATCGCTGCAACTGGACAGCGATAATTCAATGGTATAGGACGCAATGGTGCCGGCCTGCCTCTCCCCACCGCGCTATATTAGCCGAACGGTGCAAACTCAAGGCCTCTGCAAAACACATCTCCATCATCACTACATCTCGAATAGCTAGCCTGTGCAAAGCACAAGCGGGCAAGTTCTGCTCTCTGTGCGCGCCATGGCCTGGACGACCATCATGCTGATCGGGGATGAACCTCTCCAGGCCGCACAGCCGGTGGAGTTCGTCGGCCCCGACGCCCATGGGTCCGGGAACGTGCTGCAGTTCTTCACCTCCGGTGGAAATATCTCCACTTGGCGCGCCGCCGATATAGTGCCAGGCGCAAGGTACACCGACAAGCACATGTTCATCGTCGACACCGGCAAGGATGGCGAAGGGGTCTACGTCAGGCTTTGGGAGCTAGACGCCGCGGCAAAAATGCACGGCAACCTCTACTGGATCGGCGACACTCTGGTTACCTGCATCCAGGTCAACCCTTTGCTCCTCTGGAACTCGACCGTCCCACTGGTGTACCCGGTTGTTCGTGTCCTCCATGGCGGCAACTAGTCTGCTTAGAGAATCTTTGTAACTAGTCTGTGTGTGCTGTCGTTGTGTTTTGCTACGCTATCAGTTAATTTGTGTTGTGTTGCAAGTATTCAGTTACGTACTCCATCCTATCGTTGTTTAATTAATGTTGGTTTTGGAGTAGAATAGTGAAAAGTAAAGTGTGACTAAATTACTCCAACCCCACACATGTTGGGGCCCACGTGTCAGTGGTACAAAGTCACCTGACTTTGCCTTTGACAAAGTCAGCGCGTCGTTACTGCGGGCTACCCGCCGCGCCTCTTAAAACACCGGCAGCATCGCCACAGTTGACAATCCTTACCCACTTCGGCTCCTCTCTTCTCTCATATCGATGGCCTACCCTCTCCCCTCCATTGTCTTCAATGACGACGGCGAGGGGAACTGGGAGCAAGACCTTGAGTGCGAGGAGCGGATTGAACAAAGCGCACCACCCGTGCAAGGAGAGCCTTTGACCCTGAAGGAGATCCGAGCAGGGAGATCCAAGGAGCACCTTCCGAGCAAGGAGATCCAAGGCGCGTCTTCCCCGCCTGGCCGGACGCTGGTCGGAAGGGATCTGAGCAAGGAGATACAAGGCAGCGCGCCTTCTGCGGCGGGCAGCCACCACCCGCTTACTTTGCAGTTTGCGCAATTCTTCGAGAACATACCAGTGCCGCCCGACTACACGTGGCCGGAAGGCCGGTCGCCAAGCACCGCTGGAAGGGACGGTAGCCTCCGCCTCCGCCGCCTGTAATAGGACGGCCAACGTCAACTTGTTCTAGGTCCTTAGGCTTAGGATTAATGCATGACAAATATCATTTAGTCTTGTAATTGCTGCGTATGCAATGATGCAAATCAGTTTGTTAAATGAATGAAATTTCGTTTTGGCGTTGCTTAATTCCTGCTTGAGTGCTTTGGTAGCCGGCGGTGACGTGTACAACTACTACCGGCGTGGGCCACATGCTATCAGAAGATAAGAGTACTTTCATTCATTACAGATACATCTTACAAAGTAACCTCTAATCTTAACCTAAACTAAGATTTAATTAAGCGGTTGTTGAGATAGAAGCTGCGGCGGCTACCGAAGCTGCACCAACAACGCCTCGACGGCTAGCTGCATGCATTGCCCGGAGCTCAGTGGCCGTCCTCGTTCTCCGACATGACAGCTTCATCCACACAGGGCGTCGAAAGGAAGCTCCCACGGAATCCCCTGTTAGCCTTGCTTGGCGCCCAGTCTTCCGGCACCATGCAGTCGGCTGGCAGAGGGATGTCTTGCATCCCGAGGAAGTGCGCCTCTCGGAGAGTCAGCAGGCGGACGGGGTCCGGCGCCCTGCGCATGCGCGACCCGGGCAGTTGGATTAACTGGCCACGGTATTTCATGTAGGACAGCGAGGCGGGATCCCGTCCGGCCCGACAGAGCGCGAGAACTTCCTCCATCGTGCGCCCCTTCCAGAAGCGCCACCTCTCGTCGCGAGCAGGAGCATCGACATCACTGTGCTCGATCTGCTTCTCCCACTCGGCCGCCAAGATGGCCGGCCAGCACTGGTTGCCATGCCCGAACACCTCATCGGATTTGAGGGCGTCGGGTAGCTGACTCCGCCTCTGGAGGATGAGATAGAGCATCTCATCGGAGCCGATGGCGGGGAGCGGGCAGACGACCCGCCCGTCCATGCTGATGTCCCAGCCGGCAGCCAGGTGGGACCAGGAGCCCATTGCTGAGGAGCTCCTCGACGACTTCCTCGCCAAGGTTGCGCGGCCACAGCCAACCGGGCGTCGGCTTGTCGTCGACGACGGTCATTGAGGGAAGAGGGTAGGCCATCAGAGGGAGGAGAAAGTGATTGGAATGGGGATGGGCCACGACGCTCCTTGGTTTTTAGGGGCGCGGCCGGTTGGTGCGTGCATTGACGACATGAGCGGGGGTGAGTGCACACATTGACTCCTGCATTGAGAGCCACACAACTGCCAAACCCTCAACCGTTGACCCTCAACTTTTTGACCGGTATCGAATGGGGTGGCCCACCCCACGTCACATCCCACTTTTATACTCCCCCTGTCCCAAATTACAGTCAATATATAATAATGTATAACCGTATTATATCCATTTCGTATTATAGATGTTGATATTTTTCTCTATATATTTGGTTAAACTTTGAAAAGTTAGACTTTGACTAAATTCAAAACGCAGGATAATTTGGGACAGAGGGAGTACGTGTGCTAGGGCCCCGCCATGGCTTAGGTTCGATTCTCTCCGTTTCGCCCGAAAGAGAAGTTTCCACCCCTGATTAAGTGCGTAATATTTCTAATGAGTAAGTGATGCCGATGAAACCTGTCACGCCTCGGAGTTGTATATTGGCCCTCCCCACCACCCACCACACTTTTATACATATGATATATGCCTCCATCTTGGCTTAGCTAGGTGGGATTTCGACGCTACGAAGCTCTCGCTTCTGTTGAAAACGGAGGAAATTTCGTGACAAAGTAGGGGTAGATTTTGGTTTCAAATGTTCATATGAGCAACCCTAACACAACCAAGAAGAAAAATTCCACTGAGCTTCCCCCTTTCAACGCCCATGAAAGCGATAAATGAAAAGGTTGACTTTTGGTCAACTGATTAGGGTTTACACCAAAGTTGGGGCTCTGTAGCGTCGAAATCACACCAAAACCTAGGTATTGTCCTAAAATATGTATAATAGTGTGTTGCTATACAATGGAAGAGCCAACATCAAACTCCTAGGTGTGACCCGCTTCACATACCACAATTATCGCGCACGAAGGTTTTGCGGTCTTTTAAGGCTAAACTCCCACTTCAGGTGCACCGTATGGAATCCCGTGATAACATGGGCCCAAAGTTGGTTTTAAATGTTCACATGAGCTACCCTAACTCAACCAAGGAGAAAAATGCACTGAGCTACCCCCTTCGAACCCCGTGGAAACGGTAGACGACATGGTTGACTTTCGGTCAATTGTTTAGGGTTTCGACTATAGTGGAGGCTCTGGAGCCTCAGAATCACACCAAAACCTAGTTATTGTCCTAATATATTTATGAGAGTGTGGTGGTACATTAATTGGAAGAGACAACATCAAACTCGTAGGTGTGATCAACCGCTTCACAGACCACGGTTATCGAGCACGAAGGTTTTGTTATCTTTTAAGGCTTAACTCCCACTTAGGGTGCACCGTGTGGAATCTCGTGATAACTTGGGTCCAAAGGTTTTTAAATGTTCATATGATTGAGCTACCCTAACACAACCAAGGAGAAAAATGCACTGAGCTAGCCCCTTTCGACGCCTGTGGATCGGTAGACACATGGTTGACTTTCGGTCAATTGTTTAGGGTTTCGACCAAAGTGGGTGCTCTGGAGCCTCAGAATCACACCAAAACCTAGGTATTGTCCTAAGATATGTATGAGAGTGTGGTGGTACACTGGACGAGCCAACATCAAACTCGTAGGTGTGACCCGCTTGAAAGACCACGGTCATCGCGCACGGAGGTTTTGCGATCTTTTAAGGCATTCCTCGTACACGACGAGGATATCCTCCAAGATACGGTCGTCGGTGGTGCACACCACCCGCAGCATGGTGCCGTCAGGGGCACGGACCTCTTCAATCTTCGTTGTTGGATTTCCGGCGGCCATGGCGGGTGCTCGCGGCGGGCAGGGACGTGGGATCGATGGGAGATGAGGAACTGAACGAGCGGAACACCGGCGCTAATGGCAACTGCCTCTAAATATACACTGATCGAACGATCGTGTGGAACGAAGGTGTGTGAACACAGGCGGGGAAGATGAACGAGCGGGAACTGATTTTGGCCGGGCAAGATAAATTGGCAACTGCTTGAACTCCCCGCAACTGCACTCACACGGTGGCTGCGTGCACACATGTTCGTCACCGTGGAAAAGATTTGTACCACATTTCGCAACCGAACACGTGCCATACCGTTCTGCACGCGTACTTGTACAAAACGGAGTCCGCTGATCTGCACGTACAATAGAAGAGAGTGAGATGCTGTGGACGACTCTGCCGGACTTTTGAGTCACTTACAGGTGGTCCCGTTGGGTGGTAGGCCCCATTTGTTAGTGAGTGAAAGTCACATCACTTTGTGTTTGACAAAGTCCACCGACGCATGCCCGCAAGAGAGACATGCATGCGCATACGTCAGCGGGACTACGAAGCGGCACTCAGTATAAATGCCCCCGCTGCCTTTATCGTCTCCCTCCCCCATCCGTTCTGCCCCCAAATCTAGCAAAAGAAAACCCCACTCTGTACTCCGGCCGCATCGCCTCTCTCCTTCTCTCCCAACCGCCGAGCACGCAACGCAACTGAGACGGTGCAACCAGGAATGGCAGATCCGATGGAGCAAAAGAACACCGTCGCTGCATCTGATGTCGCTGATGCAGGTGCGGCCTGCCATTGCGGTTCGAGTCCATCGCCTGACCCGATGCCGGAGAAGAGCGCCGTCGCGGCATCTGATGTCCCCGCTGGCGCAGGAGCGGCCGGCCATGGCGGTTCGAGTGCATCGCGTTCTCTTGCCGCGATGGACGCGTCGCCAGTCCTTCTCCTGTCGGATCTGGGGGACCCCTACGGGCATTTCCCGGCGTTCGACGAGGTCGTCTCCGACGAGGAACCTGAGGTGCTTCCCTAAACCAATCTATATATTCTTAGTTTATCATTGCAGATCCCTACGGTTTGTGCGTGCAAGTTAGGGATTCATGGTTGGTCGTAGTTGCATCTGTAGTCTTGGGATTACATGGTTTGTACTTGTACATGCATGCAAGTTAGGGGATTCCAGGGTTTGTACATGCAAGTTAGGGATTCTAGGGTTTGTAAGTGCATGTTCATCATTAATCTGTTGCAAAATCACATATGGTGCCCAGGCGCTTCATGATTTAATTGTGTATGATTTGATTCTAGATCATTTGTTTCAATACAAATTTCGATAGCATTTTGTGTATATGCAAGTTCAATTGTCCCATTGCAATTCGTGCTTACTTTCTATATTTGTTACATTTTCAGTCCATTTACTAAATGCATGTGTATGTGGTACTATATATGTTCTGCTTGAAATGTGTAAATGCTAGTTCATCGATGTCGTTTAAAAATTGACTCATTAGTTTTCAAAGGCAGCGTTTTTGAATTTAAACTATTGTTAGTACATGCATAAATTTACAGTGAGGGATATCCCTGGTATAACTAATTAGACACACACACACACAGGTTTAATGCTGTTATGGACATTAATGTCCTAGTTAGGGAGTATTTGCTAAATCAATTGAATGATCTAGTGTATGCATATAAAGAACGGTTCTTGTATGATATTTGTGATCTGGTTAGGGATATTAATATGTCCTGGTTAGAGATATTAATTTGTTTCATGTTATTTACAATCACCAATGAATTCCCGATATGTTATGTATCAGTTTAATTAGTAGTGTTATTATCACTTAATTTTTGCTGATATGATCCTTTAATTGAACATAAGTGGTGATGTGGTGTGTGTTTCAGTTTATTAGTGTTATTATTATATCATTCTTTTGGAGAATGTAGGAATTAATAGAAAATTAGCTGCACACTTGATTTTATGCTAATTTTCACTGTCATTGAACGTGGTTTTATGTTTTTTTGCTAACTAGAGTGTGGTGCTAACTTTTGCTTTATTGCTAATAATTTGCAGGAGCTGGATGATGAGGTCGATTATGATAAGGACTCCAGGGATGCGAAGAGCAGATATGTCTTGAAGGAGTTGGCGGCGGGGAAGCATCGATACCGCCGTGGCGACAAATGGACTTGCCCTTTCTGTATTAGAATTATAGACACCCAACGCCACAGCATGATCCAGCATGCCGTTGGCATCGGATAGGGCTCGCAAAACAACAGATCGGCCCATGTTATGGCTCAGCACGCTGCCTATGGCGTGTTTCTGAAGAAGCTGCTTGCGCGGGATATCCGCTTAGGCCTCGCGCAACCGCCTCCTCCGAAGAAGGCCAACAAGGACAAGAAGGCCAGGAAGGGCAGGAAGTCTTGGAGGAGGTGATCGATGTTGCTGCTGCTAGTGCTTGATGTTGCAACGGTGTTTCTGTTATGTATATATATGTTGCTTTTGGTACTATAAGAACTTAATTACTATCATCCTCGTACTGCTATGTAAGAACTTAATTAGTATCATCGAAGAATTAAGTGGTATATATAGTGTCTATATATATGTATTATGTTGCTTCAGCTGATCATGTTTTTGAGTATGTAAAACTCAAAAAGCGGTATATATACTATGTACATATGTCATATATGTTGCTTCAACCGATCATGTTTTTGAGTATGCAAAAAACAAAACTTATTGAGTATGAGTTAGTAATAAGTGGATGCGACAACTCATCGATCCAATCGATCAATGAATTGCCATCCATTTACTATTGGATCAAGATTTTCCTTTTAAAAAATATCCTTCCATGGACTGGGCCAACATGCCACAACTGGCAGCTCTAGCCACTAATTTTTTTAAAAAGAGATCTAAACTCTACATCAGCGCGCCAAATCAAAGCTGAAATAGCCTCACATGGGTCCCACTCGTCAGCCTCACAGACAACCGCGCTCCTCGCCCCCACTCGGCTGCTCCTCCACTGAAAGCGACCACTCTGCCCAACACCTCCACTTCGCCCACTCAGCGACTCGGAGCTCCCAGCTACTCCCCCAACCCACGGCGGCGCCCTCCCTTCCCCGTTCTCGGCGAAGTCCTCAACCAACGACTGGTAAGTGCTGGTTTCGTCCGTTCCCCGTCCTCAACCCCACGATGCGATTTAGGTTAGATTCTGGCGGATCTAGGTTAGATTCCGGCGGATGTAGGTTAGATTCCGGCGGATGTAGGTCACTGTTGATGTTTTTAGGTCACCACAGGCCATGGATTTAACTCACGCTACCGTCACAGGTCCCTCGGAGATCGCTTCCCCCACCCAGATGGACATCCACCTGGACAATATGAGGAAGATCGCAATGTCCATTCTTCAGGCAGTCGAGGTAAATAACATACAAATTACTATCTCCTTTTGCCTCGTAGCTACTTCTTAGGTTTGGCTATAGGATTTCAGTCGAGGGTGCAACTTCTGCAGCATGTGGCCTGATGAAATTCTTAACTGGATGCAGGCGCCAGTTGAGACAGATGGATATTATCGTCTCTGGCTGGAGTTAAACGGTGACACTCCGGCTGATGAAGTTGAAAAACTCACGAAGCCTACCCGGGACCATTTGTACATTCAAACCGCAACTCGGGAGGATCTCATGAGTGAGTGCCTCAACCTCCAATCGCGGCAGGCGGCAGAGAGGGAAGCCCTGAGGCTTGTCGAGGAAAAGACGATGATGTTTATGAAGGAGAGGGATACAGCCTTGGCCGAGCTGGAGAGGGTGCAGAAAGCTAAGTCAGCACTCGTGTTGGAACTGCAGGAACTCGAGTTGGAACTGCAGGAACTCGAGGTGCACCCTACTAGAGTCAAGAGAGCTAAGAGAAAAAAGAACACCCGTAGAGGTCACAAGTCTAACTGAGGTAAGACTGTTGTTTGCCTTAACTTTGGTAAAACTAGCTTGCTCTTTAATTAGATTGTGTGAACCTGCTATGCACTTTATCTTGATGGGATGATCAGCATTTACCTAGTGTTGTGTACAACCACATTTGTTCTGCATTTTCTTTGGTAAATGCTCGATGATCTCATCGATTTGTCTGTGCTTCTTTACTATGAGGCCCCAATTATGATTGTCCCTGTAATGCACAATCCAATGATTACTGTCTTTGCAAGATGAGGATTATTTTCTGTTCATTCTCTATTCTGTGCCGATGATTAAACTCTGCACTTTATCTTGATTGGATGATCAGTATTTACCTAGTTTTGTGTACAACCACATTTGTTCTGCATTTTCCTTGGTAAATGCTCGATGATCTCATCGATTTGTCTGTGCTTCTTTACTATGAGGCCCCAGTTATGATTTTCCCGGTAATGCACAATCCAATGATTACTGTCTTTGCAAGATGAGGATTATTTTCTGTTCATTCTCTATTCTGTGCCGATGATTAAACTCTGCACTTTATCTTGATGGGATGATCAGTATTTACCTAGTGTTGTGTACAACCACATTTGTTCTGTATCTTCCTTGGTAAGTGCTCGATGATCTCATCGATTTGTGTGTGCTTCTTTCCTATGAGGCCCCAAATATGATTTCCCCTCTAATGCAGTAGCCAATGATTAAAAATGTGGCACAATATTAGTGCAAAGGGGCGATTTCATTTTACCTTGTGCACCCATTATATGAGACTTAACATCTTTCTGCACCCACTTAACGGACATGTGTGACACTTTTCTGTAGGGTTTGCCAACCCGTGGATGTGGCTTTGGAATGGATGCGAAACACACGAGAAGTTCAGTTAACCCTATCGATGATGTGAACCTCTGGAGGTGGTTTCGGTGTCCTGTATAGCTAAGGAATTAGTTTAGTTAACCTGCTATTCGGTAGATCCTGATGTGAACCTGTTGTGCCGCTGCTGTGAACCTGTTGTGATGCTGATTTGAAAATGAAGCTTATGGCTGCTAAAAAGAGCACCTCGACAAGCAGATCCAGATGGCTATGCGAGAGAGCGTTTACAAGTCGCAGCCGGACGTTTTGCTGCGTAATTTAGTAGATTCTACTCGCTTTCGACATGGCCCTCCACTGCTGCATTTCCCTTGGCGTGGAGCTCCTTGACTTCTTTCTCCAGGTTATGGATTACAATGTTTGATGATGCTATGTCATCTTTCAACTTCTTCAGTTCTCCCTGAGCCGTCAGTCTAGCCGCTTGGGCGGTGATGGCCAATACGAGGTCACGATGGTGTTCCTCTATCATCTTGATTTTCTCACGATAAAGGTTTTCATACTGCATCTGGAGGTTCCTCTTCTTTTCCATAAGCTCCTTGATCAGGCGTATCGCCTTGTCCTTCGTTTCATAACTCATATTGTTTAGCCTCTTCAAGATGGCTACCTCATTCTGTAGTTTGGTGTGGTCCGCACGAAGGTTTCCTGCTTCCTTCGCAATCTTTTCAGACGCCTTTCTCTGTAGCTCCAAATCGTCACGGAGGCGTGCACACACTGTTTTCAGGGTCTTGTTACTGTTCAGAAGCGTGGCGCACCATTCATTTGCCGTAGCCTCCTTGGCTTTGATCGTAGCCATGGCTTCCTGCAGGTAGTTATTAATTAGTAGTGAGATTAGTCCGAATATGAGGAATAGAACAAAAAAAATTGGATAGTTAAGACCTCGCTGTGTCGGAGAGCGAGGACGACGTGCTTTGTTCTTGGTCTGGATTGCCGTTGTTCGAGCCGCTGGCTCTGAGATATGTACATGACTTCAGTTTGATGGATTTTGGGACATGTTTCCACCAAAGAAATTATACTTCATGGATATTTAAACGTACCGGGCATCTTCTCGGAGGTGCTGATTTTGGATCAAACTAGAGGTGGAGTTATCGCCCGTCTTCACGTTCTCGCTCAGAGATAGCAGGGCTTTTGCCTCCGTCAGAGGACAATCTTTTTCGCCGCCATCTTGTTGAGCCATTTGCGGTATCTTCTTACGGCGTTTTGCCTCGCGGGCCTCCTCAGCCTTTGTCGCAGCTACCTGTTGCCTCCAACTTGAAGCTCCACGATGCGAAGACATGGCTGGGGTGGTATATATGTAGAATGGGGAGTTCTCCGCTGAGTGGTGGCGAGTGGGGAAGATGGTGAATAGTGGAATGACAGAGACGTGTTCTGGGCTTCTGGCAGTGCTAGTTTAATACGTGGCAACCGTCTCCTGGCATTCACCGCGCAATCTTGTCCGTCCATTTAGAATCGACGGCCTAAGGTAGATGCCTTACCAGAGAAGGGACTTGCACCGAAGCCGATGGAAAAACTTATTTACGGGCCTGTGCAACCTACAAACATTAATTGGACGGAGTAGAATATTTGTTTTTTTCAAAGACGGTGTTGTTGTGCTCGGTCTCACCAGTTCTCTCCACCTTGTTTTTCCGTTGATTCAATTTCTGACAAAAACGGCCAAAACGGCTGTGAGCCTCAACCGTCCATGACAGGTGGGGTCCAGCCAACAAACGCTCGGTCGTTGTTAAAAAAATGGTCAAAACTATCTGACAGATGGGGTTGGACAAAACATGTAGAAGCAGCCCTCTCACGCAAACAATGCTGTAAACTACAACAGTTTATGACAGGTGGGGTCCAGGATCCAACCGCCGTGATGGTTGACAGTCAACGAGTCAGACAAGGGCACGCCCTGGCGAGGGACAAAAATTCGCGACGTAAGGCCTGTTTCGTCGAAGGAAACTGTGATTAAACTGGGCTAATGGGCCGCGGACGAAAATATACAACGTAAAATGTGTGAAACGTCACGCGCAACCGGCCCATGAATGAAAGAATCAAAACGTCGAGAGCAAAATCAACTTTTTAGCCATTCGCGACGAAAACACTCGACGTTATCGGAACGTCGACGCAAAAACATCGAGGATCGACGGATTTTTGGTAGTGACACAAGCTAAACGTTTTCATGAATAGTACTTTCAAGAGAAGCATCAAACTGTTTTGCATAGGTGTTAACTCATAAAGTAATAGTTTCTAATAAAAGGTATTCAATCAACACAAAGGAAGAATTAAGTTTCAGCATTTGCTTCAACTTTCAACATATTTATCTCATGGATATCGTCAACACAAAGTAGTATAACAAGTCCAATACGTTGCATATAACCCATGTTGTAACAAAGTTGACACTAGTGTTTGCTTGTGGAAGACAGAAAGAATAGTAAAACTGACTCAACATAAAAGTAAAAGAAAGGCCATTCGTAGAGGGAAGCAGGGATTAAGTCATGTGCTAGAGCTTTTAGGTTTTTGAAAGCATATAGAGATTGCATAAAATATTTGATACTCCTCCCAACCTTGCTAACACAAACCATGGCTAGCCGAATCCTCGGGTGCCTTCCATCAATCACATACCATCGAGGAGTATCCATTTTTGAGAGGTGTTTGTTAATTGTCAACGAATGGTAGCGGGTGATAACAGTATTCTACCTGTCAAACGGACTTTTAAGAGCGGCTCCCATAGGGACGTTATTTCTACCAGCAAGGCAGATCATCCCTTTTTCTCTTTGGTTTACACACATGCAGATATTTCACTGCGTTGTCATTGCTTACTGATGAATCAGGGCAAAAGTGCGAAGAGAATTAACACTACCAAAAATCCGGCGATCCTGGACGATTCCATAACGTGGTGATCGTGCTTCAAAACGTCGCGAGGTGATATCCTCGATGTTTCACACGACGTTCTAAAAAGTCAGGGATCGAGTGTCACAGGCGATTCTACGACGGTCTGGTGCACCTCCAATCGTCGCGAGAAATCCTCGACGTTTCGACATTCGTCTGCGCAACTAGACCCGCCCGTTATCAGGCCCACGAAGTCGCGACGTTATTTTCCATCGCGAGGTATGCCGCGTGACGTCATAGTGCCACGACGTTTCAGTTACGTCGCCATCCATCCCGTTGCGGCATCCGTTCATGACGTCACCTTTCCCGTTGTATGACGTCACACCCCTTACGACATTTACGTTTCGTCGCGGCTCTACGCAATCAGAAATCCACACGTGCATGGTTCACAAGGTTCCACCTGAGCCATATCCGTGACGGATCCGTTTTGTCGTCGTTCATGTTGCTGACGTCACCCGATTCCACAACGTTTTACTTTCGTCGTCACGGCGCAAATCAGAAGGTGCCGCGTGTCTCATCCGTAAGGTTCCACGTGGCACGTGTCGCGACGATTTTTTTTCGACTCGGGATTGTAATAAGCAATCAAATGTCGCCACGTGTACCAGCGATATGTGCCCACGTGGTCTTCCGTCCGTGACATAATGTATCCATCGCAATACTACCCCGGGCGGTCCGGGCGGATATAAAAAGCTAGCAATACTAGTTTTCACAGCAAAGCTAGCGATACTTTAATACATACATTTATAATAAGTGGTCACAGGCTTGATCACCATCACTGGCATCAAACTCCATCTGGTATACTTCACAGCCTTACAAAGGCCACCAGGAACTTATAGTTTCAGCCTCCCGAAGGGGCACCAAAAAGCCTCACCAAGGGCACTTACCAAAAAGCCTCACCAAGGGCACTTACCAAAAAGCAACCAAACAACCACAGATGAAGGAAACCAGTTCCAGATCAGCTACCCAGTTCCATCTTTCGATGCTACTGTTGTCACTAGCTTCTGAATAAGGAGAGCTACAGCTTCTTGAGACTTCTTTAACGCTGCTTGGTCCTCCCGCATCACCTGCATCTGTTCTTGAATGATGTTCCTGTCTGCATCGCTTTGTTCCTTCGCCTGCTGAAAATCGTGAACTAATGCCTGCAGTTCATGCTTCCCTGCTCTCTGAGCATCAAGCTGAAACTGCAGCTGAGATTTTGTTGCTTTTGTACGGCTTGATATCAAACCTACATTCTTCAGGAATGTAGGTTTCCTTTTGTCTTTACAGAGCACTTCAGCGACAGCTTCGGTAGCAGAAAGAGGTTGGATCACAGTGCCATCTTCTAAGTTGATACCACCATCTTCGATTCCATTTCAGCCTAAAAAAACATGTAAAAGCATAAGATGTAACAGCATCTGAACTAGCTTGTATGGCACATTGATATGAAATAACACATGACAAGCATGTAACGAACATGGATGAAAAATAGCAGATGACAAGCGTCTACAAAACTGAGTTCGAAACCATGATGAAATAACACCACGCCCAAGTGCAGATTTTAACAGTTTTATTTGGTGGTGCTGAAATGACAAGGGATCTGAATGTACAAGGATAGATGCAACAACTGCTGAACTAGCTTGTAAGGAAAATAGATGAAAAACAGCAGATGACAGGCATGTAAGGAACATAGATGAAAAAGGCAAAAGGCAAGGATGTACTGATCAAGTAAGCATGCTGTATACACAAACTAGTAGATGATAAGCATATGTGAAATAGCTGACGACAGGAGTTTGCAGCAGAATTCACAAAGAGAGATTCAAGAGATGAAAAGAATTCAAGGGGACTTACAATTGCTCTTTTCATAGGCGAAGTGTATCCCCCCTTCTTGCCTTTTTGCAGATTTTTGAACAATTCGAGGGCATTTAGCGAACCATTGAGGAAAGCTCGTAGCTCCGAGAACCGGTGAGACCAGGGTACAAGATATTTTTTCTGCTATCTTTAGCTTTCATACAAGCCATCTACACAAACAATGTACGAACACATTAGCATCAGTCGAGATTATAGAATTGAAACAATAGCAAGCTTGAGTGAACAAAGACAAGGACCTGTTTGGCGGATGTGGACCAGGAATCGAGTAACGCACACCATTGAACGGTGTGCATGTTTTTCAAGCCTTTAGGAGGTGTCCGTGAAATACTAGACTTGTCCTTAATAGGTTCCCAATACTCGGCCTTCAGATCATAGCGTCTTTGTTTTGTACGGTCCCTTAGATTTCTCGAAAGAGAATGTTTAATCACAGGGTCGTCGACGTTCATAATAAACTTTGACTGATACAAAAGAAAGAGCATTATTCAGTTTTATGACCAACAATGGAAAGAACTAGAAGCAAGAGTTAAGAACTGGAAGCAAGAGATACAAAACTTACACTAACGTGGCCGGAGAAGGCTTGATATATGTCATCCCTGTCCTTGTACAATTTGAAATGGGTAAAGAGAGGGACAACCTCCTTGACAGCTATTGAACATGCAGTAGCATACATGCTAGCAATCTTTCCATCAGTTGGCCTTGTCATCCCCGGAGGAATAACAATTCTGAACCTCTGTCCTTTGGACTTCCTGTCCATCTCCTTTCCCATGTTTATTCCCCTTTCCGCCCCGACAGCTAGAGCCAGCCCTCGCCCATCTACAAAATCGTGGCCCTGCTAGAGTTAGTGTTCTGCATTTTGGATTTGATTCCGTAAATAAATAGTGTAGAGTTAGAGCACTCAATCTATGTAACATGTTACCTCCATCTCCATGCAGGCTAAAGTCAGCATGACTATCTCTCCATTGGGGAACATTCTCGTCGTCAGCACCTTGCGACTGGACTTGGGGACCTAGCCCTTGGCCTTGGAGTGTTATCAGCTGGACCTGGGTAGGTGACGGCTCGCGTTGGGTGGGTGTATTCTTGTTGCAGCCAGTTGCCTCGTTGTGTGGGGTGGGCGCCTCCTCATTGTGATCAGCTGCCTGCTTGTTTGGGGTGGGTGTCTCCTCGCAGTGGGGAGCTGCCTCCTTTTGTGGGGCAACTGTCTGCTCGCCTTGGGGAGCATCCTGCTGGCATTGGGGAGCTTCCTGCTGGCCTTGGGGAGCTTCCTGCTGGCCCTGGGAGCTGTCAGCCCGCGTGGGCATGCTGCCTTTTTGCTTCTTGTGCTGGATAGGTGTCTCGATGCTATCAAGCTGGCCAGCACTATGTCTTGTACGCCGTAGTGGTGCGGGTGTAGTTGATACTTCCAAATTCAGTTTGGCCTTTTTACTGATCCCCTAGCCTCAGATTTTTTTTGTGTTGTCAACTGCATCTGCGATGACGCGCTTACCAGGAGGCATTTGTCCCCTACCGGATGTCACCTTGACTTTCCAGCTCCTAAACTGCACAGTTCATATGCACCAATCATTTGGGATAGTAGCAGAAAGCCACAATGTATATGGGACAACAGTAATTAAGCTAGCAGTTCTACAAAAGATAAGTAATCAGCACCTTCATTGTTGAGCTATCATGCAAGGGTGTTGAGCTAGCAGGTAAGGGTTCAGCCTGCAGCTCACTGTCAAGTGATTCCATTGGCATCTCTCCTTCATTGTAAAGTTCCTTCTTGATCTTTTTAGGGGAGAGTATGGTTGGCAATGAAACAAGAGATGCTACAGACCTACCCAGTCGTGGATGGTTTCTCATGATATTTTTGAGCCGTGTATCGTCCATGGGTTTTGTTTGTGGTTCTAACATGAATAAAGAGCTCAACGTAAGCTACAATCATAGCACTTGATAAGAACCTATTAAAGTTAGCTACTAACTTCCGGGTTTCTTCCATGTGGTGATGTTCTAACATATAGTGCTGGTATTGATTGTTCGGTACGACTAACGATGTAACAACACGATATGAGTAATTTCATTTGTTGACTTAAGACTGATAGGATCGCAAGAAAAGTGATCTTAAGCCTAATACAAGTTGGAAAACAAGCAAACTTTGACCATAGGAACTTATCAAACATAAAGAAGGCCGAACAGGCAATTAAAAAAACATGTGCAGGAAACAAGCATCGAACAGAATAAAATAACTCTCTAAACGTTGAATTGGGGATTTAGTGACTTTTTTCTTACTCCTCGTCGCAGCGGAAACCATCTCTCGGGGAATGGAGGTGGCAGACCTTGATGACATAGTTATCGCGAGGTTAGTGACGAGGTGGCAGACCTTCACGACGAAGTTGCCGCGAGGTTAGTGGGGCGGTGTGGCAGAACTAGATGTAGGACGGCGATGTGGTAGATCTTGACGGCGAGGTGGCAGAACTGGACGGCGATGTGGCAGATCTTGACGGCGAGGTGGCAGATCTGGACGGCGAAGTGCAGATCTGGACGGCGAGGTGGCAGATCTGGACGGCGACCTCGATGGCGAGGTGGAAGACCTGGACGGCGACCTCGATGGCGAGGTGGAAGACCGGGCGACGAGCTACACGTCGGGTGTTAGACCGGGACGGCGAGCTACTAGAACGGGGCGGAGCTACAAGGCGAGGTGGGAAACCGGGAGGGCGAGATAGGGTTAGGAAAAGGGAGGGGAAATTTGGGACGAGATGAGAGGAAATGTCCATTTGGGTAGGTGTAGAGAAAGGTCCGAAATTTTGTGCGGGAGGCGCCAGATTTGAACGGTAAATTTGGGGGCGGCACCAAATTGTCTGCGCGCGCGAGTTTTTGGTAGGTGGGCAGGAAACGTTGCTGGCCGTCGGATGCATGATGGATGGCTTAAACAAACTGACCATTTATGAAATTAGTTATAAAGGACAATGTGAAGTGGGTCACAAATAGAAAGTTTATGCTGGCTCTTCGTATGTACCAGGACACTATATACTATAAATGTATTAAGGCCCTATATAATTTTGGCTTGGTGGGAGTTCGACGCTCTGGTGCTCCATTTTCATCGAAACCCTATAAGTTGATCATCCACGTGGTGAACCATGTCGTCTACCCATTTGACCGGCGTCGAAATAGGGTGGCGCAGTGGAATTTTATCCTTTGTTTGTGTCTGGGTATCTCATAGCAACATTGATCCCATGTTATCACATGATTCCATCTGATGCACCATAAGCGGTGAGTTGAGAGATGTGTATAGTGTGGGATAATTAGTGTCATCTACGAACCGCGGGTCGCACCTAGGAGTTTTATATATGATGGCTCTTCTAATGCACCAGGACACTCTTAGGCATATACTCCATCCGTTCCACGATTAAAGATGTTTTAGCCATTTACTACATGCACATGTATACACATGTATTTAGACACATTTCAATGTATCTATATAGGTGCACCTTTTTTAGTCTGAATATAGACAACATGTGTACCACCTAAAACATCATGTATTGTGGAACAGAGGGAGTATATATATATTAGGGCCCTACCTACGATTTGGTGAGATTCCGACGTTCCGACGCTCCGTTTTTCATCGAAACCCTAATTAAGCAGTTGTCCTCGTGGTTAATCAGCATGTCGTCTACACCTTTGACCGGCGTCGAAAGGGGGTAGATCGAGCCCAGTGGACTTTGTTCCTTTTGTTGTGTTAGGGATATGAACATTTAAAACCAACTTTTATCACATGTATTATCACATGATTCCATCTGGTGCACCAGAAGTGGGAGTTGAGGTGTGTAAAGACTGCGAGAAAACTGTTGTATCTGAAGCACGGGTCGAACCTACGAGTTTGATGTTGGCCTTTAATGTACCACGACCCTATATTATACATGTATTAAGGCCCTACATAGAGTTTGGTAGGATTACGACACTCCATCGCTCCATTCAAGAATCAAAACCTTAATCACATGACTGCGTCCCCTTTGACCGACCGGTGTAGAAAAGGGGGTAGCCCACTGGACCTTTCTCCTTTGCAGTGTTTCATGGGTATAGAATTTGACCCCATGTGTTATCACATGATTCCATAAGGTGCACCAAAGTGAGAGTTCAACAATGTATATATATATATCACTTGTTTGCAGAACCTTGTGTGCGGAATAAGTGTCGATCACCATATGTGAAGTGGGTCAGAAATAGGAGTTTTACGTTGGCTCTTCGGATGTACCATGACACTATATATTGTAAATATATTAAGTCCCTAACTAGCTAGGGTTTGGTGGGACTCCGACGCTTCATTTTCATCGAAACCCTGATTAAGCAGTTGACCATGTGATCAACCATGTCGTCTACCCACTTGACCGGCGTCGAAATAGGGTGGCGCAGTGGAATTTTATCCTTTGTTTGTGTCTTGGGTATCTCATAGCAACATTTAAAACTAACATTGAGCCCATGTTATCACATGATTCCATCTGATGCAGCATAAGCGGTGAGTTGAGAGATGTGTATAGTGTGGGATAATTAGTGTCATCTACGAACCGCGGGTCGCACCTAGGAGTTTTATATATGATGGCTCTTCTAATGCACAGGACACTCTTAGGCATATACTCCATCCGTTCCACGATATAAGATGTTTTAGCCATTTACTATATGCACATTTCAATGTATATATAGGTGCACCTTTTTTAGTTTGAATCTAGTCAACATGTGTACCACCTAAAACATCATGTATTGTGGAACGGAGGGAGTAGATATATTAGGGCCCTACCTACGATTTGGTGAGGTTCCAACGCTCCGACCTCCGTTTTTCATCGAAACCCTAATTAAGCAGTTGTCCTCGTGGTTAATCAGCATGTCGTCTACACCTTTGACCGGCGTCGAAAGGGGGTAGAGCCCAGTGGACTTTGCTCCTTTTGTTGTGTTAGGGTGTTCATAGGAACATTTAAAACCAACTTTGATCACATGTATTATCACATGATTCCATCTGGTGCACCAGAAGTGGGAGTTTGGCAGATGATTGCATGGTCCCCTTTGACCGGTGTCGAAAGGGGTAGCTAATTATTGGGGCTAGGTTACCTGGTATATACTTTTTCTTTCTGTTCATCAACACTATGCGTGCACTGTCTCGAACTATATGCCATTGAAGAAATTCTTAAGTTTTTGTCGGCTGATATATAGTTCTGTCAATAATTTGTTTCTGTATTGTAAAAATACACTAAACAATCAGTGCATGTATGAACCAAATAGTTCGAGGCCGCCACCAGTCTTCATGCATAGACGAGCTTGCCCTTCTCTTGGGAGTATGTAGCCATCTATGCACTTCAAAGGGACATCCTAAGCAAATAAAGTTAGGAATGCTATTTATCAGAAATGCATCCATTTACTTAGATGATAAACTCTCTAATTAAGAATGAAAAGAATGCTCATGTAACTAACTAACCAACTCATTAAGTTCTTCACTGTCCTGCACCCGGTGAACGAAGAACTGAGGAATGTCAGTGTGCTCCTCATTTTGCAGGTCCATCATATACTGCTTGTAAAAAACCCAGCATATCGCATTCATTTCAGAACCACTAACATCACATGGCAACTCAAATAGGCTCTTTTGCAGTGTCATCTTGCAAGATGGTATGATCGGACGACACTCTGATCATCAAAGAGACGAAGGGAAAGTTTGAAAAATATATAGTAACTAGCTATAGTAAATGTGCAAGAAAAACAAGTTGAGAGTAGAGTCCCAATTTTTTTTTAAAATCAACTCGCCGGCTATACGGGCTATAGGCGCTGACATGTGGGCCCCAGGAACACCCCCTCCCCACACCAATATTTGGTATAGAGATATAGAGGCGCGGGCTCCGGCCAAAATCGCCCGCCATTGCGCTCCAAGTTCAGAAAATATCATTTCAAGACTAGATCTAGGCCTCTCTCCGCCCGCGACGGCGGCGGTGGGTGTCGTGGCATCCTCTTTCTCCCCGAGACCCCTCACGGAGCTCTCCCCTTCCGTCCTCTGCCTCCCCGCAAGCCCTCCACGACTCCCCTAGCCGAGGCGGTGCTAGCCGTCAGCGGCTCATCCCGCTGGTGCCCCCCTCCGGCTGCCGTCACCGCGTCCGTCCTCCACGGCTGACCTCGCCGAGCCTCCCCTTTCGGCCGCATTCCTCGCGCACGTCTCTGCAAGCCAAGGGTATGAATCTTTCCATCCTTCTGCTAATTGCTAAGAACAACAAAAACTGTTCTACATAAGGCCACTATCCCTTCCCAAGATGTATTAATGTGAATGTTGCATGCATCCATAGAGAAAGAAGCACCACATGCAACATGATTAATTAGCTCAGAACACGAGAGACTTTTCACATTATTAATTATGATATTTATTAGTTGGCTTCCTTTTTCTTGGTATCTGAAATTTGGGATAGTGGCCTTGTATACAAAAACGTAGGGAGTAGCTTGTTCTGAAAAAATAGTTATCTCCTTCAGAAATTTCATTACCTTGTTTGTTTGTTTCACAGATGGATAGGCGTTGGATTCAAACATCTGTACCGTTTACCGAGTCATATCTGGATGGAATCAAAGGGTTCTTACGCTTTGTCACGGAGAGAAACATGGTTGATTCGTTAGTTCTCTGCCCATGCACACGTTGCCTGAATCAGAAACTGCTACATATTTCACAATTGAAGCGGCACTTACTGTTGAACAAATTTTCCAGTACTTACCTTTTGTGGACACGTCATGGAGAGCCAGCGGATGCCATGATTATTGTAAATGACCAAAATGGTGATGATGATGATGGTAATGGTGGTCATGAGGATCATAATGATGGCAATGGTGGTCATGAGGATCATAATGATGGCAATGGTGGTCATATGGATATAGATGATGAAGGTGGGGCAGTTGGAGAGGCTGACGAACTTGAAGCACTGTTGACAGACCTCGCGGGAGGCCATAGAGGAACAGAGGCTGATCAGTGCGAAGATGGGGGTCATAAAGCATTTGAACGTTTGTTGGAAGAGTCAAAGCGCCCGCTTTACCCGGGAGATAAACATGTCGGAAGGTTTCATTTAGTGTTGAAGCTACTTCATCACAAATCATATTACCGGATCAGCAACAGAGCTTTCGATGCTTGGTTGCGGTTATTTGCAAAAGCACTTCCGGACGGCAATACACTGCCTAGATCATATAGAGAAGCAAAAGCTTTTCTGAAGGAGCTAGGTCTTTCATATGACTCCATACATGTGTGCCCAAATAACTGCATACTTTTCAGAAAGGAGCATGCCGAGAAAGACAACTGCCCCAATTGTAATGCCTCGAGGTGGAAGTATCCGGACAGAAAGGCATGTGCTGTGAAAGTGTTGCGGCATTTTCCTTTGATACCGAGGCTGCAGAGATTGTTCTCTTCGAGGAAAACAACGGAGAACATGAGGTGGCACCAGTTAAAGAGAGTGCCCAAAGAGGGCGTATTGAGTCATCCGGCTGATGATGAGGCGTGGAAGGATTTCGACAGAACTTGGCCAGATTTTGCAGCTGACCCTAGAGACTTAAGGCTCGGCCTTGCCTCTGATGGCTTCAATCCCTATGGAGCCATGAGCCAAAGCTATAGTATGTGGCCTGTGTTTGCCGTGCCGTACAACCATTCACCACAGGAGTGCATTGATCCATCATACTACATGCTTTGCTTGATAATCCCTGGCAAAATCAAGTCCTGGAAAAGACTTTAATCTTTTCATTCAGCCGTTGATTGATGATTTGCAAAGCTTTGGAAGGGCGTTTCGACTTTTGATTCATTTCGAAATAGATCGTTTAATCTTTATGCTGCTGTACTTTGGTGCATACATGACTACCCAGCTTGTAGCACTATGTCTGGGCGCATCACTTCAGGCTATGCTGCATGCCTGCATTGTGACAAAGATCCTCTATCCCATTCCATGAAGGGAAAAATTTGCTTCATTGGGCATCATCGTTTCCTTGAAGAATACGACCCCGGCGTCTAGAGACAGACCTTGGCGGAGTTCATAAAAGTACGAGCAAGCCAGAATCATTTACTGCAGATGAGTTAGAAGCTGAGCTGGAGAAGGTTAGGTGTGTAAAACCAGGAATTGGATTGGCTTCGCTTCCACCAAAGAGGAAGCGAGAAGACCCGCGAGTGATCTGGAAGCTTCGCATTGGTTTCTGGGACTTACAGTACTGGCATCGTTGAAAGTTCGGCATAATCTCGACGTGATGCACATCGAAAAGAATATCTTTGACAACATCTACGGCACACTCCTTGAACTCGAAGGGAAGAATAAAGATACCGTCAATGGCAGGCTTGCTTTGCAAAGCCTAGGTATCAGAAGCACTTTACACCTGAAGCCTGTCAAGAAGGGAAAACTGTGTGGAAACATGCACGGTATTGTTTGCCAAAATCGGCCAAGACAAAGTTATGTCAATATCTAGCTGACTGTAAATATCCGGATGGTTTTTGTTCCAGCATGTCCAAATGTGTCAACGTAGAGGCACGGAAGGTCTCGGGACTAAAAACCCATGACTGCCACATCCTGTTGCAGAGAACATTTCCTGCTGGCCTGCGAGGACTTGTGGCTAGAGATATCTATCAGGCTGTTGCTGACCTAGGAAATTTTTTCAAGGAATTGTGCAGTAAAACTTTGGAGGTCGCTGTTCTGCATCGGTTGAGAGCGGAAATCCCAGTAATTCTGATGAGGCTTGAAAACATCTTCCCGCCGTCGTTCTTTGATGTTATGCTCCACCTGGCTGTGCATTTACCCGACGAGGCGTTGCTCCGAGGCCCTGTGAACTATGGGTGGATGTATCCAATTGAGAGGTTGTTGTGTACTTTGAAGAGATTTGTGAGGAACATGGCACAGCCAGAAGGTTCAGTTGTAGAGGCATACATTGCCTCCGAGTGCCTGACATTTTGCTCTAGATACCTTCATGATATTGAGACAAGGCAAAACCGGCCACGGAGATATGAAGTTGAAGAGCATGAGTCAGCTTGTGGTGTGTTTGGCCATAATGTGCGTTTAATGGGAGCATTTAAAACGATCCGTCATAAAGACAATGAGGCCCTGATAACAGACCTTCAGAGAATGGCTTGGTACGTCCTAAACAATTGTGATGAGGTCAAGCCATACATCGAGTATGTTCTCACTTCCCTAGTACTGATTTCTATGTTACAGATAACATTGTAGCTGTCTGTCACGATTAAACTCTCTGGTTTGCAGATCGTTCAAAGCAGAGCTGAAAGAAGATGGGATGCCCGATGTCGATGTTAGGGTTCAGCAGGAATTTCCAGGATGGTTCAAGGAGCATACAAGTTTCCTTTTGCATTTATCTCTATCCTACAGATGTCGCATTTTTATTGCATGATTTTAACCATGTTGTTTTTCTTTTTTGCTGTGGTACACAGATGATGAGCAAGGCATGGGAGGGAGGAGAAGATTTTCAAACAGAGCTCTTTGCGTTGGCATGTGGCCCACACAGCGAAGTTAAAATATATTCAATGTGTGCTGTGAACTTGGTTCGGTTTGTCACCATTGACCATGAAAGTGGCAAGAAAACGCAAAACAGCGGAGTCTCAACTGGTGGAGATCACGAACGGGTTGAGACACAATTTTATGGTGTCCTCAAGGGAATCAAAGAGCTCACTTATAACTCTGACGAGAAACATAAACGGACAGTTGTTCTGTTTTCCTGTGACTGGTATCGTCGCTTCAGAAGCATCAACGTTTCCAGTTTATGGTACGAGGATGATCAGTATATCTTGTCAACCCAAGCACAAAAAGTGTTTTATGTGGCAGACCAATTGCGTGGATCAGACTGGCGGATAGTTCAAAAATTTGAGCATAGGCGGAACTTCAACGTGTCCGAACATGGTAAGATGGACGTCAATAAGGAACAGGACCTTAATATTGAGGACGAGCCTAGTGATGCAGCACATCAAGATGCCACAGTGTCTGACAATGAGGATGAATCTAATGACCTGATAGATTTTCCTCCGCCTCCGCTTACTTTGGACCGACATGACACCAGTCCCCGTCACATGACTGCAGCCGACATTAAGGAACTTTGGGATCATATCAAGAATCAAAAGAAAAGGGCTGCTGGACAGGAGAATGGAGATGAAGAAGAAGAAACTGAGGTTGAACCACTAGACGAGACAATAGGGAAATACTATGACAGTGACATGGATTTACCAGCAGATGATTCCGATGCAGACTAGTGTTGCATGTCTGTGTCGAACTGATGTGCATGCTCTGTGTGCATGCTTTTGTAGAACTCAAGTGCATGCCTGTTTGCATGCTTGTGTTGAACTGATGCGCATGCTCTGTGTGCATGCTTTTGTAGAACTGATGTGCATGCCTGTTTGCATGCTTGTGTTGAACTGATCTGCATGCTCTGTGTGCATGCTTTTGTAGAACTGATGAGCATGCCTGTTTGCATGCTTGTGTTGAACTGATCTGCATGCTTTCTGTGCAGGCACATATGTGAAACTGATGGGCATGCCCTGTGTGCATGCTTTGTGTTGAACTGATGTTTTTTTTGGTGTGTCTGTGTGATCTTTCGTACATTGCTACTATTACCCAGTTATCTTTCGTTCATTGCTAATATTCCATTACTCAACTGCTAGACATCTATAATCTTACCATCTTTTCTTTAGACTGCATTCCGGCCTTGATTACGGTCGCTCCAAGAAATCCACATGGCCATCTTTTAAGCGCACATACATTCTTTATCCCTGGTGATTTCATAACGGTGCACATGGCACCAAGGTGGGGCGTGTCGGGGGAATACTTTCTGGATTAACCCGCGGCCCAGTGCGACTTACTTTACTCGCACGGACAAAGGCCCACATGGGATCAAGCCCAATATTGAACCGCCACAAGGAGAAAAATCTAGAAGACATATCCCGGAGGACGTGAAGACCAAGTAGTCTCCAAGTAGGTCTCTGTGGACATATTCCTTGCGGAGGAAGTTTCCTTTGTAACCTGACGAGCCTCTGTGTATATAAAGAGGACTCGCAGGACTTAGAGCCGGTCAAGCTATCAAGCCCTTAAACCCTAGCTCATACGGCGAGTTCCACATTGGATCGCCTCCATTGTAACACCTCGATTATCATATCAATACCAATCTAGGGTAGGCAGGAAGTAGGTCTTTTACCTCACATTGAGGGGGCCGAACCTGGGTAAATCTGTGTTGATCTTTGTTCCTGCGATCCCAAGCTCGGAGATGCTTGACTCGCGTAATCCCACACCTTCGAAGTCATCTATGACACCTGACGTGACAAACCCACGACAGTTGGCACCCACCGTGGGGCCTGCGGTGAAGAGCGTCACGTTCCGCGCAGGATCCATGAAGGGAGCTGAAGATCTCGTCGTTGGCCGTATCATTACGGTTGACGGCACACCCCTCATCGACGATTCAAGCTGGGGGCCATGTCATCCCGTTTGGATCTGTCCATGTTTTCGTCGGCTTCATTGGCGGCGAGTCAGAAGATCCATCGCAGCATGGCGACTCAGAAGAAGGAGTCGCAGTAATGGTGGATCAAGAAGAAGAATCTATCAACTACGAGTCGCTACCTCTTGAAGATGAAGAAGGCCAATCCATCGAGTATGTCCTTGAGGAGAGGCTATGCGGAGATCCTGTGGATGGCGACTCGCACCCTGCAGAAGATCGGCATATGGAAGGGGTCTACAGGACCACGGAAGCGGACGAAGGATTGGGCATGCCGCCAGGCATGTTAGCCCCCGCGCCGCCAGAAGCAGCGGAGCAAGCCACGCCAAACGCGCCAGAAGTCGCGGCATCTGCCGCGGCAACTCCAGGAGTCGCGGCCTCAGAAGTCGCAAACAGAGAAACCCCGCCCGGAGTTGCACTCGCGGGGTCAGGATCAAGGGAAATGTCTGATGCGGCGGCCGCGATACCACGGGGAAGTGTGCTACTCACGCCAATATCTGCGGTTAACGCAGCAGCCAGAGTGACAGAATTAGAGGCTACCAGAATCGGGCTATATGATGAAGTCCAGAGAATCGCAGATGAGAGAGCCAGGCAGGCGCGCGAGGAACAGCGCCTCCAACAGGAACAACAACGACTCATCGAAGACACCAATACTTTGCAAGGGATACAGGGCACCCTGCCACACAGACGCCATGCAAGCCGCTTGCAGCCCGAGACGATGAACCCAATGGATCTATTCCGATCACCCACCTCTGGGCCTACAGCCGCGGTTTCCGCACTCAGAACACCAGAAGCCACGGCGCCACTCGGCGTGGTTCCGTCAATCGCGACTAACATGGCACGACCAATTGCACGGCCAGAAGTCACGGTACCATCAGTCGCGGCACCTTCGTACATGGCACCATCCGCTACGGCTACGCAACTCGCAGCGCCGTTAGTCGCGCCTGAAGTCCAGACGTATGCGACACCATCAGTTGCACCTGCAGTTCCGACCTTCACTGCGCCAAGGACGGCTGAAGCACCTGGATCAAGAGCTATGGTACCAGCCAATAACAGGGCCATCATGCCCCCACCATTGCCACAACCCACCTTTGTTCAGCAGCCGCCACAGCAGCCTCAAAGGTTCCACACACCGCAAGGACACTGTGTTAGCCCAGTGGAGAACCTCTTTGCGGCTACAACATCTTGGCCAGGTTAGCACCAGCAGGGAATACACCCATGGACAGAGAGGCGCGACGCGCCATAGAGATGCTAAGCACAGCAGTTATCCAACAAGCAAATATGTCTGAACATGCGGGACGGCTGCACTCCACCCCTTACAACAGCAGAGCAACGGTGGAAAGAAGTATCCATGCAGAGTCCAACAGCAGAGCAACGGCGGAAAACCAACCTGTGGCCCAGAATCAGCCAAGCAAGTTCAACCCGCAGAAGTTATGCAGCCGCGCGCTGTAGCTAACCCAGTAGGGAGGCCAACTCCGTCGAATTTATCGTCGCGACTCAAGGGCCCGGTCTGCTTCAGCGAGAGAATCAGGTCTGAACCGTTTCCTGCAGATTTCAAAGGACCTCGAAAGGTAGCTAATTACAACGCAAGCATGGACCCTGTTACTTGGCTCAACAATTATGAGATGGGCATGAGTATCCTCAACGCATCGAGGAGATTTGCGCCCGATACCTAAACATGATGTTAGAGGGCGCGGCTCACATATGGCTACAGAACTTGCCGCCAAATTCAATAAACTCTTGGGATGAGATGAAGGAAGCCTTTATCAAGAATTTTCAAGGTACATGCAAGCGACTCTGCAGTATTGAGGACCTTGAGCGCTGCGTGCAAAGGAAGGCGAGTCAAGTCGCCACTGGATGAGAAGGATAGCAGAAATCATACACTCCTCAGATAACATACCACCAAGCTCAGCAGTCCTGGTAATGGAGAAAAATTGTAGGTTTGAGCCACTGGTCCATAAGCTAGGTCGCATGAAAGACAAAGTCAAGAGCCTCAGCGAGGTAATGGCCGCGGCTAACAAGTACGCCAGCTCGGACAAAACCAGGGATGCATCTGATGGAGAAGAGGAGGAAACTGCTGGCAAAGGAAAGAAAACTAGCAGCAAGCCTCCACAACAGCAGGCCAGTAACGCTAATGCGAGTTACAAGCGCAAGAACGAGGAAGGAAACTCGGGCTTAGTCGCAAATACTAATACTCGCTACAAGCAAAGCAGCGGCAGAGGAAGAAACTTTCACCCAGTTAACTTGGAAGAGGTTTTCAACCGCCCCTGCGACATCCATATAGGAAAGATGGGAAGCCACCCAACCACTCAAAGGCACAGTGCTATCATTATAAGAAGTGGAAGATGGGCAACCACTCAACACGAACAACAATCAGCAAAACAATGAGGGAAGCAATCATGGCGGAGGCAATAACAGCAACAACGCTGTCCCAAATCCACAGCCAGATCAGCCACAGTTCCCAAACAGCTGGGTCAGTATCATACCATCGTGGTCAATACCTCAAGAAGGGAGCAAAAGCTGCGACGACGCAATCAGGCAGTTAACGCTATAGTACCAGCTGTGCCACAGTGGCTAAAGTGGTCTGAGCAGCCAGTGGTTTGGAGCCGTGAGGATCACCCAGGAGAAATAAATGAAGAGGGCAAACTCGCACTGGTAGTAGCCCCTCAAGTCGCAGGATACAAGTTAAGCAAAGTGCTAATGGATGGAGGCAGCAGCATCAATATACTGTATTATGAAACCTTCAAAAGGATGAATCTTCAAGAAAAACAGTTGAACCCATCCAGAACGACCTTCCACGGCGTCGTGCCAGGCATATCAGCCCAGCCATTGGGGCGAATCAACTTGGAGGTCGCCTTTGGGACACAAAGCAACTTCAGAAGCGAGTATATCTGGTTCGAGGTTGTAGATTTTCAGAGCCCATATCATGCGCTGTTTGGCAGAGAAGCATTTGCAAAATTCATGGCTAGGCCGTGCTATGTGTACCTAAAGCTAAAGATGCCAGGCCCCAGGGGAGTCATCACCATTAATGGCGATAGAAGAATAGCTCAACAATGCGAAGAAGGCGACAAGGCCATGGCCAGAGCAGCTTGCATCGCAGAGAGCACGCCCATGCGCGAGTCGCAGGAAAACTTTGATGACATCGTGGAGGCCAAGAGGCACCTGCCCGACTTGCGGCTTCAGATTACAGCCGCAAGGGAGGCAAGGAAAGCAAGGGCAACAGCCAATCGCCAATAAGCGAGTCGCTATCAGCAACCGCAACAAAAACCATCAAGGGTTCATACCCTTAAGCTGGCCACTCAGGGCTAAAGTATCATCTCTGGTCGCCACCAAGGCGCGACCGACCCATATGTATCATTTTTTATCGCCACCTAGGCGCGATCAATTCTGGTTGCCACCTAGGCGCAACCGACTCATTTCTGGTCGCCACCAAGGCGCGACCGACCCTGTGTCACCTCTGGTCGCCACTCAGGCCGACCGACCCATGTATCAATTCTGATCGCCACCTAGGCGCGATCGACTCATTCTGGTTGCCACCTAGGCGCAACCGACCCAAGCATCACTTCTGGTCGCCACCTAGGCGCGACCGACCCTGTATCATATAATGATTCTGAAATAAAGCATCTCAAACTACCAATTGAGTTGTCAGTCTTTTATTTTTTAATCATTGGTTCCTTGGGGGCGCGGCAGCTTTTTAGCGCGGCCTATTCCTTGGGATCGCCAAACGAGTGGCATTTATCGTGATTATACTCGACCTCACTTGGATGCGACTTGCATTATGCGGCCAAAGTACTGGGGTGCGGTGTCAATCGAGTGTGATCGCCTATCATGGCCGCAACGACCCTGAACACGCATTTTTTACCTGGGAAATACTGAGCCGCGCAGGGGCCTAAGTGAGGAACTGAGACAAATCATAAGGACCAGCCTATTGGTCGAAACATGTACTGATGAGAGTACTTAACAAACAATAACATTGTCTTTGTGACACATAAATTCTAAACAATTATTACAAGCCACTAAGGGCTGAATTGATTAACACATTGTTTTTCACTTGCGCCCAGCTTTTGATTTGTGCGCAGGAGGGACCGGCGGCTTACCAAGCTTGCCAGAAGGAGCAGTCGCAGCTCGCTTGACGGCTTTTCAGTCGCGGGCTTGGGGGCTGCAGAGCTGGATACACCTGGAGAAGGGTTCTTTTCCTGCGGGTTAACCGCGCTGGATGACGGAGCGGGTGCTTTCTCCATTCTGCTCCCATCTGCATTATACTTGCCCAGATAAGTCGCAAGCTCTACCCCTTCCACCAGCTCAGTCGCATGGCTGCGCATGCTTTTCCAAGTTGCCGCGTACTCTGAGGCCGTCAGATCAGTGCCATCCACCTTCTTCGAGGGCCTGCCTTGTGCGACCTTGGCAGCATCAAGAAGGATAGTACGTCTTGGCCAAGGCGAGCACATGAGCCGCACCAGAGCGAGCTGAGGACTCCTTCCAGTCCAAGAAAAATTGAGGCGCCTTGAGCAGTCTCTTCAGTAAGCCTTCAGCATCAGCGCAGGTTTTGTTGGCAGAAGACAAGCAGACAGCGACTTCATGCCCTCGCAAGCTTTCCGCGAAAAGTCGCGGATATATTCCAGCTGCTCTTGAGTACTGCTGCGCTGAAGTGCAGAATTCTCACCTACATCAGGATATTTTTTGATCAGCTCAGCAATATACAAGCAAAGATAAGGAAAAACAAATGCAGACATGAGTCGCAACACTTACCAGCCAACTCCTGAGTCATGATGCAGACTTGGCATGGACAAGTTGTGGGTGTCAGATAACTTGGTCAATTTTTCTCAAGACTGTCAATCTCAACAGCCTTCAACCTCGCATCTTCATTAGCCTGAGCAATGGCATCCTTCTGAGCATGGATTTGGAGGTCCAACTCCTGGATCCTCTTTTGGAATTTACCTTCACCTTTTTAAGCCGCAGCTTGGTGGCTTGACTTGCTCAGACATTTATAACTCTCGTCAGAGAGCTCGCCCATCCTGGCATTTATTTTCTTCAGCTCAGCATCACGCTGGCCAAGGAGCTCGCGCAGCTCTCAAGTTCAGAAGGAGTATCCCCAACTGTTTTTCCAAGGCAAGTCTTGCAGCTGTTACGGAGCGCAGTTCCTCCTACAAAGAGCATGTCAGCTAGTAAATACATATACAACAGCTAAGAGAAGTATCAAGTCTCCCTTTTTAGTCAAAGAAGATACTTGATCCTTGGGGGCTAGAGACAGATAAGTGGAGATAGAAATTTACCTTGTAAGCCGCAGACAGATCAGATAGCGCCTTGCGGAGCTCCGCGGCTTGTTTGTCATTTGAGGCAATGATGGCCTCTGACAGTCGCTCTGCGCGGCTCATGAAGGACGAGGAGGCGTGCAGAGCTAATGTTTGCTGGTTGTCAGTCGCAGGCGACTTAACCAGCGTCGCGTCTCCATCCTTAGCCGCCGCAGAGGAAGGACTGACCTTCTCCACATCTTGGGCTACAGGGAGGTCTGTTCCGTCCTCCAGGGCCACCTCTTGGGTAGCCGTGTCAGGAGCAGAGGCCGTAGCCAGATCATCAGTGGTGGCCATGCCTTCCACCATGGCATCACGAGCCACAGGCGATAAGCGCGACTCAACTGCAGTTTCAATACGACTCCAAGATCGGTCGTGGATTTGACCGCACCTCTGCAAAAACAAGAGCATTGTGTAAAGAGAAGCACATGAGTCAGAATAAAAGTGTTCTAAGTACAAGGAAAATTACTAACTCTAGAGCCATCTTCACAGAGGCCATGAGACCGCCACTTGACGGCGAAGACTGGCCTTGGATCCCAGAATCTAGAAGCAGAAATCTGTGTGTTAGTAGAGGAAGCAAGAATAAGCAGTGAAGATGTCAAGGAAGTAAAGAATTACCAGATTGGGGTCCCATGTCTTCTTCAGCCGAGGCGGTGGCTTTGTACACGCGCCTGGCAGCGGAGGAGGTCGCGCCCGTAGTAGGCTTGCGGCGCTTGGAGACCTCAGGATTATCCAGAGCGTCAAGCTCTGGCTCCTCCCGCGAGAGTCTCTTCGAGATCCTGCGGGGAGTGGGACAGCCGCGGCGGCAGAACTCGCCGCTGGCACTGGACTGTCGTCTTCGTCCAGTTCTATATCTTCATCGCCTGAAGCCGCGGTGGCAACAGACGGAATGTCAGCAATCTCACTGCCCTCTAGAGCGGGCAGTAGCTTCTTCCTTGCTGCACGCTTGGGTGCAGCAGTACTGGTATCAGTCGCAGGAAGCGACCAGTAATCTTCATCAGCCTGGATCAGAAAAGCATAAGTCGCAGTATTGAGAAAGGAATGCGACTCAACTACAAAGACAGAAAGACAGAGAAGTTACCTCGAAAGGCTTGTTGCTGACACTGAAAGGGGCAAGCCCCACCTTATCAAAGGAGATATCTTTCTCCTCAGTGACACGGGTGACAAATTTCACCCATTCATCAGGCGTCCAGTCAGCAGCCTGGTGCGATCGACGTCAGCGGAAGTGCCGGTGCACTCAAGGAAGGATCGCTGTCGTACGCTCACAGGCTGGATGCGCCATTTTGTCCAGCACGAAAGAAGATCAAGGCCAGTGAGGCCATGACCAATTAAGGCGCGGACCTTGATCAGCGACTCATTAATGAAGGGCATAGTCGAGTCGCGAGGTTTGGATTTTAGTGCCTCGGTGGGCACGAAGGGAGAGTTGGACCAGGAGGGGAGATGAGTTTCGCCCTCTGGAGAAGTGTCTTGGCAATAGAAGAAAGATTTTTGCCAAGCCCTGGGCCGATTTGCCAGGGCTAGCTTGGGAAGAATAGAATTGCGATGGCGTTGAAGAGAGATGGCGCCAACCTGAACATAGGCGCCACCCTTGCAAACAAGCTGGCTGTTGCACGAGAAGGAAGCCAGCCACAGGTCGATATTGGGGGCTACGCCGAGGTAGTCCTCGCACAAGACATGAAAATTGCTCACCTAGAGCATTGAGTTAGGCCCGATGTCGTGAAGACGAAGGCCTAGACGCTGCATCAGATCGCGGAAGAAAGAGGAGCCGGGCGGTGTGAATCCACGATCCACGTGCTCCACAAACATGACCAACTCGTTGGGGTTGGGACACGGCTCGACCTCGCTGCCTGGAGCCCGCCAGACATTGTTCTCCTTTGGGGGAGGAAACCCTTGGCGGCTAGATCCGTGAGATGCTCCTCCGTCACCCAGGATCCCTCCCAGTTGCAGGAGATCGTGCGCTTATCAGCGGATGGCTTTGCCTTGGGCGCCATTGCTAAAGGGAGATTGGATCGGGAAGCTAGGGCTTGGATTGAGGAAGACGGCGGCGTGGCTAGGAATGAGGAGTTTGCGAAGGCAAGTGGATAATGACCTGGGCGGCTGCAGCTTATAACAAGAGGGGCCCGCAGCTAACGGCATGATCTGCGCTCGCAACCAACGGCACAATTTGCGCCCGCGAATCGAGTAACGGTCCGCAATTAAAGGGAACAAGATATTCCCAGAAGAAGAGATGAGTCGCACAGATAAGTCACGGCTCTAAGTCGTACAAGTCAGAGATTGGCCAGAACATTCACGGTGCGGCTCATCAACCATTTCAGGAGGACAGAAGGTTCTCACCGCAAAGTCCTAACCAATCTTGGGGCTAATGTCGGGGGAATACTTTCTGGATTAACCCGCGGCCCAGTGCGACTTACTTTACTCGCACGGACAAAGGCCCACATGGGATCAAGCCCAATATTGAACCGCCACAAGGAGAAAGATCTAGAAGACATATCCCGGAGGACGTGAAGACCAAGTAGTCTCCAATTAGGTCTCTGTGGACATATTCCTTGTGGATGAAGTTTCCTTTGTAACCTGACGAGCCTCTGTGTATATAAAGAGGACTCGCAGGACTTAGAGCGGGTCAAGCTATCAGGCCCTTAAACCCTAGCTCATACGGCGAGTTCCACATTGGATCGCCTCCATTGTAACACCTCGATTATCATATCAATACCAATCTAGGGTAGGCAGGAAGTAGGTCTTTTACCTCACATTGAGTGGGCCGAACCTGGGTAAATCTGTGTTGATCTTTGTTCCTGCGATCCCAAGCTCGGAGATGCTTGACTCGCGTAATCCCACACCTTCGAAGTCATCTATGACACCTGACGTGACAAACCCACGACGGGGCGCGTGCGGTCCTTGCAGGTCAAACGAGTCAAACTGCACAGGATGTGGCAGCGCGACGAAAATCTGTGTTTCGTCGAAGGAATATGTGTTCAAGCTGGGCTAATGGGCCAGGGACGATAATCCACGACGTAAAATATGCGAAACGTCGCGCGCAGCCGGCCCATTACTGGGAAAACCAAAACGTCGAGAGCAATATAGACTTTCCGGTCGTCCTCGACGGAAACACGCGACGGTATTGGAACGTCGCGGCAGAAACGTCGTTGATCGCTGGATTTTTGGTAGTGTAATGGTTAAAGTTGTAATTAATTGGGACTGTGCACCCGGTTGCCAGCTCTTTTTGCAAAATTAGAGGATAAGCGGATGTATATGCCGCTAGTCCAGGTGTAAAAGTGCATTTGACAACCAGAATAAAGAATAACCACACTAATTCCTCATGAGCTGGTAAACATTGACACAAAAAGGGAATAATAACATTTTGAATAATTTAAAGGTAGCACATGAAAAATTTACTTGGAGTGGCAAGGAAATACCACATATAGGTAGTTATGGTGGGCACAAATGGCATGGATTTTGGCTCAAGGATTTGGATGCACGAGAAGCATTCCCTCTCAGTACAGAGTTTAGGCTAACAAGGTTTATGTAAGCAAACAAGAATGTCAACCCATACACCAAGTTTTATAAGACAAACATATTGCAAACGTTATAAGACTTCATACCGTCTTCCTTGTTAACCAAACCCGTTATTAGAAAATATCTAGACCTTAGAGATACCATCGATGCAAACCAAATTTTCAACAAGCTTTACGGTAGTTCTTCACTAATAGGTTTAACTCATGTGATGCACAAATTTAATCATGATCTACTTGTTAACTCAAAACAATTGACAAGCATCAAGTTATCCATATTAGTGATCTACAAGATTAAGCAAGTTTTTCCTTATACCAATTACCACATGCAATATTTTCTGAACCAACCAAACACCAATCAATTTGTTTCATCCACTCTCCAAATAGATATAAGTGAAGTAAGAGAGTACTTTCTACAAAACAAAGCTAATAGCTCTGAAAAGAGATACATGAAAACAAGAACTAAAAGCTGAACAGCGCTAGATATGAATACTCAACAAATATAAGTGAAGAATAGGACTATTCTCATGAAAAAGCGGAGCGTGTCTCTCTCCCAATCAAGAATGCTAGGGTCCAGTCAAGCTTATTGAAAATAAAAGACAATACTGAAAATAAAAGCACACAGACGCTCCAAGAAAAGCACATATGATGTGAAAGAATTAAAATATAGTTTCACTAGAGATGACCTGATAATTTTGACGATGAAGAAGGGGATGCCCAAGGCATCCCCAAGCTTAGACGCTTGAGTCTTTTTGAAATATGCTGGGGAGATCCATGGGAGCCTCCCCAAGCTTAAGCTCTTCACTCTTCTTGATCCTATTATCATCCTTCTCTCTTGACCCTTGAAAACTTCCGTCACACCAAACTCAAAGTAAATCTCATTAGAGGGTTAGTGCACAATCAAAAACTCACATGTTCTATAAAGACGCAATATGACTCGTTACTTTAAACATTAGCTACAGCCACTGATGTTATGTGAAGCTCTTCCACCAAAAAGAATTTCACTCAACACTAGTAAAAGAGGGAATGCAAAATAAAAAGGCATAATCTGTCTAAAACAGAACAGTCCGCAAAGACGAATTTTTTCGAGGCACTTACAATGCTCAGATCAAAAAACTTTAAACTAATGAAAGATTCAAACATTCATAAATATTACGCACAAAAAATTTCAGATTTTTTCAACAATCTGGTGAATTTAGGATTTTCGTACAGTGGACAGCAAAAATCTGTTTCTGCGCAGCAATCAAAATTAAGCATCGTCTTAACACTAGAGGCTACTCTTGGCACAACAATGCGAGAAAATAAAGATACAAAGGAGTTGCTACAGAAGTAAACAATCTCCTTGACTCAATAAAAGAAAAATTGCAGAAATAAAAATAATGGGTTGCCTCCCATAAGCGCTTTTCTTTAACGCCTTTTAGCTAGGCACAAAGTATGCATCAAGTATCACCAAATGAAGAAGCATCAACATTGTAATTTGTTCGAACAATAGAATCATAAGGTGGCTTAATCTTCTTCCTAGGAAAGTGTTCCATACCTTTCTTGAGAGGAAATTGATATTTAATATTCCCCTCTTTCATATCAATAATATCACCTACATTTCTAAGAAAAGGTCTTCCAAGCACAATAGGGCATGATGAATTGCATTCAATATCCAAGACAATAAAATCAACGGGGACATAATTTTTATCAACCATGATAAGAACATCATCAATTCTTCCCAAAGGTTTCTTAATAGTAGAATAAGCAAGGTGAATATCCAAGTAACAATTTTCCAAAGGTGCTAAATCAAGCATATCATAAAATCTTTTAGGCATAACAGAAATACTAGCACCAAGGTCACACAAAGCATTGCAATCAAATCATTCAATTTCATTTTAATAATAGGCTCCCAACCATCTTCTAACTTCCTAGGGATAGATACTTCACGTTTCAATTTTTCCTCCCTCACTTGTATGAGAGCATTAGTAATATGTTTAGTCAAAGCCATGTTTATCTCACTTGCCTTAGGAATTCTAGCAAGCTTTTGCAAGAATGTAATTACTTCAGAAAGATTACACCCATCAAAATCAAAATCATTATCATCAAAGGTAATGGAGTTATTATCTTACTTATTGCTAGAAATTTCAGCATCTTTATCAAGGACAGTTTTAGAGTTATCAGGCAATTTAGGACATTTTGCAATAGAGGTGGAAACATTACCAACACCAATTATCTTGCCATTCATGGTAGGAGGTTTGCTAACACTTGTGTTTGAAGCATTTTCAGAAGTAGTAATAGTATAAACTCTAGCAATATTATTCTTTCTAGCAATTTCATCCTCTCTTTCCCATCTAGCATGCAATTTGGCTAACATCCTCACATTGTTATCAATTTTAACTTGTATGGCATTGAGAGTTTTGCTCTCTTTAACATCATGAGGCATGTTTTTTAGTTTCAACAAATCAACATCAAGAGCAAGACTATCAACTTTAGAGGCAAGAACATCAATTTTCCCAAATTTCCCCTCAACAGATTTATTGAAAGCAGTTTGTGTACTAATAAAATCTTTAAGCATGACTTCAAGATCAGAGGGTACACTCTTATTATTGTTGTAGGAGCTACCATAGGAATTTTGATATGTCTCCAACGTATCTATAATTTTTGATGTTCCATGCTTGTTTTATACCAATTGCTACATGTTTTGCATCTACTTTATGGCACTTTTATACATTTTTTGGGACTAACCTATTAGCAAGATGCCGAAGCGCCAGTTCCTGTTTTCTGCTGTTTTTGTATTCCAGAAAAGCTAGTCTGGAAATATTCTCGGAATTGGACGAAACTTCACGGGCATCCCTATTTTACCAGAAGACACCAGATGGAGCAAAGGAGCAACAGAGGAGGGCCACCAGGAGGCCACACGCCACCAGGGCGCGGGTCCCCCCCTGGCGCACCCTGGTGTGGTGTGGGCCCCTCGGGGGTCTCCAGCTGCCGCCCTTTCGCCTACTTATTCCCCCCGAGAAAATAACCCTAAGTGCCTGAGCCAATATCCACGAAAAGTTACAGAGACGCCGCCGCCGTCAACCCTAGCTCGGGAGGGTCCAGAACCTCTTCCCGGCACCCTGCCGGAGAGGGGAATCGTCACCGGAGGCTTCTACATCGCCATGCCTGCCTCCGGAGTGATGCGTGAGTAGTTCATCCTTGGACTACGGGTCCATAGCAGTAGCTAGATGGTTGTCTCTCCAATTTGTGCCATCATGTTTACATCTTGTGAGCTGCCCTACATGATCAAGATCATATTATTGTAATGCTACATATTGTGTTTGCTGTGATCCGATGAATATTGAATACTATGTCAAGTTGATTATCAATCTATGCCCTATGTTATTTATGATCTTGCATGCTTTCCGTTACTCGTAGATGCTTTGGCCAAGTAGATGCTTGTAACTCCAAGAGAGAGTATTTATGCTAGATAGTGGGTTCATGCCTCCGTTTAATCTGGGACAGTGACAGAAAGTTCTAAGGTTGTGGATGTGCTGTTGCCACTTGGGATAATCTAACGATGCTATGTCCACGGGCATATGTGTTTGTTTACATTACGCGCTTTACTTAATGCGATTATCCGTTGCTTGCAACTTAATACCAACGGGGAACTCAGATGACAACCCGGTGGTGGATTATTAGTCATAGACGCTGTTGGATAACGGTTTATGTATTATGTCGTAATGCCCAATTAAATACCATAGTAATCATCATGTCATATTTATGCATTGTCATGCGCTCACTATTTGTCAATTGCCCAGCTGTAATTTGTTTACCCAACATGTTAGTTATCTTTTATGGAGAGACACCACTAGTGAACTGTGGACCCCGGTCCATTCTTTTACACTGATTAAACAACCACAAACCGCAAACTGTTCCTTTTTCATTCGCTGCAATTTAATACTCATTTTCCACACCATGTTGTTGTTTACATTACTGCTGAACTGCCTATAATTGCTATTACCATAACCATTGCCATTATGGAGAGACACCACTAGTGAACTGTGGACCCCGGTCCATTCTTTTACACTGATTAAACAACCACAAACCGCAAACTGTTCCTTTTTCATTCGCTGCAATTTAATACTCATTTTCCACACCATGTTGTTGTTTACATTACTGCTGAACTGCCTATAATTGCTATTACCATAACCATTGCCAACTTATGTTCAATGTTGTTAAACCACAAACTGATCGCACACGATTTTTCTCATAAGAAACGTGTGCGAAGATTAGTTTTTAACGCAAACTGATCACACACTAAATGTTAATGCGCCCATGGTTTTTGCAGATATAATCGTGTGCGATACCTACTGGACCTTCCATATAAATAAGGACCATACGCGCTTGACCCGAGACTCCACTCTCCCCTCTCCTAGCCGCCTCCTCTCCTCTACAGTCGCACACACCCTCTTGCCCCCTGTGGTGCGCGGCACTGCCGCATTTGGCCCTCTCCCGCCGCATTTGGCCTCCACCGTGGCCCTACCCCGCCGGCCGACCGGACGATGACCTCGCGGGATGCCTTTCCAAGGCCGCAGACCCCCCATGACGAGGTGGCCGTCTTCTCGTCGGCATCCCGAAGGTTAGCGCTCGTTTAGCTAGACCATCATCATGTTTACTATGTCGTATCTTACCTTGAAGGTCACATCTATTAGTATATTGATCGCTTACATGCCGGATCTGTTAGAATATCTTGTTTATGCACTAGCAAGGCCGGATCAGTTAGAATATCTTGTTTATGCACTAGCAATACCGGATCTGTTAGAATATATTGTTTATTGGTGTGGTACTATTACATCTTGGTATGTTCGATCTGTTAGAATATCTTGTTTATTATTTATTGGTGTGATACTGTTAGTACTTTTTTATGTTATATCTTGTCACTATGAATTTTTTTACCACAAGGGATTTGATAGAACACATTTCATTTTATACTTGTGTAATAGGGATCTCATTTTGGTGGTACTGTACAAGAAAAACAAGTGAGGCTTTATTCCCTCTCTTGGCCAATCTGTTGTTGATGGTAAGTGAATAACCAATTCAATTTGAATGTTTTTTTTGTGTTCACCTTCTTCCATTGATGGATATTTTGAACACATCATAGCAAGGATCATTTCACACACAACAAATACGCATCAATGGATGGCCGAGCTCGTCGAGTATCTTTGCCTCTAGGGTGGTAAGTGAATAATCATTTAAATTAGCTTTCCCTTTTTATGTTCATCTTGCATTGATGGGGTTTGTGGCTGACCTTTTGACTCTTGTTATTCACACTACATGGTATCTGCTCTCTCTTAGAGCAATATCTGCATGGCGGCTGGTAATCTAGCTTGATTTTTAGAACAACAATCATGTAATGGATTTGTAAGTTTGTTTTTCCGTGTTATTCGTCCCCTATGTCACATGTCATTCATATTATATATGTACACCGAGCTAACATAAGTAATTTTCTCTATTTCTGTTTCAGTGACCACTTCACACGTCGAAGGCATAAGCCCGAATATTCTATGGAAGAAATGAAAGACTGGGATAAGTTGGAGCCATAACCCTCTGAACCTAGCTTTCCTCGTCGCGGAGACAAAGACGTAACCAAGAAAAGTTATTCTTGCATTTGTGTACCTGACGCATTTGTATAGCTAGAAATTGGTACTTTTTCGCAATGTATGAATATGAAATATGAAATGAATGAAGGATATTTGGTACTGGATGATGCTTGTTCTTGGTTTTTGCATGTGTCGCAATATATGAATATGAAATGAAAGCCTGCAGGCACGGTCCTGAAAATTCTATACGTCTGCAATGGATGTTCAAACACACACGACTAAAACTAGGACAAACGTGTGCAATAAGTTTTTAAACACATACGAAAGATCTTAATAAAAGCGGGTAAGAACCTGAAACATTGCACACGATTTGTTGTATGCAGCCGTGTGTGATACTTGAGCTATCGCACACGGTATGTTTTGACCGTGTGCGATATTCAGCCGCATTGGCCACCCATGGATAGTGACGGAGCCTTAAAAGTGTGTGTTTGCGTGATCTGTACTAGTGAATCACTAGTTATCATTAGTTGTTAGTTGGATACCGACCTTAATCTACATAGCTGCACTTATGACTATGCTGATATGGACGGCAGATATAAAGGGAGCAGCTATCCTCTTGGCAGCAATCTTACAAAATTTATATCAAAATAGTTGGTATTCTGGCCTACGAAAAATGAAAAACCCTGACAAATTTTATTATTATTGTTATTTTGCACTATATACCAACTGAGATCGAGAAATACGTCACTTTTACCCAGCCCAAATTATATAATATTTTGCATTGGTTTTTGCACATTGGTAAAAAAAATCATTGTCTATATTTATGATTTTTTTTCAAGTTTTCTTGAAACTTGTTTTGAATTTTCAAAACGGGCTCCATGAAGCCCGTCCTCCCAAACGCTACACTCGTCTCCTGCCAACACTCATTAACCAATGAATTCTAGAAATGTTCGATCGGTTGGTTTCAGTGCGGTAGTAACGCGTTAGGTCACGGGATGCGACGAGCAGAGTACTAAACAGACAGAGACAAAATTTACATAATAATTACCTAATACGAACTGTGTGCGATGTTACGGGTATAGTATAGTACATACTCCCTCCGTTCCTAAATATAAGATTTTTTAGACTTTGTCCACATACACATGTATTTAGACACATTACTTGTGTATATTCACTCATTTGTGAATGTATCTAAACAACATGTCTAACATCTAAATTATCTTATCTCTACTATATAATATGCCTTAACGACTGGTACGATCGTACGTCCTGACTTTTTCACTTTAGTCCTTTGAAAAGTGGTAAATCAACCTGCAGTTCATCAAATCCTCCACCCGATCCCCTCCATCCTCCCTCGTCACGCCTCAGTACCTCACCGAGCAGAGTCCACGGCCATCGACGGCCAATCCAGACCCAAGGGCATCGACGGCTTGCCCCAGCCCCCAAGCCCTCTCAATCCGCCGTCGCCCCGTGCTCCACTGCGCGAGCTTCGCCGCCTCCTGGCCGTCGCCATAGGCCATAGCCCCCCACCTAGGCCGCCTCACCAACAGCCTCGAGTCCCTGTCCGGCGCCGCCGTCGATTCATGGCAGGAAGGGGGAGCCGAACACGGCGGGGTCGTATCCCTCGAGCTCCGGCTCCCTTCTCCTCCGCATCAGCGCGCCGGATGAGCTCCCCGCGTCTGGCCGCCGCGCGGCGTCAGTCAATCGCCTGGACGGCGCGGTACATGAGTGCCTCCGGCACCGAGGCGCCCAAGCCGGAAGAATCTGGTCACCTGGCTTCGCCTCTCCCGTCAGTAGCCTCCCGCCGGAGCCTGTGTAGCAGAATCAGCGCAACAACTACCTAGCCGGCGTCGGCGCTGTGGACTTCCGTGAAGAGGCCCTCGCGGCCGCGGCTGGTGAGGAAGGTGCTGGCGGCAGCCGGTGGCCGCGGCTGGAGACACCGGTCAGACATGGATGCCACCTTCAAGGGCCCAATCTGGGAAGAGGACGCGCGCCGGCGCCGCTTTCCCTGCATTCCTGAATTCTCGTCGTCACGATGACACATGAAAGGCAGGTATCTGGAGCTTGCTCGACAATTATCTGTGGCACCCAAATTTGCATCAATGGATGTAATACAAAGTGCAGATGATGCAGAACGAAAATAGAGAAACAACAAGACATGTTTCAGATTTTGATGTTTCCCTGCTTGACGAAGGAGCATATCTATTTGAATAGAAAAGAATCTTGTTTAGTGCAGACACATTTTCAAGCATTTTTTTTCCGATAATCCATTACCAGCCATAACATGTGTGGATATATAGAACTGTGTTCCAAAGTTCAATCACCTTAGTAACTTAATAGGAAACAAAGGATATCCGTCTGTTATTTATTGCTTTGTTTATGTGCTCAGCTCTATTCATTTTAAATAGAGTAGGATTTATGCAATGATCACAACAAATCAGTGCTTCTGGGATGAAAACCTTGCATAGTTGCATACACCTACATTGTGCTACCATTTGTTCCGATAATTTATTTTCTTCAGGTGGTGAAGGGTTGTGTGGTGCAATTATTTCAAACTTTTGGTCATGTATCTTCAGTTATGTGCAAAAGAAACTGTGAGAAAGATTACATGACTGTTTTACTTACTGCAGGACAAGGCATGCCCAGCAGTGTGTGAGATATGTGGCAGTAGACAGAAACAAGGACTTATGGCAAAATGTATTCAGTGCAATTGCTCTCAACAGCGCAGAGTGAGTGCGCGCCGGCCCAAAATCCTCCGGCAGCGGCCCGCCCAGAAGACGCCGCGGAGGTGGACGCGGCTCCAGCACGCGCGCAACTTCCCCAAATCATCCGGCGACGCCACGGGCATTCGCTCCGAGTTGCGGTGTCGCTACTGTGCCGGCACGCAGCCCACGCGCCGCCGGGCACAGCTCCCTCCGCGGAATCCCTGAGGAAGCGCCACCACCTGCACAGCGCGCTGAAAAACCTGGTGGCCGCCGGTAGACGGGGCGCGGCAGTAGAACGCGGCGATGATGCAGATGCGGGTCACACAGAGCACAGTATCCGACATGCCGAGGATAGACAGCAGGTCATTTACTGGCAGCAGCAAGCCCATCCTTCCATCGTTGGCGAGTCCGGACTCCGGAGTCCCTGACCTCATGCCCGGCGACGCCACGGGCATTCGCTCCGAGTTGCGGTGTCGCTACTGTGCCGGCACGCAGCCCACGCGCCGCCGGGCATAGCTCCCTCCCTGGAATCCCTGAGGAAGCGCCACCACCTGCACAGCACGCTGAAAAACCTGGTGGCCGCCGGTAGACGGGACGCGGCAGTAGAACGCGGCGATGATGCAGATGCGGGTCACACAGAGCACAGTATCCGACATGCCGAGGATAGACAGCAGGTCATTTACTGGCAGCAGCAAGCCCATCCTTCCATCGTTGGCGAGTCCGGAGTCCCTGACCTCATGCCCGTCAACTGGATTAATCCACGTGATTGCATGATCTTAGCGGAATTGATTTTTTGGCTGAGGTTGAGAATTTGGCTTGAGATATTCGTTGACATAAGGCTAAGTGAGTAGCTCAGGCTTCTGACTAAGACAATCTTCGTCAGGAAATAATCCAAGGTGCTCCAATAGTGTGGTGCCACTGCTTCTGCCCAACGATGCCATTGAGGAGATGGAATTTTACTGATGTCTGCATCCAAAGAAATTAAATCAAACTGATTTCTCTTAAAGTTTAGTTTGTCCGGCTTTGGGAAATACATATGGTGCCAATAGTGATGTTTGGCTTTGTATCAAAAACAAGGTACTGCCAGTAGTGATGTTATGCTTTGTATCAAAAACATGATAAAATCTCATGCGATCTGAGAGGAAGAAGCGATTGCCAAGTTTAAAAATGGCCTCTTGGGCTGTTGCAAACTATATGAACTCAGTTTGTGTAGTTCTTTCTTAATTTACAGGAGTGCATGACTATTTTAATTTAAATTATTTCAATTTAGTCGACATTAGACTACTAATTTTGCTGTCGTACAGTTTATTAGATGCAAGTTTAGCCATTACAGTCGGCTCACTCATCCCATTCGATACTGAAGTTGGTACTCTAAAACTGAATTCAGATGCTGCCTACAGTACATTCCAGGCCAAAACCAGTTTTCATGGGGCGTGGTTGTTACAGATCACGATGGTGAGGTTGTCGCCCCAGTTTGCGTAATAAAGCTTTTGATGTTTTCCCTTTGAAAAAAAGGAAACGGCCCAAACGGGACCATTGCCTAACAGGCTCGATTGAAAGTTCGACTGCCAGTTCTGATCGGAAAAGAACTTGAGGTACAAACGAATCGAACTGCAACGCCAAACGCGCACAAAGATCGGACTGTTTCTTTTTCTCGTTCCGAGATTGGTACGAACCGGACTGCGCCTCTCTCCGTTTTCAATACGAACTTAGCCTAGGCTGTCTGATGGGATAAGAATTCAAGCCACGTCCGAATCAAACAACAAAAACAAACCCTTCAGCCTATATTAGCCACAACAACTATACCCGGCTAGCTACCAGTTTTACCGGAACAAAAATTTCCCTGCAGGTGTGAAAAATAAATCACTAAATTTTCATCAGCCTGTAGCAACGCACGGGCACTCGCAGCTCTGCCCACCCGTTCTGACCATCGACATTGCCGTCGTCTCACAGCTCTGCCGATTTCACGGAAACTACGAGTTCGTCCGTGCTCCACCCAAGGTACGTCATTCAGATGATACTGCATATAAGCCATAGTTATTTCACGATTACGAAATCTATAAATATGCAATGCACTGGATTGAGAAAAAAAGCAAAAAAGTTTAACATAGACAGACACAGTACAAGGTATTAACAAAAAACTGGTCACTTTGTTCTGGTATTTTTTGAACTCATAGCACAATCTATCAAGAAGGCCATATCAGAAAAGTAAGACACAGGTTGGATTCAATCTTATATTCACAGAAATTTAAGAAAAGATGCGCTTAGAACTTTGGCAGGCTCAAGCACACTGCGGAATCTTTCCGCTTGGATTTAGTTTTCGGAATCCTCATTTATGTTCAGTTCACGACTTGATTTCATTCTTTCACTGCATACTTTTTGTCCTGATCAGAAAAAGAAGTCCTAAACAATCACGCGACAAAGCCTACAATCCAGAAAAAAACTGGTCTGGTCTTCAGTTACGCTGATGGCAGATCAAAGGCAATCAATTGCAAATACTTCAGAAGCTAAAAATCAAGCAAGACGGGAACGTGATAGAGCTCGACGAAATAGTTTGACAACAGAGCAAAGGGAGGAGATTAATGCACGTAGAAGAGCTAGACCAGGCAGGGATAATCAAGAAAGACGTGAACGTGATAGAGCTCGACGACTTAGTTTGACCGCTGAGCAAAAAGAGGAGATCAATGCACGTAGAAGATCAGTACCACGATGTACCATATCTGAAGAGAAGAGGCCAGCACTGCAGGCTCGACGAAGGGCAAACGCTGCGGCTAAGAGGAACACCCCGTGCCCTGAATCCATCGCGATGCCGTGCCCAAATGCAGCAACTTTGCCAACGATAAACCTCACATCGAGCACTCACGTATCGCCAGGCAGAGAGGGAAGAGAAGGAACCTCAGAGTTTACCATCAGGACAAACGGTAAAACATCGATCTGTACTCCCTTTATTTATGTCATGGCACATTAAATCATCATACTTACTAGATCGAGAATGTTGTAGGAGACATGGAGCCTATCCTCAGCGGTCTCATGGACGAGAATACCATACCCAATGACCTCATGGACGAGGAGTGCTACACGTATGGATGTGAAGGTACGTAGGCAAGACATTCCATCTTTGAATCGACCATATCTATTAAGAGTCAATATGAACATATTGATGTGACATCCTATTCATGTAGGTTTCGACGATGATGACATGGATCTCGATAGAACGATACACTCATCAGACGAGGGTGCTATCGATCCTTTTGACTTTGTATACTCGAACCTCCCAGATAGCACGCACATACTGGAGCAAGTCCCGAACTGTGATCACTACCATGCTAAGAGGTTTGAGCATGAGACCCCTGGTTTCTGCTGTCGAAGCGGACATATCCAGCTGGCTGAACCAGTGCCTATCCCGGAGCTGATGAGGCTATGGTCTAGCATGGATGCGGACTGTCGACATTTCCGTGAGAGCATAAGATTCTTCAATGGCCACTTCTCCTTCACAACCCTTGGCGTCAGTCTCGACAACAACTGCACAAACATGAGGTCCGGGGTATACACATTCCGGGTGCAAGGATCCTTGTACCACAATGTGCATTCGTTCGGGCCAGGATCACGCCCGGAACATCTACAACTCTACTTCTATGACGACGATCCCAACCTGATCCATCGCAAGGAAGCCACCAAGGAACTAGACCAGGAGGTCGTCCATACCGTTGCGAACATACTGAGAGAAAACCCCTACTCCCAGGAGTTTAGGAGATTGGGCGCCCATAAGGATAACCTCGAGAACTACCGAATAGAACTGAACACTGACAAAAAGCTAGACCAACGGAGATACAACACACCGGCGTCAAATAGGTTCAAGCGCAGCATTACCCTATATGGTAACAACAACGAGCGACACAGTATACATGCCACACAAGGATGCTACGATCCGCTCTCGTACCCCCTTTTCTTCCCAAAGGGGGAGCTCGGTTGGCATCCAAATATACCTAAACGTAATAAATCTTGGGACCTTGCGCAGCGACCAAGAGCAGAGCGTGAAGCCGATCCAGGTTCGGCTATCTCGGATACTTCTCCATTTTTTCTTCTATCCTTCTCGTATGTTGCATAACCTTCTTTTCTTTGTCACAGATGGAGGTGGAGGTTTATGCGTCTCCGTCAGGGACTACTACTGTTACAAACTACAAATGCGTCCTGGTATATTCAACCCCATACTGCATGGAGGGCGTCTGTTCCAGCAATGGGTGGTGGACATGTACATAAAGATCGAGGGCTGCAGGTTGAATTGGATCAGGGAGCACCAACCACAGATACGTGCTGATCTATATAAAGGCATTGTTGATAGCATCACGGCCGGAGAGACTCGAGCAAGCGCTGTTGGCACAAGGATTGTCCTTCCATGGAAATTCCAGGGGTGTTTCCGAGATATGAAGCGGAGGCATATGGACGCCATGGCATTGGTATATACGTACGGCAAGCCTGACATATTCCTGACGATGACATGCAACCCAAACTGGCAGGAGATACAGGATGCCCTGCTTCCAGGCCAAACCCCGCAGGACCGGCCGGATATTGTGGCTCGGGTGTTTAGGGCCAAGCTGGAGGAGATGAAAGATATGCTGACCAAGAAGAACATCCTGGGCGTTGTGAAGGCGTGGGTCTACGTGGTCGAGTTCCAAAAAAGGGGCCTCCCGCATGCCCATTTTTTGTTGATCATGGATTCCAACTATAAGCTCGTTGTGCCAGAGCAGTATGACCGCCTCATATCAGCAGAGCTCCCAGACAAGGATAAGTACCCGGAGCTATACGCCATGGTCGTGAAACATATGATGCACGGCCCATGCGGTGCCCTAAAGCCAAACAACGTGTGTATGCAAGATGGGTCGTGCAAGTGTAGGTACCCAAGGACGTTCAACGAGACCACCATGCAGGGGAAGGACTCATACCCCATTTATCGGAGACGGAAGGACGGACGTTCCGCGAAGGTCCGCGGTGCGACGCTCGACAATAGATGGGTTGTCCCTTACAACCCTTACCTCTTGCAGATGTTCAACTGCCACATCAACGTGGAGGTGTGCTCCAGCATAAAGGCAGTCAAGTACCTATATAAGTACATATACAAGGGACACGATCAGACTTCATTCAACATCGACACACCCGATGCCCATGGTAACATAGATGAGATCAAGAGATACATTGATGCAAGGTGGATTACTCCACCTGAAGCCATGTGGAGGATATTCGGCTTCAAACTCTCTGAGATCCACCCGTCTGTACTACAGCTGCCGCTTCATCTCCCAGATATGCAAAGAGTAACCTTTAAAGAGGGAGACAACCTAAACGACGTCGCTGCACAGGATAACGCATCCATGCTGACAGAGTATTTTGTAGCTAACCAGAAGCACGCATGGGCTCGAGATATTCTCTACAGGGATTTTCCAGGAAGGTTCACATGGCACCCGTCAAAGTACTGGAAGCCAAGGACAAGGGACCACCAAGTAGGCCGAATCGTGACAGCCAATCCTGCCGAGGGGGAGCGGTACTTTCTTAGGGTCTTCTAAATCACGTACCAGGCTCGACGTCCTTCGATGACCTGAAAACTGTTGATGGTGTGATATGTGATACCTTTCGTGAGGCCGCGAAGAGGAAGGGTCTAATCGAGGCTGACAACACGCTCGATGAGTGTCTTACTGAGTCGGAACATTTCGCCATGCCAGCCTCACTCAGGAGGCTCTTCGCAACAATCTTGGTATTTTGTGAGCCTGGCGATGTGTGCGGTCTTTGGGATCGACACCTTGAGGCGATGTCAGACGACTACCGGCAGCAACACACGTGTCCAAAGGCGGTGGAGCAAATGGTGTTGCTTGATATCAGGGGCATGCTACAATCCATGGGCAAAGATATAAAGTTGTTCCCTCTTCCAGACATTGATGAGACGTATGACAACACTGGAGGCGAGGCTAGGGAGGTAATCGAGGAAACCAACATCAAGGTTGACGAGGAAGACGCTTCCCTGGCATCCTTACTAAACCCTGAGCAGAGGCTTGCCTACGACGAGATACTACATGCAGTTGATGGCAATGATGGGGGCGTATTCTTTGTCGATGGTCCGGGAGGCACTGGGAAGACATACCTTTATAGGGCACTGCTCGCCAGGGTTCGTGGACAGGGAAATATCGCGGTGGCCACAGCGACATCCGGTGTCGCTGCTTCAATCATGCCTGGAGGCAGGACAGCCCACTCGAGGTTCAAGATCCCACTAAACCTTGAAGAAGGGGCATCATGCAGCTTCACTAAGCAAAGTGGGACAGCCAAGCTTCTGAGGATGGCTAAACTCATACTATGGGACGAGGCCACCATGACGAAACGGCAGGCAGTTGAAGCGTTGGACAGAAGCATGCGCGACATCATGGGCTGCCCCGACCGACCTTTTGGAGGCAAGACTGTCGTGTTCGGTGGGGACTTCAGGCAAGTGCTTCCGGTAGTGAGGAAAGGGTCACGAGGTCAGATAATAGACGCGAGTCTGCGGAGTTCGAACCTATGGAAGGGCATGCGCCAGCTAAGGCTCGTAAAGAACATGAGGGCGCAAAACGACCAGTGGTTCGCGGATTACTTGCTGAGGATAGGTAATGGCACCGAGGAAACTGACGCAGAAGGAAACATCCAGCTACCGGAAGATATTTGTGTCCCATCTACGGGCGACGCCAATGACATAGAGAAGCTGATCGACCATGTGTTTCCTGCCCTAGACCGAAACATGGACAATCCTGATTACATGACTTCTCGAGCAATACTCTCCACAAAGAACGACAACGTCGATGGAATAAACATGCGCATGATTGAGCGCTTTCAGGGCAAGGAGATGATCTACCATAGCTTCGACAGTGCGGAGGATGATCCGCATGGCTACTATGCTCAAGAGTTTCTTAACTCGCTGACTCCTAATGGGATGCCCCCGCACGCGCTTAAACTGAAGATCAACTGCCCAATTCTACTGTTGAGGAACATTGACCCAGCTAATGGGTTGTGCAACGGCACGAGGCTGGTCGTCCGTGGGTTCCAGAAAAACGCCATAGACGCTGAGATTGTGGTGGGACAGCACGCCGGGGAGAGGGTGTTTCTTCCTCGAATACCTCTTTGTCCGTCTGACAGTGACATGTTCCCCTTCAGATTCAAGAGGAAGCAGTTCCCGATCAGACTTAGCTTTGCCATGACTATAAACAAGGCGCAAGGTCAGACCATCCCTATCGTAGGCGTGTACCTGCCGGAGCCGGTATTCTCTCATGGTCAGCTGTACGTCGCATTGTCCAGAGCCACAGCGAAAAGAAACATCAAGATTCTCGCCCTCAAAGTGAATGGAAAGGATGAGACCAAGAATTCAAAGAAGAGAAAAAGAAGCGAGTCCTTAGTAACAACCACGCTGAACATAGTCTACAAGGAAGTGCTTAGCATTTGAACTCGCTGGACCAGATTTGAGCAGTTTTCCCTTGATGGCTACACAATGTAATGGATGCAAAAATATTTGAATTTTCTATTATACGAATATTTATGTGAATTTTGTTTTAAACGTGAGATATTTGTGATGATTGAAAAAAAATTAAAGGGTAGAGCATTCAATTTACATGTAGAATTTTATAATCAAGTATATACATGTTCTTCTTGATGGCAGGCACAAACAACTAGCACAGCAATATCAATATAAACTGCAGGCCTTGCATGTAGTTCAATACAACCAAGGCCTGCAGTTCAATAGAACTAAGGGAAACAAACTGGTAATGCAGATTGACATATTTATCATGATTGAGCTAGGTTGCATACCTGACGTCAAAACTCTCCAGAATAACATCCATAGCAATTAGCAACCGACCACGTCTACAGGATACTCGACAGTAAGAATGGACAGTAAGATAGGGGTTGGCGAGTTTCATCATTCCTGCAATTCAAATGGCATAAACTTCATGTTGCAAGAGAACAGGGTAGATGATTGTGATGAAAAGTATAAGATGTACGATATTCCCAATGTCCTCTGATGCAAAAACTAATTTCTCGAGTCAGATAGTGTTGACTCCAAGTAAAAAGATAGTGATCAACAAACAAAGTATCTTCACAATCTAAAATTTCATGATCTGAAGTGACCAAGGACAGATCAGTATGTCAAAATGATTAATCGTTCATTACTTAATGCTCAACAAGATGGAAATTATAACCAACCTGTCTCATACTCATGTGTCCATTACACTTGAAAATATTATTTTCCTCTTTCTTCCATGGAAACAACAATGAAAACTTGGCATGTTCAGTTGGGAAACAGTAACACTACTGAACGCCCAGCTCCACAGGAAACTCCCCTATGACAGCCCAAGATCCTCAAAGAATCAAGACGTTATGTGCAGGACCAAATCGATTCCTTTGTTAGCTAGAGCATATCTGACGGTGCAAATAGAAATTGGATCAATCAAAAGCCACCTAGCTAGCTTTCTACATACTAGATTGTACTTCTATCTGTCAGTTGCTTGTGCAGGCAATACACACCGTCCGCACCCACGAAGACACAGCCCGGTCAGAGAGGCTCGGCTGGCAGCCAAACAAACCAGCCGTCCGGGCCCATCGTGAAGCCGACGTCGGAGGAGCGGCGCGCCCCGGAAGAGAGCGCACTATGGAGGCGCGCGATGTGGAGCAACTTCCACGGAGGAGCATACCGTGATTCCGTGAAGTCACGCGCTGCGGAGCGACGTGCGACGGACGAGCGATCCGCGTAGGCGCAGCACATCGGGGAGGCACACGCAGCGGAGCGACGTGAGCTGGGCGGTGGGCATGGGAGCAGGAGATCGAGAGCCTAGAGGAGTGGTAGGAAAGGGGAACGAGAGATGGAGAGAGAAAAACTATGACGGGAAGAGCAAACAGGTTTTGTTTATTCGTGATATTTTTGTTAAAAAACAGTCTATCGTTCGGCAAAATCAGTTTCTTCACTAAAAATGTTAACCTTCTAAGTTCTAACACATCACGCAAATTTGTTTTTACAAAATATGTAAATATAACTTTTTAAAAATCCCCTTTTACATCAAAATAATTTAAATCGAACTTTTTTTAAAATACCCTTTGTGTAAATTAAACAGGGACTAACTTATATCCTACCTATAAACAAATAAAATTTGTCCATGGTCCGAGTATTTTTTTTGTTTATTTCATCATTGTTGATTTTATCATTCAATTTCAATGTCTATTGTGTTGTCATGGACAAATATTACTTCAAAATGTGTTTCACTTTTGCATGTCAATATAGACAAAACATAGATTATGTTGATAATCTGAAAAAAGGAAACATAGACGGATATTCAGCGGCAATCGACGTTGTTATATTTAGTTTAGATCCTCTTCATATCGTCGTTATATTGGACCAATTTACTGCATCATTGTTATTAGAGAGTAAAATTATTTATCTTATATTTATAAACGGAGGGAATACATTCTTTATCTAAAAAAATACAGTTTGTTCTGGCTACGGTTCGATAAACCATGTACCATGTGCGATTTTAATGGTGTGCGATGGACGTTTCTGTGTATATGTGTTTTCAACACATTAAATTGTTGCCCTCACATTTGTGAGAGAGCCACCGTGATGCTCATTCCATAGTTGCGAATGTGGGCTCTAAAAAGCTTATTTTCCAGTTCCTTCATTTCTCAACATCTGGCATCAGTCATTTGGCCGAAGCAACTCTCATTGCTTGGTTTAGTGTGAGAAACTTTTTTTCACACAAACATGTTCAAATTGTTTTAGTGTGAGAAACCTTTTTTCGAATCTAGACAATGCATTTGATTTGATTAAGTCGAAAAGAGACAGAATTATAAGTAAAACCGGCCGAAAACCATACAACACAATGCAACACGCTGGAGCCAAGGCCACACCCCAAACTAGGTCGACGACCATGTAGCCTAATGACCAAATCCAACACAACCACCTCAACACAACAAGAGCTGTCGCTCCGACATCCACGTCAGCCCCAAGACCGCGTCGATACATGAGCCGACGAAAAAATACGCCCAAACGACCAAAGTCGATGCTCAGACACCTCAATGCAACACGCGCGGGGAAGGTGAAACCTGGAGCCGCTGCTACGACATTGACGTCGGCCCAGGGCCACGCACCACCTAGACAAAAACGAAAACTCGCCGCCGCCAACCACCAGGTCACTCCATTGGTCCCTCTGGCCGGTGGAACATTCAAGACGAGACCCCAAGAGGCAAGCGACGCAGGAGCACCACCCTCGCCCGATCCCGCGTCGATCTGGAGTTTCCCCCAGAGAACTCGGGCAGAGAAGCGGGAGAACCCGCCACGACGATGCCTTAAAAAAAAGACGCGGGCACGAGGGCGTCGCCCGGCCGAGAAACTAAAAAAAGAAGCAAATAAGGCTTGACTATCCCGAAAATGCCTAGGAGAACCGGGTCGCACCCACCCCATATCTCACCATTACCTTCCCACCTAACCAACCTACCTGATGAGCTCTCCCCCACGCTATATTGTATCCCCGCGCATATGCGCGCCGTATAATACGCTCCGGCCATAATGTCAACCACGTGGTGATATCACCCATCAATAAATGACATGCAATCTCACATTAAGCTAATCCACATGAGCAATAAATGACATGCATGCAGTCTCACACTAACTTAATCAAGAAATTAATTACATCTTATTCTATTCACCCACCCATCTTTTTCAGTCTTATTGTAAATATTGTAGCAGCTATATCTTTTGAACCGAATGACCGATGTTTGATATTGTTTTATATTTGAGATCCTGGTGAGGATATCTTCAAACAACATCAACATTGGACATTTTTCATGCATATTTTCAAAAAGTTCAAAATTCGAGTTTGAAAATGGTATTGAAACCACGAATATTGCATGCATATTTTCATTAGGATTGAATGCGACATCACAAATATTTCATAAAAGTTTCGCACATGTAAACCATTTTCATGTGCACTTTATTTTTAAAATATATTTTCAATAGATTTTCACGGACAAAATAAATGTTTCATAAAGTTGAATGTTTAGTTTTCCTAAATAAATTTCTTCTTATTTTTGGCGACATGTTTTTTTGATGAATATTTTTAGAAATTTCAAAATTTGCCACGCACGTTACAGTTATTTGAAAAACATTTCACGTTGATTGCATATATTTGGATTATTTCAGTTATGTTTTCAATCACATTCTTTATTTTTTTACAAGTTTCATTATGAGTTCATATATTTTGGAATAAATTTGTAAAAGGGTGTGTTCAAAACACGATAAAAATCCTTTACATGTGCACAAAAATTATGAAATAGTTTATGGTTTCAATACCATTTTTCATAGTCAAATTTTGTTTTTTTATAATATATCCAATATTATTTTTTCTTTGAAGATCTCCTCACCAAGATCTCAAATATAAAAATATATAAAAAATCGGACATTCGATTTAAAATATATACCCGATACAGTTTTTGAGAATGAGATTGAAAATGATGGCTGGGTGGAAAAAGAAATCCAGGTGGTGACATCACCCATCAAAACATGACATGCAGTCTCGCATTTACGCTAATCCACGTGAGCAATAAATGACATGCATGTTGCCTCACATCAACTTAATCAAGAGATTAATTACATGTTATTCTATTCCCCATCCATCATTTTCAGTCTTATTGTTAATATTATATCGGTTATATATTTTTAACCAAATGTCCGATTTTTGATTTTTATATTTGAGATCCTGGTGAGGAGATCTTCAAAACAAGATCAACTATGGACAGTTTTCATCCATATTTTCAAAAATTTCAAAATTCAGCTTTGAAAATGGTATTGAAACCACAAATGTTCATGCATATTTTCATTACGATTGCTTGTGACATCACAAATATTTCATAAAAGTTTAGCACATGTAAAACATTTTCATGTGCACTTTATTTTAAAAATATATTTCCAATGCATTTTCACGATAAATAAATAAGTAAATGTTTCATAATTTGAAAGTTTAATTTTCCTAATTAAATTTCTTATTATCTTGGCGACATGTTGTTTTTATGAAAAATTCCAAAAATTATTCTTGCCACCCACATTCCAGTTATTTGAAAACCATTCCACGTAGATTGCACATTTTTGGTTTATTTCTGTTATGTTTTCAATCAATTACGGTTCTTCAAAATGTTTTTACAAGTTTCATTATGGGTTCATATTTTTTGGAATAAATTTGCAAACGGGTGTGTTCAAAACAAGATGAAAATCCTTTACATGTGCAGAAAAATTGTGAAATATTTTTTTGGTTTCAATACCATTTTCATAGTAAAATTTTGATTTTTTTTCAAAATATGTCCAATATTGTTCTTGTTTTGAAAATCTCTCAAATATAAAAAATATAAACAATCAGACATTCTGTTCAAAATATATAGCCAATACAATATTTGAGAATGAGATTGAAAATGATGGGTGGGTGAATAGAAAAATTACACTTTTACGTTGCATATGTACTCTTCACTTACTTACATGTGGTGTACAGAATACAGACAGTTTGTACCCACATGTCACCACACTTAAGTCGTGTTGTACCCACATGTCAACACAGTTGACTAATCGATTTCACCACAACAAAATAATGTCACTACACTTAAGTGTACTAATTATCGCACACCAGACTTTAATGCACAGGGAAACGCTACTTTCTTTGCTAATCATGAAGCAGTCTCAGGCTCTCAGCCGCTGGATATCCCGATTACACTTGTATATAACCTAGAGCTCTGAACCCAGCATCACCAGGCCGGTCCAAGTACACACCCCACCGTTTTCTAGTTGAGGAGCAAGGAAGTCAATGGATCCTGGATCGCTAAGGAGTCCAGCTCTACCATGGAGCTACCTGGCCTGCGGCCTTCTAGGCCTGGCGCTCCTTTGGCCAGCCACCCGCCTGCTAGACCAACTCTGGCTGCGGCCGAGGCGGCTGGAGCGAGCTCTCCGCGGCCAGGGCCTCCGCGGCACGCGGTACCGTTTCCTCACCGGCGACGTGATCGACAACGGCCGGCAGAACAAGGAGGCGTGGGCCAAGCCCCTGCCCCTGCGCTGCCACGACATCGGTGCCCGCATCATGCCTTTCCTCCACGGCGCCGTCCGGGAGCACGGCGCGCCGTGCGTCTCCTGGTTCGGCTCCGTCCCCAAGGTGACCATCACCGACCCTAGACTGGTGAGGGAGGTGATGTCCGGCAAGTTCGGCCACGTCCAGAAACTCAAGTTCCCGGTGCTGGCCAAGCTGTTCGCGCTCGGCGTGGGAGCTACGAGGGTGAGAAGTGGGTCAAGCACCGGCGGATCCTCGACCCCGCGTTCCATGTCGAGAAGCTCAAGGTACGTGCCTGCTGCGCTCATTTCTTTGTGTGTTGTCAACCACGGACGGAGGTGTTGCCCATCTTGTACGTCTTGCTTGGTTTTGCAGCTCATGTTGCCCGCGTTTGCTTCTTGCTGCGAAGAGCTCGTTGGCAGATGGACGCACTCCCTTGGCCCCGACGGCTCGTGGGAGGTGGACGTCTGCTCCGAGCTCCATACGCTCACCGGAGATGTCATCTCACACACCGCATTCGGAAGCTCTTATCTCGAGGGAAGAAGGGTTTTTCAGCTGCAGTCTGAGCAGATGGTGCGGGTCACGGCGGCCGGTCAGAAGTTTTTCATTCCCGGTTACATGTGAGCTACCAGTACTACATTTCTTTTGTACTTTGCATCGATATTTTTTGGTCATAGATTATCTTGACTTTTGAAAACGTTGTACGCCACATATTTTGGGATGGAGGGAATAATGACCATTAGAAATCATGAAGCAATACCCTTTTCACTACAATTTTCTTTGTTGTTGAGCAAGTACGTCCCATTTAGTACTCTTAGGGTCAACTTGGCATTGTCGACACCGGATTAACAATCCCATTTGGTTGAATCAAACTATTGATACAAGAAATTTTGTGTGTCGGAACATATGAAATCAAATGTGATACAGTAATATCATCCGACAAACAATATAGATGACCTTATCTAGTTTACTAAGCACATTAATATTCTTTTCTTGACAACGTCGTTTCCAGGTACTTTCCTACAAAAATAACCGAAGGATGCGCCAAATTAATAACGAGGTTGAGTACATTCTGCGAGATCTGATTGCCAAAAGGATGCAAGGTATTGAGAAAGAAGAAAGCACAAAATATGACTTACTTGGCTTATTACTGGAATCAAACATGACAGACAAAGATGCAAATGGCCAATCCGTCCAAGGAATGTCGACCGAAGAGGTCATGGAGGAGTGCAAGTTGTTCTATTTTGTAGGAATGGAGACAACATCGATATTGATCACATGGACAATGGTTGTACTTAGTATGCACCCGGAGTGGCAGAACCGTGCAAGGGAGGAGGTTCTTTGCCTGTTTGGGAAACATAAGATTGATTATGAGGGTGTCAATCGACTAAAAACGGTGAGTAGCTATCAGAACTACTTGATTCTTTGCAACGCCACAGAACTAGAGATACAATGTCTTATTAACATCTTGTGCAGGTGACAATGATTCTTTATGAAGTTCTCCGCTTGTACCCACCGGTCTATGCATTCGACCGACAAACATACAAGGAGAGTGAAATCGGAGGCATCAAGTACCCAGGTGGTGTGATCTTAGAGATGCCTGTATTGTACATCCACCATGATGCGAACATCTGGGGAGACGACGTGCACCAATTCAGGCCCGATAGATTCGCGGAGGGGATCTCCAAGGCGTCCAAGGACCCAGGAGCATTTTTCCCATTCGGTTGGGGGCCACGCGTATGCATCGGACAAAACTTCGCCTTGCTTGAGGCCAAGATAGCACTATGCATGATCCTTCAACGTTTTGAGTTTGAGCTTGCACTGTCATATACACACGCGCCTCACACCGTGATCTTCTTGTGTCCCATGCATGGTGCTCAAATTAAACTCCGGGCGATCTCTTCATAGTATCACGCACCATAGAAATATTGTTCACTACATATTTTATATACGGCCTTATACTTGGTCATGTAATAAGATTTTGCTTTTCTTCTTTTGGTAATAACTAGAAAAATTCACGTGCATTGCAACAGATGTAAAATAAGTCAAACAACTTAGTTTGAACTATAAACTTATTCTTGTTTTATCTACGAATTATTGTATTAGTATTATGCTGATTTTAGCCAAATTTCGATCAACTTACCATGTCGAACTGTACAACTATCCTCACGAAAGTAATTACAGAAAAAGTCACAACTTGCTATCCAGGCTACCTGTATACATCAAGAATATCCAAAAGTCACTAGTACAAAACGACACTAAGGACACTCTGTTATGGCAAGTGCGTGCGCGTTGCCGAGGGGCCTTCCACAAAGTCCATGGTTAAACGTAAGTGCGCGTTACCGACGGGGCATGCCAGAAATGGGACGCCCTTGATGGAACCCGTTAGGCCACAATCATTTTTTGATGCCCATTGCTAATATATGGCAAACGGAGGTATAGAGGTCTCGTTTCCGATAATGACCTCTATGCAAACAGAGTTTGTTCAGCCCCACTCTAGTGGTCCACGGACTTTATAAATAGTCCCGTAACACTCAAAGAATCTCTTCCCTCACACTCTCCCTGGCCACTCTCTCCCCATCTGCACGTGGGGGCGCTCGTGGTGACTTTGCTCCCTCGCACGTCCTATTGCGGTGCGAGACAACGCATTCACCATGTAAAGCCACAATAGCTCCTCCTCATCCTCTGCTCCGCTTCAGTCAGATCTCGTCGCGACATGTAGCAGGTGGCCTGGTGTTTCTTTCGTTTGTTGGAAAAGCCCAAGAGGAAGGAATGATGCAGCAACAACAAATTTTCCCTCGACTAGGAACCAAGATCTATCGAATCAGTAGAAATACCACATCCTAAACTAGCATAACAGTACCTGCACATAAAACACAAAGCCAACTTGTTCCCAACAAGGTTGTCAAGCTTACCATCCTGCTAGTTAGAAAGAATTGAACGTATAGTGTGGATGGAAATGATGTAAAAAAATGGACCAACGAGCAAGTGATGGTGAAAAGTAAGGAAACGGAATATTAAACAATGTAAAAAAGATGGACCGAGGGGCATAATACTCATTAGAGGCATGTGTCCATAAAGTAGAACACTAGTGCGTTAACAAATTACAACTGGACAATTGACATGATTGTACTTCCAACTGATTATGACAGGATGTTCATGGCAATATTTCATATAAGCATCACTTAAAAAAAAATATAGACCATTGTTGAACCACATCTATAACTACTACTCCATTTCGAGACCGTTTTCATGTTTGCATCTCTAAGTATTAAGTTAAAAACAAAGTATTGCCTTAAGCATGATACATAATGTAAACGATAAATCTATCTTCAAAATGTGATAAAAACCATTATTTTATCCTTAGTGACAACAACACATTGCACAATATAAAATGATATAGCAGTCTGAAAACAAATTGCATGTTGCAACTTGCAACTTGCCAACATTAGATGATAATTTCAAGGATTGCATACCTGGGTATGTTCCAGATTCCATACAGAAAAGTAGTAGCATCTGTTACAAACAAATGCTCAAGGTTCTTCACAACTAATTACATTACGAGTGTACATGCGTCGCTTTCCTTCATAAATCACAAATAGGTAGTTAATGTACATTACTAATTCATAAAATAGGCACCGTGCCAAGGTCTGATGAAACAAAGCACCAAGCCAGTGTCAAACATTATAGATTACAACCCAAAATACTGCGGTTATAGTAATACGTTACTACTAGCACCGTTGCAGCTAGAGTAAACTTGATTAAACCGTGGTGGTTATCTTCCTCCTTATTCTTTCCCAATCAACAACCACACACATATATAGAGTTCATCACATAGCTCATGAAAGAGTTGGAAGCCGTACGTCCTCCATGTTTTCTTGAACCGAAATGAACAGAACGCCACCCAGAGGCCAACCATGAAACCCACGCTTAGTCCAAAATAGTGTGTCAGTATCTCTTATCCTTCCTTGCTTACCGAGGAGTGGCTTTGAACTATACCATTTCCTAAGCAGTTCTTCTGAAGAGGTGGGCCCGAGTGACCAACGTTGCCAATGTACATAGATGCTGGATTGATTGATATTCTTCCCGATAAGTTGTTGTAGGACAAGTTCAGATAACTTAGTGATGTTAGATTAGATAGGCTTGATGGGATTTCTCTAGAAAGATTGTTGTATGAGAGGTCAAGTGATTCCAGTGACTGCATAAAACCAATGTTCTTTGGAATTTTTCCAGTCAAATGGTTCCTAGACAAATTCATGTTCACTAACCCTGTTGCGTGACTTGCGTCCGTTGAGTGGCGACATAGACGACCAGAATCCGGACATCGTCCGTTGAGTTGTAGCGTTAGAATTGCTAGCTCTAACAACAATGCAGTAGTTAGGATGACTCAAAGGGGTGACGCATCGAGTCTGCGCGCGTCCGTTCCTATCCGCAGGAGCCAAAATCACAGCCCAACGGGGCGATGCAAATGGAGCGAGGTCCGATTTTTCTGTCCGCCGCGGCCCATCCTCGGCCCAAATTTGGGCCAGGTTAGCGTCGGCCGCGGACACGCGCAGAGCGCTCTTCTGTCCTCCCTAGTCCGCCCCTGGCCCGCGTATCAGACCATTCCCCACCCCAATCTCCTCCTCCCTCGCCCTCCCGCCGCCACCCCGCCGTCGCTCCCTTGATTTGGCACCGCAGGCCATTCCGGGGACGCCATCTGCTGCTCCTCTTTCCCGTCGTCACCGGAGCTGCTTCCTCCCCGCCACGGCCGGTGAATCTTGCGGTCACCTCTCTCGTAGTGCCTGCGACACCGATGCCGCCCACAAGGTGTTCGGCCGTTTGCCCCGGCAACAACTCCGGTATGAACTCAGCCATGGATAGCTCTGATGAGTGGTACTACAAGAACTACATCATATACCAGTCATCATCGGACGATTGCTCCGACGATGAGAGTGACGGCTTGGTTGCCACCGTCATCGTCAATGAGTACATAGAGAGAATACGGCCGGTGTTCCGAGGGTCATTGCTGGGCCGTGCTCCTCCCTTGCCACCCTCATCATCAATGAGTACATAGAGAGGATGCGGCTTGGTTACATATCCAGCTCTATGGGGACTACTTTCGTCGGGTGAAACCCACATATCCTACCAAGATTTTCCGGCGCCGTTTCCGGATGAGGAGATCATTGTTCAATCGTATCCGGTTGGGGGTGATGCATTTTGACGATTATTTCATATGCAAAAGAGATGCGGGTTGTACCGTTGGCTTCTCGTCGTATCAGAAATGCACCGCCGCAATTCGCATGCTTGCATATGGAGTTGCCGGTGATCTTGTTGACGAGTACGTCCGGATTAGTGAGTCCACGTGCCTAGAAGCAATGTACATATTTTGCAGAGCCGTGGTGCAAGTGTTCGGCCTGAAGTACCTGACGGAGCCCAATGCTGCGGACATGACCTGGCTCTTGTCCATCAACGAGGCCAGAGGCTTCCCTAAGATGATTGGGAGCATAGATTGTATGCACTGGGAGTGGAGAAACTGCCCATTTGCTTGGCAGGGGCAGTACAAGGGCCATGTTGGGGCGTGCACGGTCGTACTTGAGGCCGTGACATCACAAGATTTGTGGATTTGACACTCATTCTTTGGCATGACCGGCTCGCACAATGACACCAACGTGCTTCAGCGGTCTCCGGTGTTCAACAAGCTCTCCAATGGCCTAGCACCCGAGGTGACATTTGAGATCAATGGCCGGGAGTACAAGAAGCCATACTATCTTGCTGATGGCATTTACCCTACATGGACTACATTTGTGAAGACCATTTTCAATCCAAATGATGAGAAGAAGAAGAGGTTTGCCAAGTAACAAGAAAGTGCTAGAAAGGATGTGGAGCGCGTATTCGGTGTCCTCCAGTCTCGATGGGCTATTGTTCGACACCCTGCTAGAACATGGGACAAGGCCACCTTGTGGGAGGTGATGACAGCTTGTGTGATCATGCACAACATGATTGTGGAGGATGAATGTGATCAGGGTATGCATGATCAGGCATGGCAGTTTCAGGGTAAGTTGGTTCAGCCCTAGGGACCGTCCACATATGCTCAGTTTCTCGACTTCCACCGTGACGTTCGTGAGAAGGCGGCCCATCTTCGGCTCCAAAATGATTGGTTGGAGCATCTCTAGCAGCACTACGGAAACCAGTAGTTCCATTTGATGAACTATTGATTTCCTATTTATTTGGTTTGTAAGACTATGAGTGGAACACTTTGTATTACTTGTGAAACAATTTGTATTATTTGCTGAACTATTTGGATTGTAATAAATATTTGCAGAATTATTTGAATTTGTTATAAATATTTGCTGGACTATTTGGATTGTATTATTTGTGTAGTGTGATTGATTTTATGTTGCCAAAACCCTAGCCGGGGAAAAAAAATTTAAAACCCTGGCCAGGCGGACTCAATGCGTCGGCCCGTTGGGTGCAGTGACCAGAAAGTGGTGGACCTGGACCGGACGCGCGTATGTTCCACGACCCAAACGGACAAAACGCGGACCAAACACGCGTCTGTTTGGGTCGCCCCGTTGGAGTCACTTACTGTACCAAATAATAATTGATCAATTCCGTTCTGTAGCTGGCTTCGGCGAGAAGCACACTAGCACCAGAGCGATAAAGTTAATCCATCTAAGCTGGCTTCTTGTACCAATTAGCCATCACCTAGCTTAGTGCACTAGCTTAGATAGTTTTGTACACGTAACATAATGAAACAGATCGATTTTCCCTTAGCTTGTGGTTTTCACGCCAGCCTATCCAGATCGTTTTCGATAAGTCTCGGAAGAAGTTTAGACATGGCTAGGATAATTATAGTACTATTATCAAGATACCCATCGAGCAAGTGAGAACATGGAGGCCAGGTCCATGTCCGGTTAAATCATTACCTGCCGGTGCAACTTCTTCCCGTCGATGACCGAAGCGCTTGCGTAGGAGCTCTTGTCCTACACTCATGATCGCATCAACCCATCTTCGCCGGTCGACATCACATGCAGGAAGAAACGCCGCACAGGAGTCTCAGGCACACCACGTGTGGTATGGGGTCAACACCCACTTCGATATCCTTTGGTTTGCCATCGTTATCTAGAGCATGACATGAGCGCTCACGTAGAAATTTTGGAGGCTAGATCAGAAGGAGATCGAAGAAGAAACATCGGTTGTTTTTTCATCCTTCTGTGCAGTGTGCACACGCTCCTCACGCACAACTCGATACATAAAACTCCAGGTTTGTATACATCTCAAAATGTCTGCTTCTAAATTGTAATCGCGGTTTTTCGGCACAATATATCTATACATTTTGCACAGAATTTTATCTTCGCAAGATGAATACCTGTAAACAAATTGTATTTTTTTTTTACTTTTCAAAATACGATTTTCAACAATGATTGGAGCATCCGCTCCTACGAGGCTAAACAGATTTCTAGCATTTTGTCACTTTGTGTTGATGGGATATGGGGATCACATACTGACATATGCATTGAATCTAATGGTGGTAAATAGAGTTGGCAAATTATTACCCGTCACATACGGCGTATTCTGTACTACTAATGGTAGGCTGGTCTAGGGATTTGGATTTCGTCCAAGCTTTCCGAAATTACACCGAAATTTGGCAATTTCGTTCGGGACCGGTACGGAAATTTACCGAATGAAAAATCCTGAATTTTGGGTAATTATTGTTGAATTGTCCAAAATATTTAAAATGGAAGAATTTTGTCCGAAAATTCAAATTTTTGTTCAATTTTGGTGAAATTATGTTCCAAAGTTTAAATATTGGTTCTTGAATTTCGTCGGAGATTGACCGAAAATTTCCAAAATTCCCGAATTCCTGCCATTCCGCTCAGTCTCGGTAAAAAAACAAAACCGAAATCCAAAACCTTGGGCTGGTCACGCCATAGAGACACTTGTTGAAAGAGTAAAAACGGTCAAGATCTCATGAGTTTGAATTATATATGTTGGACCTTTATTATTATCAAAAGCAGAAGAGAAAAATATTATTACATGACCAAGCATAAGGCCGTATGTAGAATATGTACTGCTCAATAATGTTTCTAGGGTGTGTGATACTACGAAGAGATCACCCGGAGTTGAATTTGAGCACCATGCATGGGACACAACATCATCACGGTATGCGGCGCATGAGTATATGTCGGTGCGACCTCAAACTCAAAACGTTGAAGGATCATGCACAGTGCCATCTTGGCCTCAAGCAAGGCGAAGTTTTGTCCGATGCAGATCCGTGGCCCCCAACCGAATGGCAAAAATGCTCCTGAGTCCTTGGACGCCTTGGCGATCCCCTCCGCGAATCTATCGGGCCTGAATTGGTGCACGTCGTCTCCCAGATGTCCGCATTGTGGTGGATGTGCAACACAGGCATCTCGAAGATTACGCCGGCTGGGTACTTGATGCCTCCGATCTCGATCTCCTTGTATGTTTGTCGGGTGAAAGCAGAAACCGGTGGGTACAAGCGGAGAACTTCATAAAGAATCATTGTCACCTACACAAGATGTTAATAAGTATTGCACCTCTAGCTTTATGGCGTTGTAAAGAATCAAGTATGTTCGATCGATACTCACGGTTTTGAGTCGGCTGACACCCTCGTAATCGATCTTATGTTTCCCAAATAGATGTAGAACCTCCTCCCTTGCGAGGTGCTGCCACTCCCGGTGCATACCAAGTACAACCATTGTCCATGTGAGCAATACCGATGTTGTCTCCATTCCTGCAAAATAGAACAACTTGCACTCCTCGATGACCTCTTCGGTTGACATCCCTCGGACGGATTGGCCATTCGCATCTTTGTCTGTCATGTTTGATTCCAGCAGTAGGCCGAGTAAGTCATGCTTTTTGCTTTCTCCTTCCTCAATTGCTTGCATCCTTTTGGCAATTAGATCTCGCAGAATTGACTCAACCTCGTTATTAATTTGACGCATCCTTCGCTTATTTTTGGTAGGAAAGTATCTAGAAACGATGTTGTAGTCATATTGTCAGTAGATGCAAAATGAGAAAACAAGTTTGTCAACAGAAGAATAATAATGCGGTTAGTAAAGTAGATAAGGTGATAAATTTTTTTTTTCAAATGTAGAATAGTTAAATTTTTAAAAATTATGTGCCACATATTTTAGGACATATCTCTGTATGAGCACTAATTAATGGACACTGATTAGTACTCCAGTAGTAGATGCAAAGTATTATAAAGAAATTGTAGTAGCAGCTCACATGTAACCGGGAATGAAAAACTTCTGAAGGGCCTCCATGAACCGCACAATCTGCTCAGACTGCAGCTGAAAAATCCTTCTTCCCTCGAGGTAACAGCTGCCGAAAGCGGTCCGTGAGATGACATCTCCGGTGAGGGTCTGGAGCTCCGAGGAGATGTCCACCTCCCAGGAGCCGTCGGGGCCAAGGGACTGCGTCCATCTGCCGACGAGCTCTTCGCAGCACGAAGAAAACGCGGGCAACATGAGCTGCAAAATCAAGCAAGACCAGATGAACAACGCGTACGTTGGTCCGAACAGAGAAAGAGAGGGGAGTCTTTCTGAACAGACTCAGTTATACCTTGAGCTTCTCGGCATGGAAGGCGGGGTTGAGGATCCGGCGGTGCTTGACCCACTTCTCGCCCTCGTAGCTCCCCACGCCGTGCGCGAGCAGCTTGGCCAGCGCCGTGAACTTGACCTTCTGGACGTGGCCGAACTTGCCGGACATGACCTCCCTCACCAGCCTAGGGTCGGTGATGGTCACCTTGGGGACGGGGCCGAACCAGGAGACGTACGGCGCGCCGTGCTCTCGGACGGCGCTGTGGATGAAAGGCCTGACGCGGGCGCCGATGTCGTGGCAGCGCAGCGGAAGGGCCGGCTTGGCCCAGGCCTCCTTGTTCTGCCGGCCGTTGTCGCTCGCGTCGCCGGTGAGGAAACGGTACCGCGTGCCGCGGATGCCCTGCCCGCGGAGGGCTCGCTCTAGCCGCCTCGGTCGCAGCCAGAGCTGGTCTAGCAGCCTGGTGGCTGGCCACAGGAGCGCCAGGCCTAGGAGGCCGCAGGCCAGGTAGCTCCATGGTAGAGCTGGACTCGTTAGCGATCCAGGATCCATTATCCTCCCTTGCTCCTTTGACAAGCGGGGGGGGGCAGGGAAGACGACAGTGCGGTGTATACTTGGACCGGTCTGGTACTGGTAATGCTGGATTCAGAGCTCTGGATTATATAGAAGTGTGGTTAGGATCATAAGGTCTTCTGTGCTTGTTTTTTTAAGTTTTATCACATTGTAATTGATGATGTGGTCTGTGGAAATCTTGTACCCTATCCGTCCTCTTTTGTAAGGCTCAATTTGCAAATCTCTTGGATCAAGGTGCTAATTGATTGGAGGTAAAGTCTTGCATGCATTGGTGGGAGAGGCAATCACCTAATCATAGAGAGGGAATTAAATGCAATTGTGTCTAAGAGGTGGGACAAATTGTTTTTAAGATTGTGCCCTACATATTAGGACGGAGGAAGCACAGTCAGATGCCCACGGTAAATGCCTCGTCCTTAAGGAACTTGCCAGCCAGGTAACTGGACTTCGTGAGACAATTCTAAACCAGTAAAAAGAAGCAATTTGCCGAGAGTGGCGTTTTGGAGACCGAGCTAGGTTTTAAAAAAAAATTGAATCGAAATTTTTGTTTTGCAAAAAATTCCAAAAAAAATCCAAGATGTAGATAAAGTCGAGATCTACTACTCTGTAAAGTTTCAAGGAAAAATTCGTATTATTTTGGGCTACACGAAAATGAAAAATCTGTCAAATTTTTGAAATTTTCAGTCTGTGCACTGTTCATCGCTCCAGTTTTGCGATTTTGTCTTTTTTACCCAGGTCAAAATACAACGATTTTTTCGTTAATATTTTGCACGGTGGTAGATCTGGATATTATCTACACTTGAGATTTTTTTGGAATTTTTTGAAACAAAAAAAATGCAGATTTTTTTTTTGGGAGAACCGAGCTACACATAGCTCGGCCTCCGTTTCAGGTTTCCGCAATTTGCCGGACTAGTCTTCCTGCAAAAATATTTGAGAAAAATTCACGAACAGTCACTGAACTCGTCCGGCGCGTGCAATTTCATCACTGAACTTAGGAAATGCTACGTGCGGGTGCTTAAACTTGTTCCGCCGCTGCACGTACAGTCACTGGTCGGTTTGACGTACGTATTTTTGCCACGTGTCAGCATGTCGCACTGTATCCGGGGACCGCGGCAGGGAGAGAGTGCGAGTGGGAGGGGTTTTCTGAAAAATGGTCTCGAGGGTAAAATTCCCCAATTCCAATCCCTAAATTCCCAATTCTCCAGCGCCTCCGTCTCCTCCCCTGTATCTTCTCCAGCGCCTCCCGCCGGAATGTCTTCCGCCACCGGTAGCTCGTACGCCGCGAATTCGGCGCGCTCCCTGCCGCTAATCCAGTGCCCCGACTGCGGGAAGGTGGTGAAGCGCCACGTCTCGACCACGAAGGAGCACCCTGGATGGAGGTTCTACAGGTGCAAAATGCACAAGGTATCCATCGCCATTACCTCTTCTCTGTGGCAGCTTACCTCTTTTCTCACCTCAGTTCTTGTACACGTGCAGAAAACCTGTAGTTTCTGGCATTGGGAGGGAGAGTATGAGGAATATCTGATAGAGCATTGTCATTTGGCTGCTGCGGATCAGGGGGTGCATGCTTATGAGCAGGATGTGGAGGTTACCACGGCAGTGAAGAAGAAGATGGAGCAAGAGGCAGGGAAGCAGGCCGATGAGATGATGCCTGTCATGTTGGCTGTGGTTCAGATAGGCTTCGAAGTAGTGATGCTGCTGAAATGTGTTACTGTGATGTTGTTTGTGATGTTGGTAGTAGCTATTGTAGCAATGTGTAGGTTTTAAGTGCTTTGTTGATGGTTTAAAGCTTGTATGGAATGATCTGAGACAATTGTTGAAATATGAGATGGTAATTTGTTGATGGTCTAAAGAATTATGTGCTCATGGTGTATGTGTTCTGATAGTACATCACTGAGTAGTAATTTGTGCTCCAACTCAGTACCAGGACGAGTCCATACTAGTCGACGATCCTCGACTAGTTTTAGGTGACAATTCATCATCATAATCACACAAATGTGTGTACGGTAAATTTGTACAATAAATAAGTGCATCCGAACTGCTATAATATAAGATATCATGTCCAGTAGTTGCTAGTTGATTAAGTTATAAGCAGTAATGCATCAGGAGTAGCAAAATAAACCAGCGATGATCCATCACATGGTACAGCACCAAAATAAACCTAAAATGCTCCATCTAAATGGTCCAGCACCAAAATAAACATCACATGATCCATTACATGGTCTAGCCCCTAAGTTCGTCAAACATGGAAACCTTTTTTCCCTGGTATGGAACATAGGAGCTGCCTGATGTTCCATCACCAGTAGGTGCCTTAGCTGCCTTTGCTGCTGCTTGATCTGCCTTCTTCTTCTGGAGCTCAGTTCTTTTTGCTGCTGCTTGAGCTGCCTTTGCTGCTGCTTGCGCTTCTTTTACAGCTGCTTGGGCTGCCTTCTTCTCCTCTTGGTTCTTCTTTCTCTGGTCTGCATCACGTTCTTTCTTCAACAGTGTTTCAATCTTTCTCTGTTCTGCAGCTTCTTTCCTTTGGTCAGCTCTCTCTACAGCTCTAGCCTGCTTCTCAAGTGTCTTCTTCTCGGCATCTTGTAGCTTCTTTAGCTCTGCAGCTTCTTTTTTGTCTTGAAATTCTTTAAGTTTTTCTTGTTTCATTGCTTGTGCCTGCATGGAAATGTTTGCTGATGGTCCAGAAGAAGCCACCATCAACTGACAACCTCCTCTTAATTCTCTCCCTGCCTGTAGCAGTACACGAGCCCTCCAAAACATCATCGTCCACTTGACTTACTCCCTCGCCTTGCTCAATGTTGTTATCTGTGTCTACATACATGCAGAGTACCTTGTTACCAAGTGATACAGCACATGACATGTTATCAATGTCCTTCGATGATTTTATTTCTGTCAATCCATCGTGCATCATTTCAAATCCAGGCAAACACCAATAAGCTTTTGCACTCCCTGAAAAATAGAAACCTAAATGCCACATTATGTCCCGAACAGTGCTCAACCTCCAGTACCCTATGTCACAAAAATCAAACCACACCATTGAACCACCAATGTAAGCTTTGTCTTGGCCATGTCCAACGAAAAACCCACCATAACTGACAGCAACAGTAAACATATCTTGTTCTTTGTCACCTACATTCAGAACATGTGTAAATTCAGTTAACTATAGTACAAATTCAGTTAACAATATTGCAGGTAAAATTCAGTAACTTTGCAAAATTCAGTTGCAATTGACAGTACAAATTCAGTTAACAGTTCTACTGTCCACAAATTCAGTTAACAGCTCTACTGTTCACGAATTCAGTTAACACTTTTACTGTTCACAAATTCAGTTCAGTCACACAAAATTGATTTACACACGTACAGCTCCAATACTCAATCCTAATGTGTAGTACCAACCAGTAACATGTACTCTACCGCCCAAATTCGTCAAATTTACCGGAGAAAAGCACAGGAACACATCACACAAAAAACCTAGCAAACCACGCTACACTACAGACAAGAACAGACCACACGAATTGGTGCTCCAGCGCGAACGATTGGTTCTACATCACAGCTACAGCGAGAGGAACAGGATCAAATCCATGGCGGACGAACGAGAACGAACCGTAAACTGGGGGAGGCTCTCCATCTGCTCGGCTCCGTGGTGCCATGGTTCGCAGTTCGGCCCGCCGCCGTTCGCAGCCGTGCGCGCCGCCGACTAAACCCTAGCCGATCGCCGTCGCCTCCGCTTCTCCCTTTCTTTCCTTGTTAGATTAGAAGAGGAGACAGAAAGTCGGATACGAACCGTCGCGAAGGAGCTAGATACTGCCCGCGAGACCATTTTTCGGAAAACCCCTCCCACTCGCACTCTCTCCCTGCCGCGGTCCATACTACGCTGACTTGGCCCAATACGGTGCGACATGCTGACACGTGGCCAAAATACGTACGTCAAACCGTCCAGTGACTGTACGTGCAGCGGCGGAACAAGTTTAAGCACCCGCACGTAGCATTTCCTGAGTTCAGTGATGAAATTGCACGCGGCGGACGAGTTCAGTGACTGTTCGTGAATTTTTCTCAAAATATTTAGCCGGCCGAACTAGTCACCAACCCCGCACGGTCTAGGTAATCATTTGCGAATGTTGTATCGTTTGCCCAGGTTTCAAAATGAAAATTGTATGCGTAGTAGATGTCAATCTCGCATCAGTTATTTTTTAATGATGTAATTTGTGACTTTGTGGACATCTTTGACAGTCAGAAGCCGATGCATGGTCAAAGCCTCGTTCTTAATGAACTTGTCAGGAACGTAACTAATTGACGTAATTCTAAACAGTAAAAAGTAATTGGCCGAACTAGTCACCAACCCCGCACGGGCTAGCAATTTTAGTACAGATTAAATCGCATATCGCACACACATTATCGGAGCATCACTACACGGGGTGGGCCATCGCCACACGGTTAGAGTGAACTGTTAGATACTGGTACCATTGCACACAGTTTGTAGAAGGTAATCATTTGCGGATTTTGTGTCTTTCCCACGCAGTTCAATATGAAAATCGTACCCGTAAAAGATGTCATCATAGATGATTAGTTATTTTTAATCGTATTTGTTTGGTGAGACATTGCACACGGTGTTTTTTACCTAATCGTTTTTGTGGGATGATGCCCACAGATACGCTTAATTATATTTAATCGTGTGAGAATGGTTTAAAAAGAGACAAAGCTAATTTCAGCAGATTTGATCAATGTAGAAAATAAACAAATTTTGAATCACAATTAAAGATGGTACATAGCACAGTTTCAGATTCACACTTCCATCACGCGAACAGGCGACTCCCCCACCATCGCCGCCCCTCTGCCGCATCCATCCCATCCTCTCCGGGGGCCACTGCAACCCCGCCACCACCCCTGGCCATACCGACGCCGCCGGAGACCCCGATTGAGTCGTCGCTAGTTCCGCCGATTCGGAAAATTGTCGGGTGACGTCGCTCCTTCCCTGCCCTCCTCCGTCCCCATCCCGTCCTCCCCTAGGGCACCCCGCCTCCGCCCGTCATGACGCCTGCCAGAGCCGAAGGTTGATATTGTTCCTTATATCCATTTTTAGTCATGCATGAGAATTTATTTTTTATTTAAATTATCATTTTGTAGATCCCATGGAGAAGTGATGGACAGGGCATGGAGAAATAAATCACTAAATTCATCTATATATTGTTTTGGAGTTGTGGATATGGCTGAACTATATGTTGTTTTGTTTGATGCTATGACTTGGCAATGAACTATGTAATAATGATGCGGATTGTTGAATTTTTATTGTTAATTATGTTTGTTTATAATTCATTTGATATGAGTGTGGTATTTTATATTTGTATGCATTTGTGGAGTAGAGCATGTTGGGCGGCTGCCTTACTTTAGGGCAGCTATTGGAAGAGTCACGCCCTATACGGTGACCTATTACTATTTTTAGATAAAACTCACAAAGTGAACAACTTAAAATTAATAAGGCCCACAAGTTCAACAGAATACATGCATTACGTGATGCGGCATATGATAAGCCATAAGTATAGGGGATCACGTGTAGCCTTTTCGATAAGTAAGAGTGTCGAGCCCAACGAGAAGCTAAAGGTAGGATAAGTATTCTTTCAAGTTCTATCAACCACTGATACAACTCTACGCACACTAAACGTTCACTTTATCTTGAAAATAATATTAGAATAATAATACGGGTATGAGAGATAGCTTTGCGAGATAATAAATATAAGAAAGTAAATGTTAGTGCTGCAGCAATAAAATACACTAAGTAACCTTAAAATAACAGTACCATGAGTGTGGAAAAGTGGTGGTAATTGTGGTGGCTTTGTCCAAGATTAATTAGTGAAGGTACTTGGTTCATTGTTCTCGATGCAGTTTTCTATGTGGGAGAGGCTAAATATACATGCACTCCACTACTTGGAATTACAAGTACTATATGATTGGATTGTTAGCAGGCATCCGCAAATGCTAACAATGCATTAAGCTTTCCCCAACCATAGCCTTAAGTTCAAGGTCCTCTTATTCCCATACGTGCAACTAATCGGTTCGCGTTCTCAGGTTTCTGTCACTCCGGCAGAACTTCCCCCGCTTCGTTTACAAATACTAACAACCCTAGGGTGTTTGATCCATGCGCGCACAAATATAATGGACACCAAAGGGCAGTACCATATAGACATACAACTCTAATGAACCTCATGCATTCAACTAATCAATTAAAAGACAAATAAACTACGGAAACATGATGTAGATCATAGCATAAATATTATAGTATCAAACACCATGTTTACATAGAGCGGTACAGAGTTTTGTGGGAGGATGAACCACTGTATACAAGGAGGAATTGGCGGTGGAGATGGCGGTGAAGACGGCGGAGAGGGCAGCGAGAGGCGCAGGGCGGCGCCGGCACCGGCGGTGGCGCAGGGGGCTCCTCCTGCACCGCCGGTTCCATGGGGGAGCGCCGCCCCTTATCCCTCTTCCTTCATGGCTTCTTGGGAGCCCTCCCCCATGGAGATGGGATCCATGGGGGAGGCAAAAACATGGCTTTGGTGGCTGCAAATTCGTGGGTATGGGGTGTCCTCCACGACCTAGGGTTTCCTCCTTTATATGGACTCTCGGATTCCCATCTAGGGCGTCAGTAAATCGAGCTTTTCTCAGCCGTCCAGACTCCGATTGGGCCGAATTTTAATTCTCGAATTCCCTGCAACTTTCGCGACTAGACTTTTTCCATTTGACGTCATCTTCGGGCCGAAACGGGTCGATCTTTGAAAATAGTTTTCAGACAGATTTCAGGAAAGTCCAAATTCGACTCCAACAATGTTTCCTCTTGTATTCTTGATAATTTCTACACATCAAAGAGTAAAACAAGAACATTGTGCACTTTTGCAACTATTAGTACGTTAGTCCAATAAATGTCATAATATGATATAAAGTGCATATAAAACGTGTGGCAATTGATATAAAACATGCATGGAACATCAAAAATTATAGATACGTTTGAGACGTATCAGCATCCCCAAGCTTAGTTCCTACTCGTACTCGAGTAGGTAACGATAAAACAATAATTTTTGAAGTGACATGCTACTAACATAATCTTGATCTCATAATGATGTAATGGTAAGTGAGCTGAGATCAAATCATTCAAAGCAAATGTCTATAATTGATATTAAATAAGAGGTAATAAAGCAAGATGGTTAAACAAGCTAAAAGTTTTTATGAATGACGGCCTTTAAGACATGAAACCGTACAAGGTTCATTATAGATGTTTTAAGTATCCAGTGTAGGAGTTCTATCCTTCAATTCCAAGCATCAAGCAATTTTTCATAACATAGAGAACGGATCCAGTCAAGTAAAATAAACATGAACGTCATGAATCCACTGTTTCGAGGTCTACTCAACCGGGAGCGTAAGCATTTAGTATTGGCACCAGTATGTTATGGCAAAAAGAACGTTAATGGGGGTTTGGAAGGCCAATGGAAGAAAGTCTCACAAAGCTATAAGTGATCATTAGACAAGAGGAAGTCTTATAATCGAAGCTATGCAAGGAGTAGTGATTGCCATGCAACGGATGCACATAGAGCTATATGTGTATGAAAGCTCTCCAATGGAACTAGTGGGGGTGCATCCAACTCGGTTGCTCACGAAGACCTAGAGCACTTTTGAGGAAGCTCATCATTGGAATATACAACCCAAGTTCTATAACGTAATATTCCCCACATAGTTATACTAGTAAAACATGAAAACTCTCTCAAATGGAGCATATGTGCTAAACATGAGCACAAATATGATAACTATGAAACTGCAGGTGCTAAACATGAGCACAACTTTGATGAAGGATAGTGGTGTTGCCCTCCTTTTTCTTTATTCTCTTTTTTTTCTTTTTTTTTCTTTTTCTGTTTCTCTTTTCAATTGCCTCCATGGCTGTTTTCTAGCAGGGGCAAACACTCTAATATGATTACAACTTTTGGTACAAATAACTCATAATGAACAAAACATGATGTATAGAACTGTATGCCTCTGCCAGTGTAGCAGGATGTGCAATGATCCAGCGTAACATGGGTAAACCACACATCAGCTATATAGAATCATGCAAAGCAATATACAAATGATAAATGACAACAAGTCATGTAATGTAAGATGGAAGTTGCATGGCAATATATCTCGGAACAGCTACGGAAATGCTGTGGTAGGTAGGTATGGTGGCTGTTTTGAGGAAGATGCATGGGCTTATGTGTAGGAGAACAAGAGGAAGTCCTCCCACGGGTTTTGAATGTACTGGCGAAGTATGCACAACTCTCAATGTGAGAAAAGGCAATGCACAGCAGCGAAGAGGCTAGCAAATTTGGATGGTGGAAGCGCCAAAACCGTAGCTTAACATTAGTCAAAAAGAACTCACAAGTTTATTGCAAACAACTAGCAGGTTCAACATTAAGCGCATGGTTAACATTTACCCCAAGGAGGACCGTTCACGGCGGCACAAGTACCCCGTTAGATCCCTCGACCTTCACACACAACCTAGTTATTACGAACCACTTTTCAGACATGGAAAGCTATCAAGTCCAACTACACCTTCAACAATTTTAGTAGAGTTTGTAGTACGGTACAAGCTTAAAGACAATAATCCACTAATGATTTTAACCTAATTAACCAGCAAGCTTACCATCTATTACTTAATACCTCAAAACGTTTGCAAGGAATTAGGTTATCAAAGTTCAATGATCTACAAGATTATGCAAGTTTTTCATTATACCACTACCACACGCAACATTTTCTGAACCAACATATTAACCAAGCAAACGTTGAGAACAGAAGATAAATAAAATATGTGACGATCAACTTATTAATGTAACTGGTGTTTGATGCTAAGATAAATAAATAAATAATAAGATACAGACGCTCCAAGAACAGCACATATGATGTGAAAGAATAAAAATATAGTTTCACTAGAGATGATCTGATAATTTTGACGATGAAGAAGGGGATGCCTTGGGCATCCCCAAGCTTAGACGCTTGAGTCTTCTTAAAATATGCTGGGGAGATCCATGGGAGCATCCCCAAGCTTAAGCTCTTCACTCTTCTCCATCCTATTATATCACTCTTCCCTCTTGACCGTTGAAAACTTCCGTCACACCAAACTCAAAGTAAATCTCATTAGAGGGTTAGTGCACAATCAAAAACTCACATGTTTTGTAAGGACGCAATATGGCCGCTACTTTAAAAATTAACTACTGCCACTAATGTTATCTGAAGCTCTTCCACCCAAAAAAGAATTCCACTCAACACTAGTAAAAGAGAGAATGCAAAATAAAAGACATAATCTGTCTAAAACAGAACAGTCCGCAAAGACGAATTTTTTCGAGGCACTTACATTGCTCAGATCGAAAAACTTTGAACTAACGAAAGATGTATACATATGTAAGGATTATGCACAAAAAATTTCAAATTTAATTCACAACTTGGTGATTTTATGAATTTCGTACAGTGAACAACAGAAATCTGTTCCTGCGCAGCCATCAAAATTTTAGCAACATCTTATCATTAGAGACTACTCTTGGCACAACAATGTATGAAAGTAAAGATACAAATGAGTTGCTACAGAAGTAAACAAACTCCTTGACTCAAGAAAAGAAAAATTGCAGAAATAAAAATAATGGGTTGCCTCCCATAAGCGCTTTTCTTTAACGCCTTTTAGCTAGCACTTATTGCAATACATAATATTTTCAAAGTGCTGCTATTAAACCAGATTAAATTTTGTTTCTAAGTTACAGAGAGGTTGATTAAATGGCCAACTTCTAAATGAAAGGTTAACAACCATTAAGAATTAAATGAAAACGCAAAGAGGCCACTCTTGCAACAAAAGTCAGAATCTGTCCAGAAAAACAGCAGCTGGAAAACGTAATTTTTAGGTGCGCTTCACATGCCCGAAATTTTAGCCAATTTTTGTGCATGCTTAGGATTAGGTTCTACAACATCAGTAAATTTTACGTGATTTTTAGAGTTTCCAGTAAAATATGTAAAATCGCGCAATGAGCAGTAGATGCTGAAAGCATAAAATCATTTTTACATATGTATCAACTAAGCTAAATGGGTAAAACTTGGTACTTTATTTTTGATAAACTAAGAGACCAGAGGCTAAGAAAGATCTAAACATACTAGCTACAGCATGGAAAACTCTAAAAAAAAATGAAAAGCAAAAACCAAATAAAATCAAAATAAGGAACCAAACAAACAAAGAAGCAAAAGAAAAGAAAATATTTTTGTTATTTTGAATTTATAAGTGAAAGTAAAGAAGCAATAAAATCCAAATAAAGAGGCTAATAAAACTAAATAAGGCAAAACAAAGGCATATAAAAAAATAATTATAATACAAGTTTAAGACAATGCATATCATGTGGACGGGTAATATACAGTATGAACGACACAACTCATGTTAGTTGATGAATAAGGGGATGACTTGGGCATCCCCAATCTTAGGTGATTGTATCTTCTTGAATATGTTATTGGGATGCACCTACACATCCCCAAGTTTGAGCTCTTGCGTCTTTTTGTTCATCTCATATCACCATATTAATTAGATCTTATAAGCTACATCCACATAAAACTTCACAAAACTCATTAGTAGGGTTAGTACTCATTAAATAAAATCCACTCATGTTAAAGTGTTGTCAAATTTCATAATATTTATTAAACATTAGCCACTGTAATACCGAGGTTTCTTATTATTTCCGTTGTCCGTCAAAAACTAAGAAAACTTTTGAATCCTAAGTACAATATTTAAATAAACAGAATAGAAATCTGCCAAAACTGAACAGTCTGTAAAGATGACACTCAACGAGATAGTTACGTAGCTCAAATGAAAAAACTTCAAACTAATGAAAGACAGATTATGATCTCAGGTTGATGCACAAAATAATATTCTGAGATTTATCACGATTTTTTTACAGAGAAGCACAGAAATCTGTCTAAACTTGAACAGTCAGTAAAGATCGAATTTTTAGACATATTTACATAATTCAAATCAGAAAAGTCATAACAAATGAAAGAAAGGTAATAAGCTTTATTTTGCACTAAAAAAATTTCAGATCAAGATCACGTTCTGATGATTTCAAACATTTTATACAAAACTATCAACTTTCAATTAACTAGAGACTATAATTAACATTTTATTTTTATCAACTTTCAATTAACTAGAGACTATAATTAACATTTTATTTTTATTTACAGAGATATATACACAATATTTACATGTTTTTAATGAAAAGCTTTCATGGAAAGATTTGTTTTGTTTTCATAGGCATGAACACAAGTGTTCAAGGTCGACCCCCATTTAACCATTACTCATTTTTCCAATCACTTTTCTTTTTGAAAACGTTTTTAGATAACAACTACAACTAATTTTTTTTGTAATTCGCATTCCCTATCCATAGTAAGATAAAGAATAACTTAATACTGAAAATAAAAATTATTTAGACATAAAGTAAACAAGTGCACACAAGAACATTAACCTACGCTATGGCTCCCCGGCAACGACGCCAGAAAAGGTCTTGATAACCCACAAGTATAGGGGATCGCGTGTAGCCTTTTCGATAAGTAAGAGTGTCGAACCCAACGAGGAGCTAAAGGTAGGATAAGTATTCTCTCAAGTTCTATCAACCACTGATACAACTCTGCGCACACTAAACGTTCACTTTATCTAGGAAATAATATTAGAGTAATAATACGGGTATGAGAGATAGCTTTGCGAGATAATAAATACAAGAAAGTAAATGTTAGTGCTGCAGCAATAAAATACACTAAGTAACCTTAAATAACAGTACCATGATTGTGGAAAAGTGGTGGTAATTGTGGTGGTTTTGTCCAGGATTAATTAGTGAAGGTACTTGGTTCATTGTCCTCGATGCAGTTTTCTATGTGGGAGAGGCTAAATATACATGCACTCCACTACTTGGAATTACAAGTACTATATGATTGGATTGTTAGCAGGCATCCGCAAATACTAACAATGCATTAAGATTTCCCCAACCATAGCCTTAAGTTCGAGGTCCTCTTACTCCCATACGTGCAACTAATCGGTTCGCGTTCTCAGGTTTCAGTCACTCCGGCAGAACTTCCCCCGCTTTGTTTACAAATACTACCAGCCCTAGGGTGTTTGATCCATACGCGCACAAATATAATGGACACCAAAGGACAGTACCATATAGACATACAACTCTAATGAACCTCATGCATTCAACTAAGTAATCAAAAGACAAATAAACTACGAAAACATGATGTAAATCATAGGATAAATATTATAGCATCAAACACCATGTTTACATAGAGCGGTACAGAGTTTTGTGGGAGGATGAAGCACTGTATATAAGGAGGAATTGGCGGTGGAGATAGCGGTGAAGACGGCGGAGAGGGCAGCGAGAGGCGCAGGACGACGCCGGCACCGGCGGTGGCGCAGGGGGCTCCTCCTATGCCACCGGTTCCATGGGGGAGCGCCGCCCCTTAGCTCTCTTCCTTCATGGCTTCTTGGGAGCCCTCCCCCATGGAGATGAGATCCATGGGGGAGGCAAAAACATGGCTTTGGTGGCTGCAAATTCGTGGGTATGGGTTGTCCTCCACGACCAGGGTTTCCTCCTTTGTATGGAATCTCGGATTCCCATCTAGGGCGTCAGTAAATCGGGCTTTTCTCCGCCGTCCGGACTCCGATTGGGCCGAATTTTAATTCTCGAATTATTAGGAGAAAATTTCCTGCAACTTTCGCGAATAGACTTTTTCTATTTGACGTCATCTTCGTGCCGAAACGGGTCGATCGTTGAAAATAGTTTTCAGACAGATTTCAGGAAAATCCAAATTCGACTCCAACAATGTTTTCTCTTCTATTCTTGATAATTTCTACACATCAAAGAGTAAAATAAGAACATTGTGCACTTTTGCAACTATTAGTAGGTTAGTCCAATAAATGTCATAATATGATATAAAGTGCATATAAAACGTGTGGCAATTGATATAAAACATGCATGGAACATCAAAAATTAAAGATACATTTGAGACGTATCAGCATACAACTTAGCCATAATAACGGTGTCAGACTCCCAATCGGCGACACACACGAACCAGCACCTAAGGCGAACTCCTACTTGGTCGGCTTGAGGCGTAGATAAGATTTAGCTTGGCCACCAAGTGCAGGATCATTGGCTTGTCCTTCGGCTTGGCATTGATGGACAAGAGATGCTTAAAGATCAAAGTTTTGAAAATTACATCAGCCGGATGCTTGGTCGCTTTTTTATCAATGTTAAGTTCGTTACGGATTTGCCACAGCTTCAAGACTACGCAACGAATATCAAACAAAGAGAAATATGCAGTTGCCCTTTGATTGCACCGACCAGCGACATGTTAGGGTTACCATAGATGGTGAACATAGTAGGTAATTTGACTTTAAGGACGTCATACCCGTGCCACTGATAACCCACAAGTATAGGGGATCGCAACAGTCTTCGAGGGAAGTAAAACCAAAATTTATTGATTCGACACAAAGGGAGCCAAAGAATATTTATAAGACTTGACAGATGAATTGTCAGTTCAGCTGCACCTGGAAGTAGACTTGCTCGACACAGGTTATCAGTAGCAACAGTTTTATGGCAGTAGCAGTAGTGAAATAATAGCAGCAGTGAAATAAAGACAGCAGGATTAAAATACTGTAGGCATAGGGATAGATGACGGGCGTTGCATGGATAAGATAATTCATGGAATAATCATACAAAGGGCAATTGCAGATAAATAATAATGAAGTATCCAAGTAATAATCAATCATAGGCATGTGTTCCGTATTTAGTCGTACATGCTCGCAATGAGAAACTTGCACAACATCTTTTGTCCTACCAGCCCGTTTGCAGCGGGGCCTCAAGGGAAACTACTGGTAATTAAGGTGCTCATTTTAATAAAGCACCGGAGCAAAGCATTAACACTCCGTGAACACACGTGATCCTCACGTCGCAACCATCCCCTCCGGTTATCCCAATTTCTGTCACTTTGGGGCCTCGGGTTCCAGACAGTGACGTGTGTATACAACTTATAGATATGATCCAAAACAATAATTATCATCATGATTCAATAACATGTTCAGATCTGAGATCATGGTACTCGGGCCCTAAGTGACAAGCATTAACCATAATAAGTTACAACAATGACAATAAACACTACCGATGGATACTAGGCACCATGCCCTAACAATCTCACAATTATTACATGAATGATCTCATCCAATCCCTACCATCCCCTTAGCCTACAGCGGGGAATTACTCACACATGGATGGGGGAATCATGGATGGTCGATGGAGAGGCGGCGGTGATGACGATGGCGATGATCTCCTCCAATTCCCCGTCCCGGCAGGGTGCCAGAACGGAGTTTCTGATCCCCGAAATAGGGTTTTCGATGGTGGCGGAGCTCTGGAAGTTTTCTGGAAAAAGTGTCGAACCCCCCGAATTTTTTAGGTCAGAGGCTTTAAGTAGTCCAAAAGGGAGCGTCGGGGGCCACACAGTGTGGCCACACCACCCCTGGGCGTGGCCAAGGGCCAACCGCGCCCTGGGTGCATGTGGTGCCCTGTGCACCCTCTTCGCTTCGTCTTCTGGCTCCGTGGGTCTTCTGGAAAAATAGAATTTCTGGAGTTTTTCTGGAATTTTCCTGAAACTTTGACTTTCTGCACAAAAACAAGACACCAAGGCAATTCTGCTGAAAACAGCGTTAGTCCGTGTTAGTTGTATCCAAATCACACAAGTTAGAGTAAAAACAATAGCAAAAGTGTTCGGAAAAGTGGATACGTTTTGGACGTATCAACTCCCCCCAAGCTTAGCTTGTTGCTTGTTGATGCATTTAAATGCATACATGAACTTTGCACTATTTTATTCATATTCCCATCATATTTGCATCATATAAGGGTTATATCATTGATTTATTATGATTTTGGGAATAATTCACAAGTTCCCCTACTTTTATGGAATTAACCCTGCGCATGCAGAAAACCCTATTTCTTTCCTTTTATGTTTCAGGGACCCAAACGACGTCTAAAAATTATGGAAAAATACAGGCGTCAATATTTTGGAAGGAGGAAGACCTAGGAGCGAAGGAATCAAGCAAACGGAGTCCAGAAGGCAAAAAGAGGGGGGCCCACGTGGCCAAGTACTGTAGCTGCGTGGGACCCACCATTTTGGCCCTCGTGGCTCTTCTGCCGTCGATCTTTTGTCCACCGACTTCGTCTTGACCTAAAAACGCCTATAAAAAAGGTCCCCTGGCGTTTCGAGAAAGGAGCGCCGCACAAACACAGAAACACCGAAACAGAGATCAGGAGCTGCAGATTGGAGGGGGAAAACTCCGGCGGGGCGCTGCCGGAGAGGCCTCCACCTCCTCCAACGACATCTCCATCAACTCCATGATGAAGAGGGAGTAGTCCACCCCTGGACTATGGGTTTGTGGAAGTAACTTATGTATCTCTCTCTCTTGTGCTTCACTAATTAGCACCGTATGAGCTGCCGAACATGATTACGGTCATCTATGTAATACCTTTGTGGTGGATCTTTATGAGTTAATATATGTGTGAGATTGCAATTGTTTTACTTCAGTTATGAAAGTAGATGCATATTATGTACCCCGTTCTTGTTTACATGTTATGATCAAGCATGTTTATGAGAGCGTGTGAGGGGGAACGTGTGCATTAGATGGAGTAACGGGGGGTGGCTAGTGCGGTGAACGTGAGAGAAAGTTCCGCGATCCACTTTGGTATTTTACCTTACTTTGTTGCCTCACTAGGGATAAAAAGAAATACCTTGCTACCGGAGATATGGGTGTGACCATGCCACTACTCCATGACTAGATTTAGCATGTTCTTATTTCAACTTCATGTCATGAAACTTATTGCTATGCTCTGATTTATCTTAATACTAAGGTGTTATGATTTAGTTCGCATCTTAGTGGAGTATAAGAGAGATTAATTACCAAAAGATCTCTATGTTAGGACGTGATGCCCATATGATTATAACTTGTCATGAAACTTTGTTTGCAATCTCATATGTTAACTTTTGTGTTCCATTGTCTACCACATCATTAAAGAGAGAGTGCATTTGTGAAACCATGAACCCCGGTCCATTTTTAATCATAAGAAACACCTTTCCAACAACTTTCATCCACTTTTCATTTTCAGCCATAATTAAATCCGAAAATACAAAAATACTTTTGTATCTTTCATTCATCATATAAAACCCAAAAATATCATTTATCATTGTTTCCACCATCCTTGCATATTTATTTATCATCATTGCATATTTTATTTATTGTTTTGTATTCATAACTTACTCACACCTTGTGCTTGACAACCACTTGGTGAGGTTGAGGGCACAAAACAATTTAGCTTTGTTTGCAGGTTTCCAAGGGAAGGATAAGGAGGTAAAGCTTCCACTACTGATTCCCCGAGAGTTCGATATAAACCCTCGAGTCACCTTCATGGGGAAAATTGTCTTGCCCGTACTACACACTCTGCTATTGGGGTCTCAACCTACGCCATTTAAGGGCTATCAAGACTAATTTTCTGGCGCCGTTGCCGGGGAGCAAAGAAGCAACACCGCATCAAGATTCCCACGTCAACTCAGCGCTCAGCAACTAATTTTCTGGCGCCGTTGCCGGAGAGTCATTGCTGAAAGTTTTATCCAAGGGTATCTCACAACAAGTCAACTTCATCACCAAGTTGTGCAAACACCTAAGCTTGGGGAGGTTGCACCTACGTGAGCACCATCTTATCCATCTTTACTTGCAAACCATTTTATTTTGTTATTGTCTTGCAGTTTGTGTTTCATATTTTATTTTCAGTTTTGCATAAAAATCCAAAAAAAATACATACAAACTTGGAAAATGGGAGACATAACTAAGTTGTGTGACTACACAAACACTCCAAATGATCAATTTATTGCTAGGCCCATTGCCACACCTGAGATAAAAACTGATAGTTATAGAGTGAGTTATGGTTTATTACACTCGATAACTAGGAAACAATTCGGTGGTAAAGGATGGGAAGATGGTCTTGAGCATCTTAATATCTTTACCAGCATTTGTGTGGCACAAAACTTTAAGGAACCTGATAGCGTGATGTCAAAGTTATTCCCTTTTTCGCTAAAAGGAGAGGCAAAAGGGTGGATGTATTCACTACCTCTTGCTGTAGTTAAGACTTGGAGAAAACTAGAAAAGGCATTCCTTAGAAAATATTATCCCATTTTTTGGGCACATAAACCGATCAATTCTATCCATGTCAAGAAAAAGACTAGAAGTGGGGAAGCACCCCTTGCTAAGGAAACTATTATGATAATAAAAGATAAGAAAGTTGAAAAAGTTAAAATGCTAAGTGAAGTCAAGGAACCATTGCTTGACTTAGAGAGTTGTAGCTTGCATGAATTAATATCTATCTTACAAAAATTTGCAAGTGATCCTTCCATTGACTATAATCAAGCTGGTTTTGGTACTTATATTGCTGAACATGTCCTAAAAGAAAAGATTGCTAGGTACCAACAAGAAGCTATGATACCACCTAAGCTTAGGGATGTATGGATTCCCAAAGTACTTGTTACCATTGGAAAAGAGACACACCATGCTATATTAGATCTAGGATCTAGTGTCTCAGTTTTATCTAAAGAACTATCTGAAGTACTTGAATTAAAGAATCTTGAAAAATGCTCTATTGAACTTGCACTTGCTGATGATTCCATTAAACATGCTATAGGAAGAGTAAGTGATGTTATGGTAGAGTTACATATGACTTTTGTGCCTGTTGATTTTCTAATCATGGATATGGGGAATAAAACCTTTAGTCCAATTATTCTTGGAAGACCTTTTCTTCGTACCACAGGAGCTATCATTGATTCAAAAGAAGGGAATGTGAAGTTTCAGTTTCCACACAAGAAATGCATGGAACACTTCCCAAGGAAGAGGGGCACACCAAACTTCAAGCTCCCTCATGAGCTTTGTCCCCTATAATTACCAAGTAAGAAGCCTAGCTATATGGCTATAAAGAAAGCGCTTTACGGGAGGCAACCCGGTTGTTTTTTTTCTTTTCTTTGTGTCCTCTTGCTGTAACAAGAGACTTGTTTATAGTTTTGTTTCTGGAATTTTTAATAAAGTGCCAAGTTTTACCCATTTTGGTTTGAAAAAGTTGCTCATAGCATTCGGAGATATTATTCCAGCACAAGTTTGTGCACGGTTTGATTTTTAATTCCTATTCTGTAACTCCGAATGATCTGATATTTAAACTGTAGAAGCAAGTTTTCATCCTCTGTATGCATGAATTTTTTCAGAATTTTTGACAAAGTTAAGAGGGGTAAAAAATACGTTTTGCTACTGCTGTTTTCTGGACAGATTCTGTCCCATTTTGTTTAATGCATGCTTAGAACTTTTAGCTTGAATCTTTTAGATCCAAATGAGTTTATGAGTAGGCATACAACATAATACACTTACTGGACATTCATATAAAATTTTGTCTAAGGATTATATGCAGCCTGAAACCTATTTGTTTATCACTACTAATGTCACCCCACAGAAAAGAAATGGGAGAAACGGTGTTTTGAAGTTTTTTCACAGGGATTAGAGGAGATGCACCAAGAGTTATCTAAGGATGGTGAAAACCATAAGCTTGGGGATGTGAAGACAACCCACTGGACCAAAACACTCTCGGTTTGCACACGTCTAACTTCTGTTTTTCGATCAATGCACTTTATCGTTTAAACTTGGAGCGTCTTTTTGTTTTTGTTTGTTTTTTTTTTGAGACCACCACATTATCATTTATATATGAGAGAGCTACTGGAAATATGGGTTGAAATATGTTGGATGCCATTATAAGATTGGGAAAAGGGATGTTTGAGTTGATTTTAAAAGATACATATAGTTGCATGATTCATGAACTTGTTAATGAGTATTAATTTGTTAGTGTTTTATCAAGAGCTATCTTTTATTCAAGTTTTGATGTTACTTTACTTTGTTTAACATGAATTAGTTAGTTCTATGGACACTCATGCATGCTTTTAGATGGTCAACTTTCTCCCTCTTGCTAGGCCAAAAATTCCAACAAGCAAAAACTTGCTTCCAACACCTTCAACCAAAGTTTTTCCAGTGAGTCCACCATATCTACCTATTAGCTTTATGCTATTCCGAGTATGTTTACCATGTTATTTTGTATTATTTATACCTCTGAATTAAAATGCTTATGTTGTTGATTGTTATGGGAAAAGTTGGTTATATAGCTCTCACGAACTTGATGCACACTTTATTTTTATTGCACTTAATAAACATGACCTATTGTGATTAAAATTATGATGTTATGAGTTTGACAAATGTCTTTGGTTGAGAGTTAGCAGAAATGTGTATCACATGGAACGCTTTCAACATTGCACTTCATTATATCTAGTTGATGTCATGCACTTTTGTTTATGGATGCTTATCATGGTGAAATGAAAGGTGAAATGGAGTAAGTTTAAATGAGTTTGTATAATGGTTAGAGAGACGCCTGGGCCGCTAATCTAAGCCATGCAGGATCATGGTGGAAATTTACAGCGTACCATAGTGAACATTCAGTGAAGCACATCACAATAAAAAGCTACACAAGTGGTAAATAAAAGAGTGCTGAGATTGTTCATTGTCTGTTTGTCTTGTTGTTTGGATATGGGCTTGTTCCATATCCTGGGACAAGAGGTACCCCAGTTGACGCTCTTGATGATACTATTATACTTACAATGATATAAATTGAACTTGCTTTGTTTTCCGAGTTGAGTAGCACATGGTGTAGGTACTCGTATTCAAGGGGCATGAGACTTTCAACCATACTTTGTCAAGCACATTACTCATATTTGCTTTCACTTTAAACTTAATCATTCAAGATGCTATGATAGGGGCAATGAGAGCTTGACACCAAGGAGTACCATATTACAATCATTAGCTTAAGTAGAAAGTTCAGAAGTTAGATGAAACTTATTCATGTTTACCTCTACTCATATATATCTTTCCAAAGTGTCCACCTTTTATATTCAGATTTCCATCTACACTCTATGACCATTATAGGATGTTCTTACTTATCATTATGCATACTTGAAGTCCATATTACTTTTTCATTTATGTGAACATCCTTACATTGAATATTTGATATCACTTCATAAACTATCTTGCATATTGTTACATCTTATTAAGAATGAAACATTTGACTCTATGTAGCAATAGCAATCATCCTTGATATTCATTGATAATATTGAAATGCAAAGTCCATGTTAGTTTTATCACCTTCATACTCGAGGACGAGCATGGGTTAAGCTTGGGGATGCTGATGCATGTAAAATGCATACATGAACTTTGCACTATTTTATTCATATTCCCATCATATTTGCATCATATAAGGGTTATATCATTGATTTATTATGATTTTGGGAATAATTCACAAGTTCCCCTACTTTTATGGAATTAACCCTGCGCAGGCAGAAAACCCTATTTCTTTCCTTTTATGTTTCAGGGACCCAAACGACGTCTAAAAATTATGGAAAAATACAGGCGTCAATATTTTGGAAGGAGGAAGACCTAGGAGCGAAGGAATCAAGCAAACGGAGTCCAGAAGGCAAAAAGAGGGGGCCCACGCGGCCAAGTACTGTAGCCGTGTGGGACCCACCATTTTGGCCCTCGTGGCTCTTCTGCCGTCGATCTTTCGTCCACCGACTTCGTCTTGACCTAAAAACGCCTATAAAAAAGGTCCCCTGGCGTTTCAAGAAAGGAGCGCCGCACAAACACAGAAACACCGAAACAGAGATCAGGAGCTGCAGATTGGAGGGGGAAAACTCCGGCGGGGCGCTGCCGGAGAGGTCTCCACCTCCTCCAACGACATCTCCATCAACTCCATGATGAAGAGGGAGTAGTCCACCCCTGGACTATGGGTTTGTGGAAGTAACTTATGTATCTCTCTCTCTTGTGCTTCACTAATTAGCACCGTATGAGCTGCCGAACATGATTACGGTCATCTATGTAATACCTTTGTGGTGGATCTTTATGAGTTAATATATGTGTGAGATTGCAATTGTTTTATTTTAGTTATGAAAGTAGATGCATATTATGTACCCGTTCTTGTTTACTTGTTATGATCAAGCATGTTTATGAGAGCGTGTGAGGGGGAACATGTGCATTAGATGGAGTAACGGGGGGTGGCTAGTGCGGTGAACGTGAGAGAAAGTTCCGCGATCCACTTTGGTATTTTACCTTACTTTGTTGCCTCACTAGGGATAAAAAGAAATACCTTGCTACTGGAGATGTGGGTGTGACCATGCCACTACTCCATGACTAGATCTAGCATGTTCTTATTTCAACTTCATGTCATGAAACTTATTGCTATGCTCTGATTTATCTTAATACTAAGGTGTTATGATTTAGTTCGCATCTTAGTGTAGTATAAGAGAGATTAATAACCAAAAGATCTCTATGTTAGGACGTGATGCCCATATGATTATAACTTGTCATGAAACTTTGTTTGCAATCTCATATGTTAACTTTTGTGTTCCATTGTCTACCACATCATTAAAGAGAGAGTGCATTTATGAAACCATGAACCCCGGTCCATTTTTAATCATAAGAAACACCTTTCCAACAACTTTCATCCACTTTTCATTTTCAGCCATAATTAAATCCGAAAATACAAAAATACTTTTGTATCTTTCATTCATCATATAAAACCCAAAAATATCATTTATCATTGTTTCCACCATCCTTGCATATTTATTTATCATCATTGCATATTTTATTTATTGTTTTGTATTCATAACTTACTCACACCTTGTGCTTGATAACCACTTGGTGAGGTTGAGGGCACAAAACAATTTATCTTTGTTTGCAGGTTTCCAAGGGAAGGATAAGGAGGTAAAGCTTCCACTACTGATTCCCCGAGAGTTCGATATAAACCCTCGAGTCACCTTTGTGGGGAAAATTGTCTTGCCCGTACTACACACTCTGCTATTGGGGTCTCAACCTACGCCATTTAAGGGCTATCACTTGTCCTCAAGCAATTCAGTTAACAACTGAGTGCGATAAAAGAAACTTTTACGAACACATTTGCTTCATATGATGTATACATACCGACTATATGATCAAAAGCTTAGGCAATTCATAATAGGAACCATGCATATAATGACACCTTAGTAGTTATGCAAATCATGAAAAGATACCAAAGTACTAAGAATGAATAACATAGCATACATCTATCCACAAGAATTGCAAAGTGGTATCTCGCTTGCTTTATTTGAAGGGCAAAACATAAATGCCAAGGCACCTCTGAAGTTCAAGTGAAGACTAGATATAGATATCAAAGATAAAGTATCATAGTTATGCCTCAATTAATCGTATTCTGGGACAAGCACATTACACTAAGAATGACAGTTATGCTCTCGAAGAAGTGCTCAAAGAAAGATGGTGACTCAACATAAAAATAAAAGATTGGCCCTTCGCAGAGGGAAGCAGGGATTAACACGTGCTAGAGCTTTTTATTTTAAAACAGAGGTAAATTTTTTGAGAGGTGTTTGTTAATTGTCAACGAATGGTAGCGGATGAAAACAGTATTCCCTGTCAAACAGACTTTTAAGAGCGGCTCCCATGAAGGACGTTATTTCTACCAGCAAGGCAGATCATCCCTCTTTCTCTTTGGTTTACACACAGCAGGTATTTCACTGTTTGTCATTGCTTACTGATAAATCAGGGCAAAAGTGTGAGAGAATTAAGCGGTTAAAGTTGTAATTAATTGGGACTGGGCACCCCGTTGCCAGCTCTTTTTGCAAAATTATTGGATAAGCGGATGTATATGCCACTAGTCCAGGTGTAAAAGTCCATTTGACAAGTTGAATAAAGAATAACCCACTACTTCCTCATGAGCTGGTAAACATTGACACAAAAGGGAAATATTTTGAAGGTTTTAAAGGTAGCACATGCAAATTTACTTGGAATGGCTTGAAATACCATGCATAGGAATTTTTGGTGGACTCTTTGGGATAACTTGGTTTTAAGGATTTGGATGCACGAGCAGCATTCCCGCTCAGTACAAGTGAAGGCTAGCAATAGACTGGGAAGCGACAACCACGAGAGCGATAACGGTCATAATCATGCTTGCGACAAAATAAAATTAACGGAGGCATAAAGATGATACTAAAACTCTGAGGCAAAATAGATCATCAAGGCTTAATTGACTTTTATTTTTCAGTCATAACATGTGTGAGCATGTGCCAAGTCGAATCAAGTGAATTATTCAGAGGAGGATACCATCCTGCCATACCGTTTTACGAATAGAACAATGCATGTAAATATCTATATGACATGTTATTCACTATTAGCAATTTGGTACTGGTCATAAGAAGACATGAACTACTAAGTAATCATTAAATAACATAACCACTACCATGATAGCTAAGCATGTTCACATGAGTAGGTATATTTACAAAAATGAAAAACAAATAGAGTTCATACCAGCCTTTTACCACATCCGTTGTCGTAATCGTCATTATTGCTTTTCACTTGTGTGGCTTGAATGATGTGAAATGATAACCAAGCCCAAGTGGAACCACGGAAATTTTTCGAACTCCTGAAACAACTATACAAAACAGCAGAAGAACAACAAATATTTTTGGGTTTTCGAATTTAAAGCAAGCATAGAAAGAAACAAGCAAACAAAGCAAAATCTTTTTGGATTTTTGAATAACAAACCGAAATGAAAAATAAAGTAAACTAGCACTACAAATTCAAAAGCAAGAGAAATAAAGGAAATATTTTTGGTCTTTTGGTGTTTTGCGAAAATAAAAGAAATGAAACAAAAGCAAAAAGAAAAGAAACAAACTAAAACATGGATATACAAAGTACCGACATGATATGAATATGATAAAATGAGTGACTTGTCGGCATACCTCCCCCAAGCTTAGGCTTTTGGCCTAAGTGGGAGACAATCATCCCCATGGCTGCCAGCTAGGCGCGCCCTCAGTGTGACGAGGAGGGTTCCTCGTCCGGGTAAAAGCTCGAGGATGCACCACCGTAGTACACGGTGTAGTCCTCAGGGGGCGCCACGAAGGTCTCCTGTCGGTGCTCAGGGTAGTGCTGTAAATGGAAATCCGGTGCACCGAGGTGGTTGTCCAAATCCTCCCTCGAATATGATAGAGGACCCCTGAAAACACTGAACAAACTAGGCTGTGGAAGCCGGACCTCTAGCTCAGGTCCATTAGCAAAAACAACTCTATACATCAAATGTCCATATATGAATTAGTAGTAACAAAATCATGAAGTTTCATGGCAGCAAGATCAAGTCTTTCGGAATCAACAATTCATCAGAAGGATCGACAGAAAGACCAAGATCAGCTAAAACACGTGCAGCAATAATGCCTCCAAAATGGGACCTTTGGCGGCAAGGCGGCGAGCAATCAAGGCACCAAGGTTGTAGGTTTTATCATTTTTAAGTGCATGAGCAAGAAAAGCTAGATGATAGCAAGAAATATTACTAGTGTTCTCTCTAGCAAGCACACTCGTGGCAAGATAATATGTGAAGTACCTGATGGCTGGAAATTGAATGTTCCTTATCTTACCACGCTGCACTCTACGGTGATCATCATAGCTCAGCTCATGGTAAAGATCCAACAACTCGGGCGGCTGTGATTTGATCTTCCTTGCTGTCCCAGATGGAGCAACACCTATGACCCTGCAAAATCTTTTCAAGTCCATGTTGCATGCACGATCATAAATCTTAAACTCAACAGTGGGGTTAAAAGTAGAGTTATTAAACTTAAAGCTTTCAACAAAAATCTTAGTGAGGTTAGCATATTGTGGCCTCTCATCCTGCATAAATTCCATCAAGCCAACATTGTTAATCATCCTTATGAAGTCATCATAAATCCCTGCATCTCTCATAAAGTTAAAGCATGGAAAAATAGATGGATGAGGAACACCATCATCTTCCTCTTCACCGATTCTTGGTGCCAAAAGATCCTCATTGTATGATGGCCTAGGTGCACCTCTTGATCTTGAAGCCCTTGTTTCCTTGAGGAGGATGGTGTTTGCCTCTCAAAGATTTCTCCATAAGTGTGTTTATCCATCTTCCTTTTCTGAAATTTTAAACAAACCTCATAAAAATGATTTTGGAGTGATTAATTCAAGGGAAACACTAGGGAGACTTGCTAGAGGACTAAACATGCATCAAAACTAGTTAATCTAAACAAGAACAAGCATGCAAGCTCTAATAACATGTCACCTACAGTACCAAAATGCAAAGATATAAGCAACTAAACAAAATTCTATTTGGATAATCGGAGGAGTCACATACCGGAGAGCAATTGATCCAAATTTCAGCAGCAAAGATGGGCTGAGCAAGTAGATCGAAAAATCTCGAGCAAGAGCAGCAAGAACACGAGTTTGAGCAATGGTGGTGTGTTGGTCGGGAGAGAGAAAGGAGTGGGAGAGAGATGAGTGAGTGGAGGGCCAGGTGGACCCCACACCAGGGCAGGGCGCGGCCTGCCCTCCACCGCGCCGTGGGGGCGTGTGGTGGCCTGGTGGGTCCCCCTGGTCATCCTCTGGTACTCCCACGTTCCTCTTTAAAAACTAGGACTTGTAGAATTTTTTCAGAATTTTTTGAAAACTTTTATTTCTGACATTTTCTGGGTGCTTTAAACAATGAAAACTAGACAAAATGAATTTATGTAAAGACCAAGCATTACTTAACTTTGCAAATTACAGTAGCAAAACAGTAGGTAAAAACAAATGAGAAAGAAAATGTTGTTTAGCAATTTTATGCATGTAAAACATATTTGTTAACAAGGTTGATCAAGTCTTGCCACCAAATACATTTTATATGACATAAAAGAATTAAACCACATTGAACAATCATGTTACCTTAAATGGTATAGCTATAGATCCAATCATAATATATTGAAGTTCTTCATGAGGTTCATATATAGGGCAATCAATACTTCCCACTTTGATACTTTTAATATTGGTAATTGTATTAACTCCAAATATTTTGTCCAGCTTCTTGGGAAAATAAACAGTATGCTCTTTGTCATTAACATGGAAAGTCACTTTTCCTTTGTTGCAATCAATAACAGCCCCTGCAGTATTAAGAAAAGGTCTTCCAAGAATAATAGACATATTATCATCTTCAGGCATTTCAAGCACAACAAAATCAGTTAATATCAAGCAATTATTAGCCACTTGAACAGGAACATCTTCACATATACCAACAGGAACAGCAGTAGATTTATCAGCCATTTGCAAAGATATATCAGTTGGTATCAATTTTTCCAAGTAAAGTCTCTTGTAAAGAGAAAAAGGCATAACACTCACCCCTGCACCTAAATCACATAAGGCAGTTCTAACATAGTTATTTTTGATTGAGCAAGGAATAGTTGGTATACCTGGATCTCCAAGCTTCTTTGGAACCTTACCATTGAAAGAATAATTAGCAAGCATGGTAGAAATCTCTTCATTAGGAATCTTTCTCTTGTTAGAGACAATATCTTTCATGTACTTTGAATAGGGAGGTAACTTAATAGCATCAGTCAAAGGAATTTGCAAAAACAAAGGTTTCATCCATTCACAAAATTTGTTATAATGTTCTTCTTCCTTAGATTTAAGTTTCTTAGTAGGAAAAGGCATTTGTTTTTGCACCCAAGGTTCTCTTTCATTACCATGTTTCTTAGCAAGAAAATCTTCTTTAGTGTACTTTTTGTTTTTAGAATGCTTTTCAGGTTCCTCTTCACTTTCCTCTTTATCAGAAGCATCATTCTTATCTTTATCATTAGCATGTTCATTACCACTCTCAGTTTCAGCATCAGAGATAGATATACTATTTGGATTATTAACATGCTCATTGTCTTTAATAGGTTCAGGAGATTCCTCAACATGTTTATGTTTCTTCTTCTTTTTTCTTAGAAGGAGTAGTAGTTTCATTAACTAGTTGAGAATCTTGCTCAATTCTTTTAGGATGTCCCTCAGGATATAAAGGATCCTGAGTGGAAGCACCACCTCTAGTTGCTATACCAAAAGCATGTTTATCATTTTCTCTAGAAGCATTACCTAGCAAATCTTTTTGCACTTTAGTCAATTGCTCAATTTGAGTTTGAACCATATGAAAATGTTTAATGAGTATTTTAACATCATTAGAAGTTCTTTCCAAAACATCATGCAAATGATTAATGACATGAGAATTCTTTATGAAGCTATTTTCTATTCTCCAATTGAAATTGTTTTGCTTAACAATGAAATTATCAAACTCATCTAAGCATTGATCAGGAGGTTTAGAATAAGGGATATCTCTATCATCAAAGCGTTGGAGAGAGTGTACCTCAACTGTAGATGAGTGAGGAATTGGCTTACACAATTCTTCTATAGGTGGAAGATTTTTCACATCTTCAGATTTAATACCTTTCTCCTTAAGAGATTTCTTGGCTTCTCTCATTTCTTCATCATTCAATTCAATCACTCCCTTTTCCTCGGCGTAGGTACCGGAGTTGGTTCAGGCAGGGTCCAATCATCATGATTTTGGCTTATCTTAGCCAATAATTCCTCGGCTTCATCTGGAGTTCTTTTCCTGAAAACACAACCAGCACAACTATCCAGGTATGTCCTAGATTCAACAGTTAGTCCATTATAAAATATATCAAGAAGTTCATTTTTAGCTAGTTGATGTCCAGGCCGAGCTCTAAGTAAAGAACAAAACCTTGCCCAAGATTCAGGCATTTTCTCTTCCTCATTTTGCTTAAAGTTAAAGATTTTCTGCAAACCAGCATGTTGAGCACTGATACGTCTCAAACGTATCTATAATTTTTGATGTTCCATGCTTGTTTTATACCAATTGCTACATGTTTTGCATCTACTTTATGTTACTTTTGTACATTTTTTGGGACTAACCTATTAACAAGATGCCGAAGTGCCAGTTCCTGTTTTCTGCTGTTTTTGTATTCCAGAAAAGCTAGTCTGGAAATATTCTCGGAATTGGACGAAACTTCACGCGGGATGCTATTTTGCCAGAACACACCTGATGGAGTAAAGGAGCAACAGAGGAGGGCCACCAGGAGGCCACACGCCACCTGGGCGTGGGCCCCCCTTCTGCCGCGCCCTGGGGTGGTGTGGGCCCCTCGGGGGTCTCCAGCCGCCGCCCTTTCGCCTATTTATTCCCCCCGAGAAAATAACCCTAAGGGCCTGAGCCAAAATCCACGAAAAGTTCCAGAGACGCCGCTGCCGTCAACCCTAGCTCGGGAGGGTCCAGAACCTCTTCCCGGCACCCTGCCGAAGAGGGGAATCGTCACCGGAGGCTTCTACATCGCCATGCCTGCCTCCGGAGTGATGCGTGAGTAGTTCATCCTTGGACTACGGGTCCATAGCAGTAGCTAGATGGTTGTCTCTCCAATTTGTGCCATCATGTTTAGATCTTGTGAGCTGCCCTACATGATCAAGATCATATTATTGTAATGCTATGTGTTGTGTTTGCTGGGATCCGATGAATATTGAATACTATGTCAAGTTGATTATCAATCTATGCCCTATTTTATTTATGATCTTGCATACTTTCCGTTACTAGTAGATGCTTTGGCCAAGTAGATGCTTGTAACTCCAAGAGAGAGTATTTATACTAGATAGTGGGTTCATGCCTCCATTTAATCTGGGACAGTGACAGAAAGTTCTAAGGTTGTGGATGTGCTGTTGCCACTAGGGGTAACCTAACGATGCTATGTCCACGGGCATATGTGTTTGTTTACATTACGCGCTTTACTTAATGCGATTATCCGTTGCTTGCAACTTAATACCAACGGGGGACTCGGATGACAACCCGGCGGTGGATTATTAGTGATAGACGCTCTTGGATAACGGTCTATGTATTATGTCGTAATGCCCGATTAAATACCATAGTAATCATCATGCCATGTATATGCATTGTCATGCGCTCACTATTTGTCAATTGCCCAACTGTAATTTGTTCACCCAGCATGTTAGTTATCTTTTATGGAGAGATACCACTAGTGAACTGTGGACCCCGGTCCATTCTTTTAAACTGATTAAACCACAAACTGCAAACTGTTCCTTTTTCATTCGCTGCAATTTAATACTCATTTTCCACACCATACGTTTAATCCTTTGTTTTCAGCAAGCCGGTGAGATTGACAACCTCACTGTTTCGTTGGGGCAAAGTAGTTTGATTGTGTTGTGTGCAGGTTCCACGTTGGTGATCGAGTAACGGCGCCGCCAACAACCATCAGAAGAGTTGCTGCTCCTACTGGTTCGATAAACCTTGGTTTCATACTGAGGGAAAACTTGCTGCTGGACTACATCATACCTTCCTCTTGCGGTCTCCCAACGAACGTGTGTTTCACGCCATCAAGCTCTTTTTCTGGCGCCGTTGCCGGGAGACAGCAATCTTCTGCAAGGGGAGTGTCAGGGGAATAATTAACCCGCGACCTATTTGAATTTAGCAACAGCGACTTAAGGCCACATATCATTGTTGGGCCACGAGAAAGATGGGCCAATCTCGCATCGCGACTCCATAAAGGAAAGCTCCAGAAGGTCGGTGCAAACTTGCCTTGGAAGACAAGTTTACAATTAGGTTTCGTGTAGAACTCTTGTAACCTGACGAACCTCTGTGTATATAAAGAGGACTCGCAGGACTTAGAACAGATCAACATCAAGCATCCAGAATCCGTCAAGCCCCTAAAACCCTAGTTCATACGGCGAGTACCAGATCGGATCGCCTCCATTGTAACACCTCGATTGTCATATCAATACCAATCTAGGGTAGGCAGGAAGTAGGTCTTTTACCTCACATTGAGGGGGCCGAACCTGGGTAAATCTGTGTTGATCTTTGTTCCTGCGATCCCAAGCTCGGAGATGCTTGACTCGCGTAATCCCACACCTACGAAGTCATCTATGACACCTGACGTGACAAACCCACGACAGTTGCCGCCCACCGTGGGGCCTGCGGTCAAGAGCGTCACGTTCCGCGCAGGATCCATGAAGGGAGCTGAAGATCTCGTTGTTGGCCGTATCATCACGGTTAATGGCACCCCCCTCATCGACGATTCAAGCTGGGGGCCGGAAGCAGATTATCTGGAAACCGGCCACGTCATCCTGTTTGGATCCATCAACGTTTTCGTTGGTTTCGTTGGCGGCGGCTCGGTCCAAGAAGGCGACTCAGCAGAAGAAGTCGCCAATGATGGAGAAGAATCCATAGAGAGCATGGACTAGCAAGAATTGGGGTCCATCATGTCTGCTTTTGAAGAAAGTCGCTGGGGCTACCCACAGGAAATCGCGTTATCACCAGATCGGAGATGGCGCAAGTCGCGGTCTACACGACCGGTGGAGCGGGTGCATCAGGAACCGCTGGAGAAGCCGAAGTATCGGCACCCCCAAGCAACCCGCTTCTTGTCCCTGTGTCAGCCGGAAACGCCGCCATCCGTGCAACAGAAATTGAGGCCGCCAGGGCCGAGCTCCTGTACGAGGATCGGAGGATGGAAGAAGAGCGCCGCAGGCTCGATCAGATAAGTCAAGGAATTGAACAGGAGCGGCAAAGAGTAGCCGCGCTTGCTGCGACTCAAAGACAGATTAACTCGCAAGCACAAATTCGCGTGACTCAACCAACAGTGGAACTCCCGCCTACTCCGGTCCCGGGAACATGAGTCCAGACAACTGCGGAAGGATTGGGACCAACAAATCAAGAAGCCCAGCAACAACCAAGGAGGTTTCACACCCCGCAGGGTCACTACCAAAACCCTGTCGACAACATGTATGCTGCAGCTAATATCTTGACTCAGATGGTACCAACAGGCGACGACCCGGTCAATGCTGAAGCACGGCGTGCGATACAGATGTTAAGTACTGCTATTTTGCAACAGGCCAACCGGGCAGAAGCTGCAAGACAACTACCCCTCGTGTCGGCCAACCACAGGATTGCTGCAGAAGGAAGCGTCCAAAGCAGGCCACCAGAAAACATATCAGCAGTCGCACAGAGGCAGCAGGAGCAAGTCACAGAAGCACAGACGAATATGCCAGCGATACAGACGAGACCCGTGGAAGTTAACAATCCCATGGGCACATCCACAGCCCTGTCCTCGCGGCTCAAAGGCCCAGCATGTTTCACTGAGAGGATCAGATCGGAACCTTTCCCTGAAGATTTCAAAGGACCACGCAAGGTGGCAAACTACAACGCCAGCATGGATCCCACCACCTGGCTGAACAATTACGAGATGGGGATGAGCATTTTAAATGTCTCAGAAGAGATATGTGAAAGATACCTCAACATGATGCTAGAAGGTGCGGCGCACATATGGCTGCAAAATTTGCCCCCCAACTCTATAAATACTTGGGAGGAACTGAAGGATGCTTTCGTTAAGAACTTCCAAGGACCTTGCAAGCGACTCTGCAATATAGAAGATCTTGAGCGTTGTGTCCAGAAGGAAGGCGAGTCGAGTCGCCACTGGATGAAAAGGGTGGCAGAAATAATACACTCCTCAGATAACATACCACCAATCTCAGCCGTCCTGGTAATGGAGAAAAATTGCAAGTTCGAGCCGCTGATTCACAAGTTGGGTCGCATGAAGGATAAAGTCAAAAGCCTCAGCGAGGTAATGGCTGCGGCTAACAAATATGCCGGCTCGGACAAGACCAGAGACGCGTCAGATGGAGAAGAAGAGGAAGCTGCTGCCAAAGGAAAGAAAAACACCAACAAGCCCCAGCAGCAGCAAACAGGCCACAACAACAACGCGAATCAAAACAAACGTAAAAGTGAAGATGGTCATTTAGGGCTCGTTGCCAATACGCGTGGAGGATTCAGAGGCCAGCGGGGAAGGGGTCGAGGATACGGCTCCCGTCCAATTAATATGGAAGAAGTTTTCAATCGGCCATGCGACCTTCACGCAACAGGTGATGGGCAGCCAGCAGACCACACCAAGGCACAATGCAACTATTATAAGAAGTGGAGAGAAGAAAGCCAACACAATAGAGGAAATTCCCAAGATGGAGGCCCTGGTGTGGCTCATAATGCAAATATTGGGCAGCCCAGTACGAGTAAACCCAGGCAAGCGGGGCAGTATCACACAATAGTCATCGACACCTCCAAAAGGGAAGAGAAGTTGAGTCGCAGAAGTCAACAGGTGAACGCCGTGATACCAGCAACGCCCAATTGGCTAAGGTGGTCAGAGCACACCGTAACTTGGAGTCGCGACGATCACCCGCCACAAGTACGGGAACCTGGAAAATTGGCACTAGTTGAGGCACCATATGTGGCAGGGTACAAGCTTACCAAAGTGCTTATGGACGGAGGAAGCAGCATAAACATCTTGTACTATGACACTTTCCAGCGTCTAGGACTCAAGGATTCCGGCCTGCAGCCCACATCAACCGTGTTCCACGGCATTGTACCAGGAAGGTCTGCTCAGCCAGTAGGAAAAATAACCTTAGGGGTAACTTTTGGGACAGAGAGAACTTCATGAGCGAGTTCTTATGCTTCGAAGTGGTAAAATTCCAAAGCCCATATCATGCCTTGTTTGGAAGAACAGCTTTTGCTAAGTTTATGGCCAGGCCATGCTACGTATACCTCCAGCTGAAGATACCAGGACCAAAAGGGGTCATCACAGTTCACGGAGATAGAGAAAAAGCAATAGAATGCGAAGAAGGAGATGCGGCCTTCGCAGAATCAGCCTGTGCCGCGGAAAGTTATAAGTCGCAGGTGGACCCAAATGACATGAGCGTAGTTACCATGCCGTCTGCCGAGCCACCAGTGAAATTCAAAGCGGCCCAGGACACAAAGCAGATAAATCTTGTCCCGGCGACTCATCCAAGCAAACCAGCATTGGAGCACATATGGAAGAAGAACAGGAGAAGGCTCTCGTCGCTTTCCTTCAGGAAAATAAGGACATTTTTGCATGGAAGCCATCAGATATGCCAGGGGTACCAAGAGAATTAGCAGAACACAGCCTCAAGGTGAACCCTGCGGCTAAGCCAGTGAAGCAGCCGCTACGGCGTTTCCATGATGATAGAAGGAAAGCAATAGGGGAGGAAATAGCTCGCCTACTGGCTGCAAGATTCATCACGGAAGTATACCACCCGGAGTGGGTGGCAAACCCAGTTTTGGTCATGAAAAAGAACGGTACGTGGCAAATGTGTGTTGATTACACCAGTCTTAACAAAGCCTATCCAAAGGATCCATTTGCTTTGCCACGAATCGACCAAGTGATTGTTTCAACCGCTGGATGCGAGCTGTTATGCTTCTTGGATGCCTATTCAGGCTACCATCAAATCAAGATGAAGAAGGAGGACCAAGAAAAGACATCCTTCATCACACCCTTTGGAGCTTTTTGTTATGTCAGCATGCCCTTTGGGTTGAAGAACGCAGGTGCGACTTACCAAAGGTGCATTCAGAATTGTCTGCATGAGCAGATAGGTCGCAACGTTCACGCCTACGTGGATGATATTTGGTTAAGTCGCAAATTGGCCAGGACCTCATTAGTGACCTGGCGGAGACATTCACAAATCTCAGAAAATACAACATGAAGCTCAACCCAACAAAGTGCGTCTTTGGAGTACCAGCAGGAAAGTTATTGGGATTTATAGTATCAGAAAGAGGCATTGAGGCCAACCCTGACAAGATAAAGTCCGTAATGGACCTCCAGAAACCAGAAAGAATCAAGGATGTGCAGCGACTTACCGGTTGCGTCGCGGCGTTGAGTCGCTTCATATCAAGACTGGGAGAAAAAGCATTGCCTTTGTACAGATTGCTGAAGAAGTCAGACACCTTTGTTTGGGATACAGAGGCTGACGAGGCCCTCACAGCCTTGAAAAAATAGTTGACAAATGCTCCAGTCTTGGCGGCTCCAAGGATAAAGAGCCCATGCTGTTATATATAGCAGCAAATTCTCGTGCAGTCAGTGCCGTGATGGTCGTAGAGAGCAAGAGCCAGGAAAGGAATACCCCGTCCAAAGGCCAGTATATTATGTAAGTGAAGTACTCACGGCCTCAAAGCAGCGCTACCCCCAATGGCAGAAGTTGGTATTTGGCGTATTCATGGCGAGTCGCAAGTTGAAGCACTACTTCCAGGAACACCCAATAACTGTGGTTAGTTCAGCACCTCTGGCAGGTATCATACGCAATCGAGAAGCTACTGGAAGAGTGCAAAGTGGGCGATCGAGCTAGGACCACATCATATCAATTATGAGCCGCGCATGTCAATCAAGTCGCAGGCTCTCGCAGATTTTATCAATGATTGGACAGAAATCCAAATCGCCCCCAGCATGGCTGAAGCAAAGTATTGGACCATGCACTTCGATGCTCAAGACAGTTACAAGGCTCGGGGCTGGAGTTGTTCTAACATCCCCTAAGGGAGACAAGCCGCGGTATGTGCTACAGATACACTTCAACTACACAAATAACATGGCAGAGTATGAGGCATTGCTTCATGGACTACGTATAGCAAAGGAGATGAACATCAGTCGCATACGCTGTTTTGGCGATTCAGACTTGGTGGCACAGCAGGTCTCTGGAACATGGGACAGCAAAGATGCAAATATGGCTGCATACAGAAGGGAGTGGACAGAATTGCTGGACACTTCACTGGATATCAAGTTGAACATATTGATCGAAGACAAAACGAAGCGGCAGATGCCTTGTCTCGACTTGGATCCAATAGACAGTCAGTCCCACCCAATGTCTTCCTGGATGAGCGCACAATCCATCAGTAAAGCCTCCATCAGAGATCGACATTGCAGAGCCTGAGGATGATTCCACTTTAGTCGCAGCCCTGCAAACAGGATGGACAGAGCCATACATGGCATATTTAAGTCGCGGAGTGCTGCCAGACGACAAGATTGAGGCGCGCAAAATCATACGGCGATCCAAGGCCTATACAATCATCAACAATGAATTATACAAGCGCAGCGTCTCAGGACATTCCAAAGATGTGTCTCACCAGAAGAGGGACGAAAAATCTTGCACGAAATTCATTCAGGCGATTGTGGCCATCATGCTTCGTCAAGATCTTTGGTGGCAAAGGCGTTCCGACATGGATTCTTCTGGTTAACAGCATTAGCAGATGCAGAGCAAATTGTCAGAGTGTGCGACGGATGCCAAAGATATGCCAGGCAGGATCATATGCCAGCTCAAGCACTTCGCACAATACCCATCACATGGCCTTTTGCCGTATGGGGTTTTGACATGGTAGGGCCCTTCAGACGGTCTTCAAACGGAAAAACTCACCTCCTGGTCATGGTGGACAAATTCACAAAGTGGATAGAAGCAGAACCTGTGGGAGATTGTGAAGCTGAAACAGCAGTCAAGTTTTTGAAGAAGGTCATATTCCGCTTTGGATACCCCATAGTATCATTACAGACAACGGGAGCAACACCTCTGAAGGAGCTACACAGATATTTTGCGCCAACAATGGCATAAGGCTGGACCTCACGTCAGTAGCACACCCGCAGAGCAATGGACAAGCTGAGCGAGCTAATCAGGAAATCCTACATGGAATTAAGCCGCGCCTTATAGAAAAGGTTGAAGCATCTCCAGGATGTTGGGTGGAGGAATTGCCAGCAGTATTGTGGAGCTTGAGGACAACCCCTAACAGATCCACAGGGTTTACACCATATTTTATGGTCTATGGAGCAGAAGCAGTCATGCCCAGTGACATCATACACGATTCACCAAGAGTTGCGGCTTACGTCGAGACAGATAATGAGACAGCTCGGCAAGACTCGGTGGACACATTAGAAGAAGTCAGAGACTTGGCAGCCTCAAGGTCAGCGGTGTATCAACAAGATTTGCGACGCTATCATGCCAGACGCATCAAAACCCGCACCTTTCAAGAAGGCGATCTAGTACTGCGACTCAAGCAAGATCATAAGGGCATGCATAAGCTATCATCTCCATGGGAAGGACCTTATATCATCAGCAAGAAGCTAAACAATGGCTCATATTATTTGCTGGACAAGGGAAGAAAGAAGCGATCGTCACGATTTTGAAGATCGTTTGGAAGCGCCTCGCCCTTGGAACATCGCACACCTGCGACCTTATTATACATAAGAAAAGGCTAATTAGAGCCAAGCATCACCCTTTCCAGCTTTATAGCTGAGTATCATCACAGCCACTCAGGGCTAGAATTTCAACTTTGGTTGCCACCTAGGCGCGACCTATGCAACATCTGATCGCCACCCAGGCGGAACGACCGTTGTATCAGAAACCGACTGCCACCTAGGCGCGGCCGTAAACTTTGTATCACCTCTGGTCGCCACCTAGGCGCGACCGACCCATGTATCACCATGGATCGCCACCTACGCGCGATCCAACCCTATGAATAACACTCGGTTGCCACCAAGGCGCGACCTTATGTGTCATCATAACCCAAGCTTATCATAGCTTAGCCTATCATGGCTTTATCATTATGTTTCTTGGGGCTTTGTTACCCTAAAACAGCCAACTTACTGGCAACCTTACCTTAAGTTGGATTGCTACTCGCATTATGTGGCCAAAGTACTGGGGTGCGGTGTCAATCGAGTGTGATTGCCTATCATGGCCGCCAACGACCCTGAACACGCATTTTTTACCTAGGAAATACTGAGTCACGCGGGTTCCCACTTACAGGATTCAGATGACCTAACGAGAGGTCGATGTACTGCTTATAGTACGGCAACACCAATTACAATTGCTTGTATATTAACAATTGTTTTATTCATGATATCGAGTTACAGGTGACGACCTTCAAAACCTTCTGAGAAGAATTGAGACGATCATCAAGTTACATCCTCTCAATCCTTGGGGGCTACATCATATTGTCATCAAAAATTTGAAGATGGATCGTCATCAGAGTTTTAAAGCTATCAGGCTACTCTAACAAAGAAGCTCACGAAGCCAGATGATCTTTCAGGTGCGAGTCAAGGCCAATCCAGCATAATTATAAGTCGCAAAGGAAATAAAGAAAAGTGCGGCCTAAACGTTCAAGATCAAGAATGACATATCCCATGAAGTTCAGGCCACACTTGGGGGCTAATGTCGGGGGAATAATTAACCTGCGACCTATTTGAATTTAGCAACAGCGACTTAAGGCCACATATCATTGTTGGGCCACGAGAAAGATGGGCCAATCTCGCATCGTGACTCCATAAAGGAAAGCTCCAGAAGGTCGGTGCAAACTTGCCTTGGAAGACAAGTTTACAATTAGGCTTCGTGTAGAACTCTTGTAACCTGATGAACCTCTGTGTATATAAAGAGGACTCGCAGGACTTAGAACATATCAACATCAAGCATCCAGAATCCGTCAAGCCCTAAAACCCTAGTTCATACGGCGAGTACCAGATCGGATCGCCTCCATTGTAACACCTCGATTGTCATATCAATACCAATCTAGGGTAGGCAGGAAGTAGGTCTTTTACCTCACATTGAGGGGGCCGAACCTGGGTAAATCTGTGTTGATCTTTGTTCCTGTGATCCCAAGCTCGGAGATGCTTGACTCGCGTAATCCCACACCTACGAAGTCATCTATGACACCTAACGTGACAAACCCACGACAGGGAGTTTCACGCTTCCAATCTCTTTACTTTGTTTTTGTCTTGCTTAGTTTATTTTATTTTATCTTGTTTGCTTTCAATTATCAAAAACAAAAAAAATTAGTTACTTGCATTTAGTTTACTTTCAGTTTTGTTTCCTGTTATTTATCATGTCTAGCTCCGCTCCTTTTTCCGTAGTGCCACCTGTGGGAGAAATTATTACTTTTAGGCAGAAAGGTGGGGAATCCTTTAGGAATGCCTGGGCGAGAATTTTGGAATTGCACAAGAAGATGCAACCTAGGATGGATTTGAGAGTTCTTATAAAAAATTTCTACCATGGTTTATTTTCTGTCTATCAACTTGCTCTAGATACCATGGTAGGGGAAACCTTTTCTGAGATTGATTCAATGAAAGCTCATAATATTTTGAATGGTTTGTCAATTTTTCCAATGGTAGATGATACTGGATATTCTCTAAGCTGGATAAAATAGAAAAGTCAATTGATGATTTAACTCTAAGTCATAATCTTAAGGAACAACCTTTAGTTGAGTTAAAAAATGATTGGGAACCGTTCATTGAGATTAATATTGGTAATGAAAAGTTTCGTGCCTACTGTGATCTTGGTTCTACGATGTCCATCATGCCAAAAATGGTTTATGACCTATTAAAATATGATAATATGGTTAATTACCCTATTTTTCATTTTCATGCGGATGGAACGATCATAAAAAGTATAGGGATTATTAACGATGTTAAGATTACAATTCAGAATAAGACTGTCCCTGTTAATTTTATGATACTTGCGAAATCTCCTAGTAATATTGTCCTTGGAAGGTCCTTTTTAAAGAACAACGGAGTGTTTATTAATGCAAAGTATGGGTTCATGAAATTCAACACTCCTATTAATCGAAGGTTCTTCTTTCCAATTAAGAAGGATGATCCCACTGAAAGGTTGGGGGATTTCAATGTCTTTGATAATACTTGATGCATGCTTTGTGCCTAGCTAAAAGGCGTCAAAGAAAAGCGCTTATGGGAGGCAACCCATTATTTTTATTTCTGCAATTTTTCTTTTATTGAGTTAAGGAGATTGTTTACTTCTGTAGCAACTCCTTTGTATCTTTATTTTCTCGCATTGTTGTGCCAAGAGTAGCCTCTAGTGTTGAGATGATGCTTAATTTTGATTGCTGCGCAGAAACAGATTTTTGCTGTCCACTGTACGAAAATTCTAAAATCACCAGATTGTTAAAAAAATCTGAAATTTTTTGTGCGTAATCTTTATGAATGTCTGAATCTTTCATTAGCTCAAAGTTTTTTGATCTGAGCGTCGTAAGTGCCGCCAAAAATTCATCTTTACTGGCTGTTCTGTTTTGACAGATTCTGTCTCTGTTTTTTGCATTGTCTCTTGTGGGCTTTAAGCAAGGCTCTCTAATGGAGGGCTGTAGCTAATGTTTTATTGAGTTCTTGCAATGTGTCATAACAGAACCAGTGGATTAAATTTTTTGAGTACTAACCCTCTAATGAGATTTACTTTGAGTTTGGTGTGACGGAAGTTTTCAAGGGTCAAGAGAGAAGGATGATATAATAGGATCAAGAAGAGTGAAGAGCTTAAGCTTGGGGAAGCTCCCATGGATCTCCCCAGCATTTTTCAAGAAGACTCAAGCGTCTAAGCTTGGGGATGCCCAAGGCATCCCCTTCTTCATCGGCAAAATTATCAGGTCATCTCTAGTGAAACTATATTTTAATTCTTTCACATCATATGTGCTTTTCTTGGAGCGTCTGTGTGCTTTTATTTTCAGTATTGTACCTTTTATTTTCAATAAAGCTTGACTGGACCCTAGCATTCTTGATTGGGAGAGAGACACGCTCCGCTTTTTCATGAGAATACTCCTATTCTTCACTTATATTTGTTGAGTATTCATATCTAGCGCTGTTCAGCTTTTAGCTCTTGTTTTCATGTATCTCTTTTCAGAGCTATTAGCTTTCTTTTGTAGAAAGTACTCTCTTGCTTCACTTATATTTGTTTGGAGAGTTGATTAAATAAATTGATTGGTGTTTGGTTGGTTCCGAAAATGTTGCATGTGGTAATTGGTATAAGGAAAAACTTGCTTAATCTTGTAGATCACTAATATGGATAACTTGATGCTTGTCAATTGTTTTGAGTTAACAAGTAGATCATGATTAAATTTGTGCATCACATGAGTTAAGCCTATTAGTGAAGAACTACCGTAAAGCTTGTTGAAAATTTGGTTTGCATCGGTGGTATCTCTAAGGTCTAGATATTTTCTAATAAACGGGTTTGGTTAACAAGGAAGACGGTATGAAGTCTTATAACGTTTGCAATATGTTTGTCATATAAAACTTGGTGTACGGGTTGATATTCTTGTTTGCTTACATAAACCTTGCTAGCCTAAACTCTGTACTGAGAGGGAATGCTTCTCGTGCATCCAAATCCTTGAGCCAAAATCCATGCCATTTGTGTCCACCATAACTACCTATATGTGGTATTTCCTTGCCACTCCAAGTAAATTTTTCATGTGCTACCTTTAAATTATTCAAAATGTTATTATTCCCTTTTGTGTCAATGTTTACTAGCTCATGAGGAATTAGTGTGGTTATTCTTTATTCTGGTTGTCAAATGGACTTTTACACCTGGACTAGTGGCATATACATCGCTTATCCAATAACTTGCAAAAAGAGCTGGCAACGGGGTGCCCAGTCCCAATTAATTACAACTTTAACCAATTAATTCTCTTCACACTTTTGCCCTGATTCATCAGTAAGCAATGACAAACAGTGAAATATCTGCATGTGTGTAAACCAAAGAGAAAGAGGGATGATCTGCCTTGCTGGTAGAAATAACGTCCTTCATGGGAGCCGCTCTTAAAAGTCCGTTTGACAGGTAGAATACTGTTTCACCCGCTACCATTCGTTGACAATTAACAAACACCTCTCAAAAATAGATACTCCTCCATGGTATGTGATTGATGGAAGGCACCCGAGGATTCGGTTAGCCATGGCTTGTGTTAGCAAGGTTGGGAGGAGTATCAAATATTTTATGCAATCTCTATATGCTTTCAAAAACCTAAAAGCTCTAGCACATGACTTAATCCCTGCTTCCCTCTGCGAAGGGCCTTTCTTTTACTTTTATGTTGAGTCAGTTTTCCTATTCTTTCTGTCTTCCACAAGCAAACACTAGTGTCAACTTTGTTACAACATGGGTTATATGCTACGTATTGGACTTGTTATACTACTTTGTGTTGACGATATCCATGAGATAAATATGTTGAAAGTTGAAGCAAATGCTGAAACTTAATTCTTCCTTTGTGTTGATTGAATACCTTTTATTAGAAACTATTGCTTTATGAGTTAACACTTATGCAAAACAGTTTGATGCTTGTCTTGAAAGTACTATTCATGAAAACGTTTAGCTTGTGTGATTCATTGTTTACTCATTATCTATTTGGTAGCAAATTATAGACCATTGACTTGGATCACTTCATTCATTTACATGTGCCTTGCAATATTATATGATCAAGATTATGATGGTAGCATGTCACCTCAAAAATTATTTTGTTTTTATCGTTTACCTACTCGAGGACGAGCAGGAACTAAGCTTGGGGATGCTGATACGTCTCAAACGTATCTATAATTTTTGATGTTCCATGCTTGTTTTATACCAATTGCTACATGTTTTGCATCTACTTTATGTCACTTTTATACATTTTTTGGGACTAACCTATTAACAAGATGCCGAAGTGCCAGTTCCTGTTTTCTGCTGTTTTTGTATTCCAGAAAAGCTAGTCTGGAAATATTCTCGGAATTGGACGAAACTTCACGGGGATGCTATTTTGCCAGAACACACCTGATGGAGCAAAGGAGCAACAGAGGAGGGCCACCAGGAGGCCACATGCCACCAGGGCGCGGCCCCCCTTCTGCCGCGCCCTGGGGTGGTGTGGGCCCCTCGGGGGTCTCCAGCCGCCGCCCTTTCGCCTACTTATTCCTCCCGAGAAATAACCCTAAGGGCCTGAGCCAAAATCCACGAAAAGTTCCAGAGACGCCGCCGCCGTCAACCCTAGCTCGGGAGGGTCCAGAACCTCTTCCCGGCACCCTGCCGGAGAGGGGAATCGTCACCGGAGGCTTCTACATCGCCATGCCTGCCTCCGGAGTGATGCGTGAGTAGTTCATCCTTGGACTACGGGTCCATAGCAGTAGCTAGATGGTTGTCTCTCCAATTTGTGCCATCATGTTTAGATCTTGTGAGCTGCCCTACATGATCAAGATCATATTATTGTAATGCTACATGTTGTGTTTGCTGGGATCCGATGAATATTGAATACTATGTCAAGTTGATTATCAATCTATGCCCTATGTTATTTATGATCTTGCATGCTTTCCGTTACTAGTAGATGCTTTGGCCAAGTAGATGCTTGTAACTCCAAGAGAGAGTATTTATGCTAGATAGTGGGTTCATGCCTCCATTTAATCTGGGACAGTGACAGAAAGTTCTAAGGTTGTGGATGTGCTGTTGCCACTAGGGGTAACCTAACGATGCTATGTCCACGGGCATATGTGTTTGTTTACATTACGCGCTTTACTTAATGCGATTATCCGTGCTTGCAACTTAATACCAACGGGGGACTCGGATGACAACTCGGCGGTGGATTATTAGTCATAGACGCTGTTGGATAACGGTCTATGTATTATGTCGTAATGCCCAATTAAATACCATAGTAATCATCATGTCATGTATATGCATTGTCATGCGCTCACTATTTGTCAATTGCCCAGCTGTAATTTGTTCACCCAGCAAATTAGTTATCTTTTATGGAGAGACACCACTAGTGAACTGTGGACCCCGGTCCATTCTTTTAAACTGATTAAACCACAAACTGCAAACTGTTCCTTTTTCATTCGCTGCAATTTAATACTCATTTTCCACACTATACGTTTAATCCTTTGTTTTCAGCAAGCCGGTGAGATTGACAACCTCACTGTTTCGTTGGGGCAAAGTAGTTTGATTGTGTTGTGTGCAGGTTCCACGTTGGTGATCGAGTAACGGCGCCGCCAACAACCTTCAGAAGAGTTGCTGCTCCTACTGATTCGATAAACCTTGGTTTCATACTGAGGGAAAACTTGCTGCTGGACTACATCATACCTTCTCTTGGGGTCTCCCAACGAACGTGTGTTTCACGCCATCAAGCACTAGCAGGAAAATATTTCTGAAAGAAAGCATTGACTAAACCCATAGGGCTCTCAATAGATCCAGGGGATAAATCATTAAACCAAGTTTTAGCTTCATCTTTCAGTGAAAAAGGGAAAATTTTAGTAACAAAGTAACTGCGTTTCTTAATATCATCAGAAAGCAAACTACTTAAAGTAGAAAGAACATTCATATGTTCTACAACACTTTCATTTTCAATACCTTGGAAAGGTTCTTTCTCGGCAATAGATATAAAAGACAAATCCACAGAGAAATCATAATCTTTATCTTTTATATTTATGGGAGATGTAGCAAACTTAGCATCAGGAGAAAGTTTATAATTAACAGCACGTCTTTGAACGAGATTTTTAATAGCATTAACATCTTTAGAAGTGTCACAATTCATGCATTCATCAATAAAGTCATCATCAAGTTTAACATAGGCTTCCTCAAGATCATCACTAGTTGTTTCTCTAGTTTCAGGTGAATAAACAGGTGTAACAGGAGTTTCATTAGGTGTTTCGGTATTTTCAAATTGTTTAGATTTAGCAAGTGTAGCATCTAGAAAAGGACCTAGTGAACCTCTTTCATCAAGCACAGTAGAAGCATCATCAAATTCATCAGAAATATTCTCAGATTCAGCAGAAGTAGCAGCACGTGAAACATGTGTATGTGGTGGTGTGACAAGTTGACTTATAACAGACGGTGAATCAAGAGCAGCAGAAGTGTTCAGAGTTGTACCTCTCCTTGTAGTGGATGGCAATATGTGAACCTTGTCATCATGAAGTTTACCCATGATGAATGAATTGCAGCGAACAATATAACTCCCCGGTGAGCTTATAAATAGAGCTATGCTCCCGGCAACGGCGCCAGAAAATAGTCTTGATAACCCACAAGTATAGGGGATCGCAACAGTTTTCGAGGGAAGTAAAACCCAAATTTATTGATTCGACACAAGGGGAGCCAAAGAATATTATAAGCCTTGACAGGTGAATTGTCAGTTCAGCTGCACCTGGAAGTAGACTTGCTCGACACAGGTTATCAGTAGCAACAGTTTTATGGCAGTAGCAGTAGTGAAATAATAGCAGCAGTGAAATAAAGACAGCAGGATTAAAATACTGTAGGCATAGGGATGGATGACGGGCGTTGCATGGATAAGATAATTCATGGAATAATTATACAAAGGGCAATTGCAGATAAATAATAATGAAGTATCCAAGTAATAATCAATCATAGGCATGTGTTCCGTATTTAGTCGTATGTGCTCGCAATGAGAAACTTGCACAACATCTTTTGTCCTACCAGCCCGTTTGCAGCAGGGCGTTAAGGGAAACTACTGGTGATTAAGGTGCTCCTTTTAATAAAGCACCGGAGCAAAGCATTAACACTCCGTGAACACACGTGATCCTCACGTCGCAACCATCCCCTCCGTTATCCCAATTTCTGTCACTTTGGTGCCTCGGGTTCCGGACAGTGACGTGTGTATACAACTTATAGATATGATCCAAAACAATAATTATCATCATGATTCAATAACATGTTCAGATCTGAGATCACGGCACTCGGGCCCTAAGTGACAAGCATTAAGCGTAATAAGTTGCAACAATGACAATAAACACTACCGATGGATACTAGGCACCATGCCCTAACAAGCTCACAATTATTACATGAATGATCTCATCCAATCCCTACCATCCCCTCAGCCTACAGCGGGGAATTACTCACACATGGATGGGGGAATCATGGGTGGTCGATGGAGAGGCGGCGGTGATGATGATGGCGATGATCTCCTCCAATTCCCCGTCCCGGCAGGGTGCCAGAACGGAGTTTCTGATCCCCGAAATAGGTTTTTCGATGGCGGCGGAGCTCTGAAAGTTTTCTGGAAAAAGTGTCGAACCCCCCGAAGTTTTTAGATCAGAGGCTTTAAGTAGTCCAAAAGGGAGCGTCGGGGGCCACACAGGGTGGCCACACCACCCCTGGGCGCGGCCAAGGGCCAACCGCACCCTGGGTGCGTGTGGTGCCCCTGTGCACCCTCTTCGCTTCGTCTTCTGGCTCCGTGGGTCTTCTGGAAAAATAGAATTTCTGAAATTTTTCTGGAATTTTCCTGAAACTTTGACTTTCTGCACAAAAACAAGACACCAAGGCAATTCTGCTGAAAACAGCGTTAGTCCGTGTTAGTTGTATCCAAATCACACAAGTTAGAGGAAAAACAATAGCAAAAGTGTTCAGAAAAGTGGATACGTTTTGGACGTATCAGCCACCAATCCAGCCAAAAATATGTTCGTTCCTATTACGGACCACATGCTCTATTTTAGGGCAGCAATTGAAGATGGGCGTTTTTCTTGCCCTAAAAAAACACCTTTTCGGTGAAGTAAATTTACATCAAGTCATTTTTGTGCCCTAAAATATATCAACTATTGGAGATGCTCTAACGGATCCATGCAAATGGGTGATATGTGATGGACGCTTGCAATGTCCTGGTGGGTCGCCTCCCCTTATTAATCGGCCATATTATGTACTCAACGTCCTTTCTTTTTTTTTAGAACAAACTCAACGTCCTTTCTAATTTGCTCAAACGGCTTCAAAGAAAAATAGTTCATCCAATACTTGCATGCCTAAGTCATGCTGCAAGAGTTAAACGCCATATAAACCAGAATGGATGGAGTAGTACAAATTAGTTCATCGCACACGATTAATATTGCACATCACACATGGTTTATCGAACTGTTACCACATGGGGTGGGCAATCACACACGGTTAAAGCAACCGTGTGAGATATTGCTACCATCACACACGGTTTGTAGTAGGCAATCATTTTCGAAGGCCCTAGCTTTACTTCATTCAATAACTACATAAAAACACCTTTTGTTACACACGAATTATGTCTCATTCATGATGAATTTATTTTTTTCCATAATTTGGGTAGTTAACTCTCATTGCTCCATTTTCCACATATATATTCGTGTTTTATGTGGCACGTCGTCCGATAAACACATGGCGACGACTTCCATCTACTACTAGATTTACCACGATCCAACATTTGTTCCTACATAGTTATAAGGCTTTTCAAAGTTGTTCCCGTGTCTATAATACTCTCATTTTCAAGCAAAAGGTTTTTGTAAGGGCGTTAGTGAGTGGGATTATCTTACTGTTGCATGTGATGTAATTGGAAGCTATTTGGTAAAGTACAAATCTCAAGAACCACTTAAATGGTTAATTTTTGTTCGTTGTCTCTGACGAAGAGTTTGATGAGGGGTTTTGTGGTAATTAGGTGATTGATTATGCCGCGAATCTAGGATATAAGCTTAATCTCTAGGAAATAATGGAGAATATCATGATCACATACACGAGACCATATTACTCTCATAGCTTGATGAAGTAGTTCGATCTAATATCCACCATTAATTCTTACATGGAAGTCATGAAAAGTTCTATAGCATGTGTTATATGACGCAAAACTCCAAACAAAGATCTAAGAAATATTTTCTATAAGAAAAATGATTAAATCACAAATACCTATATCGTTGTACAGCTCCCATAGATAAGAAATAGAAGATTTGACCCAATAGTCCATATTGTGAGTGTTTGCGTGTCATAGCAGCATTCACCTTAAAAAACATGAATGATCCTTTCAAACAGCAGTAGAAAACAGTGATGAGTTAGCGGGTAATATAAGACTCAGAACACTCATCTCGGAAAATACCGCATGTTCAGAGCCTATCCATATAACCACCTCGTAGAACTTTCCAGTTTGAAAAACATCTCACGGGTATAGATCAATCGCAATTTGCATTGGGTGCATCTGCTCAACTATGAATTACAAGAAAATAGGTGAAGCCCAGAATTTAAGAAAAACGAAGCTAACAGATGATTCCAACTGAGGGAATAATGGTCTTCCATCCCTTGCTCCTGCTCGTCTGAGGTGTTGCTTCCGTCGGCGAGAGGCTTGTGGAGTCCAAGCTATTGGATCAGTTTCAATCTGACGTTGAGTCTAGGCGTGACGGCGGGAAAAGACTGCTCTTGGAGTACAGCGGTGCTGACTGCTAAGGATGTGCGGAAGATAGTGGGGGATCCGGCCGCCTGCTGAAGGGTTGGGTGGGGTTCGCACCAGATCCGACATTGAAGAGGCTCGGAGGGCTCCTCCGGCCGATGTTCCTTAGCGGAATAGATCCAGCCTTACAGGGTTGGTGGCTATTGCGGCTCATTAATGGCTTATGACAAGAGGTTTCTTTAGCGTTAAGACGTGGACCAACTGCTGGTGTTCTTCTTTTCCGAGAACGGCGGAAGACGTGGATGGTTGGTAGTTGCGGCGATGACAGTTTGCAGCAGTTTAGTCGCTTGTTTTCTCCTAGTTTTATGTTGTTTGTATTCGTGTCATCTTTATATCCGTATTTTAATCAATATAAGTAGTGTATGCCTATGGGCGTACAAAGTCAAAAAAATAAAAAACAGAGCGAAACTGATTAAATCTGGAGTGACAAAACCAACTCAGAGTATCTCCTGGCTTATATAAGCAAGATGATTATACTACAAATACCTATGTCGTTGTACAACACCCATAGATAAGGATGAAAAGATCTGACCCAATAAGTCTATATTGTGAGTTTTTGTATGTCATATCAGTATTCACCTTAAAAGAGATGAATGATCCTTCCAAACAACAGTTCAAAACAAGGACGAATTAGCGGGTAATATAAGAGCTAGGACATTCATCTTGGAAAATACCATATGTTCAGAGCCCATCCAGATCGCTAGCTCGGATGAAGGTGATGATGCCACGAATATAGGAGATGAAGCCATGAAGGTGATTACTCTAGGATATAAAGGTGAACATATCACAATCACATAAACTAGACCGTATTGCTCTCATAGCTTGATGGAGTAGTTAGATCTAATATCCACCATTGCTTTTACATTGGAAGTCATGAATATTTCGATAGCAGGTGTTATAAGTTATGACACAAAAGTCAAAACAAAAATCTATGATACATGTTTTCTATAAGAAAGATGATTAGATCAGAAATACCTGTATATATCGTTGTACATCTCCAATGGAGAAGAAATAAAAGATTCGACTCAATAAGTCCAAATTGTGAGTGTTTGCATCTGCATATCAGTATTCACCTTATAATATAAGACCTGGAACATTCATCATGATAAATACCAGCCCATCCAGATAACCATCTCCTTAAATCACAATTCGAAAAAACATCTCACAGGGTAGATCTAGTATCAGTCGCAATTTGCATTGGGTACGGTTGCTCAACTAATGGATTACAAGCAAATAGGGTGAAGCCCAGAGTTTAAGAAAACGAAGCTAACAAACAATTCAAACTTTGCGAAGCAATTTAAATCTGGAGCCGGTGACAAAACCATCCCAAGACCTGATCCTAGAGCCTCAGGGTTAGGTCAATCCCATCACTAGTCTCCTCCTTCTGATTCACTTCAGGCATGGCTTGCAGGCCCCCAAGATGAACCCATCTCCAGTCCCACCGTTGCCGTCCGCCATCGGTACTGGGGCGGCAAGTGAAGGCTGAGGAAGGCCGCCATTGCCGCCGCCCGTTTGCGTTTCCGATACGAACGAAGACACGCCGAATGAGCGGAGCCAGGAGTAGTACCGGGCCGTCTTCTCCTGGTTGACTTGACGCGAGATTCCATTGTGGCCTCCAGGCGCCGCCGATGACGGTTGAGCGGGAGCAAGAACGCCGGCGCCGGCAAACAAAGGCACGAAGCCAGAGCGGGCCGAGCCAGGGAAGTAGCGCATGCCCGTGCGGACCAGGTAGAAATATGGAAGTAAGTAATATCGCCGCGTAAAGTCTTTCTAGGAGGGAAAGCATATTGGTTTAAACTTGGTTTTCATACTCTTCGCAGAAAATCCTATACCTTGTTGATCTTCATGTGTGAGGTCTTTTCGCGTTTCTTGCTATCTTTTTATTTTATATAAGGGTAGCCGTTTCTTGCCATATTTTGTGTCTGCATTCATCAATACATGCATGCCTGTTGGATATATTCCTTATTTAGATCACTACAACATACAATCCCACTAGAATTGCTGGCTTCTGGTTCAATTCACGTTTGGGCCCGCAGATCAGTGACTCAGTTAATTGCTTCGCTCTCCGTTGCTGTTCGCTCTCAGTCGCTGCTCTTGAGTCGGGGACGTGTCGTGGGCCCGTACGTCGGCGGCAGATGGATTCTCGCGCTCTCGGCCGCAGGGACACGCCATGCACATAGTCGGTTTCCTTTCATCCGTTGACCTATCGAAACAGAGTAGGCACTCCGCCGCCTCCAAGTTCGGCATCGAGGGAAGGCAGGGGAATTCTTGAGAGTTGGCGTGCGGAGCTTTGCCGCTCCTGTCGACACCGACGCACCATTGTGGAGGACAAGAAGGGGACGCCCCGGAGGAGCGGAAGGGCTGCTACGAGTGAGAGTGAGCGGAGCTGGGCCGCCGTGGAGGGAAGGAGTCGGATCGCGCCGACCAAGAGGGCGGAGAACCGCCGGCGCCGAAGGGGATGATGGCCACGCCGCCGCTGAGGAGGGCCCCTCCGCTGTGCCGATGGCATCCGACACCGCTTGATTCCAGGCCGCCGAGGTACGTCCCCTATAGTTTTGTTCCCTGGCTCAAGTGCCTCGCTCCATTTCTTTGTCAAATCTTGGCCACCCCGCACTCGACCTGCGGAGATAGAGCGCACCAGGTGCAGACGGAACACGGGATGGGTGCATCTCGGCCACAGCGCGTCGCGGCGAGCCATGGGGAGGCCATGTTGTTCCGATGCGGGGATGCATGCCATAGGGGAGAGGGAGCTCAAGGGGGACGGGCATGGCTGGATAACTTGATTCAGTCAGACACTTGGGCGGTGGAGGGAGAGGGAGAGTTGTTGGGGGAGAAAAGAGGGCGGCCGTCGCTGCTTAGCCATTAACTTTTTCCGCTGCTTCCTGTGAGATGCGTCGAGAGGCGTGGTGCTTATGTTGTCTGCTAATTGCTGAGAGGAAGTGAGAATAATTGATGAGAGGCTGCTGCTTCTTTGCTTGATGCGGCTTGTCGCTAAGAGGAAGTGAGGGAAATAGAGAGACGTGTTGTTTGTTGAAGTCATGAGAGGCTGTGAGAGAGATAGTAGTGATTGCTCTAGAGAGATTAGGAACATTTTCGCAAAAAAAGAGAGAGATTAGGAACAGTGTTGTAGATTTTTTTTGTTGGACATTGTATTAAGTAGTGCTGCTGTCTGTTAATTACAAAGAAGTAAGGGAGATAGGTCTGTGAGTGCTATTGCCCAGCAATGACAGGGTATGAAAGTTGTCCTTTCCCATGTGCTTTCCTGTTTAATCTCTCTGCATTTTCATAATTGCCTGGTATTACTAAGCTACAACCAAGGGATTGGCCTTTGGCAGCGTTTATCTATTCAAAGCATCTCTTTATATCCCGACGAAGGGTTTTCAATGTACTGAAATAGGCAAACCAAGATGTTAGCACAATTTGGGCATCCAATACCTAACTGGAACTGGCAGTAGAGGGGATTTTGTGTATAGGACATTGTTTACTGAAATTTCTATATAAGCTTTTCATTACTTATTTTTGTTGCATTGCTCTGAACCGTAGAATTTAGTTTGGTGTGTCCAACATAGTGTGGATAGTAATGTGAGAAATATTTCTGGCAATTGCATCTTATTTCTAAGTCTTTTATATGGTGATCAACCTCAATTTCGGTAACGAAATCTATCTGCATGTCTTTGTAAACTGACGTTGTTGCTACGCCAGGTTTTAGTGAATTTTTCAATGGCTGGCAGGTGCAATACTAGAATGCTTCTGAACCATTTATATTACCAGCTTGATTGTTCATTTTTAGCACCTTCATTGTAGACTTTCCGGGTATAAAATATGTTTACAGAGAGTATACCTAGGTACTACTTCCACACCTTAATTCTGAATAAAGCTCACTAACCGTCCCTGCACCTAGACTCAAAATGCCTTGTGTTTTTTCGTCAACAGGTGTGCTTTCAGATATGTCTCTTTCAGTGTACGTCAGAATGCCATGGGGCCGAAATGTAGTTATGTACCATGCTATTAACAGGCTAGCTATTGTGTACCTTATTAACCGTAGTGTAAATTGAGAAGCTCTGAAATCTTTCTCTCATTGTTCTGTATTCTAAAAGTCATTCATCTGTTGGGTGTACTCGGTCAGTCTTACCATTCACCATTCTCACTCAGGAGATTAAATGGGTACCAACCATAGCCATAGGTGTTCTCGACAGTTTCTTAAGTTGTTAACAGTGGAAAAACACATGAAGCCTATGATTATAAAAGAACCAATCCTGCCTATTTTGTTCTAGCATTCTTTTTGCTCTCTGCTGATCATTTGATAAAATCTTGGTGAATAGGTTTAAACACGTACAAATATCTTGGATGATCCTTCTCGGCCTCTTGAACTTACTCATAAGATTTTTTCAATAGGCAAGGCAAACGATAACGTAACTTGGCTAATGCCAATGCAGTATGATGATATGTAATGTGTCTTTTTACGACTCCCTCTGATCCGTACTTATTGCCGTGAGTTCTATAGAAATTTGTACAAGCCTAGCATTGTTTCTCCGATACTTATATCGACTGGAGGGAGTATTACAAACAACACAGGTTGCTGAAAAGAGCACTTCGAGGATAGCCGAGTTCCTTTATGAAGCAGTTCTTAACAGCTTGTGGAGATGATCTATTCTAAAGAATAACATGCCAATACAATGATACTTGAGAGTCCCAGTGCCAAATAAAATCAATGGGTTATTCGACAATATTATTGGTTACTTATGTGGTGTTTACAACTAACTTAACACGGTTTGTTTATCCAGATTGGATCCATTTTCAGATGGTGTAGTCAGATCATCACACCATGTCATATTTGTTTGTAAACTAACACGAGTTAGAATTAACTCTTAACCGTCTTTGGTACTATAAACTAAACCTCGATATTGTTGGTCCAACACTCCTTGTTCTTTGCAGTCAGATAAAAGATCGTCTGATCTTTGTATCCCGGTCCATGCAATAAGACAGAGTAAGTTTCAATTCTCATGTAATAGCCGCCTGGCAAGTGCTTTTGTTAGTAAATTATATACATCGCTACAGCTTTGCACAACGGATTGATGTATTTGCATATCCATTAATTGTAGCAGATATATATTAGTCGTTCTCTGTCCTCTTTTGATGCTATAAAATTACAGCATGTGACTTGGTAATCCATAGGGTGGCACAACCTTCTTCTTGAGAAAAAGAGATATATGACTCTTTTTGGGCCATATATTATCACTGAACTAAAGCCCCTACTGAATGCCCTTATTACACAAATATCACTTGGAGATTTTGGAATAAAAAATGAACCCACTGTATGCCATTATTACACATATAGCTCTTGGAAATTTTAGACTAAAATGAGAGCACATAACTCTATGCAATGCGGCGCTCGTTTACTGCCCATGGAACCTGCACCCAGCACACCGTATGCATTGAAACCACTTCAGTGGACAGATTTAGATGTATTCATCGAATTTTATACCAAGCTTGTCATGGTCTTAACTCACAGGTGTCACGCACAGTGAATTAGAGACAAGATTCAGTGCAATTTGGATACAAGTGAGAAGAGAATCTGGACGAGGAAGAAGAACGGGACAGGGAAAGTAGTCCACGTTACAGCATACATTGACCATACCGATTCCCTGCTCTACCAGATTACATAGGCTCCATGCCGGCCATTCGCACATGACGCAGCCAGGTTTGTTTCTATATGGTCCGGCCTGACCATCTTGGTCATTGACGCCTGGGTCTTAGTCAGGTGCGTAACCAAACTTAACCAGTATGCATTACCATATTTGTCTGACATGCTTTGCACGTATCGGTTATTATCAATTTTCTCTAAAAAAAGTCATCCACCTGCTTACTATGAAAAAAAAAGGTATTGGTTAAGGTACTTATGTTGTTCACGGGAGCTTGCCAAGGGAACAAATTAATACATATGTGCTTAGCCTATTATTTGTAATACTTATGTTGTTAAGAGCTTAGCCTATTATGACCATCATCATTTAATCTTATTGAAAAGAACTAGCACATACTTGACATTGTCAGTATATCAAATACTGCAAACACTTGTTCCTCATTTCATCCTGACCATCCAATCAAATTGAACAGCTGATAAAATACTTGAAAATATAATTAGTGACATAATCTCTCTTACAGTTACAGTTGCTTTCTCCGAAATCCTCTTATATTGTCTGTTTCAAAAATACCTCAGCCTTCACCTTTAATTAGCTGTCCATGTTATGAATAATCTGAAATCACGCTTCCTTCTATTTCGCATGAGCTCATAATCATATGTCCCCATGATTTATTTCATGCAATGATGTCTCCAAAAACTGCAGTTTGTGTGGCTACCAATATCTTCTAAACATTCAGCTCCACTACGGACCGTTCTAATTTACTTCACAGGTAAACCTTGAGGACTTCCACGCCATTGTAACCCGATGGAACATGTTGCAAGAGCTTGAGTAGTGAAGGTGTTTGCAAGTAGTTACACATGCTATAATTGTTCGGCGGAAAATGTTGGAAGGAGCATGGATTCCTTACATGGAAGCTCTAGGCAATTTAGTGGCATGACCAGCTGCACAAAGTACACACAGAAACCCATAAAAAAAGTCGCAAGCCTGAGCTTGATGTTGAGTAGTTCTTTTCCGAATGATCATGATGTTGTTCATTGTCCCTTGTCCATGTGAGTTGTAAAATTGACAATTACTCCACGAAGAACAAATGGTGACTCTTAACACAAAACTATATGTATCTATGGGCGCGGCAAAGCGCGCCTAACCCTTCTAGTCAAGATATGATATATGTTACCGTTATCTCTCATATGCATGGGTGTGATGACTGAAACAGTAGTAGGAAATTAGTTATGCAATCATGCCTAATTTAACTGGATACTCTAATTTAGTCATGTATATGAAAACGGCATGCTCGGTTGTCATTCTTATTTATTTATTCCAGAATATATTTTAATATCTAATGTCATAAATGGCACGTTTGATATAAGACCTGATACGTTAATCCTCTTTCTCACACATATGTATGTGATAACATTGATCTTATCCATCAGAATTCGATTTACAAATTTTACAGTGCTCCATCCTATGTTGTGGACTCATGTTTATCACTCGTAGTACTTCCCAATAATTTTATTGATTCCTTCTAATGTTTTCTCAAATTTAAGTAATGACTGCTTAGAAAAACTTTTGCCCACGAGTATCTTTTTATTGAGAGAGAAAATCCAATGCCATTATTTTCAAATTGTGCATGATGAAATTATGACAATGATCAACATAAGACATATCAACTTCTTGCATTCCCTGTAACCAAATAGTTTTAGAGTAGTCTTCCACCTACACATTTTTTTGCATTAAAATATACATACAACACAAGCTATATTTGTGACTGCCAACATAATTAGTTTTTGTACTTAATTATATTAATTGAACTCGCTTTGCCCGCACAGTGTTTGGTATTTTTGCTTAATAATCCTACCACTCGGCATGTGAGTTTCAGTCTTGAACAGAAGTTTCATCTAGGGTTATCAGAGACAAGCTATGGAAGAGACTCCTTATATCATATTTTAAACTAAGCCTATCACGCTTTTCCTTTCACATCAATTGTCCCTTCGCCTTCCCCGGACATAATGAATGGGCCTACTAGATTTCATAAATATATTTTAAGGATAGATGTACCTAAAGATTTTCCTGTGGTTCTTATATTAAGAAAAAGTCATAGTAACTAAAGATAACCTCGCCAAGTGTAAATGGAATGGTTGCAAGATATGGTCTTTATGTGATTCTAAGGACGTATATTCACCTTTATTTATTGGTTGTCCCTTGCTCGTCTTATATGGAGAATTGTTCATTTCAGTTGTAACGTTCCTCCTCCAGTTAATATCATGAATATATTCGAAAATTGGTTAAATGGGATTAAAAAGCAATAGCTCGGATTCGTGTTTATGTTTTAGTTTGAACCATACGGAACTATCGAAATGAAACTATTTTAACAAAATTGGAACTGCTCACTGTTTACAAGTTATTCACATGGCTATGTATTGGATCCACATGTGATTATTTCTTCTAATGGAGACGCAGCGGGCTCTTATGGATTTTGGATGTAGCCCTGTAGAGACAGTTGCTAGGTGTATTCACATCTAGGGTGGCTGACAACATACTAAAACATTACTTGATCATAAGCGCCTTGTTTTTATCTTGTTCCGCTTGTTGATTTTTGTGTACACTTACTGTGATCCATCAAATGTAGACTTATGAATGATAATCCTATGCAATAAAATAGTAGTGTTCATCAATTGATGCAAAGGCCGGAGCTATGGTCCCTTTTAAGAAAAGAGAAACCGACCGACTCACCACAATAGGCGCTTTACATACCCTTACATCAAGGCCGGAACTGTGTCTGTGTAGTCCATGCCAAAACACAAACTGGAGCTCGGTGGGTAGTTTACAATTTTCTCAGATGCTAGCTCAAAAGACCCTTACTTTACTTCATTCAACAACTACATAAAAACTAAATCATCTTCTTTAGTTCTGTTACACACATTTCATGTCTCGTTCATAATGAAATTTGTTTTTGCCAGTTTAGTTGGGTCGTTAAACTCTCATTTCTCAGGTTGCACACATATAATATATTTTTGTTTCTGTGGCACCAATTAACACATGCTATGACTTCCATCTACCACCACACTATATTTAGATTTACCACGATCCAATGTATGTTCCTACATAGTTATAAGGCTTTTCAAAGTCGTTCTTGTGTCTATTCTTTTTTCTAGCTAGCAGAAGATTTTTGTAAGGCGTCAATGAGTAGGCTTATCTTACTGTTGCATGTGATTGTTTGGAAGTTGTTGGTAATTTACATTATATCAAGAACCACTTAGATAGTTACTTTTAGTTCGTGGATTTTGATGAGGGGTTTTGTGGTACTGAGAAGATGGATTATGCCGCGAATCTAGGTGATGAAGGTGAGTACTCTAGGAAGTAAAGGTATATATATATCACGATCACATACACTAGACCATATATATTTCTCTTAGCTTGATGGAGTAGTAAGATCTAACATCCACCATTGCTTTTGCATGAAAATCATGAGCATTTCTATAGCAGGTGTTATGACAGAAAACTCAATACAAAAATCTAAGACGCACCTTTTCTATAAGAAAGATGAATGGATCACAAAAGGCCTATATCGTCGTACAGCTCCTATAGATAAGAAATAAAAGATCAATTTGACCCAATAGGTCCATGATGTTAGTATTTGCAATAAAAAACGGTGTGCATCCCTCGATGTAGAGGCTGGGGCTTCACCCCATTTCAAAAACAATATAAAAGTCAGAACATTCATCTGGAAAACTACCACATATTCAGGGCCCATCCAGAGAAACCACCTCCTTGAATTACACTTTGAAAAACATCTCACACGCGAGGTAGATCTAGTATCAATAGCAATTTGCATTGGGTACGGTTGCTCAACAATGAATTACAAGCAAATACGATGAAGCCCAGAATTTAAGAAAATGAAGCTAACGGACGAATGCAACTTGGCGAAACAATTTAACTCTGGAGGTGACAAAACCAACCCAAGGCCTGATCCTAGAGCCTCAGGGTTAGGTCAATCCCATCGGTAGTATCCTCGTCCTGATTTACTTCAGGCATGTCTTGTAGGACTGCAAGATGAATCCTATCGAGACGACGGTGCCCCTTCTGCTGTAGGTTCTGGGAGAGCTCGCGCATGTAATTGTGCACCTTCTCGTGGTTTTCCCGCCCCCGCACGGTCGCGAACTTGCACGGTCAGTAGTTGCACTTGAACTCGGGGATCACCTTCTTGTTTGAAACCGCGGCGGCGCGCGAGAGGATGTTAGGTTCTGCTGTGGTAGCTTGTTGTCCTCGGCACGCATGCCAGCGACTGCAGCGAGGCGTCGGCGGCGGGGCCGTCGAGCGGGTGGACTCCATTCGGAGATGAAGATTGAGAGAAGATGCTTCTCTAGAGGAATCTGGACGCTTTGTACGCAAATACTGTGTGCTAGTTAGATGTGATGTGATGTGATGTGATGTGATGTGAGTGAGGGTTTTAAAGCCAAAGCGGTGGGGTTTTAAAGCCAAAGAGGACGCGGCGAGGCACACTATCTAGAAATGGAAGCATGTAAAATCGCCGCATAACGTGGAGGGAAAGCATTTGATTTACACTTGATTTTCATACTCTTCGCAAAAAAACCTACTTGTTGATTTTCATACATGCGGTCTTTTCGTGTTTCTTGCTATAATTTGATTTTAAAAAGGGAAGCCGTGTTTCTTGCTATATTAATCGTGTGTGCATTCATCAGTGCATTCCTGTTGGATTCCTTATTTGTATCAAGATAGTTTAATATATGTTACCGTTGTGCACATCCTCGCATATATTTTTTCGAAACGGAGGGTTCAACCCCACCAGAAATTCAAAATGATGCACATTGCCTTTTTTATTAATAATAAAAATCAGAAAGCCTTATAAGGAAATACATCAATCTTCCGACGAAAATTGTGGCTACACATACAAGTTTAATTAAGGGTGAAGGGGTGGATCTTATTCGTGCTATGTGCCCAAACACACACATCAACGCATATCATCTAAATTCGGAGGCCTCAACCAATCCGTCCAATGAAGAACCGGAGCACAAACCAGTCTAGCAGACCCTCAACACACACTCAGAAGCCGCTAATGCTGTCTTCCGACAACCCATTTTCAGGAGAGATCAATGCAAGACTTTGCCAGGCCTGTCGTCGACGCCGCCACGACACCAGATAGTGCCACACCATCTTGCGCGCGTCTACCATCACGCATCTGCCATCGTGACTCTGCTGAACCATGCCCCCCGAGACCCGTCGTCTACGATGCAGCAGAGACGACGCTGATCCACCATATGGCCCATCCAACCGGCTCTTTCTCTAAAAATGTACGATGACCCTGAGAGGGGATGCGGCGCTAGACACCACCATCGTCCGATCCAGAGACCCAGATTCAGGGCTTTCCCCGGAGCAAACGGTCTTTCTAGTCATGTCTTTGCGGTGATGCAACGTTGCCAAGGCTCCGAGATCGTGAACAAAACTACGAGCTTCAAAACAGTGCCTCCAACGAGGTAGATGACGTCATGTCACACGCCGCCACTGTCCGGTGCAGCTAGCTGAACCTGAGGTTTCCCTCGGAGCTCGACGTGACTACCACCGTGATGACGCCCTCCAAAGAGGTTAGCGGATCCCGCAGACGTCACTGCATCATCTCCGACTGTAGCTCCGAGTAAAGGATTTATCCGGGTGGTAGTCCCACAATTCAGGCGATATGGAGCCGTTGACAAATGAAGACAACCATCAACACAGGCAGAAGGGCCGCATCGGCTAGAAAAATCTGAGCAAACGTACGAGATCCATCCGACATGGCCCCATCGAGAGGTGTCGCCGCTCGGCAGGGAGGAGATCCGAGCGCCGCCCTGAAATCTACCACCTCCACCACGCCAGCGCCATTCTATGAGTGGCTGGCCACACGATAGCGCCCGCAGCACCACGCTCCAGCCTAGCGCAACGGCCCGTGCCGGTCCTTCATGCGAGAGGACAATCGATCCTGCCGCCCCTTGGCCAACCGGGGTTCGCCCGGCCACCCCTTATGGCCGCGGCGAGGGAGGGGAAGGAGGAGAGGAGGACTGAGCGGCTGCAAGGGTTAGGGTTTCCCCTCCTGCTGCCACTTGGGGCGGACGAGAGGATAGGACGTTTACGCAACTGAAACTTCGCACATCCTCTTGATGACTAAAACAAGTGTAGGGAATTAGTTATGCAATCATGCGTAATTAACTAATTATATCATGTGATTGCCAAAATGTTTTATATTAAAGAACAGATGGAGTATATGAAAACGGCATGCTCGATCGATAGTCATTCTTATCTATTTACTCCCGAATATAAATGGTAGGAGTAACATTTAATGAGATAAATGGCAGCATCTCATAAGCGCTGATACGTGAGCCCTCTCTGCCACACATATGCTAATTTGTGATACCTTTGATCTTATCAATCAGAAATCGATTTTTAAAATTTTACAGTTCTCCATCAAATGTTATGGACAAACATTAGAATCACTTTGATCACTCTTAGTACTTGTTGGGCAAATAACGTTTGAGCAAGACATGTTTCGTTCCCACTTCGATAAAGATTTTAAAACTTACATTTAGAAGGTATATAGGTCTTCGATTCTATGCGCATCCTCCTTTTTGGGTAGCAAGGTAATCATCCCATAATTATTATAAATAAAGGAAGATTAAAAATTGTAACTTTGCTAACATTACCATCAAATATCATCTTGATAACATCCCAAATTTTCTGATAAAACTCTACAAAAACTCATCTGGTCCTGATGCTTTATTATGTTACATCTGAAATATAGGTTCAAACACCTCTTTCTCAGTGAGTGTGCTCATTTATTTCTTGTTTTTAGCTATGTTATGTGCATCTTCAATAGCTAGGGCTGCTGAGAGGCAATGCTGAGGGTCTGCACTGGGTGGATTCTAGAGGGAAACTGCTAGCATGACATTGCAGCTCTATGTTGAGGATAGGAGGTGGGGAAGGCACGGTAAACTATAACAACAATGATGGCGCTTAAAATAATGTTTGTCAGTATACATCTGGATGTCGGGACTAGAATTCCGGGTGACTCCAGGAGCCAATGGACCTATCCGGAAAGGTGCCAGAGTCTCAAGGTCTCCGTCAAAACTACTGTCCCGCACAAAAAGGTGACACCGAGGGATGGCATCACTGACATTTCCAAAGCCTCATGGTTAGAGACATTGAATTGTGTGCTATTGATAAGAACTAAAAATATCTAAAAGAAGGCACAAAAACTAGACTCTTTTTTGTGACAAACGAATCAAGCCTTGATGTTACAAAAATATTACTTGTATATCGTTCGTTAAATTTAAATAAACTAGAAAGAGCTGGCGTGGCGGCACGCCGCGCGAGGTGACGACTCTTAGCTTAAAACTGTACACCGCGCAAATTTGATGGCTTGGTAATATTGCTTAACAATCTTATCACTCGCCAAACGAGTTTCAGTAATGAAAAAAAAAAACGTCTAGGGTCCTAAAGACAAGCTACAGTACTGGAAGAACCTACTCATATCATATTTTAAACTAATCCTAGTTCACGCTTTCCCCTTCACATCAATTGGCCCTTTGCTCTGTCATTATATTATACTTTTATTTTATTTTAGATAAAGAGTATATATTAATATCGTGAAGATACCAACTACACCCAGCCTCCGCGACAACGTAATAACCGAAGGTATTATGGATGCACACAGCCGAAAGACAATAAGAAGAAGAAACTAAAAAACAAAAGTCCCGCTACAGAGTTACAGTCCTTATAGTCCTTATAGCAGCAGCACAACCACCACCAAAACAACACCTGATATCCAATCTCTCTAAAAGCAACGCCTTCAAAAAGGAAACAATGTACAAGCGCCATCGTCGCCCGATCGAAATCTTGGGTTTTCACCCTGGAGATAGTCCCCGCTCTCAAAACAATATCTTCAACAAGACCATTGCCAGGCACAACCAATTAAGGCCAGACCTTGGATCTTCACCCTGAAAGGTAGAACTTTGAACTTCACCTGTGCTGTCGCCCCCACTTTCAAACCGCTGCATATGCGTCCTGAAGCTTCAAGCAAGTTCCTCATCGCCACCAAGAGTCAAATCACCGTTGCTAGTCCTCCGCTCTAGGCTTTCATGATATTCTCCGCCTCTGACTTCATCCAAGATGGCAATAGATAGCAGAGCTTCATATCGCTTGCTCCTTAACGTAGAATCGTGGCACAACCGAATCCCACCCGATCCAGCAATCTCTAGGCATAAACGCACATAGAAGTTCGCCGGCGGTGCCTTCTGGAACTCGCCACTCCAGCCAAATCAACGAGGACACACATCTAGTAAATCTTCGTCTTCGCGCGGAGAAACCCTAGGACCGCCACCATGATTCAAAGCCAAGCCATCAGCCCCCACGCATCCGGCTGGCTCCCGGCGATCGGAGCGAGCAGGCCAACCCCTTCAAAGATTACCTTTATTTGGAATCTCACAACACCGGGATCATTTATTGTGAAATCTATGTATGCGGACATAATGAATAATATACTAGATTTTTTGTAAATATATTCGAAAGATAAAGGTACCTTCAAAGATTAAGATTTTCATGTGGTTCCTAAAAAAAAGTCATACTTACTCAAGATAATCTCGCCAAGTGTCTTTCCTAGAGTATACAAACTTCTCATATGCTACTCAAAGGCCCTATAGCTTTACTTCGTTCAGCAACTACATAAAAACCACCTTCGCTTGCACACAGATCTTGTCTCATTCGTAATGAATTTCTGTTTTTGCCAGTTTAGTTGGGTAGTTAAACTCTCATTCCTCAGGTTGCATACATATATTCATGTTTTCTGTGGCACATCGCCTGATGAACACATGTTTCGACTTTCATCTACTACCACGCTAGACTTAGATTTACCGCGATCAACGCCTGTTTCCTACATAGTTACAAGGGTTTTCAAAGTCGTTCTTGTGTCTATTCTTTGATCTAGCTGAAGATTTTTGTAAGGAGTTAATGAGTAGGCTTATCTTATTGTTGCATGTGATGTGTTTGGAAGCTGTTGGTAATGTACATTATGTCAAGAACCACTTAGATGGTTACTTTTGGTTCGTTGTCTCTAACGAGAAGTTTGATGCATGAGGGGTTTTGTGGCAATAAGTAGATTGATTATGCCGCGAATCTAGGTGATGAAGGTGAATATTCTAGGAAATAAAGGTGTGTATATCACGATCACATACGCTAGATCATATATATACTATACTATCATAGCTTGATGGAGTAGTCAGATCTAACATCCACCATTGCTTTTACATGGAAGTCATGAGCATTTCTATAGCAGGTGTTATGACTTATGACACAAAACTCAATAGAAAACTCTAAAAAGCAGTTTTTCTATAAGAAAGATGAATGGATCATAAAACACCTATATCGTCGAACAGCTCCCATAGATAAGAAAGAAAAGATCAATTTGACCCAATAGGTCCATGCTGTGAGTGCTTGCATCTCATATCAGTATTCACCTTAAAAGAGTTGAATGATCCTTCCAAACAACAGTACAAAACTAATGATGGATTAGTGGATAATTTAAGAGCCAGAACATTCATCTTAGAAAACAACACATGTTCAGAGCCCATCCAGATAACCACACCTTGAATTACACTTCAAAAAACATCTCACGTGCGAGGGTACGGTTGCTCAACTATGAATTACAAGGAAATAGGTGAAGCCCGGAGTTGTTTAAGAAAACGAAGCTAGCAGACGATTTCAACTTGGCGAACCAATTTAAATCTGGAGGTGACAAGACCAACCCAAGACCTGATCCTAGAGCCTCAGGGTTAGGTCAATCCCATCGGTAGTCTCCTCCTTATTCACGCCTTGCGGGCCTCCAAGATGAACCCCATCTCCAGTCCCGCCGTTGCCTTCCGCCACCGGTGCTGGGGCGGCAAGTGAAGGCTGAGGAAGGCCGCCGGTGCCGCCGCCCGTTTGCGTTTGCGATATGAACGAAGGCACGGCGATTGAGCGGAACCAGGAGTAGAACTCGGCAATCTTCTCCTGGTTCACTTGACGCGAGATTCCAACATGGCCTCCACCTCCAGCAGCAGCCGGTGATGGTTGAGTGGGAGCGAGGCCGCCGGCGCCGGCGAACAAAGGCACGGCTCCAGAGCGGGCCGAGCTTGGGAAGTTGTGCAGGGCCGTTGTGCTATAAGAGTTGAACAGCTGCGGATGGAAGAGGAAGCAAGCGCTGCGCAGGCCGGGACGTGCGAGTAAGACGACGAGGCGCGCGGCTGCGGCTGCGGCCCAGCGGGAGCGTGACGACGGTGCTTCTTCTGATTCTGGTTCTGGCGGAACTCGGCCAGGTGGCGGTGCACCCTCTCGTGCCCGCCCCGCCCACGCGCGGTCGAGAACCTGCATGGGCAGTACTTGCACTTGAACCCGGGGATCACCACCGTGATTGAAGCCGATGACGGCGCGGGAGACGACGTTGGGCCCTTCTGCCCCTCCACCGCTAGCTGCTTGTCCTCCGCACGGATGGCCGGCGACTGCAGTGAGGCGTCAGCGGCGGGCATGGTGAATGAGCCGGTGGAGTCCATTTGGTGATGGAGATCGAGAGAAGAGGTTTTTCTTGATGAGTCTGGTTGGTTTGTAGATCCTGGTGCCGGCCGGGATTTAATAGCTAGGGAGGAACCCGGAGAGGAACAGCCGGACAGCCAGCAGACGAGCTAGAAATGGAAGCAAGTAATATCGCCGCGTAACGTCGTTCTGTAGGAGGGAAAGCATTTGGTTTAAATTTGATTTTCATAGTCTTCGCAAAAAAATCTATTTGTTGATTTTCATACGTGCGGTCTTTTTGTGTTTCTTGCCATATTTAGTGTGTGCATCAATAATGCATGCCTGTTGGATATATTCCCTATTTATATCAAGATATGGAGTAATATATGTTACCGTTGTACACATCCTCATATGCTTGATGACTGAAACAGTAATAGGGAATTAGTTATGCATCCTAATTAACTGGATACTCTAATTTTGTCATTTGGTTCTATATGAAGACGGCATGCTCGGTTGTCATTCATATCTGTTTAGTCCTGAATAAATGGTATCGTTTATGTGATAAATGGCAGCGTCTGATAAGATTGATCGTATCCATCAGAAATTGATTTGTCAAATTTTACAATTATCTATCCAATGTTGCGGACGAAGATAAGAATCACTTCAATCACTAGTACTTATTTCCGAATGATTATATTGATTCCTCCTAACGCTGTCACAAATTTAGTTAACATCCATGAAAACTCTTGTCTCTCACTACTTAGAATTATTATTGTTCACGAGCACTTTGTTATTAAGAGCAAAATCCCATGCCCTTATTTTCAAATTGTGCATCATGAAACTATGAGAATGATCAACATCAAACTTATAAACTTCTTGTATTCCCTACAAAAATAAATGGTTTTAGATTCTTCTTTCACCTATATTGTTTTGCATTCAAAATATACATACAACACAAGAAACTATATTTCTAAATGCAACATAATTAATTTATACTTAATTTATATTAGTTGAACTCACTTTGCACGTGCAGTCTCGCTAGTTTCTTAATCAAGAAGGAAAGCTATGTTTCCAAGAAATGGAATATAAATCGGACACACACTCGGAACGCGCCTTTCAGTGCAACACGTTCGACACCGTGCATTTTCCTTCCACCGCCATGCGCTTGCTCTATGAGTGGGAGACACGATGATTTGCATTAAGTGGAGCGGTTTTAAACCTAGTTCTCTTTCTCTTTGATAAACCTCATTTATATGAACTTATCTTCGGTACACCTCCTTACATTTTTGTAGAAAAGGGAGGTTATGTTATCTTAGAAGTGCAGGGGCCTTTATTCAACCTCCGCGGTTTCGGGCATATAGGAAATATATAGGGTTGACGTAAACCACAATTGACGACCCGTGTTGAGTTTCGAGGTTGCCTTTGCCAAAGGCATTGGCTTATCTTATTCTGTGCAACAAGACAACCTTGAAGAAGATAACCTTTTTCGTGTTTACTTCCTCAGATATTTGCACTTATGAGCAAGCGATCCCAAGATGATGTCATTCAAAAATTTAAGGCAACTTGACTCCAGTTGTACATGATATAAGTGAAGATCAAGAGCCAGTAGTCTATTGCCGTTCATTCAATCCTATTTGTTCTCCTCTCTCCAAACTACACGGAAGTATCATATGCATAACCAGGTGCAGGACAACTCCTTTCCACTTCACCAAACAAACATATCAGACACCATTTGTCCTGATTCGGTAACTGTAGATGATTATACTTGGATTCGGATGAATATAGTTTGTAAATATGTCTTAAAGGCAATCATGTGATAACGACACTTCCATATGTATTGAGCATCACCACTGATATATGTATATATATATACTCTATGTATCAATGATCTGTAGTTGATAAGGTCATGCTGACACATATCCCTTGAATGGTATATGATTCAGTTGATGAATATGCTTCACAAGCCACGAGCATACATATGTTGTTCCCATAGTATGAACTTGTGGATGGAGAGATCACCGAGTTGCACAAACCAACTTTGAGACACAAAGATATTTTTTTCATTTGTTAGCGTAAAGTACAATGTAAATTTCATGTCATTGCTAGACTTCAAGTATCCGCATATTCCCAAGATGTGAATTAACCTCCTAAGGGTCTATTGGTGATGTCCGAAACGGTCAGCATACCAGATCATGTTGGACCCCTTTACCCTAGAGTGACCCAGGTTATAAATTCATAGGAGGCGCAAAGTGAATGCTTTGAGATGATGTTAGAAAACACTTTCTTCATCAAGTTCTCTTTGATTTCTAGATCAAATAGCACAAGGTGTTAACAATGGTATAATCATTTATCATAAACGAGTAAACGTGACATTTATTTAGAAATATGATGAAATGGGCATAGCGAGGAGCTTCAGCTGCAACCTTATGAGTTATGACAGTCGGGATACCAATCAAATAAGAGATCGTGTTGCTAGTCCAAGAAGGGGCTTCTATGTTTGTCGAGTGTGTTTATTGTCGTTGGGATGGCCAACTTTATGGCAGCCGGATACCAATCAAGGTGGACCCTCCCGAGGAGATGTGTGGCGCTGACATTCATGTGTCGAAAATGAACGGGAAGACTAGATGTCCGTTGGTACCCCCCCCCCCCCCCCCCCCCCCCCGATTATACATGAAGAGTATGTTTAGCCCTAAAGTCAGGACGTCTAGCTTCATCAGGCCCCGACTGAGCTAGCTCGGCCCCTAACCGAGAATGATGCGACAGTAGGGAATGTTGGACACGTAGCACAACCTTATTGAACGATACTCCGGAGATGGATGCAGAGTCTTTGCATAGTTCGTGAAGCCTCACCCTTTGAAACTGTATATCTGGATGATGTTGTAGCCGTTGTGGTCTCTCAGCATCGTGGTAGTGTAGCCACGGACCTCGTCCTCGATCAGCAACATGCTTGCCACCCCCAAGCCGTGGAGCATCTTGATGATGTCCGATTGCACATCACTATTCAGATCGACCTTTCAGATCACTATCATGGCGACAATATCGCTGACGTCATGGCAGGTATCCCGGTCCATCTCATCGGATTAGATGAAAGGATACACAATTTCCGATTCTAGATCCTAGAGAGGTGTCTCGTTAACCCCGCCGGTTGGTCTCTACTCCACCTTGGCGTCGAAAGCGCGAGCCCACCAAGCCAGCGCACGGTGTACAACACAAGGCGGTGTTTGTCGGCCGCACTCACCACCACCGGGACCGTTCCAATTAATTTTTGCACCCCAATGAGTTAAAGTAAATATAATTATACTAGACTTTTTTACTTTCGTAGATCTTATCATCATATTGTGTGGTTTTAACAAATATACATTGTATATTAATTAGTTAACATTGTTAACCATACAATATTTTTCTCAGTTTTTCCGTTATATAGTTGAAATTTATATCATTGAAAATATATTTGAGTTGTGGAAAAAGTTTTTCCTTTGTGAGATATTATCCTTAACAAGATACAAAACCAATTTAAATGTGAAAAAAAAACGCATGTCTCCTTGATTTTGTTTTGCATTTGATGAATTATGTAACATATATGTATATTATTTTCAGAATGTCATTCGCTACTTTTATTACTATTAATTAGTTTGGTAGAGATTCCAAAGCATACAACTTAGCAAATGTCTTGACAGAAGTGTGAGTATAAATAATACAAATTTCTAGAGTATAAATTGAACAGTTGGCATGATTATTTTTTCTTGATCATTGTGTCTTACAATTACCGTGGATTCAGTAGTAAGTTGATAATATGTTGATAATGCTCAATGTTGGACGTTTGTGGGTTGTCCGTAATAAGCTGACAATTGAATCTAAAATTATCAAACATCATGCTGACCTTGTCTACAAAAAAAAGTCAAGAATATACCTCATCTACAAAATGATCATCTTCTTAACAACTACACCCTGCAGAACCGAGCAAGCCTATGATGGATGCCTAGCAATCTAGAAGGGAATATACACGACTCTCGCTCCAAGCAACGCACCTGATGTTGTTGATTCTTGATGTTTCGTCCGGTTTGTTATATAATGGTCCGGTTTGATCCTCCTATCTAGTTCGTCATTTCGGTACGTTGTCACCGTGTACTCGCAGCATTATATAAGTTGTGTAGAACCTTTGGGCTTTACTAATTTAAATTGGGCATCTCAATATATCTTTCATACTCCCTCCGTTCCTTTTTATAAGGCCTGTAGTTTTCTCTTTAAAGTCAAACTTCACAAGATTTTAGAAAACAACTATCAATATTTTAAATACTAGGAAAATAAAATGTAAAAATATACTTCATGATGAATCTAAAGATACTGATTTCATATTGTGAATGCTAATAATATTTTGTAAAATCTTAGTCAAATATAGTAAAGTTTGACTTTTCAGAGAAAACTATAGGCCTTATAAACAGGAACACAGGGAGTATAATAAAAAAGTTATACCTATTCTACAACCGGATGCAGTAATATTAACTTGATCAAGGTAGTACATTGGTACGAATGCAGAACATTTCATTGCCTTTAAAAATAATTATCCCTCCGATCCAAAAAGGTGTCGTTTATTTTGTACTAGGGGGGACACTTTTTATGGATCGGGAGTACCATCTTTGTTAGCTGACAAACGAATGGATGTGGCTTTCTAATACGAAATGTACATTAGGGTTGAGGTAGTACTAACCAATTAACTTGATAAGATAGTACGGAACAAACAAACATTAAGAAGCACGTGTGCCTGCGATTCGCATTCATCTGACAGATTTCAGTTTTGTCTAACTTAAATACGTTGGTATGCAACCGAATTATTGCCACATAAGAGCCGTCCAAAAAAAGTACCAGCCTAGATTGACGGCTACAAAGTTGATGATGGTGGAGGCCAGTCGGGAAGTTTTGGGCCAGCTGATGACGCCGGCATTTGGCGTTGGATGAATAATTGTTAGACCCTCGTCGAACAGAGTAAGTCTCTGTGACTCTGTTAGACTTTTAGTCTATGATAGATGCTAGATAGATTCCACAGCTGCAATTACGGAATGAACATGACATCACATATACGCAACAAAACCTGTTTCCAATTAACATACCGCTCTACAAAATAAGAAGCTGCAGCCCAAGTCTTCCGCAAAGGTACAACCCTTTGATGGTCCGATCCTGCCTACTGAGATACATTCGCAGAGACAGACATTCTTGCCCCAAGCAGGCCACAGAAACGGCAAGGAAGCTCGTTGGATTTCTTCCGTTTATCACCTCGGTGCCAACGAGCGAGAGCTCATGGAAATATGGTAGTTGCTGCTCCTCTGTTTGCGATACGAAGAATAGACATCACCATACTGGTGGCTCTCCTCGTTCGGGTCAGCAGAGGCTCCGAGGCCCAGCCGGCCGCTTGACCCCGGTTTGCTATCAACCGAGCCATCAGCACGCATCCCCGTCTCAGGATTTACATGCAAGCTGGCAGGGGGAGGGATGCATGCGCCTCCCTTGCGGGCGGGAAGCTCCCTCTCATAGTCGTCGTAATCATCGGGCTCGCCTTGCTTCATTGGACCTTCCGAAGGGTTTACCTCACCAATCTCCTTGAAGAACTTCGTTACACGCTCAAGAATATCGGACTCTGCAACTGTTGATGGCGGGATGACCGTGGGGATGTCGAGCGGGCTCAGGGGAGAATATGGCACCCCACTCCCGATTTGCATCTTTCGGACCATTCCTGGAATGAGGCCAGGGGGGAATAGTGGATATGGAGGTGGATTTAGATCATTTGTAGTAGCTGGAGCAACACTTTGAGGTAGCGCAGGGGGAGTAAAGATGGTTGCATTGGCAAAGATCCTGGAAAAGCAGTTTGGCCTAGAGGAGGGTAAACACCGGCAGGAAGTTGGTTTGCTGGAAATTGTGCAGAAAACACAGGTTGGGGTGCACCAGAAACAGGATAAGTTGCATTCTCCTTCTCTGGCGGAGCAGAGGACCATTTTGAGGGCGGCTTTGCTGACCCTGGAAATATATCCATCAAACATACTTAGATTTACCTCCAACAAGCAAAAGGAAAACGCAATGCATCATAAAAGCCATTTGCAAGTGTATATATAGTGTAACACTCGAGAAATTAATTTATAGTGTAACACTCAAGAAATTAATTCATAGAATACAGAAAACAAGGCTAAATTCATCGTGAATCATTTTCCAGTTTATACATAAATACATATAGCAAATACTGTGGACCTGATAGATATAAAGGATTTTAGTCCAGAAATTACTGGATCGGTCTCAGTGGTGACATAGTAACTTTGATATTATCTTTCTCTATAGCCTGGCAAACCATTTACATATTCCAAAGCTACCCGCCTATAAAGTTTGTGGGCATTAACATATCGCTACTACAACGAAATTATCAAATAGAATGATCAAAATCCCATAGGTTAGATACGCCTAAATCACAGCAACCCCATTTATGTGAAAGTTAGAAACCTAAAAGCTTCTCACTAGTGGAAAACATACCTTTGGTCTAGGGCCAGAATTGGCTCTAGTCCCGGGTGGCTTTCCATCCCGGACTAGAGAGGGGCACTAGTCCCGGGTCAATGGCGACGAGGCCGGATAGCACTGGTCCCGGGTCGAACGGGACCTCTGGTCCCGGGTCATAATACAGCCCGGGACTAGAGGGGTGGTGGCAACTGTTCGCCTGGCGCCAGCCCCTCTAGTCCCGGATCGTAATACCGCCCGAGACTAAAGTTCCGAACGGTTTGCCTCCCGCGCGCCCAAGCGATCAAAACGCACGGGAACCGCAATTACTACAGTAACCGCGGCATTTCTCTTCCTCTTCCTCTCCCTCTTCTCTCTTCTTCCATCCCCATCCTATCCCCTCCACCATGAATCCTGCAACACCGATCACTCGCTACGGGCAGGTGCTTGCACATGGCAGCACCTATCTCAATGTTGTGTACACGAACGACAGCGCTAAGGTGCCGGGTTTTCTTTCCGATTTCGAGTATTGGCTTCATGAAGCTCGGGAGCGAGACAAGTTCATGGGCCTTGATCTCGAGTACACTGCCGATCAAAGAGATGTTGCCGTCATCCAACTTTGTTTCAAGAAATATGTCATGGTCTTCCAGTGGGCAACGTAATATAAAAACTTGTCTTAGTTTTAAATTGGGGCTTATTTTCTTTGTTGATTCATAGGGATAGGAAAATTGCATAGGATAGCAATTTCTCTTTGACTGTAGTGAAAGAATTATATATATTGACCAAAAATGAAAGTTGCATATTGGCCATATCGTCGTGGGAGAAAACATGTCTTTTGATTCATAGGTGAAAGTTGCATATTATACTTGATCTAAAATTATACTTGTTATGATTCTTAGTATATACTTGTTATGTTTAATTCTTATTATACTTGTTAAAAATATACTTGTGCCGAAATATACTTGTTATGATTCTTGTTCTAAATTATAATTGTTATATATGATTCTTATTATACTTGTTGTTATGATTAATTCTTATTATACTTGATTTAAAATTATACTTGTTATTATTCTTATTATACTTGTTGTTCTAAATTATACTTTGTTGCAGCAGTATTTAACATGTGTTCCATTTTGTTGTTACAGTAGTGACAAGCAATGTCCAATACTCATGGATTTTCTTCGCAGCGGCATACACTTTGCTAGCGTTGATATAACGAATGACAAGATCAAGATGAGACGCACCTGGGGTCTTGAGATACCATCTTCCTGCCACATTGATCTCCAGGACTTGTTCAGGCTTGACAATGACAAGACTGGAATGGCTGATATGGCAGTCGCCGTGATCGACGAGGACGAGTACGCTGATATGAAGATAGGATTCCCTAAGAAGCAGCACGAATTTTGGGAGAAGACCCCACTTGACGCTTGCAACATTGAGTATGCAGCAAGAGATGCGTACGTTGCATACGAGGTGTACCGCAAGATTAGAATCATCAACTATGGGCAGCGTCACCTCGTACCGCCACCAGTGCCCCATGGGTCTCCTGCTTGGGGTATTCTGATCCGGAGGACGATTAGTACTAGTGTTTGCAATGGCAAACACTTTATCTCTAATATTATGTAGTGCTTGAGGGTCTCCTCATCTAGAAGAGAGTAGTGTTTGCAGTTTCATATATATGGGTATCTTCAATTATGCAGTACTTTCTGTAATGGTTATCTGAACTATTATTTCTATTAATTATGTCCCTGTTGTTTAAGTATGATATATGTGCAAGCATTGTGATGCCAAAAGTTTATTATTATTTAAATTCAATATTATTTGAATGCAATATTAGTATTACTTATTTATTTTTGTTTACTCATATAATTGTTCAGATTTACAAAATAAAGACATATTATTTGTCATATTTCGAGTTACGAATTTATAGATATAAATTATTCAAATTAAACGCAAAAGGCGAAAAAGTTTATCATTATTTAAATTCAATATTATTTGAATGCAAGATTAGTATTACTTATTTATTTTTGTTTACTCAAATAATTGTTCGGATTTACAAAATTAAGATATATTATTTGTCATATTTTGAGTTATGAATTTATAGATATAAATTATTCAAATTAAATGCAGAAGTCAGAATTTCGTAGGGGCCTCTAGTACCGGTCTGTGATACGAGCCGGTACTAGAGGTCCGTGGCAAACAGCAGCAGCGCGGGGCCGCGCGAGCACCTCTAGCACCGGCTCGTAGCACCACCCGGTACTAGAAGTGGAGCTTTAGTACCGGGTCATAGGACGACCCGGTACTAATGTTCCCACTATATCATCTTCCACCACCCGAGAGCATCTCCATTTTGCAGCTCGAGTTCATCACCATTTTCTCCATTGTTTCTCTGTCATGAGCTCGAGTTCATCTCCATTTTCCTCCACGATTTGTCAAGATTAACGGCACCCATCTTTTCAAGGGTTAGCAATTTGATCCTTTCATCCGGCGTTCCTCATTTTAGCTCATTTTCATACTAGCTTAGCTCATTTCATTTTTTAGGTGCTAGCTAGGTGTTTGATGAAATGCCTAAGTTAGGGAGTTCATTTTTTTATATGCAATTTGAGCAAAAATTAAATTATGATTTGTGTGTTCTAGTGCCGTGCTCACCGCCGTTGATCGCCCGCGTTGTCCCGTCACCGGCACCACCTCGGTAAGCCTCTTTTTTAAAAAAAATATTTCAAAACATTAATGCATAATTATTATTTGTGTAATTTTATTAGTTGTATAATTGTTTGTTATATATATAGTGCCATGGTTTTGACACCTGACCACACCGGCTCTCGTCCGCTCTATTATTCGGATGTGGTATGATTGTTTGTTATAACTATATATTTGTTTCATTTCGTGTTTATGACAATCATGCCGACCAACTTGACATAGATATATTTTTATCTAGGAGGTAGTTGAACCGGAAATTCCAACCGACCCTATTGTCGAGTTTTTTATAAAAGAAAACAATGATTTGAAAGCAAAATTGAAAAGAAGTGAAGATCTTCGTCTCCAATGCATAGAAGAGAAGATGAAATTGGAGTTCAAGCTTGCCGACATCGTCGCTGAACACGAGTTCAAACTTGCCGACATCGTCGCTGAACAGGAGTTCAAGCTTGCCGACGTCGTCGATGCTCACGAGATCAAGATGGATGCAATACGCTTGAAGATTAAAAATATTAGAAATTATGCCATTAGTCAAGAGGCTTGGTATCATTATGTTGTTGGTTCAATAATTACCTTAGTTGCGATTTTGATCACATTTGTTGTTGGAATTAAATTCTTTGGATAGTTGTATGTTGCTTTAAATGTATGTTTTATGAGAACTATGTAATACATTTGGTCACTACTCTACTTTGGTTTTAATGTGATGAACTTGTATTAATGAATATGGTCAGTTATGTATTATGTTCGTTTACCGTAATGGGTTTTAGCATCGTGATCTGAAAAAATGAGTGGAGAATTTGATCAAACACCTAGGTAGGGGAGGGAGAGGGCAGCACCTTAGGGAGGGGACGGAGGGCGGTGTGGAGCCTCCTTATATATAAACAAAAGTTAAAAGAAAAAAACTGACCAAAACACACGGTTTCCCCGTCATACAGCCCAACGGTGCCTCATGAGTAGGGGTGTAAACGGATAGGATAATTTCCGTACCGAATCCATCGCCGAATCCGTTTTAAAGAATCCATATCCGGTTCCGAAAAAATTGCCGGATAAGGATATCCGATTCCGAACTGAACACCCGGATACGGTATAGGATATGGTATGAAAAATAGCATCCGAATATGGATTATCCGAATATTAGTTAGGATTATCCGATGGTTATAATCCGAATAATCCGATTTTCTACCTAAATGTCTAAACTAATAGAGCATAATTTGTATTTAGTGAGTTGTGGAGCTCATTTGTTGAACAACGACTCCCTTGCATGGTCATTCTACATACTATGGAGTATAACTTTGTTAGATTATTATGTTGTTGAGCTATTATTTTTGAGTATGTGGCTTGATGATATACATTGCGCATACCGATCCGACTAATTTTCTTTTCACCCCGAATCCGCTCCGTTTCCGTTCCGAATCCGTGATTATATCTATCCGCCCCCGAATCCGTAACCGTTCATTATCCGATCCGATCCGAATCCGAGAAAAAAATATGGTAAAGGATATGGTAGAAGCAAAATCCGATCCGATCTGATCCGTTTACACCCCTACTCGTGAGTGACTGCATATCAAATGCACCGTTGGGCTGTATGAAGGGAATCCGAATGCTTTGTATACTACAAATCATCGCGTGGTCGTGAGACGGCAAATCGGCCTTCAATCCAGACAGCGGCAAGACGTCTCTGATGATCTGCAACCGTCCGAACAAGTGTTGGGGATGTTGCTAATCATCAGAGATCCTTGCCGCTGCTTGGATCCGACCGAGGGGAGGGTTCACCTTCAGCCTCCGCCCGGGAGGGGGGCTATATATAGAGTTATGTGGCTCACGAAGAAACACACGGTTCTAAAAATCTAACGGCTCATAAGCCCTCAAAAGAAACACACCCCTGATCCAACTGCTCACAAGCGTTTGAAAGAAACACACGATCCGTGTGATTCTTTAGTCCCGGTTGGTGTTACACCAACCGGGACTAAAGGCGGGTCAGTCACGTGTCCTCCCCCAGCGTTGCCTATATTAGTAAATGTATTTTTAATTCAAACTATATTAGTTAATGCATTTTTAATTCAAACTATATTAGTTAACCCATTTTTAATTCAAACTATATTAGTTAATGCATTTTTAATTCAAACTATATTATTAAATGTATTTTTAATTCAAACTATATTAGTTAACCCATTTTCAATTCAAACTATATCAGTAAATGCATTTTTAATTCAAACTATATTAGTAAACAGAAAATGGTTTTGAATTGCTTATTCAAATTCAAACACTTTTCATGTTGAACTTGTTGTCAGATTCAAAAGTATGTAGAAATTATACAAATTCATATCCAAATACATTTCAAACATTTGGCGCAAAAATTTGAAAGTTTGGTGCGGGAGAGCCAAAAAAAGAACCTCTAGTACCGGGTGGTGGCTCCACCCGGTACTAGAGGTCTATTTGGGCGCGCAGCTGAGCGGCGTGGGCGAAAACCTTCTAGTACCGGGTGGTGCCACGGCCCGGTACTAGAGGTAACCCTCTAGTACCGGGTGGTGCCACGGCCCGGTACTAGAGGCCCTGGCCTATAAATACTAGTCTTCCACCCAGGGCCGAGCCACAACCCGGGAGAACTTCTATTTGCCTCGCGAAGCGCTGCCAAATTTAGCCCTCGCCGCCGCCGCCATCTCACGCCCTCCTCCTCCGTCGCCGGCCCGCCCCCTCCTCACTGCCGGCGCCCTCCTCCGCGGCCGGCCCGCGCCCTCCTCCTCCACGCGCCGCCGAGCCCTCCCTCCTCCTCCTCCACGCGCCGCCGCGCCGGCCCTCCTTCTCCGCCGCGCCCACCTCCTCCTCCTCCACACGCCGCCGCGCCCTCCTCCTCCTCCACCACGCGCCGCCGAGCCCTCCTCCTCCTCCACCACCGCCTCGACAGCCGCGCGCCGGCGAGCTCGCCGCCCTAATACAGTATGGTTAGAAATTAGGTTAGGTACTTTTTTTTTGTGTTAGAAATTTTAGGGTTAGATTTTTTTGTGTTAGAAATTTGCTATGTGTAAATTTAGGGTTAGATTTTTTTTGTGTTAGAAATTTAGTGTTAGAAATTTAAATTTTTGTGTTAGAAATTTGCTATGTATAGATTTAAATTTAAATTTAGGGTTAGAAATTTAAATTTAGTGTTAGAAATTTAGGGTTAGAGATTTAAATTTGCTAAGTGTAAATTTAAATTTGCTATGTAAATTTAAATATAAATTTAAATTTAGGGTTAGAATTTAAATTTGCTAAGTGTAAATTTTGTGTTAGTAATTTCAATTTAGTGTTAGAAATTTAAATTTAGGGTTAGAAATTTAGGGTTAGAGATTTAAATTTGCTATGTATTAGTGATACTTTTTGCAAATTTCTAAGTGTAGATTTAAATTTGCTATGTATTTTTTTAGTGTTAGAAATTTAGTGCAGATTTAAATGTGCTAACATTGTTTTATATTTCTTTTGTATTAGTTAAGCCCAATGGATGACTTCAACAGCAGACACCTTGAAAATGAGGTGTTCGACATTATACGTGAACCCGTGGGGGGAGCAGAAGCCGGTGGAACAGAAGATGGCTCCGAATTTTTGAACGACTCCGGTCCGGGAATGGAGGAGGAACAAAGCGACGAAGCGCAAACGAGCATCGAGTGCAATGACAACTCGCTAATTTGTGCACCTCCGCAGTCTGGCGAGGTATATTAAGCCTCTGTTGATCAGATGGAATAATTGATTACTATATGTATGTATTAACACATATTTTTTTAATTTTTAGACCTCCGCATCGGCCCAATCTGAAACTAAACGAGGCCATGCCAAAGGGTTGGCCGCAGATGCGCATCTCATAATTGAGGCCGTCGCTGCAGATGGCAAACCTACGGAGCCCAAGGCGAACGCATCTAAATTTGTGCATCAATGCGGAGTTGTTGTTAGGGACAATGTTCCGATCAGCATTCAGGAATGGAATGAGCCAAAAAACTTAGAGGGCGCCATAAAACCTAGTTGGGTCACCGACAGAACTAAAGATGTGCTTTGGACAAGCTCATAGCAAAGTTCACCCTACCGGTGTTGGATTGTACCGAAAGGACACAAGCCATGACGAAAAAAGTCAAGCATTGGGCTCTGAAGAAGATGGCTGAACAATTCAACAATTACAAGAACAGATTATACCGTGATTGGCAATCGAAAAAGAAAGCTCCAGATTTCACTGGGACACTAGAGAGGCAGCGGCCTCACTGGAAGGCATTTCTGGAATACAAGGAATCAGAATTAGCTAAGGAAAGATCGAAAAAGAATAAGGAAAATGCAGCGAAAAAGAATATCACCATAAGATGGGGGCAGGTGGCTACATAAGTGCCGAGCCTAAGTGGGGTAAGATTGAGGCTGAGCTGCGCAATAAAGGGATCACTCCAATTACAGATAACTGGCCCCGTAGATGCAGAAATTGGATTCTTGCGCATGGGGCGGAGTATGACATGGAAACAGGGGATCTAATAGTTGATGAAAAGAAAGAATATCCCATACCCCGGAAGCAAATTGTTGATGCAATCGCCGATGCTCGAGAGGGAAAGTTTCATTCCCGACCGAGAGTACGACGAGCTGACAAAGGTTTGTTATAACTATATATTTGTTTCATTTCGTGTTTATGACAATCATGCCGACCAACTTGACATAGATATATTTTTATCTAGGCCCTCGGTAATAAAGAAAAAGGAGGACGAGTTCGAGGCATTGGAGTTGTGCCATGGGATCAAGGGTTTCCTGAGGACCGTGAATCTTATAGAAGCCGAGCAAGAGCAAAGAAGAGGAAGGAGCAGGAGGAATCAGACCGGTTGAGCAAACTAGAAAGTATGGTGAGCCACCTTCATCAGCAAACGGATGAAATGCGCGAGCATGGGGCAACTCGTCAGCTGCAGGAAGGTGCTCCAACAGGTGGTCCATCTCAACTAAGAAGCAGCGTGGCTTCCACGGGCGTTGGTGCTGATGAGCCATCGAAGGGAACCTTCCCCGTGGATTATATCACTGAGAAGACAAGTTGTGAGCTACATGGGGCTATGAGCAACTTATCCGTGAAGGCGGCGGAGGGCTATGCTTTACCTTGTGAATCTACAGCACTGTATTTGGGCAATGAGATTCCAGATGGCTTTGCTCGTGTCGGCATGGATCAAATTCACCCCGGATTTGAATCACTCGAACTTCAAATCCCTGGAGGTGATGATGAGAGGACACTGGGAGATGTCCAGGGTGGACTCATTCTATGGCCCAAGAAATACATCGTGATTCCAGGTTGGACGGCGCCAAGGCCACCATCGCCTCCAAGTCCACATGATGACGACTTGGACGACCACCATAGCACGAGTCCATCTCGATCTTCGCCGCCGCCTCATCAGACTCCTCAGCCGTCTCCTCCGCCGCTGCCTCGGCAGACACCTCAGCCGTCTCCTCCGCCGCCTCCGCCCACTAGGAGCAACCAGTCGACGAAGACCGTCGTTTCGGCACTAATGGGTTTCCGTCGCGACCGATCGCCGGTACCCCGACAAGAGCCCCTCCCAAAAGTACCGAAGGTTCCTCCCCCGAGACCTTGGGAAAGGACTGTAGAGGAAAACGTGGCAGCCGTGGCAGCCGACGTTAAAAGACAGATGGCACCGAAAAAGCCCCCGCCGAAGCAAGTATATACGGGAGATAAAAAAAAGTGGGCTACAGACTTTCTTAATCATCCATCGCAATTTGAGATAAATAGGAAAGATGACTATGCACGCTGTCTGCGTAGAATTAGCTCCAGCAAGACGACAAGTACTAGTGACAGCGGGAAAAGAAAAAGAGACGTTGCCCAGCTCGGAGCACAGTCAAAACAGTCGATCTCCCCGCTTAAGGTGACCACTGATAAGGGCTCCACGCGAGCGGCGAACACTGATGAATTAGCCTACCGCGCGAAATTTGCTGCAGAAGCTGGTATGTCGAGTTCCCCTCCTTTTGCATGTTGATAAATGGACCTGGAAATACGGGAAGTCTCTAGTGCCACGGGACCAGATCGAGTTTCTACCAACACAAATGCGAAGACTGCATGAGTGGTACATGGATGTCACAAAGGAAGGTCGATTAGTGCTCCTTGTGCAAGTTACAGGAGAACATTACATAGGTAAAGATGAGATAATGGTTTATCTTGAAGAACTCTATCAGTTATACCAGCTTGACTCCCTGGACTTGAGTATCGTCAGTACCTATTGTCTGTAAGTGATTCAATTCATTTATTTCTAAAATAAAGTCTATAGCTCAGCTCGGTCATTGCTTGTTCTAATTATGCTCACTACGCTATTATGCAGAATGAAGAGTGATGAATGTGACAGAAATAGAATATTTGACTTTGGGTTCGTTGACCCGGTCCGAGTTAATGAAAAATTGCTACGGGATTACCCCGACGAAACGAAGGCCAACTTGTTTAGGTTCATACATAGGCAAAATTATAAAAGGAAGATATTGTTTCCTTACCACTCCAGGTAATTAAGAGTGTTACTGTCTTGTACACATTAATTTTTGCTTACTCGATGTTAAGTGTGACTGATTAGTTACTGACATATATAAACGTGCGCAGCGACCATTACATTCTGCTAATCATTCAAGTTGATGATGCAAGAGTTGGCATCCTCGACTCATTGCATTGGCCCCAAGAGAGGTACCAACCAATTATGGATGTCCTCCAAAGGTATTTTCTATCGTACTATATCGGTCTCTTTAATTTGTTCAATTCCTGAGATATCAAATAACTAATTAATAACTCATTTATTCATTTGTTTGCCGGGTAGCATTTGGAAAGAATTCAGAAAGAGGACAGTAGGTGAATTTAAAGAGGAGCTTAGTTTTTATCCTGACAAGGTAAGTAGTACGAGCTAGGTTCGCGCATCTTTTTAATTCAAATTTCAATACCATCATACCATGCTTGATTATTATTTGATTGAAATCTATTCTCGTAAAGAACTGTGAGAGGCAGCCACCGGGGACCAATTTGTGTGGATACTTCATGTGCCAGTGGATTCGCCGGGAGGTCTCTAAGCGGACCCACAGAAATTTCTAGACGTAAGTGAACAAAATATATTCACAGTTTTATTTTATTACCATCAATTGTGTTGAGTGTCTAATTTCTGTTATGATGATTGATATTCGCATTGTTCCCCTTCTTTTATAGATGGATAGCATGCGGAGGAACTTGGAACTAAAGGACATCTTTCGACCACTTCAAGAGGAAATTGTGGGATTTTTGGTCGACTATGTCATTAAATCAAAGGGAAAATACAATGCCGTCGACGGGTCCAGGAAATGATCTCCATGTAATCGAACAGACTGGTTCTAGTCCCCGGTCGACCTCTATGTAATTAGTACACGGGCTCGAGTCCCGGTTGTAATTAATCGAATAGCGGGCTCTATTCCCGGTTGTAATCGAATAGACGGGATCTAGTCCCGGTTGTAATCGAATAGACGGGCTCTAGTCCCGGTCAATTTCTCATAAATATTTCTTTTATGAATATTTTGATATGCTATATTTAATTTTCTGATTTGTAATTAATTAACCTTATATTTTGCAAGATTAATCGTAGTTTTTATATTCAATAAGCTGGAGAAACAAAAAAGGCAGAGGCCGCCACGTGGGGACCCTCTTGTCCCGGGTCGTATTACGGCCCGGAACAAGAAGTCCTCAGCCAGGCGCTCTGCCACGGCCCCCGCGTGGACCTCTCTTGTACCGGGCCGTAAGCCAACCGGTACTAGAAGGGAGCCTCTAGTCCCGATTGCCGCGTCCCGGGTGGCCAACCGGTACCAAAGGTCCTTACCACCCGGGACGAGAGGCCATGTTTCCACTAGTGTCTAAACACACATGAGAAAAAATAATTATAAGCACCTAGAGAGAAAAGTATGCTTAGTAGAAGAGGGAGACAAGGAAAACCTGAATAGCTTGAGGGATCTGGTGAAACATGCTGTGGTGCTGAAGGATATGACACCCCACCTTTCATCTCTCTTTCGAGGCTAGCAACAGTTTCCTGGTCATAGACTTCCTTCGAACCCCAGAACTGCAAGATTTTCTCAAGGCGAGTCTGGTTGTCATCTTTACTCAGTGGATTATTATAAATCTTTGCAAGCATGGAGCCCAGCACAGATTGAAAAGCAACAGCCTCATTGTCAAGGTCCTGAATATTAGTTCGTCTTTGTAAGCTGTAGCATATGGAATGTGTTAAGAAAAGCACCGCCAATACATTAAATATACACAATTAAACACCATGTGCAATTTGGAGCTGTAACATACTAGATTCAATCAGAAATAGTGCAGAACAAGCTATAGAAATCTACTCTGTTATTCTGTTAGATGCATCATACATGCCGGGTATCATGAAACATTAGACGCTTTTCCGATACCGTCATCATGTTTCTATTAGTATATCATCTTTTACAACCTGACTTTGCTACGGCTGATGTCTTGCCAAATCAATCACATTCCATATTGTAATGTTTAGTTATAATAAGCCCTTTTAACAGATGGATAGGCAAAAGCTAAAGCAAAATAGCCTTCTGAGATGCATAAGTTTCTCAATGACTAAATACATAGATTTAGCAGAGACATTTCCATCTCTAAACATGAAAATTCACAAATATTTAAGTCACGTTCATGACTCCTGAGCTATCTTCCTAATACAAACATCACACACGGTCTGGTGAGCGCTGATACAAAACATGTACGTACACAACATGCACCAAGCTGAATGGGCCTTTGAGATTTCAAATTTTTTTGAGACACTAATTGGGAAAGCCCAATAAAATCCAACAGTCTTAACGGCCTAGCCCAAATTTGTGGAGGCGGCGATTTGGGTAGCAGGTCTAGATGAACCTATTATGTAAAACATTTTTATATTTTTTTCAAAATGTCAAAACATTCCAAAAAAAAATTCGGATATACATTAGAACATTTTGTGTTAGCACAAAAAATGTCGTGGAGAAAAAACATTTTTTATGACCTGTGCAAAAAAGACAAAAAAAATGTCTCGTACGAAATCATTTTGGAGCTTTCGAATTTGTCTATTTTGCACAGGTCAAAAAAATGTTTTTTCTTCATGTAACTTTTTGTGCTAACATAAAATGTCTTGAACTATATACGTAAATTTTATTTTGAATTTTTTTGACATTTCAAAATTTGCTTTTTTGGGCAGTGAGTGTATCTGCACCTGCTACCCGTTATAGATTTTCGCAAATTTGTTTGTATCTAACATGATTTAGTGTATAGATACATGCAAATTTAAGCTAAGTTGAGACATTCTTTTGTGAACGGAGTGAGTACTAATACTCTCGAGCTGACCAGAGTCAGTTGTCTGCTAGTGCGACTTTAGCCATTTTCGATTCGAGCTCGAAATGGGGGAGAACAATGAGCACTTATAGAAGCCAAAGCCATACGAAGACAGGCAGGAGACTACATCAATCGGTTCGTCCATTGCATCTCGGCAGTGACACGCGCTACGGCCGGTAAGCGACGAGCCGGCGGAAGTTTCGCCCTGGCCTTATAATTACCTGCCGGTGCAACTTCTTCCCGTCGATGAGTCGATGACCGAAGCGCTTGCGTAGGAGCTCTAGCTTGTCCTGCACTCCTTATCGCATCAGCCCATCTCCGCCGGTCGACATCACATGCAGGAAAAGAAACGCCGCACAGGAGTCTCAGGCACGCCACGTACGTGTGGTATGGGTCAACATGAGACATGACCCACTTCGATATCCTTTGGTTTGCCATCGTTATCTAGAACATGACATGAGCGCTCACGTAATTCTGGAGGCCAGATCAGAAGGAGATCGAAGAAGAAACGTCGCTTGTTTTTTCATCCTTCTGTGCAGTGTGCACACGCTCCTCACGCACAACTCGATGCATAAAACTCCAGGTTTTTTTTTTAGAAAAAGGGCAGTCTCAGCCTCTCCATCGATGGATGCATATGGCCTAATAAAACTCCAGGTTGTATACATACATCTCAAAATGCCTGCATCTAAATTGTAATCGCAGTTTTTCGGCACATTAATATATACACATTTTTCACAGAATTTTATGTTCGCAAGATGAGTACCTATAAATAAATTGTATTTCTTTTTTTACTTTTTAAAATACGATTTTCAACAGCTGGAGCATCCGCTGCTACGAGGTTAAAAAGATTTCCGCCTACCGCTAGCATTTTGTCACTTTGTATTGATGGGATATGGGGATCACATTCACATACGCATTGAATCTAATGGTGGTAAATAGATAGAGTTGGCATATTATTACCCATCACATACGGCGTATTCTGTACTACTAATGGTAGGCTCAGGCTGGTCGCGCCGTAGAGACACTTGTTGAAAGAGTAAAAACGGTCAAGATCTCATGAGTTTGAATTATATATGTTGGACCTTTATTATTACCAAAAGCAGAAGAGAATATTATTATTACATGACCAAGCATAAGGCAGTATATATATAGAATATTTACTGCTCAACAATGTTTGTAGGAGTGCGATACTACGAAGAGATCACCCGGAGTTTAATTTGAGCACCATGCATGGGACGCAACATCAACACGGTATGCGGCGCATGAGTATATGCTGGTGCGACCTCAAACTCGAAACGTTGAAGGATCATGCACAGTGCCATCTTGGCCTCAAGCAAGGCGAAGTTTTGTCCGATGCAGATCCGTGGGCCCCAACCGAAAGGCAAAAAGGCTCCTGGGTCCTTGGACGCCTTGGCGATCCCCTCCGCGAATCTATCAGGCCTGAATTGGTGCACATCGTCTCCCCAGATGCCTGCATTGTGATGGATGTGCAACACAGGCATCTCGAAGATTACGCCGGCTGGGTACTTGATGCCTCCGATCTCGATCTCCTTGTATGTTTGTCGGCTTAATGGAGAAGCCGGTGGGTACAAGCGGAGAACTTCATAAAGAATCATTGTCACCTACACAACATGTTAATAAGATATTGCACCTCTAGTTTTATGGAGTTGTAAAGAATCATGTACGTTCGATCGATACTCACAGTTTTGAGTCGGCTGACACCCTCGTAATCGATCTTATGTTTCCCAAACAGACGAAGAACCTCCTCCCTTGCGCGGTCCTGCCACTCTGGGTGCATACCAAGTACAACAATTGTCCATGTGAGCAATACCGATGTTGTCTCCATTCCTGCAAAATAGAACAACTTGCACTCCTCGATGACCTCTTCGGTTGACATCCCTCGGACGGATTGGCCATTTGCATCTTTGTCTGTCATGTTTGATTCCAGCAGTAAGCCGAGTAAGTCATGTTTTTTGGTTTCTCCTTCCTCAATTGCTTGCATCCTGTTGGCAATTAGATCTCGCAGAATGGACTCAACCTCATTATTAATTTCACGCATCCTTCGGTTATTTTGGGTAGGAAAGTATCTAGAAACGACGTTGTAGTCACATTGTCAGTAGATGCAAAATGAGAAAACAAGTTTGTCAACAGAAGAATAATAATGCGGTTAGTAAAGTAGATAAGGTGATAATATTTTTTTTCAAATGTAGAATAGTTAAATTTTAAAAAATTATGTGCCACATATTTTAGGACATATCTCTGTATGAGCACTAATTAATGGACATTGATTAGTACTCCAGTAGTAGATGCAAAGTATTATAAAGGAATTGTAGTAGCAGCTCACATGTAACCGGGAATGAATAACTTGTGAAGGGCCTCCATGAACCGCACAGTCTGCTCAGACTGCAGCTGAAAAATCCTTCTTCCCTCGAGGTAACAGCTGCCGAAGGCGGTCCGTGAGATGACATCTCCCGTGAGGGTCTGGAGCTCCGAGGAGACGTCCACCTCCCAGGAGCCGTCGGGGCCAAGGGACTGCGTCCATCTGCCGACGAGCTCTTCGCAGCACGAAGAAAACGCCGGCAACATGAGCTGCAAAATCAAGCGAGCCAAGATGAACAACACGTACGCCTGTCGGTCCCAATTCCCAGCAGAGAAACAAATGAGCGCAGCAGGTACCTTGAGCTTCTCGGCATGGAAGGCGGGGTTGAGGATCCGGCGATGCTTGACCCACTTCTCGCCCTCGTAGCTCCCCACGCCGAGCGCGAGCAGCTTGGCCAGCGCCCCGAACTTGACCTTCTGGACGTGGCCGAACTTGCCGGACATGACCTCCCTCACCAGCCTAGGGTCGGTGATGGTCACCTTGGGGACGGGGCCGAACCAGGAGACGCACGGCGAGCCGTGCTCTCGGACGGCGCTGTGGATGAAAGGCATGACGCGGGCGCCGATGTCGTGGCAGCGCAGCGGCAGGGCCGGCTTGGCCCAGGCCTCCTTGTTCTGCCGGCCATTGTCGCTCGCGTCGCCGGTGAGGAAGCGGTACCGCGTGCCGCGGATGCCCTGCCCGCGGAGCGCTCGCTCGAGCCGCCTCGGCCGCAGCCAGAGCTGGTCTAGCAGCCGGGTGGCTGGCCACAGGAGCGCCAGGCCCAGGAGGCCGCAGGCTAGGTAGCTCCATGGTAGAGCTGGACTCGTTAGCGATCCAGGATCCATTGATCCTCCCTTGCTCCTTAGACAAGCGGGGCAGGGAAGACGACAGTGCGGTGTATACTTGGACCGGACTGGTACTGGTAATGCTGGATTCAGAGCTCTGGATTATATAGAAGTGTGGTTAGGATCATAAGGTCTTCTGTGCTTGTTTTTTTAAGTTTATCACACTGTAATTGATGATGTGGTCTGTGGAAATCTTGTACAGTCAGATGCCCACGGTAAATGCCAGTAAAAAGAAGCAATTTGCCGAGAGTGGCGTTTTGGAGGCCGAGCTATATGTAGCTCGGTTTTCAAAAAAAATTGAATCTAAATTTTTGTTTTGCAAAAAATTCCAAAAAAAAATCCTAGATGTAGATAAAGTCGAGATCTACTACTCTGTAAAGTTTCAAGGAAAAATTCGTATTATTTTGGGCTACACGAAAATGAAAAGTCTGGCAAAATTTCGGATTTTTCAGTCTGTGCACTGTTCATCGCTCCAGTTTTGCGATTTTGTCTTTTTTACCCAGGTCAAAATACAACGCTTTTTTCGTTAATATTTTGCACGGTGGTAGATCTGGATATTATCTACACTTGAGATTTTTATGGAATTTTTTGAAACAAAAAAAATGCAGATTTAATTTTTTTTGGAGAACCGAGCTACACATAGCTCGGCCTCCGTTTCAGGTTTCCGCAATTTGCCGGACTAGTCTTCCTGCAAAAATATTTAGCCGGCCGAACTAGTCACCAACCCCGCACGGTCTAGGTAATCATTTGCGAATGTTGTATCGTTTGCCCAGGTTTCAAAATGAAAATTGTATGCGTAGTAGATGTCATTCTCGCATCAGTTATTTTTAATGATGTAATTTGTGACTTTGTGGACATCTTTGACAGTCAGAAGCCGATGCATGGTCAAAACCTCGTTCTTAATGAACTTGCCAGGAACGTAACTAATTGACATAATTCTAAACAGTAAAAAGTAATTAGCCGAACTAGTCACGGGCACGACTTGGGTAGGATCTCACCCTAGGTGAGATCCATTTTTTTGAAAATTCAAAACATGTCGAAAAATTCCGAAAAAAATAGACAACACGCATCTATGTTACATATGCAACGTCAAAAATTGGTAGCTTCAAATTCGACTTATACTTAGAGAGGCAAAAAAGAGAAATTTCGGTGTGAATAGTGTCACCCAAATCTGACACTATTCACAGTGTAGTTTCTCTTTTTTGCCTCTCTAACTGTAGGTCGAGTTTTGAGCTGCCAATTTTTGGAGTTGTACGAGTCGACTGTAAGTATGTTGTCCATTTTTTTCAGATTTTTTTACAGTTTAAAAAAATAATTAAAAAAGTTGATCCTACGATCTGATCTCACCTAAGGGTGAGATCCTACCCAAGTCCTCCACAACTAGTCACCAACCCCGCACGGGCTAGCAATTTTAGTACAGATTAAATCGCATATCGCACACACATTATCGGAGCATCACTACACGGGGTGGGCCATCGCCACACGGTTAGAGTGAACTGTTAGATACTGGTACCATTGCACACAGTTTGTAGAAGGTAATCATTTGCGGATTTTGTGTCTTTCCCACGCAGTTCAATATGAAAATCGTACATGTAAAAGATGTAATCACAGATGATTAGTTATTTTTAATCGTATTTGTTTGGTGAGACATTGCACACGGTGTTTTTACCTAATCGTTTTTCGGGGATGATGCCAACGGATACGCTTAATTAATTTATCATGTGAGAATGGTTTACCAAGAGACAAAGCTAATTTCAGCAGATTTAATCAATTTAGCAAATAAACAACTTTTGAATCACAATTAAAGACGGTACATAGCACAGTTTCAGAATCACATTTCCATCGCGCGAACAGGCGACTCCCCCACCATCGCCGCCCCTCTGCTGCATCCATCCCATCCTCTCCGGCCGCCGCCGCAACCCCGCCACCACCCCTGGCCATACCGACGCCGTCGGAGCCCCCGATTGAGTCGTCGCCAGTTCCGCGATTCGGGAAATCGTCGGGCGACACCGCTCCTTCCCTGCCCTCTTCCGTCCCCATCCCGTAGGGCACCCCGCCTCCGCCCGTCGTGATGCCTGCCAGAGCGAAGGTTAATATTGTTCTTTATATCCATTTTCAGTCATGCATGAGAAATTATTTTTTATTTAAATTATTAGTTTGTAGATCCCATGGATGAGTGCTGGACATGGCATGGATAAATAAATCACTAAATTCATCTATTTTTTTATTTTTTTTGGAGTTGCGGACATGGCTGAACTATATGTTGTTTTGTTTGATGCTATGACACAATGAACTATGTAATAATGATGCGGATTGTTGATTTTTTTATTGTTAATTATGTTTGATTATAATTCATTTGATATGAGTGTGGTATTTTATATTTGTATGCATTTGTGGAGTAGAAAATGTTTTGCGGCTGCCCTATTTTAGGGCGCCCTATACGGTGACCTATTATTATTTTTAGATAGAGTTAATTAACAACCTAAAATTAATAAGGCCTACAAGTTCAACAGAATACATTACGTGATGCGGCATACAACTTAGCCATAATAACGGTGTCAGACTCCCAACCGGCTACACACACGAACCAGCACCTAAGGCGAACTCCTACTTGGTCGGCTTGAGGCGTAGATAAGCTTTAGCTTGGCCACCAGGTGCAGGATCATTGGCTTGTCCTTCGGCTTGGCATTGATGAACCAGAGATGCTTAAAGATCGAAGTTTTGAAAATTACATTAGCCAGGTGCTTGGTCGCTTTTTTATCAATGTTAAGTTCGTTACGGATTAGCCACAGCTTCCAAGACTGCGCCACGAATATCAACCAAAGAGAAATATGCAGTTGCCCTTCGATTGCTCCAGCCAGAGACATGTTAGGGTTACCATAGATGGTGAACATAGTAGGTAATTTGACTTTAAGAACGTCATACCCGTGCCACCAATCCAGCCAAGAAAATGTTCTTTCCTATTACAGAGCACGTGCTCTATTTTAGGGCAGCGATTGAAGATGGTCATTTTTTCATGCCCTAAAAAACACCTTTTCGGTGAAGTAAATTTACATCAAGTCATTTTTGTGCCCTAAAATATATCAGATATTGGAGATGACTAGTTGAATTTTGGCGTGGCGTCACGCCACGCCCTTGGTGATTTTTTTGTATAATATTTTTGTTTTTTGTGCAGCAAAATGTTAGCCAAAATTGAAGTGTTCTAACATGTTTTTATTTTTTCCAATGTAGGTACTGTGCATGCGTGGTAAAATTGAAAGTTGGAAGTTTCACATCTTAAATTTGTGCAATCTTGAAAATTAGTAAAATGCAAAGAAAGCTTAGGGATAAAATTTGTCTAGATTTCGAAATTTGGGTAAATTGGTAAGTTTTTCAAATCCACTGATTTCTTTACGTCTGTAGAATGATCAGTTTTGGAAGGCGTTTGAATGTTTGAAATATTCAAAAAAAAATTGAGATACAGTTGAAGTTACTGTTTTTGCAGCATTTAGTAGTTTTTGAAAGTTGTTTGAATGGCTTAAAACAATATATCTAAAGTGTTGGAAAATATGTAAAGCATGTGTTTTTTTTTCAATTATATTTATTTGGGAAAGAAGTTTACATTGTATTATATTAAAAAAATTAAGATTGTATTATTATGTAAAGCAGTGGAATTTGGTGCAGCGAAACGCCACCCCCGCTGTATTTAAAAATGTTGGAATTTAAAAAACCAAGGTAGTTCGAACAGTTTCTATTTTCTGAAAATTTAAAAAAAATGTTTTAGAAAAGGATGAATTTCACATAAATTTATCTGGTGCGGTTAAATATTTGTCGGCTGGAAATTATCGCGCTAGTTTTTTTTTTCTTTTTTATTTTGAATTGACAGTGGGCAATACTGTTTGAAAATACAATATGGGCATTTGTTAGGTCGTGTGGAAGGTTTGTTTATGCGGTTAAATATTTGTCGACTGGAAATTATCGCGCTAGTGTTTTTTTTTTTGAATTGACAGTGGGTAATACTGTTTGAAAATACATTAAGGTTTGTTTTTTTTGTTTTGAATTTGGAAGTACATTGATACGTCCATTTTGCATCACTATTTTATAGCATAATTTACTGTTATTCATTGATATATTTCATATTAAGATGTGTTACTTATGTTATTTTGTCTTATTTTGCATGTTTGATGATTATTGGATGATTAACTGCCGGAGTCAGATTTCAGCTGGAAAAAGCACCGTCAAACACTATATTTCTGGAGCTCTAAAAATATTTCCAAGAAGACAGATGTTCCTATTTTATCAGAAGATGGACTAGCCAAAAGGGGAGGCTGAGATGGGCCAGGAGGGGCCCACACCACCCCTGGGCGGGGCCCCCTTGGCCGCGCCCAGGTAGGTGTGGTGCCCCTGGCCCACCTCAGGCGCTCCCCCTTCGCGTACTTCATCCCCCAGAAACCCTAAGACACGGGAGTCCGAGAAAATATTCCGCCGCCTCCACGAGGCGGAAAAACAGAGAGAGAAAAAGCTCTCCGGCAGGGAGAAATCTGCCGGGGAAATTCCTCCCGGAGGGGGAGATCATCGCCATCCTCATCGTCATCGTGCTGGACTTCATCGGGATCATCATCATCATCATCTCCATCACCGTCACCACCATCACCGCTGCACCATCTCGTTCCGCTGTAACATCTAGGGCTATACTTTGTTTAGTTCATAGGGGAAACTCTCCCGGTGTTAATTACTCCTTGTGGTTGATGCTATTGAGTTTTATCGGTGAATTAAAGTATATGTTCAGATTGTTATCATCATTATATCACCTCTGATCATGATCCATATGATGTCTTGTGAGTAGTTCGTTTAGTTCTTGAGGACATGGGAGAAGTCACGCTGTTAGTAGTGGAATTATGTTGAGTAATATTTAATGGTTTGATATTTAAGTTGTGGTGCTATTCTTCTAGTGGTGTCGTGTGAACGTCGACTACATGACACTTCACCTTTATGGGCCTAGAGGAATGCATTGTGTATTTGGTTGCTAATTGTGGGGTTGCCGGAGTGACAGAAACCTAAACCCCCGTTAGTATACCGGTGCACAAGGGAGCGTAGGATCTCAGAGTTTAAGGCTGTGGTTAGATTTATCTTAATTACTTTCTTGTAACTGCGGATGCTTGCAAGGGTATAATCACAAGTATGTATTAGTCCAAGTAAGGGCGGTGCATTAGCATAGGTTCACCCACACAACACTTATCAAAACAATGAAGATTAATCAACTATGTGAAGCGAAAGCACTTGACTAGAATCCCGTGTGTCCTCAAGAACATTTTGTCATCATAAGTAAACCAACCGGCTTGTCCTTTGCTCTAAAAAGGATTGGGCCACTTGCTGCAATTATTATTACTGTCTTTTACTTACTCGCATTTTATTTACCTGCTATATCAAAAACCCCTAAAAACTTGTCTGCTAGCATTTACAGTGAAACCTTTACCGAAACTCCTTGTCAGCACCTTCTGCTCCTCGTTGGGTTCGACACTCTTATTTATCGAAAGTACTACGATACACCCCCTATACTTGTGGGTCATCAAGACTATTTTCTGGCGCCGTTGCCGGGGAGTGAAGCGCTATTGGTGAGTGGAATTGGTAAGGGAAACTTTTACTGTAGGTGCTTTTTTATTTCTGCTTGCTACTTTATTTTATCATGGAGAGATCTCCATTTGAATCCCTGTTTGGAAATACTACTACCACTGCTACGGTAGTAGAAGAGGAACCACCTGATCAAGTAATTCCATTTAAAATACCTATGAAAATTGTTGAACGAGTTACGAATAACCGCTATGCAGGAGATGGAACTGTCCCTCCTGGGGATCATTTGCTATTTATTCATGAATTATGCGAGTTGTTCAAGTGTGCAGGTATTTCAATGGAAGAGGTCAAGAAGAAATTGTTTCTATATCGTTGACTGGTAAAGCTGCAAAATGGTATAGGATGCTGAAAATGGGCGTTCTATTGGCTGGGAGGAGATTGTGCCTCTCTTTTATTCTAAATTTTATCCTCCTAGTGAAATTCATCAAGATCGGAATCATATATATAATTTTTGGCCTCATGATGGAGAAAGTATTGCCCAAGCGTGGGGGAGATTGAAATCATTAATGCTCAAATGCCCCATTCATGAGCTTCCTGGTAATGTGTTATTGATAACTTCTATGCAAGGCTTTCTCTTCAAGATAAAACTCTATTGGATACCTCTTGTGCTGGATCATTTACGCGTAATAAAGAGGAAGTTAAATGGGACCTTCTTGATCGGATTGAGGAAAATACTGAAGGATGGGAGAACGACAAAGGTAGAGAATCAGGTATAAAGTATGATTACGAATGCATTAAAACTTTTATGAATACTGATAATTTTCGTAATCTCTATGATATGTATGGTCTTGATTCTCAAGTTATTGCAAACTGTTACAAGGCTTTTGCCTCTTATCTTGATGTTCCTAAAGAAAGTTGCAATAAGTATCATTTGCCTTACAAAGATAATACTAATTCTGCCAATATTAAAAACATTGAAGTTCATACAGTTGATCGTATCTTGCCAGAACCTTATATTGAGAAACCACCTTTTCCTGTTAAAATTAGGGAACATTCTATCATAGCTAGTGTGGTTAATAAAAGTGCAAAGAAAGCTTTAGAACCTGCTGAACAAATAGCGGTTGAACCCACAATAGCAATAGTAAAGGATTTGGTAACTGAAAATGTAGAAGGAGGACATATTATCTTTTGTGAAGATGCCTCTAATATTGTTTCACATCCCAGTAGAGCTAGGAAAACAAGTGTTCCTGTGCTTTCAGTCAAAATAGGAGAACATTGCTATTATGGTTTATGTGATATTGGTGCAAGTTCTAGCGCTATTCCTTTTGATCTTTATAAAGAAATTATGCATGAAATTGGTCCTTGCGAACTTGAGGAGATTGATGTGGTTATTCAGCTTGCTAATAGAGAAACTATCTCTCCAATTGGTATTGTGAGAGATGTTGAAGTTTTATGTGGTAAGACTAAATACCCTGCTGATTTTCTAGTACTTGGTTCTGTTGCTAGTAAAGCTTGTCCCATTATTTTTGGTAGGCCTTTCTTGAATACATGTGGTGCATTATAGATTGTAAGAAAGAGAAAATTTACACTAAATTTAATGGAGAATCTTATGAGTTTAATTTCTCTAAGTTTGGTAAACAACTTTATGAAACTGAATTACCTAATGAGAATTTTCAAGTTGAACAACTTGCTTCTATTGCTGTTGCTCCTAACAATGCCTTGCAGCAATTCATGGAGGAACACGAAAGTGAAGTATTTATGGAGGAAGGAATGAGATTGACAATGCCTTTCTTCGTCAACCACCAATACTTAAGCATAATTTGCCTGTGGAAGATTTGGGTACCTCAGCGCCTCCTAAGGAAGATCCTGTCTTCGATTTAAAACCTTACCTGATAATCTTAAGTATGTTTATCTTGATGAAAGGAAAGTATATCCTGCTATTATTAGTTCTAAACTTTCAGGTAATGAAGAAGCAAGGTTATTAGAAGTACTAAAGAAACATCGAGGAGCTATGGGATACACTTTGGATGATTTAAAGGGGATTTCTCCTACTATATGTCAACATGCCATCAACATTGAACCCGATGCAAAACCTGTTGTTGAGCATCAGCGTCGCTTGATCCCTAAGATGAAAGAAGTGGTAAGAAATGAGGTATTAAAACTTCTTGATGCTGGTATAATTTATCCTATTGCTGATAGTAGATGGGTAAGTCCTGTGCATTGTGTCCCTAAGAAAGGAGGAGTTACTGTTGTACCAAATGAAAATGATGAACTTATTCCTCAAAGAGTAGTAGTTGGGTATAGGATGTGCATTGATTTTAGAAAGGTCAATAAAGTAACTAAGAAAGATCATTATCCTTTGCCTTTTATTGATCAAATGTTAGAAAGGTTGTCTAAGAAAACCATTTTTGTTTCCTTGATGGTTATTCTGGATTCTCACAAATTGCTGTTAAAGCACAAGATCAAGAGAAAACTACTTTTACTTGTCCTTATGGAACTTATGCTTATAGACGTATGCCTTTTGGTTTGTGTAATGCTCCTGCTACGTTCCAAAGATGCATGTCTGCTATTTTTCATGGTTTTTGTGAAGAAATTGTGGAAGTATTCATGGACGATTTTTCCGTCTACGGAACTTCCTTTGATAATTGCTTGCACAATCTTGATAAAGTTTTGCAGAGATGTGAGGAGACAATCTTGTTCTTAATTGGGAGAAATGTCATTTCATGGTTAATGAAGGAATTGTCCTAGGGCACAAAATTTCTGAAAGAGGTATTGAAGTGGACAGAGCTAAAGTTGAAGCAATCGAGAAAATGCCCTGTCCAAGGGATGTGAAAGGTATCCGTAGTATTCTGGTCATGCCGGTTTTTATAGGAGGTTTATTAAAGATTTTCTAAAATTTCAAAACCCCTCACTAATCTTCTTCAAAAAGATGTACCTTTTGTTTTTGATGATGATTGCAAGGAAGCTTTTGAAACTCTAAAAAAGGCTTTAATCACAGCTCCTGTTGTTCAACCTCCTGATTGGACTTTACCTTTTGAAATAATGTGTGATGCTAGTGATTTTGCTGTAGGAGCTGTTCTTGGACAGCGGGTAGACAAGAAGTTAAATGTTATTCATTATGCTAGTAAAACACTTGATGCCGCTCAAAAGAATTATGCTACTACTGAAAAGGAATTTTTAGCAGTTGTTTTTGCTTGTGATAAATTTAGACCTTATATTGTTGATTCAAAAGTTACTATTCACACTGATCATGCTGCTATTAGATACCTTATGGAAAAGAAAGATGCTAAGCCTAGGCTCATAAGATGGGTACTTTACTGCAAGAATTTGATTTACATATTGTAGATAGGAAAGGTGCTGAAAATCCTGTTGCTGATAATTTGTCTAGATTAGAAAACATTTCAGATGATCCTATACCTGTTAATGATAGTTTTCCAAATGAACAATTGGCTGCGATAAAGGTAAGCTCACGCGAAAGTCCTTGGTATGCTGATTATGCTAATTTATTGTTGCCAAGTATTTGCCTCCGACCTTTACAGCTCAGCAAAGAAGAAAGTTCTTTTATGATTTGAGGCATTATTTTTGGGATGACCCACATTTGTATAAAGAAGGAGTAGATGGCATTATGCGAAGATGTGTTCCTGAGTATGAACAGAAAGAAATATTGAGCAAATGCCATGGAAGTGCTTATGGAGGACATCACGCTGGAGATAGAACTGCGCAAAAGGTTCTACAATCAGGTTTTTATTGGCCTACCCTTTTTAGAGATGCTAGAAAATTTGTTTTATCATGTGATGAATGTCAAAGAGTAGGTAACATTAGTAGACGTAATGAAATGCCTATGAATTATTCTCTTGTTATTGAACCTTTGACTGTTGGGGATTTGACTTTATGGGTCCTTTTCCTCCTCAAATGGTTATACTCACATACTTGTTGCTGTTGATTATGTTACTAAATGGGTAGAAGCTATACCAACTTCTAGTGCTGATGGTGAGACATCATTAAAAATGCTTAAAGATATTATCTTCCAGGTTTGGTGTGCCTAGATATCTCATGACTGATGGTGGTTCTCATTTTATCATGGTGCTTTTAGAAAAACTTAGCTAAGTATGATGTTAATCATAGAATTGCTTCACCATATCATCCCAAACAAGTGGTCAAGTAGAATTGTCAAATAGAGAGATTAAGTCTATTTTGCAAAAGACTGTTAATAAATCTAGAAAAAATTGGTCTAAAAAGCTTAACGATGCTTTGTGGGCTTATAGAACTGCTTATAAAAATCCTATGGGAATGTCTCCTTACAAAATGGTTTATGGAAAAGCTTGTCATTTGCCTCTAGAATTAGAACATAAAGCCTATTGGGCGGTGAAAGAACTTAATAGAGATTTTAAACTTGCCGGTAAAAAGAGATTGCTTAATTTGAATTCTTTAGATGAATGGAGAAATGCAGCTTATGAAAATGCTAGGCTCTTTAAAGAGAAAGTTAAGCAATGGCATGATAGAAGAATTCTTAAGAGAGAATTTAACGTAGGTGAAAAAGTTTTATTGTATAGGTCTCGTCTCAGATTTTTTGCAGGAAAATTACTTTCAAAATGGGAAGGACCTTATATCATCGAGGAGGTCTATCGCTCAGGTGCGATTAAAATCAATTCACTAGATGGGGACAGACCACAAGTGGTTAATGGTCAAAGACTCAAGCATTACATTTCTGGAGATTCTTATAATGAAGATGTTGATTTATCAAAGTGGTAACTCCAGAGGATTTTATAAAAAGTCAAATTCAGACAACTGCAAAGCTGATTTGGAATAGGTAACAGTTTCGGTAAGAAAAAGTTCGCGATTTACTTTTCAACTAAATATTTGTTTTTACATAATATGGAAAATTATGAGTCGGAAAAGGGTAGGAAACGGTGCCCGAGGGCACCACACCACCCCTGGGCGCGGGCCCCACCCTGGCCGCGCCGTGGGTGCGTGTGGGCACCTCGGAGCCCGTCTCCGACCCCGTTTCGTCCTGTACCTTCCTTTTGTGTAAAACTTTTTGCTATATAATCACCCGGATCTCTCGAGGTCCGTATATCGTGTTTTCGTGTTTCGTTTTCAAGCTGTTCTGACAGGAATTTCAAGTCCCTACATGGCGTCGCGAGGAGTGTACGGTGAGAAGTATGCAGCAAGGCGCCGACGTGAACTCGAACGCGATGTGGAAGAGGGAACCTTCGTCGGTTGGGCGACGGAGGAGGAGATTGCTGCTAGGAGAGCTGACATGGATCGAAGCATCAGAGAGGAGGTGCAAGCTGGCCAGCCTCGCCAACAAGGAGAATCAAGGCCGAGCAACTCCACCTTTGTGGGATCAATTAATCCTCAACGTGCTTTTTCTCATAATGTGCAGGGAGTCACCCCACCAATTCCAGATTTGCGGTTTTCCCCTGCAGCTGCTGAAGCTCTCCGAACCACGAACGAGTTTTGTGACCAATTTCGTATCCTGAGAGCTGAGGTGGAAATACTTCAAGATGAGAATAACAGGCTCCGCCGGATGCTCGAACGTTTCCTAACCCCGATTGCCTGGTACCACCGTCACCACCAAGAGATCAAGCCTAAATCGTCAAGGGGTAATGGCACTCCCTTGGCTTGTTCCAAGCTTGGGGGAGTGCCCAGTATCATCTTTATCCTTTCGTTTTTATAATTTCGTGGTCATATCATGAGTAGAGAAGTTATCTTATAAGATGGTTTGCGATGTGGAGTGTCAATCCTTTAGTTATCCATGTATCCGTTGGTTTGAGTGTGTCTTTGTTCAGAATATTAATGAGAAGTTCCACCTTTACTTTCGGTACATTTTATTTTAGCCTGCAATCTTCTTTATGTGCTGATCTTGCCATTAGTATTGACGCCACTTTTGGGTACATAAGTAAATTATATTAGTTGTGGCAAACTTAGTATTGGTCATTAGCAACAATACCATGAAAACTTAAGTAGAAGGAGGGAATTACATGCAAAAATATTATCCCTTTATCTTTCTTTCTTGCTAGCCAATAAGATTAGTATTCTTTGAGTTAAAACATTTGTGCTTACAGGGAAGATAGCATGGTTGCTTCTATTACATATATATTTGTGTGTATCCCCCAACTTTTATGCTTGCTACATGACCTTGCTAGCCTTAACCACCGTACTGAGAGGGAATGCTTCTCGTGCATCCAAATCCTTGAGCCAAACCCATGCCATTTGTGTCCACCATAACTACCTATATGTGGTATTTCTTTGCCACTCCAAGTAAATTTTTCATGTGCTACCTTTAAATTATTCAAAATGTTATTATTCCCTTTTGTGTCAATGTTTACTAGCTCATGAGGAAGTAGTGTGGTTATCCTTTATTCTACTTGTCAAACAGACTTTACACCTGGACTAGTGGCATATACATCCGCTTATCCAATAACTTGCAAAAAGAGCTGGCAACGGGATGCCCAGTCCCAATTAATTACAACTTTAACGCTTAATTCTCTTCACACTTTTGCCCTGATTATCAGTAAGCAATGACAAACAGTGAAATATCTGCGTGTGTAAACCAAAGAGAAAGAGGGATGATCTGCCTTGCTGGTAGAAATAACGTCCTTCATGGGAGCCGCTCTTAAAAGTCTGTTTGACAGGGAGAATACTGTTTTCACCCGCTACCATTCGTTGACAATTAACAAACACCTCTCAAAACTTAATTTTTGCTCTCTATATGATTTCAAAAACTTAAAAGCTCTAGCACATGACTTAATCCCTGCTTCCCTCTGCGAAGGGCCTTTCTTTTACTTTTCATGTTGAGTCAGTACACCTATTTCCTTCTTCCTTGAGCAAGCATTTGAGTTGTTGTGATTCAACCATATATATCATTAATATTGTCAATCATGTCTTTATCCTTCCTTGTCTTAGCACAAAGACTTTTGCCTCTAAGAATATAGCTTTGCAAGTTATCAATGACTGTAAAGAAGGTGTGATAATTGAGTGTGGAAGTTCTGCAATATAAGCTCTAATATAAAGACTCCTTTCGAAAGATAAGTATTGATTGCTTATTGTTCTATGACCAAGAATGAAGTGTGCCATTACTAATCTATAATTTCCTTCGTGTATTTTTATTGTGGTTGTTTCACTACTCATGTTCAAGTTAGGTTATATGAAGAGTAGTTGCTGTTTAAAATGATTGTGTTGTTTAGTAATTACTGATGCTTCTTGTCCGTATTCTTTATTATCGACGCTTCACTCCATAAACTTTTGTTCTAGTTTACTGAGCTCAGCTTTCGCTTGGGGACAAGCGAGGTCTAAGCTTGGGGGGGTTGATACGTCCATTTTGCATCACTATTTTATAGCATAATTTACTGTTATTCAATGATATATTTCATATTAAGAGTTACTTATGTTATTTTGTCTTATTTTGCATGTTTGATGATCATTGGATAATTAACTGCCGGAGTCAGATTTCAGCTGGAAAAAGCACGTCAACACTATATTTCTGGAGCACTAAAAATATTTCCGAGAAGACAGATGTTCCTATTTTATCAGAAGATGGACTAAGCCAAAAGGGGAGGCTGAGATGGGCCAGGAGGGGCCCACACCACCCCTGGGCGCGGGCCCCCTTGGCCGCGCCCTAGGTGTGGTGCCCCTGGCCCACCTCAGGCGCTCCCCCTTCGCGTACTTCATCCCCCAGAAACCCTAAGACACGGGAGTCCGAGAAATATTCCGCCGCCTCCACGAGGCGGAAACAAAGAGAGAGAAAAAGCTCTCCGGCAGGGAGAAATCTGCCGGGGAAATTCCTCCCGGAGGGGGAGATCATCGCCATCCTCATCGTCATCGTGCTGGACTTCATCGGGATCATCATCATCTCCATCACCATCACCACCATCACCGCTGCACCATCTCGTTCCGCTGTAACATCTAGGGCTATACTTTGTTTAGTTCATAGGGGAAACTCTCCCGGTGTTAATTACTCCTTGTGGTTGATGCTATTGAGTTTTATCGGTGAATTAAAGTATATGTTCAGATTGTTATCCATCATTATATCACCTCTGATCATGATCCATATGATGTCTTGTGAGTAGTTTGTTTAGTTCTTGAGGACATGGGAGAAGTCATGTTAGTAGTGGAATTATGTTGAGTAATATTTAATGGTTTGATATTTAAGTTGTGGTGCTATTCTTCTAGTGGTGTCGTGTGAACGTCGACTACATGACACTTCACCTTTATGGGCCTAGAGGAATGCATTGTGTATTTGGTTGCTAATTGTGGGGTTGCCGGAGTGACAGAAACCTAAACCCCCGTTAGTATACCGGTGCACAAGGGAGCGTAGGATCTCAGAGTTTAAGGCTGTGGTTAGATTTATCTTAATTACTTTCTTGTAACTGCGGATGCTTGCAAGGGTATAATCACAAGTATGTATTAGTCCAAGTAAGGGCGGTGCATTAGCATAGGTTCACCCACACAACACTTATCAAAACAATGAAGATTAATCAACTATGTGAAGCGAAAGCACTTGACTAGAATCCCGTGTGTCCTCAAGAACATTTTGTCATCATAAGTAAACCAACCGGCTTGTCCTTTGCTCTAAAAAGGATTGGGCCACTTGCTGCAATTATTATTACTGTCTTTTACTTACTCGCATTTTATTTACCTGCTATATCAAAAACCCCTAAAAACTTGTCTGCTAGTATTTACAGTGAAACCTTCACCGAAACTCCTTGTCAGCACCTTCTGCTCCTCGTTGGGTTCGACACTCTTATTTATCGAAAGTACTACGATACACCCCTATACTTGTGGGTCATCAACATCTATTTTTGAGTTGTGCACAATGGTTACATCTATCTTTGAGTTGTGCACAATGGTTCGTGTTTGTAAATTTGTATTTTAAAATGGCGTCATCCTGTAATTGTTTAAGTTTGGAAAATCACTGGAATTTAAGAAGGTTTCGTTTTTAAAATGGTCAGATTTTGAAGGTTGCTTCAATTTGGAAATTGTTGTAATTGGGAAAATTTACGTTCAAAAAACGTTTAGATTTCAAAAAATTGTTTGAAGTGGAAATGTATTAAGGTGTGAAATCATGTCACGTTCATAAAATAATCGGGTTTAAAAGAGTTTTTTTTTAGGGTTTTATTTGGAAATTTGGATTGAAATGCCTAAATTGGTTATTTGTTTTAGGTGTCAAATTTTGCGTGGCGGCACGCCGCGCCATGGTGTGAATATTTTTGTGATTTTTTTTTTGTAATTGCATTTAATCTAAGTATTCATCTAATCATTTTTTTAATGTGAGTATATAATTAGATAGAATTAAGTTATATTGCTTCTAAATATGCTAGCTAAATTGGAATGATGGAATATAGTTCCATTTTTCTATAATTTTCTTATTGACCATCATATTTGGAGGAAATATAGCATGGTTATGTCTAAATGTTGCATGGTTCCATTTTGTCTTAATTTTTTTATTTATCACCACATTTAGAGGGAATATATCATGGTTATGTCTAAATATTATGTTTGTACTTCGTCGTAAATATGTAATTTAGATATTTGGTTAGAGGAGATATACTGTATTAACAACTATTAATTTCAATCCATCTTTGGTGGAAAAGAATTTGAGATTTCCTAAAATGTGCATGTAGTAAAGCATTCTTTAAATTTAATTTCATATTTAAGGAAAGTTAAGTTCAATTTGAGCATTTAGTAAATTGAATTGCATAATTGGAGCGAGTTTAGCTTTATTGTTTGTAAATGCTAATGTAGTCGGTTTGATATGATATGTCTGTGTCTTGTCTTACATATTTAATTTAACTTACTAATCGGAGGGAAAACATTGTTTGAGCATTTCTTAAATTCAATTTTAACTCAATCCATAATTTGAAGAAGTGAACTTGCATTTTCGTTTAATAATCATCTGAGCAAACATTTTTTTTCTAATTGTAAGTACAGAATTAGGGGAATGTAAGTTATATTCTTTCCAAATATGATAGCTAAATTGAAATGGTCAAATATGGTTATATTTTGCCATAATTTTCTTATTAAGCACCATAATAAGAGGGAATATAGTATGATTATGTGGGAATGTTGACTATTTTTAGCATTTATTTTATTTATATGCATATTTGGAGAGAGGTAAGTTAAGTTAACTTTAAATATTAATTGGAGAGAGTTAAGTTAAATTACATCTGAATGTTAATCTATTTCAAATGATGCAATAAGTTAGTGTTGTTGGTTCAAAAATTTAATGTAACTTCATATTCAGAGGAAATACATTATCGTGAGTATTCATGAAATTCAATCCATAATTAGAGGAACTGAATTTGGATTATTTCCAAATATTAAGCTGAATAAGTTTATGATGTTGTAGCATGTAGTTTTTTTTCTGAAATTGTCTAAATACCGTGGAATAGCATCTGTAAAGTGTTTTAAGTTATGCGAAGTATATATATATATATATATATATATAATAGGAAGCTCAGATGGGGCACCTAGGAGCATGGGCACCAGGATGGAATACGAACAGTTTTAGGTATGTAGACATATACATATACCTTGGGTATGTATAACTTAGGTATGTAGGAGGTACATATGATTTGGGTATGCACATTATGGGGTATGCATACCTAATAATGTGCACATACCTAAGTTCTTTATATATATACCTGATGTACATATTGAACACACATACCCGAGGTATATATAACATGTAGATACCTCGAATACACATACCCAAGGTTATATGTACCTCCTATATACCCAACATGTGCATACCCGAGTTATATGTGTCACCTACATACCCAAAATGTACTATATTCTATCCAGGTGCCCGGCACCAGGGAGCATCTGTTAATTTACCTTATATATATATAAATTTACCTTATATATATATATAGAGAGAGACTATTCTAGACAACCCCTTAAGTGTTTCTAGAATAGTTATTCTAGACAACTTCATATTACCAAAGACCTTCTAAACTTGACCCGCAGCCCACCGGACCGGTCAACCCACCAGCCCCACCCACCTTCTTCCTCCCGATCCCCATCCGCCCTGCCTTCTTCCCGCAGGCAGCCAACGGCACAACTCCGCCTCCTTCCCCGGCGGCAGCCGGCCGCGACGGGAACTCAGGTCACCGGCGGAAGCCGGCATATCCGGTCGCCGGCGCGCTCCGCCCCGTTCCCATTGCCGGCCGCCGGAGGCCCTCGCCTACCACGCCCTACACCGATGGATCCCCTCTCCATCCGCGCCACCCGTCCACCGGCGCCGCCCCGTTTCCACCCAGCGCCGTCCCACCGCCATCCGCAGCGCGCCCTCTCCCTTCCCCTGCATCTCGGCCTTCGGCCCGGCGCCCATCCCCTTCGCTGACTTCTGATTCACCTCTGCCTCCCGCTGGTTGAGCCCCCTCCGCCTAGCGCACGGCTGCGTCCAGCGGTCCCGGTACCCGCGCCGGGAGAGCTGCTCCCTGGCCACTCACTCCGTGGAGGTGGAACCTGGACGTGACGGCCTCCCTAATCCACCACGCGCTGGGCGTCCCCTGGATGAATCCCTGCTCGCCCACGCCCGCACACCTTGATTTCCGGGCGAGACGACCCTGGTCCGACCTCCCTGTCACTCGATTTCCGTCCATGGCGATCTTACTTGGGAGTTCACCTGTGTATCCAGCAGTTTTCTGGCCGATGCGCCCCGCTTTTCCCCGACGGCATCCTGCCCCCTGTGCTCTGGACATCGTGGTCGCGGCAATTCACGCCCCCCGCGCCCCGCCATCGGCCGATCTTCGAAGGTCAAGCACGCCCAGTTCTGGCCCTAGCTGCAGCGGACCTATCCCTCCGCGTCAGCGTCCTGCCTAACAATTCTGAAATCATCGGAAGTTTCAGATTTTAAGTAGCTAGCTAGTCGTCGGTCTCCGTCGATCGAAAGCAGACACTCTGCTCCCGCGTTGGTAGCGGTGCTTCGAGCTAGCTAGTATTGGCCGAGGAGATCGACCTCTACCGCCGGCCATTTGCTAGCCACATACGTACTGCTCTCTCTTTATCTTTCTTTTTTCCTCAAAGTAACGTAATTGAAGCTTGTCAAATAGTTGTAATAGAGCATGGGCTCCACGGGGCCTGTTTTGACTTACTTTAAAGCGTTTCAAAAAAATTCCAAAAGAAATACCTGGACGACATTGAAAATTTGCATGCTTGAAGTGCATAAAGTACGTTACATTGAAAATTCACATTTCATATATATGTGACGATATGTGAAGTTCATCATTTTTAACGGGAGTTCACATCGCGGAGTTCTCTTTAAAAAAAATAACAAAAAACAGAGGTTCATAGTTCCAAATCGCGGAAGTTCAACTCATATTACAACGGAAGTTAGCACTGCAAAAAGTTCATTTCATATTATACGACGATATGTGAAGTTCACATCGTATTAAACAGGAGTTCACCAAGCGAACGTCACCTCGTATTAAACAGAAGTCCACTCGCGAAGTTCGTCTCGTATTAAAACGGAAGTTCAGCCACGAAGTTCACCGGACGACGTTCGCTTCGTATTAAACGGAAGTTTATCCCGTGAAGTTCACTTAGAATTAAAACGGAAGTTTAGAAAGCTAGTGAGTTCAATAACCCAGAAGTTAATTAACCCGAATTAGCGATCGGAAGTTCAGTAACAGACTAAACAGAAGTTAATGGTCGTATAAAAAGGAAGTTCATTACTATTTGTCTTCTCGTTTTTCCGTTTTCGTATTTTCAAAATTAATCCAAAACCGTAACGAATTTCAAAAATATTTCTACACGAAAAAGTTGCGTCTAGTCAATATCTTTCCAACGCCATATCATTTGTTACTTTTCGATAAGCGGTTTGAAAGTAATTGCCAAAAAACAGCCCGCTGGACATTAATGTTCAAAAAACAGAATCGTTTATTTTTAAATCTGCTCTTAAACCGTAACGAATTTGGAAAAAAGCAATGAGATATGAAAGGTGCGCATTTTCCATAGCTTTCCAACGGCATATCGTTTGCATCAATCCGATTAGCGGTTTGAAAATAGCGTCCAAAATAAAGTAAAAAACGGAGAAATCCGCGAAAACAATCTTTAGTATTTTTAAATCTGCTCTTAAACCGTAACGAATTTGGAAAAAAGTATTGAGATATGAAAGGTGCGCATTTTCCATAGCTTTCCAACGGCATATCGTTTGCATCAATCCGATGAGCGGTTTGAAAATAGCGTCCAAAATATAGTAAAAAACGGAGAAATCCGCGAAAACAATCTTTAGTATATTTAAAATTGTTTAAAACCGTACCGAATTTGAAAAACATGTCAACAAGAGAAAGGTGCGCAATTTTTATAGCTATCCAACGGTATGTTTCATGTCTCATTCCGACAAACGGTTCAAAAATTGCGACGGAAGTTCACCTACTTTTGAAACCGCAGTTCAGAAAGTTGTCCAGAATACTTATTCTAGAAGGGAGTCTAGAATAGCAGGGGTATATATATATATATTACAATTTTAGTTTTCTTGATTCAATTATATTTATTTGGAAAATAAGTTCTAAAATAATTTGGAAAAGGTTCGAAGGCATATGAAATGACTATTTTTTATGTTCACAATTTTTTTAGGAATTCTTTAAAATTTGGTTTTCGGGTCAATTATATTTATTTGGAATTTGAGATTTTAAATAAGTTGGGAAAAGGTCCTAAAGCATTTGGAATGACTATTTTAATTTTACAAATACTTGGAAATTTGTTTGAATTGGTTTGGATATGTATTTCAAAAGTTTGAAAAGTTTTGGAAAATAAGAAACAGAATGAAAAAAAAAATTAGAGGGCCGAGGCAGGCGCCCAGGAGCAGGCCGGCCCAGCAGATAGCCTGTTGCCCAGCCCAAGCCCGTGGTGGCGTCAGGATGACGTCACCCACGGGCGGAGCTGCCGCGGCGGCGACGCGGACGCCGGCGGCGAACCACGGCGAGGCAGGACGCACGGGCGGGCGCACTGGAGGCGCGTCGACGCGGGTAACCCGGGAGTGGCGGGGCCGCCGCCTGTAGGTCGCCGGACCGCTCCGGCGTGCGGACGCGGCGGCGGAATGCGGGCACGCCGGCGTCGATTCCGGCGACGCCGCCGCGTTCCGGGACGCGAAACTCGGCGAGGAGGTGGAGGCGACGACGGCGGAGGCCGCCGGGTTGCTAGATCTGAGGGAGGAGGTCTGGAGCGGCGGCGAGGCGCGGCGGCGCCGGCGCGGCGGCGCCGGCGCGGCGACCTCCGCGTCGCGCAGGAGGAGAAGGGGGAGGGGGGCTGTGAGGTCATTTTTACAAATCAGTCCGTTACATTCTCGCAATTTACGAATCGGTCCCTCGCCTCGCGTTTTCGTGGACTGCGGGTTAATTTGTACATTTGGGAGGGGTTTTTCTGCAAAAGCGGCACGGGCGTGTCCTGTGATCCGTCCGATCGCCGAGCGACGGCTCGGATCGAAGCACTGTAGTACTGTTCATTGCTACATTTGACGAGTGCTGGGAGGCCGAGAAAAGGTTTGTCTTTCAAAGTTTGAAAAGTTTTGGAAAATAAGAAACAAAATGAAAAAAAAATTAGAGGGCCGAGGCAGGCGCCCAGGAGCAGGCCGGCCCAGCCCAAGCCCGTGGTGGCGTCAGGATGACGTCACCCACGGGCGGAGCTGCCGCGGCGGCGACGCGGACACCGGCGGCGAACCACGGCGAGGCAGGACGCGCTGGCGGGCGCACTGGAGGCGCGTCGACGCGGGCAACCCGGGAGTGGCGGCGCCGCCGCCTGTAGGTCGCCGGAGCGGCAGCTGCGGCGTGCGGACGCGGCGGCGGAATGCGGGCACGCCGGCGTCGATTCCGGCGACGCCGCCGCGTTCCGGGACGCAAAACTCGGCGAGGAGGTGGAGGCGACGACGGCGGAGGCCGCCGGGTTGGTAGATCTGAGGGAGGAGGTCTGGAGCGGCGGCGAGGCGCGTCGGCGGCGGCGCGGCGACCTCCGCGTCGCGCGGGAGGAGAAGGGGGAGGGGGGCTGTGAGGTCATTTTTACAAATCAGTCCGTTACGTTCTCGCAATTTACGAATCGGTCCCTCGCCTCGCGTTTTCGTGGACTGCGGGTTAATTTGTACGTTTGGGAGGGGTTTTCTGCAAAAGCAGCACGGGCGTGTCCTATGATCCGTCCGATCGCCGAGCGACGGCTCGGATCGAAGCACTGTAGTACTGTTCATTGCTACAGTTGCCGAGTGATATAGTTAGTAGATGTAATGGATCCATGCAAATGGGTGATATGTGATGGATGCTTGCAATGTCCTGGTGGGTCGCCTCCCCTTATTAATCGGCCATATTAAGTACTCAACGTCCTTTCTAATTTGCTCAAACGGTTTCAACGAAAAATCGTTCATCCAATACTTGCACGCCTAAGTCGTGCTGTAAGAGTTAAACGCCATATAAACCAGTGGATGGAGTAGTACAAATTAGTGCGTCGCACACGATTAATATTGCACATCACTCATGGTTTATCGAACTGTTACCACATGGGGTGGGCAATCACACACGGTTAAAGCAACCGTGTGAGGCTACCATCACACGGTTTGTAGTAGGTAATCATTTTCGAAGGCCCTAGCTTTACTTCATTCAATAACTACATAAAACACCTTTTGTTACACACGGATTATGTCTCATTCATGATGAATTTTTTTTTTCCATTATTTGGGTAGTTAACTCTCATTGCTCCAGTTTCCACATATATATTCGTGTTTTATGTGGCACGTCTTCCGATGAACACATGGCGATGACTTGCATCTACTACTAGATTTACCACGATCCAACATTTGTTCCTACATAGTTATAAGGCTTTTCAAAGTTGTTCCCGTGTCTATAATACTCCCATTTTCAAGCAAAAGATTTTTGTAAGGCGTCAATGAGTGGGCTTATCTGACTGTTGCATGTGATGTAATTGGAAGCTATTTGGTAAAGTAAAAATCTCAAGAACCACTTACATGGTTACTTTTTGTTCGTTGTCTCTGACGAGGAGTTTGATCAGGGGTTTTGTGGTAATTAGGTGATTGATTATGCCGAGAATCTCGGATATAAGCTTAATCTCTAGGAAATAATGGAGAATGCGCCTGCTAGCCCGGTTGTTCTGGTTCCGTCCGACGTGCTGCAAAAACTCGAGGAGCAGGCGGCTCTTTTGTGGGCTGAGCAGGAGCAGGCGGCGTCGTTGCGGGCAGAGCTGCAAGGATTGGTCGCGGCTCAGCTTGAGGAGATGGTCGCGGCTCAGCTCAAGATGCAGGAATCTGTGCAGGGATTGATGGAGCGTGTTGGGGGCTTGCTGGAGCGGGCTGAGGCTGCTCTCGAGAGGCTGTCCCTGCCGCTGGCTGTGGTGCAGGTGGATCCAACACCATCTCTGTGTACTGGGGACAATGCTGATTGCACAGACGGCGGGGTTGAGCGCTTTGGTTGCTACTCTCCCAGGGGTGTGAGCCTTTCTGCATCGGCGCTTGCCCTGGAACCCACCTCCACGCCTATTGTTGCTTCGGAGCATGTCTCCCCGGTGATGCAGGGGCCCCCGATGAAGGATCTTGGAGTGGAGATGATTTTGACATTGGAGGAGTTGGGGGGTTCTGATACCCCTAGCGCGGAGGAGAAGATCGCGAAGGTGATGGCTCAGTATGATGTGATTGAGCCACAGGAGAAGACCTTGCCTTCTTTGATGATGGAGCTCTGTCGTGATATTGCTGACATGCCCAAGGACAAGCAGCTTCGGATGGATGTTCCCTCTTTGGCTGAGCGACAAAGCATCCGGTTGGACAAGAAGAACAAAGATTGTGTCATTCCAGCAGCCAAGCGCGCCGAGTTTAGGCGGCGGAGGCTTTTGGGGAAATCCCAAAACTCAAGAGCAAAGAGAAAGCCACCGACGAAGCCATCGAGGAGAAGATGCAAGTTTATTTGCAGTTGTACAAGAAGCAGCGCACACCGCTGGTGATGGAGGCGGTTCGAGAGTTAGTGGTGAGTAATGCTTGATCTCTTCAGTGTGGAGGATGCACACCGGTGCATCTCTAGCGGTGAGAGATTGTGTGTGTTTGGGGAGTTTCTCTTAGTTGGATATGAGGTGTGGCCTGTTAGTTTGGGTCTAGGTTCCCTTGTCTCAGGCACAGACGACGTTCAATGAGTTAGAGTGTGCGGTTCTTTAACCGCGCTTTGTATGGTTTTTGGGTCCGGTTTCCTGATTAACTGGATTAATTCTTCTTCTAATAATGCATAGGCAGAGCTCCTGCTATTTACCGTCAAAAAAAAATATCATGATCACATACACGAGACCATATTACTCTCATAGCTTGATGAAGTAGTTCAATCTAATACCCACCATTAATTCTTACATGGAAGTCATGAAAAGTTCTATAGCACGTGTTATATGACGCAAAACTCCAAACAAAGATCTAAGAAACATTTTTCTATAAGAAAAATGATTAGATCACAAATACCTACATCGTTGTACAGCTCCCATAGATAAGAAATACAAGATTTGACCCAATAGTCCATATTGTGAGTGTTTGCGTGTCATGGCAGCATTCACCTTAAAAAACAATGATCCTTTCAAACAGCAGTAGAAAACAGTGATGAATTAGCGGGTAATATAAGACTCAGAACATTCATCTCGGAAAATACCGCATGTTCAGAGCCTATCCATATAACCACCTCGTAGAACTTTCCAGTTTGAAAAACATCTCACGGGGTATAGATCTAGTATCAATCGCAATTTGCATTGGGTGCGTCTGCTCAACTATGAATTACAAGAAAATAGGTGAAGCCCAGTATCTAAGAAAAACGAAGCTAACAGATGATTCAACTGAGGGAATAATGGTCTTCCAGCCCTTGCTCCTGCTCGTCTTAGGTGTCGTTGATGCCGTCGGCGAGAGTCTTGTGGAGTCCAAGATGTTGCGTCTAGGCGTGACGGCGGGAAAAGGCTGCTCTTGGAGTATGGCAGTGCTGACTGCTGAGGATCTGTGGAAGATAGTGGGGGGATCCGACCGCCTACTGAAGGGTTGAGTGGGGTTGGAACCGGATCCGACATTGAAGAGGCTCGGAGGGCTCCTCCGGCCGATGTTCCTTAGCGGAATAGATCCATCCATACGGGGCTGGTGACTACTGAGGCTCATTAATGCCTTATGACAAGGGTTTCTTCAGCGTCAAATGTGGACCAACTACTGGTGTTCTTCTTCTCCGGCGACGGCGGAAGACGTGTATGGTTGGTAGTTGCGGCGATGGCAGTTTGCAGCAGTTTAATCGCTTGTTTTCTCCTAGTTTTATGTTTTTTTTGTATTCGTGTCATCTTTATATCCGTACTTTTATCAATATAAGTAATTTATGCCTATGGGCGTACAAAGTCAAAAATTAATAAATAAATAAAAAACTGAGCGAAACAGATTAAATCTGGATTGACAAAACCAACCCAGAGTATCTCCTGACTTATATAAAAAAGATGATTATACTACAAATACCTATGTCGTTGTACAACACCCATAGATAAGGATGAAAAGATCTGACCCAATAAGTCTATATTGTGAGTTTTTGTATGTCATATCAGTATTCAGCTTAAAAGAGATGAATGATCCTTACAAACAACAGTTCAAAACAAGGATGAATTAGCAGGGTAATATAAGAGCCAGGACATTCATCTTGGAAAATACCACATGTTCAGAGCCCATCCAGATCGCTAGCTCGGATGAAGGTGATTATGCCACGAATATAGGAGATGAAGCCATGAAGGTGATTACTCTAGGATATAAAGGTGAATATATCACAATCACATGAACTAGACCGTATTGTTCTCATAGCTTGATGGAGTAGTTATATCCACCATTGCTTTTACATTGGAAGTCATGAATATTTCGATAGCAGGTGCTATGAGTTATGACACAAAAGTCAAAACAAAAATCTATGATACATGTTTTCTATAAGAAAGATGATTAGATCAGAAATACCTATATATATCGTTGTACATCTCCCCATGGAGAAGAAATAAAAGATTTGACTCAATAATTCCAAATTGTGAGTGTTTGCATCTGCATATCAGTATTCACCTTATAATATAAGGCCCGCAACATTCATCATGATAAATACCACACATGTTAGAGCCCATCCAGATAATCACAATTCGAAAAACATCTCACTGGGTAGATCTAGTATCAATCGCAATTTGCATTGGGTACGGTTGGTCAACTATGGATTAAAATCAAATAGGGTGAAGCCCAGAGTTTAAGAAAACGAAGGTAACAAACAATTCAAACTTTGCGAAACAATCTAGAGCTGGAGGCCGGTGACAAAACCATCCCATCCCAAGACCTGATCCTAGAGCCTCAGGGTTAGGTCAATCCCATCACTAGTCTCCTCCTCCTGCTTCACTTCAGGCATGGCTTGCAGGCCCCCAAGATGAACCCCGTCTCCAGTCCCGCCGTTGCCTTCCGCCATCGGTGCTGGGGCGGCAAGGGAAGGCTGAGGAAGGCCGCCAGTGCCGCCGCCCGTTTGCGTTTCCGATATTAACGAAGACACGCCGAATGAGCGGAGCCAGGAATAGTACTGGGCCGTCTTCTCCTTGTTCACTTGACGCGAGATTCCAACGTGGCCTCCAGGCGCCGCCGATGACGGTTGAGCGGGAGCAAGGAAGCCGGCGCCGGCGAACACAGGCACGACGCCAGAGAGGGCCGAGCCAGGGAAGTAACGCATGCCCGTGCGAGACGCCGAGACGCGCAGCTGCGGGCCAGCGGGAGCGAGACGACGGCGCTCCTTCTGCTTCTGTCTCTGGCGGAACTCGAGCAGGTGGCGGTGCACCCTCTCGTGCCTGCCCCGGCCCCGGGCAGTCGCGAACCTGCACGGGCAATACTTGCACTTGAACTTGGGGATCATCACCTTGTTTAAAGCCGATGACAGCGCGCGAGACGATGATGGGCCCTGCTGCGCTAGCTTCTTGCCCTCATCACGGATGGCCGGCGACTCGGCGGCGGGCGAGTTGGAGCCGGTGGACTCCATTTGAAGGCGGAGGTGGAGATCGAGAGGACTGAGAGGAGGCTATTCTTGATGAATCTGGACGCTATGTAGATTATATGTGCTTGTTTGAGGTGATCTATGGTGGACGGCCGGGGCTTAATAGATAGGGAGGAACGTTGAGGGACAGCCAGGCAGCCAGCGGACGAGGTAGAAATATGGAAGTAAGTAATATCGCCGCGTAAAGTCTTTCTAGGAGGGAAAGCATATTTGGTTTAAACTTGGTTTTCATACTCTTCGCAGAAAATCCTATACTTGTTGATCTTCATGTGTGAGGTCTTTTAATTCACGTTTCTTGCTATCTTTTTAATTTTATAAGGGTAGCCGTTTCTTGCCATATTTGTGTGTGTGCATTCATCAATGCATGCATGCCTGTTGGCTATATTCCTCATTTATGTCAAGATATGATATATGTTACCGTTATACCTCATATATATGGGTGTGATGACTGAAACAGTAGTAGGAAATTAGTTATGCAATCATGCCTAATTTAACTGGATACTCTAATTTAGTCATGTATATGAAAACGGCATGCTCGGTTGTCATTCTTATCTATTTATTCCAGAATATATTTTAATATCTAATGTCATAAATGGCACGTTTGATATAAGACCTGACACGTTAATCCTCTTTCTCACACATATGTATGTGATAACATTGATCTTATCCATCAGAATTCGATTTACAAATTTTACAGTGCTCCATCCTATGTTGTGGACAAATATTAAAATCATGTTTATCACTCGTAGTACTTCCTAATAATTTTATTGATTCCTCCTAATGTTTTCTCAAATTTAAGTAATGACTACTTAGAATTTTTTTGCTCACGAGTATTTTTTTATTGAGAGAGAAAACCCCATGCCATTATTTTCAAATTGTGCATGATGAAATTATGACAATGATCAACATAAGACATATCAACTTCTTGCATTCCCTGTAACTAAATAGTTTTAGAGTAGTCTTCCACCTACACTTTTTTTTACATTAAAATATACATACAACACAAGCTATATTTGTGACTGCCAACATAATTAGTTTTTGTACTTAATTATATTAGTTGAACTCGCTTTACCCGCACAGTGTTTGGTATTTTTGCTTAATAATCCTACCACTCAGCATGTGAGTTTCAGTCTTGAACAGAAGTTTCATCTAGGGTTATCAGAGACAAGCTGCCTTGGAAGAGACTCCTTATATCATAATGAAGGTACCTCTGAAGATTAAGATTTTCATGTGGTTCTTATATTAAGAAAAAGTCATACTAACTAAAGATAACCTCGCCAAGTGTAAATGGAATGGTTGCAAGTATGGTCTTTATGTGATTCTAAGGACGTATATTCACCTTTATTTATTGGTTGTCCCTTGCTCGTCTTATATGGAGAATTGTTCATTTCACTTGTAATGTTCCTCCTCCAGTTAATATCATGAATATATTCGAAAATTGGTTAAATGGGATTAAAAAGCAATAGCTCGGATTCGTGTTTATGTTTTAGTTTGAACCATACGGAACTATTGAAATGAAACTATTTTAACAAAATTGGAACTGCTCACTGTTTACAAGTTATTCACATGGCTATGTATTGGATCCACATGTGATTATTTCTTCTAATGGAGACGCAGCGGGCTCTTATGGATTTTGGATGTAGCCCTCTAGAGATAGTTGCTAGGTGTATTCACAGCTAGGGTGGCTGACAACATACTAAAACATTACTTGATCATAAGCTCCTTGTTTTTATCTTGTTCCGCTTGTTGATTTTTGTGTACACTTACTGTGATCCATCAAATGTAAACTTATGAATGATAATCCTATGCAATAAAATAGTAGTGTTCATCAATTGATGCAAAGGCCGGAGCTATGCTCCCTTTTTTCTACTGCAGACTCTGAGAATGAAAGGATTCTCTGACGAGTGGTGTGAATTGATCTGTAACTTTGTTGTGGGGGGAAGTGTGGCGATAAAAGTCAATGATGACGTTGGTCGTTACTTCCAAACAAAAAAAGGTTTAAGGCAAGGTGATCCGCTGTCGCCTATACTATTTAATATAGTGGCAGATATGTTGACCATCATGATTGAACGGGCAAAAACGGATGGCCAAATTGAAGGGGTAGTTCCACATCTTGTCAATGGGGGACTTTCTATACTTCAATATGCGGACGATACGATTCTCTTTATGGAACACGATCTTGATAAAGCGACGAATCTAAAATTGATTTTATCAGCATTCGAGCAATTATCAGGATTAAAAATCAATTTCCACAAAAGTGAATTGTTTTGCTTCGGCGATGCACAGGACGCAGCTGCTCAGTACGCCGAAATATTTGGTTGTGAGCAGGGTCAATTTCCTATAATGTACTTGGGCATACCAATACATTATCGGAAACTGACTAATGCGGAATGGAGGCATGTTGAGGAGCCTCTGCAAACAAGGTTGTCTAGTTGGAAGGGCAAATTACTATCCCTTGGTGGAAGGCTGGTTCTCATTAATTCAGTACTTACAAACATGGTACTGTATATGATATCCTTCTTCCAATTACCAAAAGGAGTCTTGCATAAATTGGATTATTTCCGATCAAGATTCTTTTGGCAAGGGGATGGTGAGAAAAAGAAGTATCGACTGGCTAAATGGGATGTTGTTTGTCGACCAAAAGATCAAGTAGGGCAGGAGTTCATGACCTCTGTGTCAAGAATTCAGCTCTCCTCGGCAAGTGGCTTTTTAAGTTGCTGACTGAGGATGGGATTTGGCAAACACTTCTTAAAAGAAAATACATCGGCACAAAAGCGGTATCTTAGGTGTCGTGGAAACCTTGTGATTCCCACTTTTGGGCCGGCCTAATGGCGACAAAGAAACATTTCTTTCGCTTTGGCGTATTTAATATTAAGGATGGCACGGAGATTAGATTCTGGGAGGACAAATGGTTAGGGAACACCACCCTCCGGGAGCAATATCCGGCCCTATACAATATTGTTCGGCACAAGGGGGACACTATAGCCACTGTGATGCAGTGCTCTCCACCCAATGTGACGTTCAGACGAGATTTATTTGGGCCGAGATTGACGTCTTGGAACGCCTTGTTGGCACGGTTGGCTTCAGTCCAACTTACACAAGGACCCGATGAATTTCAGTGGAATTTATGCGGGAATGGAAAATTCTCAGTAGATTCTATGTATAGGGCGCTCGTGCATTCCGATATACCAGTCGATGACAATAAGAAAATATGGCAAATGAAGGTTCCACTTAAAATAAAAGTATTTACGTGGTATCTTCATAGGGGTGTCATTTTAACCAAGGATAACCTTGTCAAACGAAATTGGCATGGAAGTACTAAGTGCGTGTTTTGTCCACACCAAGAGACAATAAAACACTTATTCTTCGAGTGTAGTTTCGCACGTTCTATATGGTCATCTATCCAAATAGCGTCTAACTTATATTCACCCATGTCGGTTGCAAATGTTTTTGGCAACTGGCTACATGGGATAGATAAAAAGCTTAGAACGGTTATTAGGGTGGGAGCGATTGCCGTTATATGGTCACTTTGGCTAAGTAGAAATGACAAGGTTTTCAATGATAAAAATGTGTCTCATATGCAGGTACTCTACCGCTGCACAAGTTTTCTCCGTTCGTGGTCCACCTTACAGCGAGTGGGACATCGATACCACTTTACGGAGGCGTGTGCACGACTGGAAGAGGTGGCGAGGGACATTTTTTCACCACATGGGTGGCCGCTTGATCGCCGGATTGGTCCTCCATAGGCAGTCGAGCTAGCCTACGGCGTAGGCGTTTTGCATTATCATTCTTGCTGATTGTAATTCGTCTACTGTTGCATTACTTTTACTTTCTCCGTTGGTTTGCGGCTGTATGCATCGTTGATGCAGAGCCGGGTGTAATACTTAAACTTTTAAGTAATAAAGCCCTTTATCTAAAAAAAAAGAAAAGAGAAATCGACCGACTCACCACAATAGGCGCTTTACATACCCTTACATCAAGGCCGGAACTGTGTCTGTGTAGTCCATGCCAAAACACAATCTGGAGCTCGGTGGGTAGTTTACAATTTTCTCAGATGCTAGCTCAAAAGACCCTTTACTTCATTCAACAACTACATAAAAACTAATCATCTTCTTTAGTTCTGTTACACACATTTCATGTCTCGTTCATAATGAAATTTTGTTTTTGCCAGTTTAGTTGGGTCGTTAAACTCTCATTTCTCATGTTGCACACATATAATATATTCGTGTTTCTGTGGCACCAATTAACACATGCTACGACTTCCATCTACCACCACACTATATTTGGATTTACCACGGTCCAATGTATGTTCCTACATAGTTATAAGGCTTTTCAAAGTCGTTCTTGTGTCTATTCTTTTTTCTAGCTAGCAGAAGATTTTTGTAAGGCGTCAATGAGTAGGCTTATCTTACTGTTGCATGTGATGTGTTTGGAAGTTGTTGGTAATTTACATTATATCAAGAACCACTTAGATGGTTACTTTTAGTTCGAGGATTTTGATGAGGGGTTTTGTGGTAATGAGAAGATGGATTATGCCGTGAATCTAGGTGATGAAGGTGAGTACTCTAGGAAGTAAAGGTATATATATATATATATATATATATATATATATATATATATATATCATGATCACATACACTAGACCATATATATTTCTCTTAGCTTGATGGAGTAGTAAGATCTAACATCCACCATTGCTTTTGCATGAAAATCATGAGCATTTCTATAGCAGGTGTTATGACAGAAAACTCAATACAAAAATCTAAGACGCACCTTTTCTATAAGAAAGATGAATGGATCACAAAAGGCCTATATCGTCGTACAGCTCCCATGCATAGATAAGAAAGAAAAGATCAATTTGACCCAATAGGTCCATGTTGTGAGTGTTTGCAATAAAAAACTGAGTGCATCCCCCTCGATGTAGAGGCTGGGGCTTCACCCCATCTCAAAAAATATATATATAAGTCAGAACATTCATCTGGAAAACTACCACATATTCAGGACCCATCCAGAGAAACCACCTCCTTGAATTACACTTTGAAAAACATCTCACAGGCGAGGTAGATCTAGTATCAATAGCAATTTGCATTGGGTACGGTTGCTCAACAATGAATTACAAGCAAATACGATGAAGCCCAGAATTTAAGAAAACGAAGCTAACAGACGAATCCAATTAACTTGGCGAAACAATTTAAATCTGGAGGTGACAAAACCAACCCAAGACCTGATCCTAGAGCCTCAGGGTTAGGTCAATCCCATCGGTAGTCTCCTCCTCCTGATTCACTTCAGGCATGTCTTGCAGGCCTCCAAGATGAATCCCATCGAGACGACGGTGCCCCTTTTGCTGCTGGTTCTGGGAGAGCTCGCGCAGGTAACTGTGCACCTTCTCGTGGTTTTCCCGCCCCCGCGCGGTCGCGAACTTGCACGGGCAGTAGTTGCACTTGAACTCGGGGATCACCTTCTTGCTTGACACCGGCGGCGGCGCGCGAGAGGATGTTAGGTTCTGCTGTGGTAGCTTGTTGTCCTTTGCACGCATGGCCAGCGAATGCAGCGAGACGTCTGCGGCGGCGGCCGTCGAGCGGGTGGACTCCACTCGGAGATGAAGATCGAGAGAAGATGCTTTTCTTGGGGAAACGCTTTGTACGCAAATACTGTGTGCTAGTTAGATGTGATGTATTGTGGCCGGCCGGGGTTTTAAAGCCAAAGAGGAACGCGGCGAGGGACAGCCAGCACACTAGCTAGAAATGGAAGCATGTAAAATCGCCGCGTAACGTCATTTTTAGGAGGGAAAGCATTTGATTTAAACTTGATTTTCATACTCTTCGCAAAAAACCTACTTGTTGATTTTCATACATGCGGTCTTTTCGCGTTTCTTAATTTAGAGTGGTGTTTTGACTCCCGGGTGCATATGCACCATTTATTCAAAATTCATTTTTAACGTATTTTGAAATGTCAAAAAATTGAAAAAATATGTTCGCTCATAGATCTTGACATGCTATGTGTTCACAAAGTTGTTTCATGAAAAACGACATGTTTGTGTCTTGTATAAAAAAGACAAAATTTTGATGCTAAAATAAGGCTTTTCATAAGACATTTTTGGTCTTTATTACACTGAGCACAAAAAATATCGGTTTTCGGTAAAACGACTTTGCGAACACATAAAATGGGAAGATGTATCCATGAAATTTTATTTCAGATTTTTTGATATTTTAAAATATGTTTTTCAAGTACCGGGTGCATATGCACCAGGTGCCAAAGTAATTTGCGGACGTTTCTTGCTATAATTTGATTTTAAAAAGGGAAGCCGTGTTTCTTGCTATATTAATTGTGTGTGCATGCATCAGTGCTGTGCATGCCTGTTGGTTCCTTATTTGTATCAAGATGGTTTAATGTATGTTACCGTTGTACACATCCTCGTATTTTTTTTTTCCGAACCAGAGGTTCAACCCATTCTGATGCACATAGCCCTTTTTTTACTAATAATAAAAATCAGAAAGCCTTACAAAGAAATACATCAATCAATTGGAAGCCACCTTTCGGACAAAAACTGTCGCTACACATACAAGTTTGATTAAGGATGAAGGGGGTGGATCTGATCGGAGCCATGTGCCCAAACCACACACATCAACGATTCAACACATATCATCTAAATCGTCCAATGGCGAACCTGGAGCACAAACATGTCCAGCAGACGCTCAGTGCACACTCAGAAGCCGCTACCGCCATCTTCCGCCAACTCATTTTCAGGAGAGATCAATGCAAGACTTGGACTATCGTCGATGCCGCCACGACACCAGGCAGTGCCACCATCTTGTGCGCGTTCGCCATCACGCATCCGCCATCGTGACTCTCATGCACCATGCCCCCGAGACCCGCTGTCTTCGATGCAACAGATACGACGCCGATCCACCGTACGGCCCATCCAGCTAGCTCTTGCTCCAAAAACAATGCCCCCGAGAGAGGATGCGGCGCCAAACGCCACCATCGTCCGATCGGCGAGACCCAGATTCAAGGTTTTCCCCGGAGCAAACCGTCTTTCAAGACGAGTCTTCGCGGTGACGCAATGTTGCCATGCCTCCAAGATCAGTCACCAAAACTATGAGCTTCAAAACAGTGCCTCCAATGAGGTAGACGATGTCACACGCCGCCACTGTGCGGTGCAGCTAGCCAAACAGAGGTTTCCCTTGTTGCTCGATGTGACCACCACCATGACGATACCCTCCAACTAGGTTAGCGGATCCCATAGACGTCGATGCATCATCTGCGCCTGTAGATCCGAGCAAAGGATTTATCCCCGGTGGTAGTCCCACAATTCTGGCGATCTGGAGCCGTAGACGACGGAGACGACCATCAACACAGACAGAAGGGCCGTATCGGGCTAGAAATATCCGGGCAGACGTACGAGATCCATCCAACCCTGCCCCATCGAGAGGTGTCGCCGCTCAGGAGGGAGGAGTCTCGAGCGCCGCCCTGAAATCTGGTGCCGCCGACGGCTCCGACGTGTCGTCCGCCGCGCCTCCGTTATGCCAAGTGCCATATGCTCTGAAAGGCTGGACACGCGATAGCGCCCGGCAGCACCACGCTCCAGCCTAACGCAACGGCCCACGCCGGTCCTTCACGCGAGAGGACAATTGATCCCGCCGCCGCGGGCCAACCTAGCTTCGCCTAGCCGCCCCCTATGGCCACGGCGAGGGAGGGGAAGGAGGAGAGGAGGACTGGGCGGCTGCAAGGTTTAGGGTCTCTCCTCCCGCTGCCACTTGGGGCGGACGAGAGAAGAGGACGTTTACGCAAGTCAAACTTTCGCACATCCTCGTATATATGCTTGATGACTGAAAACAGGTGTAGGGAATTAGTTATGCAGTTATGCGTAATTTACTGCTAATTATATATCATGTGATTGCCAAAACGTTTTATATTAAGGAACTGATGGAGTCTATGAAAACGGCATGCTCGATCGGTAGTCATTCTTATCTGTTTACTCCTCCCGAATATAAATGGTAGGTAACATTTAATGAGATAAATGGCAGCGTCTTATAAGAGCTGATACGTCAACCCTCTCTGTCACACATATGCTAATTTGTGATACCCTTGATCTTATCAATCAGAAATTGATTTTTAAAATTTTATAATTCTCCATCAAATGTTGTGGACAAACATTAGAATCACTATGATCACTCTTAGTACTTGTTGGGCGAATAACGTTTTGAGCAATAGACGAGACACGATTCGTTCCCACTTCGGTAAATATTTAAAACTCACATTTAGAAGGCATATAGGTCTTCGATTCTACGCGCGTCCTCCTTTTTGCGCAGCAAGGTAATCATCCCATAATTTATTTTAAATAAAGGTAGATAAAAAATTGCAACTTCGCAAACATTACCATCAAGTCAATCTTGATGGCATCCCAAATTTTCTTATAAAACTCCGCAGAAAACTCATCTGGTCATGATGCTTTATTATGTTCCATCTGAAATATAGCTTCAAACACCTCTTATCTCAGTGAGTGTGCTCTTGTATCTCTTGTTCTTAGTTATCTTATGTGAATCTTCAATAGATAGGGCTGCTGAGAGGCAATGCTGAGGGTCTGCACTTGGTGGATTCTAGAGGGAAACGGCTAGCATGACCTTGCAGCTCTATGTTGTGGATAGGAGGTGGGAAGGTCACGGGAAATTATAACAACACTGATGGGCGCTTAAATAATGTTTGTCAATATACATCTGGATGTCAGGACTAGAATTCCGGGTGACTCCAGGAGCTAATGGACCTATCCGGAAAGGTGCCAGAGCCTCAAGGTCTCCGTCGAAACTACTGTCCGGCACAAAAAGGTGACACCGAGGGATGGCTTCACTGACATTTCCAAAGCCTCAAGGTTAGAGACATTGTATTCTGTACTATTGATAAGAACTAAAATATCTAAAAGAAGGCACAAAATTAGACTCTTTTGTGTGAAAAATGAATCAAGCCTTGATGCTACAAAAATATTACTTGCATATCGTCCGTTACATTTAAATAAAACTAGAAAGAGCTGGCGCGGCGGCACGCCGCGCTACGCCGATGACTCTTAGCTTAAAACTGTACACCGCGCTAATTTGATGGCTTGGTAATTTTGCTCAATAATCTTATCACTCGCCAAGCGAGTTTCAGTAATGAAAACAAAAACGTCTAGGATCCTAAAGACAAGCTACAGTACTGGAAGAACCCACTCATATCATATTTTTAACTAATCCTAGATCATGCTTTCCCCTTCACATCAATTGGCCCTTTGCTCTCTCATTATATCATACTTTTATCTGGAATCTCACAACAGCGGGATCATTTATTGTGATATCTATGTATGCGGATATAATGAATAATATACTAGATTTTTTGCAAATATATTTGAAAGATAAAGGTACCTTCAAAGATTAAGATTTTCATGTGGTTCCTATAAAAAAAATACTTACTCAGGATAATCTCGCCAAGTGTAAATGGAATGGTTGCAAGATATGTGCTTTATGTGATTTTAAGGATTCTAACTTTTATTTATCGTTTGTCCATTTTTCCGTAAAACAATGGAGAATTGTTCTTTTCACTTCTAATATTAATACTCTAACCAATATCATGAAAATATTTGAAATTTTGCTAAATGGAATAAAAACAAAAACTAGGATTCGTGCTTCTGCTCTAGTTTGAACCATATGGAACTATCGAACTAACATTATTTTAAAGATTGTAAATGCTCTTTTTTTTACAGGTTATTCGTATGTCTATGTACTGGATCCACATGTGGTCATTTCTTCTCCAGGAGACGTAGTGGATGCTTATGAATTTTGGATGTAGACCTCTAGAGAAAGTTGCAAGGTATATTTGCAACCAAGGTGGGCTGACAGCATACTAAAAAATTACTTGATGCATAAGTGCCTTGTGTTTATCTTGTTCCGCTGGTTGATTTTGTGATCCACGAGATGTAAATTGTAAATGATAAACCTATGCAATAAAATGGTTCTAGGCATGAATTGATACAGAGGCCCGGGCTAAAACTCTTTTCTTTTTTGAAAAAGAACTTGACTGACACACCTTACATACGAAAAGTTGCTTTGGAGCACGTGCTCCATGGAGGGGAGCTCTTGTTTGATTTAAAAAAATGATACTTCAAATTTATAAATATGGAAAAATCCTAGATGTTAATAATGCTGAATTCTATAGTGCTGCAAAATTTCAACCCAAAATAGTTTTTATTCCGGCCAACACAAAAATGACAAATCCTAATATTAATTTTTTTTATTGGCATTGTTCACCAATCCTGATCAAGAAATTTGTCATGTTTACACAGCTCAAAATACAAAACAAATATTGATATTTTGCACACTAATAAAATTATCATTATCCACATCTATTTATTTTTCATAATTTCTGAAACTTAAAGGTGTCGTTTCTTGAGTTTTTCAAAAACGAGCTCCATGTACCCTTACATCAAGTTATTCCTCAACTGTCAAGATCTGTGCAGGACGAACAAGATATATGTCTGTGTAGTCCATGCAAAGCGCTGAAACTGGAGCTTGTTAGGTAGTATACAAACTTCTCATATGCTACTCAAAGGCCCTATAGCTTTACTTCGTTCAGCAACTACATAAAAACCACCTTCTGTTGCACACGGATCTTGTCTCATTCGTAATGAATTTCTGTTTTTGCCAGTTTAGTTGGGTAGTTAAACTCTCATTCCTCAGGTTGCATACATATATTCATGTTTTCTGTGGCGCACCACCTGATGAACACATGTGACGAATTTCATCTACTACCACGCTAGATTTAGATTTACCACGATTAACGCCCGTTTCCTACATAGTTACAAGGGTTTTCAAAGTCGTTCTTGTGTCTATTCTTTATTCTAGCTGAAGATTTTTGTAAGGAGTTAATGAGTAGGCTTATCTTAGTGTTGCATGTGATGTGTTTGGAAGCTGTTGGTAATGTACATTATGTCAAGAACCACTTAGATGGTTACTTTTGGTTCGTTGTCTCTAACGAGAAGTTTGATGCATGAGGGGTTTTGTGGCAATGAGGAGATTGATTATGCCGCGAATCTAGGTGATGAAGGTGAATACTCTAGGAAATAAAGGTGTGTATATCACGATCACATACGTTAGATCATATATATATTATATACTATCATAGCTTGATGGAGTAGTAAGATCTAACATCCACCATTACTTTTACATGGAAGTCATGAGCATTTCTATAGCAGGTGTTATGACTTATGACACAAAACTCAATAGAAAAAATCTAAAAAGCAGTTTTTCTATAAGAAAGATGAATGGATCGCAAAACACCTATATCGTCGTACAGCTCCCATAGATAAGAAAGAAAAGATCAATTTGACCCAATAGGTCGCTGTGAGTGTTTGCATCTCATATCAGTATTCACCTTAAAAGAGTTGAATGATCCTTCCAAACAACAGTACAAAACAAATGATGGATTAGTGGATAATTTAAGAGCCAGAACATTCATCTTGGAAAACAACACATGTTCAGAGCCCATCCAGATAACCACACCTTGAATTACACTTCAAAAAAATCTCACATGCGAGGGTACGGTTGCTCAACTATGAATTACAAGCAAATAGGGTGAAGCCCGGAGTTGTTTAAGAAAACGAAGCTAGCAGACGATTTCAACTTGGCGAACCAATTTAAATCTGGAGGTGACAAGACCAACCCAAGACCTGATCCTAGAGCCTCAGGGTTAGGTCAATCCCATCGGTAGTCTCCTCCTGTTTCACTTCAGACATGCCTTGCGGGCCTCCAAGAGTAACCCCATCTCCAGTCACGCCGTTGCCTTCCGCTACCGGTGCTGGGGCGGCAAGTGAAGGCTGAGGAAGGCCGACGGTGCCGCCGCCCGTTTGCGTTTGCGATATGAACGAAGGCACGGCGATTGAGCGGAACCAGGAGTAGAACTCGGCAATCTTCTCCTGGTTCACTTGACGCGAGATTCCAACATGGCCTCCACCTCCAGCAGCCGCCGGTGACGGTTGAGCGGGAGCGAGGCCCCCGGCGCCGGCGAACAAAGGCACGGCGCCAGAGCGGGCCGAGCTAGGGAAGTGAGGCAGGGGCGTGGTGCTATACGAGTTGAACAGCTGCGGATGGAAGAGGAAGCAAGCGCTGCGCAGGCCGGGGACGTGCGAGTAAGACGACGAGGCGCGCGGCCGCGGCCCAGCGGGAGCGCGACGACGGTGCTTCTTCTGATTCTGGTTCTGGCGGAACTCGGCCAGGTGAAGGTGCACCCTCTCGTGCCCGCCCCGCCCACGCGCGGTCGAGAACCTGCACGGGCAGTACTTGCACTTGAACCCGGGGATCACCACCGTGATTGAAGCCGATGACGGCGCGGGAGACGACGTTGGGCCCTTCTGCCCCTCCACCGCTAGCTGCTTGTCCTCCGCACGGATGACCGGCGACTGCAGTGAGGCGTCACCGGCGGGCATGGTGAATGAGCCGGTGGAGTCCATTTGGAGATAGAGATCGAGAGAAGAAGAGGTTTTTCTTGATGAGTCTGGTTGGTTTGTAGATCCTGTGTGCTTGTTTGATGTCTGGTTGCTTTGTAGATCCTGGTGCCGGCCGGGATTTAATATCTAGGGAGGAACCCGGCGAGGGACAGCCGGACAGCCAGCAGACGAGCTAGAAATGGAAGCAAGTAATATCGCCGCGTAACGTCGTTCTGTAGGAGGGAAAGCATCTATTATATACTAAAAGTAAAATGAGTTAGTTTTCGAGACACCACGTTAATCCACATCATTAGAATTACTTAGACAGTTAGATCTGTAATTAGTGGCTGAGATTTAAAGAGAGATGGTAACAAAATATTTACGTACACAACACCAACACGTTTAACGCACCAGGTCGCCCAAGGAAAAGACGTACAGATCCGTTTTTAAGTTACAAGAAAAAAAAGAACAGAAAGAGACATCTATGGACACGATAAGCTAAGCTGAGCAGGACTAGGATTTTTTTTTTAATTCTCCACTCGGGTCTAAACATACGTCCTAGCTAGCTGTGTCATGTCTCATGTGTGTATTAATAGATCACGTTCCATGCTGGCCAACAATCCATACATGAGGTATATATGTAACTCCCCAATTCCTCACGTAAGTATGCTCATGTTTGCATGCACTTCAACAATTTTATTCTTTGAGACAGATAAAAAATATGTGTATTAATCCGGCCAGAGCTAGACCTGGCTGATCGATCGATACCATGTGCTTCATGTGAACTCCAGTAGGAACATACATGCATGGTTTCAGCTATATATGAATATATGATCCGTGATTAGTTGATAGCTATTCATGCATATAATTTTGATGTTAAGAAAAATAGATTTAAGTATTAACCATAGATATCTTCTTGAAAAATAATACGACCGACAACACACTCTAACTGATAGTCTATCAAAAAGAATTCCACCAAGTCGTTTATTTTCAGTTTGTTCCTATCAATAAACTCTTGAAGTTTATAGAGATAAAGATTATTTGAACATTATGGAGTTCAAAAATTGATTTCAGCTTGAAGTTATAATCGTAAGAACGTAATATCACAGCGTCAAACCAAGAGCGATATCAAGCACAAGATGTGAGGGAATGTTTGATTATCCATAATTAGGCAAACGATGATGTGAATGTAGTAGTATCAGCGTCAACGTACTAGATTGTTCTGAGATAAAGTGACAAATAAGGTTTTATCTTTGACACCAACAACGCGGATCTTTAACATGCAGTTATGGGAATTTCGAAAGGATTTTCTAGAATATTTATGACTTGAAAAGATTTCTACTCAGATAATTTGATCCATAAGATTAGAATTATTAAGAATTTCCTATAATTATGACAACCAATTTAAAATAAAAAAACCAGCCCAATGGTCTAGATATATATATTGAGCTCATAAGATTATAAAAGATTATTTATTGAAAACATATAATAAACATGATTTATTATAAAGAAATAAATTTGTTGTCAAGTTGGCATAGTCATGTTATAGAAAAACAAATACATGGCAGGGTGTTGAAGAGTGAGGATGATAGCAAGATAAGATAATGAAATTAGGTAAAAATAGAGTAATAAAAGAAGTTCTAGAATATGATGATATGACTTTTAGGTGAATTTGTGATGTCTATTTTCCATAAATTAAAATGATTCATAATTAATCACAAACCTGTGGATATTTACTTAACATGCTATTTCTAAGCGTATGGAAAGATATTGTTTAGACACACAAAATTCCAAATTTATAGAACTGGAAAACTATTTCTCGAACACGTTCAATGAACCTAAGATGCTGCCCTCGCATTTGCGAGGGCCACCTGGCTAGTTTGGTTTAAATTTGATTTGCATACTCTTCGCAAAAAAAAAACTATTTGTTGATTTTCATACGTGCGGTATTTTCGTGTTTCTTGCTATATTTAGTGTGTGCATGCATCAATGCATGCCTGTTCGATATATTCCCTATTTATATCAAGATATGGAGTAATATATGTTACCGTTGTACACATCCTCATATGCTTGATGACTGAAACAGTAATAGGGAATTAGTTATGCATCCTAATTAACTGGATACTCTAATTTTGTCATTTGATTCTATATGAAGACGGCATGCTCGGTTGTCATTCATATCTGTTTAGTCCTGAATAAATGGTATCATTTATGTGATAAATGGCAGCGTCTGATAAGATTGATCGTATCCATCAGAAATTGATTTGTCAAATTTTACAATTATCTATCCAATGTTGCGGACGAAGATAAGAATCACTTCAATCACTAGTACTCCTCTGATCCTAAAAGATTGTCGCTGGTACAGGTATAAATTTGTGGATGGTATGTGCAATTCTTCCGACACTCTTAACGGACCGGGGGAGTACTTATTTCCGAATGATTATATTGATTCCTCCTAATGCTGTCACAAATTTAGTTAACATCCATGAAAACTCTTGTCTCTCACTACTTAGAATTATTATTGTTCACGAGCACTTTGTTATTGAGAGCAAAATCCCATGCCCTTATTTTCAAATTGTGCATGATGAAACTATGAGAATGATCAACATTAAACTTATAAACTTCTTGTATTTCCTACAAAAATAAATGGTTTTAGATTCTTCTTTCACCTATATTGTTTTGCATTCAAAATATACATACAACACAAGAAACTATATTTGTAAATGCAACATAATTAATTTATATTAGTTGAACTCACTTTGCACGTGCAGTCTCGCTAGTTTCTTAATCAAGAAGGGAAGCTATGTTTTCAATAAATGGAAATATAAATCGGACACACACTCGGAACGCGCCTTTCAGTGCAACACGTTCGACACCGTGCATTTTCCTTCCACCGCCATGCGCTTCCGCTATGAACGATGACTTGCATTAAGTGGGGCGGTTTTAAACCTAGTTCTCTTTCTTTTTGATAAACCTCATTTATATGAACTTATCTTCGGTACACCTTCTTACATTTTTGTAGAAAAGGGAGGTTATGTTATCTTAGAAGTGCAGGGGCATTTATTCAACCTCCGCGTTTTCGGGCATAGAGGAAATATATAGGGTAGACGTAAACCACAATTGACGACCCGTGTTGAGTTTCGAGGTTGCCTTTGCTAAAGGCATTGGTTTATCTTATTCCGTGCAACAAGACAACCTTGAAGAAGATAATCTTTTTCGTGTTTACTCCCTCAGATATTTGCACTTATGAGCAAGCGATCCCAAAGATGATGTCATTCAAAAATTTAAGGCAACCTGACTCCAGTTGTACAAGATATAAGTGAAGATCAAGAGCCAGTAGTCTATTGCCGTTCATTCAGTCCTATTTGTGCTCCTCTCTTCAAACTACACGGAAGTATCATATGCATAACCAGGTGCAGGACAACTCTGCTCTTATAAATTGCATATATGTGAAACAAATTCCTTTCCACTTCACCAAACAAACATATCAGCCACCGGTTTGTTTGGTGAAGTGGAAAGGAATTTTATGCCATTCTCGAGGGTTTGTCGGGACATCTGCATAGACTACTTTGGTTTATGTTTGTTCATGAATGTTGACTTTTTCTATGATCATATCATGTGTAATGTGGTGTCCAACATGAGTGCCCATGACGCGTCGTTATGCTTGGTGGACGATGCGTGCAGCGGTTTCCAATTTATTATTGGATCCAGAGCGATTTAAAGTAAATATAATTACATTGAACTTCTATAATTTCTTAGGTTTTTTCTCATATTGTGGTTTTAACAAATATATTTATATAAATAGTTAGCATTTTTAGCCATACAGTAGTTTTCTACAATTGTTCTTCGTTCTATAGTTGTAGTGTACACCATTGGAAATATATCTTAATTGTGCAAAAAGAGATATTGTCTTTTACAAGGTATAAAACCAACTTAAATGTGAAAAAAAGAAGAAAAATGATTGTTTAAATAGAAGTACAATAGTTTACACGTCGTTTATGTTTGTTGCTCAATGTTGGACGTTTGTGGGTTGTCCGTAATAAGCTGACAATTGATGAATCTAAAATTATCAAACGTCATGCTGACCTCATCTGCAAAACAGTTCAAGGATATACCTCATCTACAAAATGATCATCTTCTTACCAACTACAACCCGAGCAAGCTATATGGATGCCTAGCAATCTAGACGGGAATATACACGACTCTCGCTCCGAGCAGCGCACCTGATGTTGTTGATTCTTGATGTTTCGTCCGGTTTGTTATATAATGGTCCGGTTTGTTCCTCCTATCTAGTTCGTCATTTCGGTACGTTGTCACCATGTACCCGCAGCATTATATAAGTTGTGTAGAACTTTGGGCTTTACTAATTTAAATTGGGCATCTCAATATATCTTTCATATAATTAAAAAGTTATACCTATTCTACAACCGGATGCAGTAAATATTAACTTGATCAAGGTAGTATATTGGTACGAATGCAGAACATTTCATTGCCTTTACAAAAAATAGCATCCTTGTTAGCTGACAAACTAATGGATGTGGCTTTCTAATACGAAATGTACATTGGGGTTGAGGTAGTACTAACCAATTAACTTGATAAGATAGTACGGAACAAACGAACATTAAGAAGCACGTGTGCCTGAGATTGGCATTCATCTGACAGATTTCAGTTTTGTCAAACTTAAATCCGTTGGTATGCAACAGAATTATTGCCACATAAGAGCCGTCCAAAAAAAGTACCAGCCTAGATTGACGGCTACAAAGTTGATGATGGTGGAGGCCAGTCGAGAAGTTTTGTGCCAGCTGATGACGCCGGCTTTTGGCGTCGGATGAATAATTGTTAGACCTTCGTCGAACAGAGTAAGTCTCTGTTAGACTTTTAGTCTATGATAGATGCTAGATACAGTAGATTCCACAGCTGTAATTACGGAACGAACATGACATCACATATACGCAACAAAACCGGTTTCCACTTAACATACCGCTCTACAAAATAAGAAGCTGCAGCCTGTCTTCCGCAAAGGTAAAAATGTTACATTGTACAACCATTTGATCGTCCGATCCTGCCTACTGAGATACATTAGCAGAGACAGCCATTCTTGCCCCGAGCATGCCACAGAAACGGCAAGGAAGCTCGTTGGATGTCTTCCGTTTTTTCACCTCGGTGCCAACGAGCGAGAGCTCATGGAAGTATGGTAGTTGCTGCTCCTCTGTTTGCGATACGAAGAATAGACATCACCATACTGGTGGCTCTCCTCGTTCAGGTCAGCAGAGGCTCCGAGGCCCAGCCGGCCGCTTGACCCTGGTTTGCTATCAACCGAGCCATCAGCACGCATCCCCGTCTCAGGATTTACATGCAAGCTGGCAGGGGGAGGGATGCATGCGCCTCCCTTGCGGGCGGGAAGCTCCCTCTCATAGTCGTCGTAATCATCGGGCTCGCCTTGCTTCATTGGACCTTCCGAAGGGTTTACCTCACCAATCTCCTTGAAGAACTTCGTTACACGCTCAAGAATATCAGACTCTGCAACTGTTGATGGCGGGATGACCGTGGGGATGTCGAGCGAGCTCAGGGGAGAATATGGCACCCCACTCCCGATTTGCATCTTTCGGACCATTCCTGGAATGAGGCCAGGGGGGAATAGTGGATATGGAGGTGGATTTAGATCTTTTGTTGTAGCTGGAGCAACACTTTGAGGTAGCGCAGGGGGGAGTAAAGATGGTTGCATTGGCAAAGATCCTGGAAAAGCAGTTTGGCCTAGAGGAGGGTAAACACCGGCAGGAAGTTGGTTTGCTGGAAATTGTGCAGAAAACACAGGTTGGGGTGCACCAGAAACAGGATAAGTTGCATTCTCCTTCTCTGGCGGAGCAGAGGACCATTTTGAGGGCGGCTTTGCTGACCCTGGAAATATATCCATCAAACATACTTAGATTTACCTCCAACAAGCAAAAGGGAAACGCAATGCATCATAAAAGCCATTTGCAAGTGTATATATAGTGTAACACTCGAGAAATTAATTTATAGTGTAACACTCAAGAAATTAATTCATAGAATGCAGAAAACAAGGCTAAATTCATCGTGAATCATTTTCCAGTTTATACATAAATACATATAGCAAATACTGTGGACCTGATAGATATAAAGGATTTTAGTCCAGAAATTACTGGATCGGTCTCAGAGGTGACATAGTAACTTTGACATTATCTTTCTCTATAGCCTGGCAAACCATTTACATATTCCAAAGCTACCCGCCTATAAAGTTTGTGGGCATTAACATATCGCTACTACAACGAAGTTATCAAATAGAAATGAGAAGGAAATGATAACATGATCAAAATCCCATAGGTAAGGTTAGATACGCCTAAATCACAGCAACCCCATTTATGTGAAAGTTAGAAACCTAAAAGCTTCTAAACACACATGAGAAAAAATAATTATAAGCACCTAGAGAAAAGTATGCTTTAGTAGAAGAGGGAGACAAGGAAAACCTGAATAGCTTGAGGGATCTGGTGAAACATGCTGTGGTGCTGAAGGATATGACACCCCACCTTTCATCTCTCTTTCGAGGCTAGCAACGGTTTCCTGGTCATAAACTTCCTTCGAACCCCAGAACTGCAAGATTTTCTCAAGGCGAGTCTGGTTGTCATCTTTACTCAGTGGATTATTATAAATCCTTGCAAGCATGGAGCCCAGCACAGATTGAAAAGCAACAGCCTCATTGTCAAGGTCCTGAATATTAGTTCGTCTTTGTAAGCTGTAGCATATGGAATGTGTTAAGAAAAGCACCGCCAATACATTAAATATCCACAATTAAACACCATGTGCAATTTGGAGCTGTAACATACTAGATTCAATCAGAAATAGTGCAGAGCAAGCTATAGAAATCTACTCTGTCATTCTGTTAGATGCATCATACATGCCGGGTATCATGAAACATTAGACGCTTTTCCGATACCATCATCATGTTTCTATTAGTATATCATCTTTTACAACCTGACTTTGCTACGGTTGATGTCTTGCCAAATCAATCACATTCCATATTGTAATGTTTAGTTATAATAAGCCCTTTTAACAGATGGATAGGCAAAAGCTAAAGCAAAATAACCTTCTGAGATGCATAAGTTTCTCAACGACTAAATACATAGATTTAGCAGAGACATTTTCATCTCTAAACATGAAAATTCACAAATAGTTAAGTCACGTTCATGACTCCTGAGCTATCTTCCTAATAGGAACATCACACACGGTCTGGTGAGCGCTGATACAAAATACAAGATGTGTTGATACTAAATCTTCCCAAAACATGGATACATCAATATGCTAGCATAGTAGCATATAGACTATGGAGAGAGAGAGTGAGCATATGCAGCTGCATCCATAATAAAGGAGTGGGGATGAGAGTGAGAACGGGCATGTCAAGATGGCATCCAATTATTGGCAGTGAAGCGAGGTGCCATGTTTGTGTTCCACGTGCAAGATCAGGGAGTTGTCCATTCTGTGTGATTACGTGTGCAAGCAGGGAGCATTAGGACTGGTCTCCCTTAAATAAGGATTGGTTATTGGGTTTGTATTGGCAAGGAAATTACCCCCTGAAATGACTGTATCAGTAGACTAAATGGAAATCATTAGGTACTTGCCTATACGTATCATAAAGGGTATCAGGATCATATACGAGATACAATAATGGTACAATAACTAATGAAATATCATGGTAGCCTAGTGAATGTTTTTCTTTAGTCGTTTATGCACTTTGTAAATAGAGAGCAGTCAGACAAGACATTTGTTTATATTTTGGCAGTACACTGGTCTTTGAAATGAATCAGAGTGGAGCAATGTCATATCAAATGGCATTCATTTGACATTTTCTTAATTTTGAAGACAAATTGCCTTTGATACTGACAAATGGAAAGGTCACTATCCACTGCATTGTTTCTACACAATCTCGTAGGCCCTCTTTGGAATGCTTGATTCCAAAACATAGGAATAGTAAACAGGAATGGAAAAACATTGAATTGGATGTCACGACTTCCTGAGCCCTACAGAAAATAGAAACACAAAATTTGCAAATGTGGCTCTTTGGATGCTCCGCGGAAATATTGCAGTAACTTGAAGAAAGAGAAGGTACGCGCAGGACACAAAATATAATTTCTATCCTGTGGAATTTGGGTGTAGCAAAGCACTCCAAAGAGCCTCTATAGGAAAATATGGATCAGGTCTCATTAGTTCGTACGGAAAACCTACAATCTACATACGGCAGCAACAAGATCTGCCAATTGCACTACATTTCCTATGTTGGTCTTTCAGTCGCGCCAAAGTTGAGTCTCTTAAATCAAGTTTTCATCAGCGTGAACATTGAACAAATAAAAACTAGATCAAATTGATAGTTATACTTCACTGAGTCATTGACAAGCCATAAGGTGAGCAATTATAATCACAAAATAGATACTGAGATGAAAACATACCCTTCAAAGAGAATATCGTTCACCAGGAAAACAATGTGCAGCTGCCTCTCTGAATCCTCCAGAGCAAATACTCTTTCCCTAATAGCTTCGGCCAGAGCTGGCGCAAATGGCGCCCTTTGCATAAACCATGTCTTGGCTCCCTTTATGGACTCTTTGGTGCCATTGAGATTGGTAAGCACATCGTGCAGCTCGGCAGCGACATCGGCCGGGAGCGGCCCAGAGAGACCCTTGAACGACTGCGCCGCCGCGGCTTCGTACTCCCCGTGTCCGTGCGCACCAAAATGCTGGTGCTGGTCGTAGAACTGCGGGTACCCCGGCTGGTGCATCGGCGGGCCGCGCATCATCGGACCCATCGGCGGCATCATATGCGGCGGGTACGGCGGGCGCCCGGCGACCCAGAGCATGTACCTGTAGTAGGCGTGGCCCTCCCCGCCGAAGACGAAGGCGTAGTCCGGGTTGTCGTGCTGCTTGTCGCGGATCACGATCTCGAACTCCGGCCCGTTCTTGGCGATGTACTCCACGAGCTTGTCGATGCGCTTCTGGAGCTCCGGGTCGGCCGGCGGAGGTGCCGGCGCGGGCGGTGCGGGCTCGAACGGCGGCGGGTGCATGTAGGGGTGGGGCGGCTGGGAGGGCGTCGCCATGACGTGGGGCGGCGGGTAGGGGGAAGGCTGCTGGTGCGGCGGGAGGTGAGGGTAGAGCTGCTGCTGGGGCGGCATGTACTGCGGGTACTGGGGGATTGGGGCGGCGTAGGGCGGTGGGTGGTGCGCGTACTGCGGCTGCGCCTGGGGGTGGAAGCCGTACTGCGGCGGCGGCGGCGGCGGCGCTGCTGCGCCTGCGCCTGCGCGTACGCCATGGCGGCGGCCGCGTAATCCTGGGCTTGCCTGTCCATGAGCTGCGGCGGTGGGATTGGCGAGGAGAGGCGTAGGGTTGGGCTCGCTGCCCCGGTGAAGACGGCGGCGGAGGAGGAGGTGGGGGGAAGAGGCTTCTACACCTATTCTCTTCTCTTCGGCCGAATATTACAGAAACAACCCTAGCAATTGACAAAGACCACCGATTAAGATTTCTATATTTTCCCGGAATACTTATAGAAGTATATATTCGATTTGAATATGGTCAGGGCTATCTTATTTTTTTTGAAAATTAATACCACGATATATTTATAGCGAAAAGTACATGGTAGAGATACATGAGCTGACTACAACGGATTACAAAATAAAGTCTAAAAGAATTGAGCAAATCTTTGAGATCTTCAAACTCTTTCTTCTTACATGACACAATCTCGTATTTTTCTGAAGACAGTCGTAGAAACATCTCATGTATTAATAAAATTATAAACCACTCTCATTATAAAAATTTGTTGTCGTTATTAATAAAAATAAGAATAGTAATAATTATTAAAAAAAAGAATGAGGAGATAGATCCAATAAACTACTATCGGAGGGTGTAGTTCAAAACTGTGACACTTATTGTTGATCGGAGTGAGTAGACAAAACGGTAACTAAACCGACAAACATAAAAATATCCTAAATAAAAGAAAAATACAACCAAGACAACTAAACTATCTCTCATAAAAGACACCTAGGCTTAAAAAAACTCACTAAAGCATTAGCCGAAATCATAGTTGTTGTGCCACCGTCGCTCTCAATGAAAATGAATTCGAGAACTTAGAAATAAGAACAATTCAAGATTTAGACATCAAGAAATGTTGATTCCTACACTTTCTCAAAACTGATACATTTTGTAGGTGGAGTCTTTATATTGTGTATATATATTAAGTTGACACGTGAGTTTCTGGAAGAATGGAGAGGCAGGTACGGACGCAAAGTCATTTTGTAGCCCGGTTTTTGAATTTCTTTGAAATCACCGTTTTAAAATTTCAAAAACTCCGGAAAAAATCCTAAATGTTGACAATGGAATGTTCTACGCTTCTGCAAATTTTTAACTCAAAATAGTTTATATTCCGGCCTACACGGAAATGAAAAATCCTGATAATTTTGGGAGTTTTCTAATCTGTCACTCTTCAACATCCTAGATCTAGAAATTTATCATTTTTACACAGCATAAAATACAGATTTTTCGCATTTTTTTTTGCACACTGATAGAAATCATCATTATCTACGTTTAGAATTTTTTAAAAACTTAAAGCTGTAGATTTTGAATTCTCAAAATACCAAGCTACATGTTGCCCAGTAGACAAAGCAACGCACTCCATGTATGAATCGTTATAATATCCTCAAAAAAAAATGTATGAATCGTTATTAACAAATGAGATGACGTATAGAATCAATTTTACAGCCCTAAGTTTACGCTCCATATGGTCCTACCGGAAAAATTCTTAGGATCGAAAATTCCTACTTTCTACATAAGAAATAGTTATAGTCCAGAGAGGTCCTATAAGATTTTTTTTTTTATTAAGCTCAATATCAAACAGCCACTCTCCTACGACATCAAGCACCTCGACCTCATCCTCTCCTCGACCGTTGTTGATCATGCTCATCATACATTGATGCTCATCAAACAAGTCCTATGTACAATCAGAAGAACAAATGCAATGTTCACAACTTCCTATTTCAGACAAAACTACAAAATGTAAGCACAATTTTTTTTAACAATCATCCACACAAATATTCATGCAATTATGCAATCAAAACAATAACAAATATTCATGCAATTATGTACAATTCCCATAAATATTTACAGAGTACCCGGACGTCGACCTCGATGAGAGTGGGCGACATGCTCCAGGGTGGGTGGTTCCCGAGCACCCCGAGCCTTTGCCCGTCGCGTCGGGCGGCATGGCTTGGACGACTGCAACTAGGTTGGCCATGAGAAGTGCAACTTGCGCAGCCAGGGCTTTGGGGCGAGCGTGGCTTGGGCATCCGCGGCTTTGTTCGCCTTTGTGGGTTTTTTTGTCCTTGCTCACCAATTCGCCTGAAGCTAGCTCTCCCATTTGAGCTCCAGTTGGCCTAACATGGACATGTCCTCCTCGTTGGACGAGAACGGGGCAGAGCTGGCTCAAATGGGAAAACAGGTTGAGGAAGGAGGAGTCAAGGAGGGAGTGGCCTTTGTGGCTAACAGGCAACAGACACATCCCTTAACGCAAACACAAACTGACATTCTATGCAAAGCCCCGACAGAGTTGCTACACACCAAAACCATCGATCGACATGATTCTCTCACCTCAGCAATCATCCTAGCTCATCACTTACACCCATGGAGGACATCGACAGGTAGTACCACTATCTCTCTCCGCTGACACCACGACCACGTTGAACCTAACATATAGATCGCCAAGCCACCTTTCCATTACTACACGTTTTCCTCCTGATCTCTACTGCTTCGACCCATCACCTCAAACCAAACTTAATCAGTAACTGAAGATTATGTGGAGTTTTGGCCATGCAAAGCATTCCAAAATGATATTTTGCAGGGTTGGGGGATACAACATCGAAAACATGCAATATTTTTATGAAACTTATAAATAGGAGTTTTGAATTATTATTTTCAAGTAAAGAGATCAATGGATAACTGGAGCCAAAAATCTCTACTCGTTGAAAAATATGTGACATTAACAAAAAGTATGAATTCTGCAGGTAAAAATCAAATGGTCAAATGTGAAGCAAAAGTGGGTTTTTTCTTTCCAGTTGTATAAAGTAGGATCAGGATCCTGGTTGGCCTGCTATATATATTTAGTAGAGAGGCCTAATTGCGTGACTCAAGTTCAGGGACAAACTGGCAGACATCGCAAAAATTAAGGGACATATGGTGCACTTCACCTACATAGGCATAAACAAGCCTTTGCATAACAGCAGTGTAACAGGAGGGTGGCGAAAACCTCGACCAGTACTAGGAAGGCCTGTCGTAGCATCCACAGAAGTTCAGGTAGCAACAAGAGCCCGGCGCAATATTAAGACGAAAACGTCCAATGAAGCATAATCTGTTTCGCAATACTGCAATCAGCCTTCACATAAATTACTGCTGTGGAAAAAAATTACCAGACTGCTGAACCTCTACTGCCCGATGTATAAAAAAGTCAAGATGATATAGCAAGCACTGGTTTCAAAAACACCAAATTTTCCTCCATTCAGGTTACTCCTTGCTGTTGAAATCTGTCAACCACCACCAAAACCTAGACATCCAGATCATCCTCCTCCCCGTTGCCATTGTACTGCAAGTAAAAACAAAGGGAATAAAATGTCAGCACAACGTTCACGATATCGCAGACGACAGTACTGAGGGGAAGTTGCTAACCCTGTCAACTAGATGGGAGAATATTGCAAATTTCTTCCAAATTATCAGGAGCTAAAAGAAATAGAAAAAATACCAGGGCTGGTATCATATTACAGTAACGAAATAGTTGCAAAATGCAAATGCATATGACTTGATAGGATTTTAAAGCACATGCCAACCCTAAGTTGCTGGGCTAACAGATCAAGAATACAAGACTGAATGATATAGTACACCAGCCGTTGGAAAATACCGGGTCAACTATATAGATAATTCAGCCCTGTTATTGCTTGAAAAATGAAAATATAAATCATGTTGTAAGCCTTTTGATATCATTGGCGGTGCCGTCATACACAAAATTTGGTGCTACAGTCCACACCTTTTGTACCGAGATAAACATCTATTTGCGTGCAGTTATTTGATCCATCCCGACAGTTTCAAAAAGATAATCTACGTCGTGAGCTAGATCAGTGGAAAACAAAACAGGCTTCTTAGAACATTCTAGCTGCATGTGGCAAGGTATCAGCTCAACTCCTATGTTGATATGCAGATGGTTAACCATTATACTAACCAAATGAACTACACCTAGATGAGCTATCCATCAGGCATGAATACAAATGGAAACAATACCTCACTTTTACTAAAGAATAACCAAAAGTGGCCACTGGAGCTAACAAAATTGCAGTAAATGAGAAACGAAGTGCACATATGCAACAGGATAACAAAAAAATGGGCCATCAACTGATTATTTCAACCTAATTACACTTATATATGATTAAGAAATAATTTGCGGTGAAAATTATCTGCGGCAAAAAATATATCTCACCCTGTCTGTAAAATCATTGGGAGAAGAAATGACATTTCTATCATCGTTATTGTCATCTTCCCCTAATTTCTTCAGAGATAACGATTTTGGTGTATCAGTTCCATTGCTGTTTTTATAAGACTCTAAGGCATCTTCTGGTTTATATTTCCCTGGCATATGGATCATATCGTCACCATTCACTCGCCTTTTCTTTCCTGAAAAAGTAACCGCAGTTTGGACATGAAATAACAACATTTACCCCCAAGAATTGCATACATATTTAAGACAACACATTTGAAGTACAGACAGGTTCAATATCTAACAAAAATTAACCGAGTGACATTTAACTTGATTAAACTGTGGGAACATAAGGCACTATGCTTCAGCAATGAACAATGTCATTACAAACTCACAAGATTCCAATCGTTGCTATAAAAATAACGAATAATTAAGTTGATGTCAAGTTCGCATCCAGGTGTTACCAGTTTTATCTTCTTCGCTTGTTGAAAGAGCGGTAGACCTTTTTCCAGCTGTTAAACCATGCTTCTGTCGCTGATCATATGGGCTCATTTCATAAGCATTATATGGGTCATCATTACCAGCATTCACACTGGAACCTTGCTCTTTGGTACCAGACTTCAAGGAATCAGAAGCAAGTGAATCAGCCAACCTCTCAAAACGACCTTGCGACCTGCAGACAACCAATGTGGTTATGTGACAAAGTGCAATTCTGTGGTGATACAAAAAAAAATAGAAGCCCAGTGTAGTTCATAACTACGTATTAAAAAACATGCCTTTTACAATCCTCCTGTGCTTTCATGTAACGCCCATGTGCTTTGATGAGTTTCCTTATTTTGGAGGTCATCCTACATCAAAGAGCAGTACTATCAAGAACTACCTCGAGATCTTCTCTTCTACTGAATAGCCCACGCACTAAACTTTGGATTATATAGAAGTATGCTAATATGTTGCAGAAATAGAGAACCTTTCGCAATCTTGTTTCTCTTTGTTCAACTGTGATTCAAGATCATCTACTCTGGCAGAGAGTATGCCTGCTTCGTCAATCTTCTGGTCCAATATCATCTGCGAAATACAGAACTATTAAACTGTGTGTGATATGTAGATATAGACGAAAATTAGATCAGGCACAAACAACTATAAGAACATACAAAAGACATCAGAGAAGTTAAAATAACATTTTCCACGGCACTTATGATGGGCCTACAGGTCATCTCAATGTTCGAACTGAGAATGTTCCCATGTCAATATTTTATCAATTATGAATGATTTACTCATTAATATTTTGCATCATAATTTAGAGAGAAAGACATTCATAGTACCTTCAGCATGAATGTACAATTATATTTAGTGGATTGAACCTATTGTAAGCTTAAAATTTTAAATTTCTCCATCTTTAAAGTTGCCATACATAACCATCTAGTTAAAGTAGAAACAAAATAACAGAATGTTGGAACTATCTATAATAAAAGATGCAACTAAACATAACTGATCCGTGTGTGCCATTGCATGCATATTTACAACTCCATAACTGATGGTGAGTGCATGCTTACTGAGTCCAAGACATTGATAACTGACCTGCACTTTAGATTTATCTTCATGTAATGCTTTCATTTCCAGTGCAATTTGTTTCAGCTGCAGAGCATACATGAATATATACAGAGCTCAAGGAATATGGAGACAGCTCCACCAATACGCTAGTGATGGATTTTTAGAGTTCAAACCTGTGCTTCGATATCATCTTTCTCATCATCGCTGGAGTGTATGTCATCCTTCTTTATATCTTCATTATCAGAGGATTTCAAACTTCCTGTTGAATCAGATTTTCCACCATCAACCTTCTTCTTATGCCTTCTCTCACTGAAAGATCCACACAATCACATGAAAGTGTAAGTATAAAACTACCAAATTGCAAGAATGCCATGTGTTTATATTACATGTTCAATATAAGATAGAACTTGGTCACAAGGTCATACAATATAGACTGCATAACAATAGATGGAAAAAATTAGGCACTAGATAGGCACACTTTCAGACACAGGTACACAGATTTTCTCAAACATATCTAGGATTAAATGAGTGTACAACAAAGACCGGATACTCGAGTGAAACACACATAGAGATCCTTCTTACATACCTCTTCCTGATGGGAGATCTCAAGTGACTAGATCCTGCAAGATTTTAGTAGGTACACACTTAGAGATATGGATTAAATTCTAATTTTCTTCAAAAGATATTAATCAAACTTCTTTAGACAGAAGAAAAAGGGAAGCATGCACGGAGATTACCCCTATCTCGAGAACTTGGCCTCTGGTCACGAAATAAACTGCCCCTGGTATCTCTGTCAGGTGAATACCTCCGACGGGGTGGGCTTCTTCTCTCAGGCCTGCCTCTAAATTCTCTATGATCTCGTCCACCTAAAATGTGGAAAGCAGCAGCTTACATAATAAAGAAGGAAAGAAGCACTATACCACTGCAAAAAATGTATGGAACTATATAGAGATGAGGCAGCCCGCAAAACTGGTTATTCAATTAGCATTGGCAATAATATAAAGAAGATCTCTACCACAACAAAAATAGATAAACTATATAGAGACAAGCCAACACACAAAACATTTAAGCTTACCAAAAACTTGAGCCATATGATTATTCAATTAGCAATAAGTAGCAGAGTCCAGGATAACCCCACATTCCATAAAATAGAAGTGCCAATAAGACTAATGCAAGAGAGATACCAATATATGATTTACACATTGTGATGAACCACTTAAAAACAAATCCAACACTTCAGTCATATGAAGTGAAATTGATGTATACTCCGAATTTCAATATCATAAAGAAAGATCTTCCACAACTCCAATACCACCAAGTAAGATCTAACTTCACTTGTCCAGATATCTCCATATTGATTTCAATTATTCTTGTTCTCTGATAACACTTGGAGTGGTAGGCAAGAATAAAGCTGAAGAAGAAAACTTGGAGCGGCATATTCGAAGAGCAATTAGTTGTGAAAGCTGAACAGTATGGTTTTAGCACATTGAGAATATCATGCATCTGATTGACAAGAGGAACCAAATGACAGTCCTGAATAAAGTTCTTCTGTAGAAGGATAACCACGCAAGTGACCACAAAATGTCGGATCACTGGCTGAAATGGCACTAGCCATCCTCCGGAAGTAATCAATCCTAACAAATCTGCTTGGGGTGCAGCTAATTTGAGCAGAGGTAAATCAACAGAATAACCAGCAGGAATGCCACGCTGTTCTGCAAGAAGCTTTTGCTTCATTTCAAGAACTATATCGGAAGGATAGAAGATCACATATGAAAGATGACACAGCAAGAAATGACACAACCGGTAGTGTAATCTCTGAGTCTGCATGTGGATATAAAAATAATTTAGCATTCACTTTTCGTAGCATATCTCAGCAGCAAGTTCATAATGCGGACAGCAGAGTTCCCTCGGCCACAAAAAGTAATCAGAATCAGATATAGCAGAAGGATACCCATTTGTATAACCTCCAAGGGTGCTTTGTCAGTTGCTAAAATGGTGCTATTCTCCAATTTATCTCCCCTCATTGCAAACTCCCACGACACAATCCCTGTGTTTTCTGCGGGAAGCATGCCATCCATATGCCACTGATATCTCTTGTTCCTTGCAACCAGGAAGACGTGAATCTCTTGATAAGAACACTCTTCCTCTTTTGGATCCATGGTACTCGGTAGGACTGAAGCCACCCTCATCATAACCTAATCCTGCCTAGAATCATGTTCGACCAGGCCCAATTTTTCTGTACCTTCGACAGCATCAAATCTCGTGGACGAAACCATCGATGCAATCCGGACACAACAGAGCACAGCCCGGAGCAGACAGTAAGCCGCCCCCGCAAGAGCCCTAACCTGGCGCAGACAGAAGAAAAAAAAGGAGGGGAGGGGGGGATGCGTATGGTATATACCAGGTGCAGGACGCGGCGGGTAGGAGGAACCGGGAGGCGGGTTACGCAGCTCGCGTTCGCCGTGGGCGAAGCCGCACGAGGGGCCGCGGGGGCAGGGGCCGCCGCGCTTCCACAGCATGCACAGCTTCGTCTTGTACGCCGGGCCGCGGCGTGGGGGAGGATCCAGCATTTCTCTCATCCCTCGAGCGCGCCGGCGATTCGCGCGCGGACGGCGGCGAGGCGAGCTCTGCGAGACGGACGGCGCCGAGGAGGGAGGCGTGGAATGGAGGAGGAGGAGCAGGAGGAGGGCATGAAGGAGACGACGGATCGACGAGACTTGTAGGCCTAGCCCATCCATCTGCGGAACAGCGCCTGCCCAACTTAGCCCAATGGACCGGCCCAACATATGGGCCCTTCCATCCTCCCGAGCCAAACTGAAGAAACTCTCTCGAAAAAGCTGAAGAAACTGAATCCCTGGAACTTGAAAATTGAAGAAACTGCATATCTACACCCAAAAAAAAATTTAAAGAAGGAAGAACAAACATGCCGGACGCCTGATCTATTTCTGAAAAGAAAGAAAATCTCGCATCTCCAAGATAAGCCAAGATTATTTAGTACCACTCCAAGAGGAAGGGCAGAGGTTTCATTCAGTACAAGGATATGAAAGTACAGGAACATCCACACAAGTGCTGCACATCATCCATTTACTACAACAAGTCACACCACGGCAGAACACACAAGCTATCGCCTTATTATATTTGCTACTACGAAGTACCAGCACACTGCCTCAGTTCCAGAACTCGAACTCCATCAACACATCGCCTTAGGTATCAGTTCAACATATCAGAGCTCAGAAAGGTCGTTGCACCAGGAAGAACGGCGAAGAGAGCAAGCGCCGGCCACCCCGCGCGCATCGAAGCCTCGGAGGCGCTCCAGATTCATCACCTCGGAGTGGTCGACGAAGAGGTTGACCTGCGTGCGTCCGCGGATCAGTTTCAAGCAAGGATCGGATCATAGAACACAGCATTGCAAGCAGTCTATAGTTTCAAGGAGGGGGAAGGGTTAGTTAAGTACCCGTGGGCCGTATCGTTTGACGAACCACTCGGAGATGTTGGCGCTGGATGTTTCGAACATGGTCTTCTCGAGCCCGAGCCGGCCGACAATCTTCGCGATGATGTCCGCCCTCAGAGAGTCAGCGCGTCGGCAAACATCGTCGGCGTCGATCATGATCATGTCTGCACCTGCCTCCAGGCATCTCTCCGCCCTCCTGATCAACAGGTCAACGTCTTCAATTCTCTCTGCAAGTGAACGGAACAAAATGCCGGCATGTGACATTGTGTTGTCAATAAGGGAGTGCAACGTAATCATCTGATGAAGTAAGAGACAAGTCTCTCAGAGAAACAGTTAAGAGGACCATTGGTACCAACGATATTTGTTTAGATAACGGAGTAATATAACATACCGAAATTTGTCATTGGCTAACTTACGACTTAAAAAAACTGATATTGATTTGAGAAATGTAGGAAATAATTCCCTAGGGACTGGATAAATAGCACTGCATATATATGAGTACAGAGGAAAGGACGAAAGGTAGTGCTTCTAATTACCAGAGCTATGCTTCACTGGAGCTATGTATGCCCCGAACGCCCTATCACCAGATGCAGGAATATCAGAACTGTCAAACTTCACTGAAAACAGGGGCTTTGCTCGCAAACCACTACTCTTTATGAGGCGGACTAGTCTCAGTATAGCCTCTTCAGGGAGCTTGAGAGATCCAGCGTTCAGCTCAATGGTGTCAAATCCTAACTCTTTGCATTCCTGCAACAACATATTTTACGTCATGTATGTGGCTTCAGAGATGTTTGTGCACATATAACACACACCAAAACAGTGAGATACTATCTACATACCTCCACATATTGCTTGAAAGAAGAGGGCCCTTGACGCAAAAGATGCTCTGCCCAATCACCTGTGCTCACATACATGTCATTCTTGTGTGCCAAATCGGCAATCTCTCTAATCATTTCTTTTCCCATTAAACTATGAGATCCACCAGAAAACTTCAGACCATCAACAAAAGGACCGACCGAATCGAATATCTCCTGTAATAAAACGTGGAAGGCTTGAGAATCTGCTACCAGAAATGGCCAGATGGTAAAAACATACCGCATTATTGTTAAGGAACATAGCCGTCTATTACAAGTGGGAACCAGACAAGGAGCTATGTGTCTTTGTTCTCATAATTCCTGTTGTCTCTTCACAGTTTGTTATTCAGGATGGTTCATCTTTCATTATAAGAATGTGTGCAGGTTTGTACTCTAGAAGAAATATAAGTACTCTAGAAGGATGTGTGAAGCTTTTTCCTTCCTTCAAAACGAAACAACAGGAGTCTGAATCTGAATTCACACTCAAAATGGGGAAATAGGACATGCAAAGGGGCTGTGATGGCGAAATGAGGAAACTGTGCACAAAATAATGAAGGCACATGTCCTCATTTCGCAATCTGCAGGTGTAACTGTCGTACACATCTTCATAGTAGCCCCTTACTTGGCAATCACACGAGCATCCAATAAGCCTGGACGCTCGCAAATCTGAGTGAAAGCATATACTCTACCAGAGTACAAATCAGCATCGGTCGTGCAATCCAGTTGAGTTGGACGAGTAAACTGTAAACCCTGACAGAGTGACAGTGATCTACAAATCGAACCGTAATCGTTGTATACTCCCAACTCTTCACCATGTCTCCGGTAATTATAAGCACCGCGGAGCTAATCGCACGAGTAATTAAGAACCAAACGGGATTTCAGTTAGAAATTGGACGGAATAAGCTGCTGATTTCGAACGAGAGGCGCGCACGTCAGATTCAATGCGCAAGACCGAAATCGAACTATGCGCGCTTCAAATTCATCTTCGATGCAATGCAGCGCAAGCAGCGACGGATATATGCGAGGAAATGGGGGACTGGGCTGGGGGTGGCGGACCTGGAGCGCGTGGTGGGCGGGGCGGAAGGAGTAGCAGGGGCTCCGCATCTCCGTCACCCCGTAGCGCCGCGGCTTCTCCTGCCGGTCGTCGTCGCCGCCATCGAGGCCGTGCCCCCGCAGCGACAGCGCCACCACCTCCTCTCTCCACCCCCTCATCGTCGTCGGCGTTCCTCTCTCTTTCTCTCTGCCTGGTCGGCCGATAAAGAGCAAGGGGAAAGGAAGGAGGTGGAAGCTTGCCGCTGCTTCTGGAATCGCTGGCGTGATGACGACATGTGGCCTGACGTGTGGGGCCGCCACTGCAGGCTGTCCGGTATTCTGGGCTCTGTTGGGCCATGACGATCTACCGGAATCATTTCTTCACATGGATCATTTCTAGGATTAAGTATATATTTTACCTTCAAATCTCATGGATTGGATACTTTTCACCCTCAACTCGAATTTGGTATTTTTTGCACCCTGAGGTTTACCAAACCGGACAAATCATCCCCTGCTAGCGGTTTTGGATAAATTTGGGTGGTTTTAGTCAAAATAGGCAGTTTTGCTAGCGTTGACTCTGGCGCTGATGTGGCGCCATCCGCTGACATGGCGCTGACGTGGCCGTCGCCTCCACGCGCCTGGCACCGGCCGCCGCCTCGTTCGCCTCCTGCACGGCCTCGGGGATTGGATGGATCGTTTCCTAATTTCTCTTTCGTGAAAATCGTCCTCGTTCGCCGTCAGTTCATCTTCCCCAAGCTGGCCGACCGCTTCCCCAAGCATAGCACGCCCGCCGGCCGGCCGCACGCCCATCACCGGCCGCCTCCCCCGCGCAGAGCACGCCCGCCGGCCGGCCGCTCGTCAGCCCGCCGACCTCCTCCCGCGCGCAGGGCATGGCTGAGCTCGCCGCCGAGGCTCAGCTTGGCAGAGCACGCCCGCCGGCCGGCCAGCCAGCCGCACGCCTGTTGCCGGCCTGCTCCCCAGCCGAGGCATCCATCCATGCACGCAGCCGCTCTGGTCGCAGCTCGGAGTGAGGAATTCATCCACGATTTCAATTGGTCCCAATTTTCTAGTATTAATTAAGCCAATTACTGTTAACTAAATTGCTATTACATGTACTATTTAGCTAAACACATTTCGTCCCATCCCCTCAAATTATTGGAACCAAACATAGTATAGAATCACTCCAACCTGGACCATCCCATCTACAAAATAGAAATTAGGAGGCGAACGAGGCGGCGGCCGGTGCCAGGCGCGTGGAGGCGATGGCCACGTCAGCGCCATGTCAGCGGATGGCGCCACATCAGCGCCAGAGTCAACGCTAGCAAAACTGCCTATTTTGACCAAAACCACCCAAATTCATCGAAAACCACTAGCAGGGGGTAATTTATCCGGTTTGGTAAACCTCAGGTTGCAAAAAATACCAAATTCGAGTTGAGGGTGAAAAGTATCCAATCCATGAGATTTGAGGGTGAAATATATACTTAATCCTCATTTCTATGAACGTAGGCCCATAGTTTTGTGGAGCTACAGTACGAGCCTCAGCCTCGATGGTCTATTAACACATCACCGTGTTTTTCATGTTTTGGACCTGGTTTGATCCAAACTTTCAAAACAGACCACCAAATATTAAAGAACAAGAAGTGTGATATAATAATTTATGCTTTATAATAATGTTGTGATGTAAGTCAATGGTCCCGTTTATGTTTGGAGACCATGTACATGTCTATTACTATTTCTTATTTGAATTTCCTTGTTAAATTTCTAGGTGATTTATGTTGTCCAAATGTTTGTTGTAGGAGATTGAGATTTAGCACGGCGTGAGGCTCCACCAAGACCCCTTCTTCCACACTCATCTCCCTTATAACATTGTAACTCTTAACGTCAATGCTATCACCTTCCTTGTTGTCCCCTTGCGTCCTCCCTTTTTCTTTGACTCTCGTTGTAGGACTTAGATCTATTGTCGCATATGTCCCCTCTCACAACCGCCTCTAGCAGAACCAAGATGGTGGCGTCATGACGCCTCGATAAGACCTGCCAGAGAAGCACTCGGGTCGCACACGAATTTTTGCCTAAGATTTATTTTCCTATATTTTTATGAACCCAACAAGGATTCTCCCTTTCATATATACATCTTTTACTTCCATCAAGGATTTCCAACAAGGAGAGTCATTGAACTCAGATTTCACATAGGCTAGAGAACAGTTTTACAAATATTTGGCTTTAACAATTTCCTGTCACAAACCATTTTGAGTCACTAATCTCCACCACCATTTACCTATGAGACTTATTTTCCTTCATATCTTTAACTCCTAGGCCACCTTCCTGTTTTGATCTAACACTCTAAACCATTTTACCATATGTCATTCTCTTACAATTTTTTCTTTGCTAGAAAAACCTTATGCTATGTTTATTCATTTTCACAATAAAAGGTGACATTCAAATAGAACATGAACATATGGTAAACTACATAAGCTAGCACCAAAATAACGGTTCTATCCTTAGAAGACATGGAGTTACCCTTCCATATATCAAGTTTTTTGAGAATTTTCATATCATTGAAATACCAGGCAGAAGTAAAGCTAAGAGGAAACCACAGTACGTCATATAGGGCACTTGCCAACTTGGCAACTAAACATATCATCATATAAGACAACAATATTATTATCCCCACCTATAACTAGTACTTCAATTTTCATAAAAATGATTTTAAGCCCAAACATAACCTCAAAAGGATAAAGGAGAAGTTTTACGTTTACAACTTTGTCAGGATCACGTTCAGCAGTCAATACATTTCACAAAATAGTCGAGGTTTCCGAATCGAAATGGACATCTCCTCCCAGTTCCCAGCCGAAACAACCACACTCATTTCGCCCTAGAAGCCATTAGTTACGTATCAGGTTGCTCCAAGAACCCATGGTCAACACACTGCGCAACAATGTCCCTGCAGATATCCCCGACGTCGTGCTGGAACCTGAACCCCAGATCCAGCAGCCTCTTGGACGACACCACGGACGGGCTCGGCCCGTCGAAATCCTCACTCAACCTGCACCAAAACCATCCCTAGATATCATCAGGCCACGGAAAACACCTGAAAAATGAGTTACATGCGTCGGCTTCTCGCCTTTCTGCAGGCTTGAACGGAGGGTAATGCGACGCGAATAGCCCGGCGATCTGGGCCATCGGGTGGCCGCCCCCGGCCACACAGAGGTACCGCCCGTGCGCTCCCGGCGCGTCCATGAGGAAGACGTGCGCGTCGCAGGCGTCCTGGACGTGCGCCAGCGGCACGCACCCGAACCTCCCGTGCACCGACGCCAGCAGCGCGTACAGCTTCGGATCGCCTGCAAGTCAACCGCCACGCAAACGTTTAGGAGGAACCTTGCGTCATGTCAGGGGAAGAAAATGGCCGGCGGCCGGCCAACCACCGTGTGTTTCTGAACTGTGGAGGTTTAGTCGAGTACGTGTTACGGGGGACAGGAGGAGCTGGACGCTGGTGGGCACGGCCGCCGTCAGGAACGGGCCGGCGACCGTGGGCAGGACGACGGAGACGAGGTGGAGGCCGTTCTCCCGCGCGAACCCGAACGCCGCCTCCTCCGCCAGCCGCTTCGACAGGATGTACATCTGCATTGCGTCGTCTGTCAGAGGGAGGAGCAAGTGATCAACTTCGCGGAACTGCCTGACGTACGTACCCAGCCGATGGGCTTGGTGGCCCAGACGTCGTCGAGGTCCCGGAGGCACGACTCGTCGACGACCGGCTCCTCGGCGCCCGCCGCCACCGCCGAAGACAACGTGCTGACGGAGGAGGTGAAGACGACCCGCCGCACGGTCCCGGCGCGGACGCAGGACCGCAGCACGTTGATGGTGCCACGCGTCGCCGGCTCCAGCACCTGCGACCTCACGCGCTCCTCTGCAAGTACGCATGACCAGTGATCAGCAGTACGGTGATGTGAATCATGTGAGTGGCAGGTGCACTGTCCGGTCAAAACTAGATCCTACAAACACGGACTAATTATAAAAAGCAGTACACTGTCTACCCTAGTACTTACATGCTACTGATGCTAGTAAATTTTAATGTTAAACACGCATCAATTAAGCTTGGTTAAATCTCAAATGGTGTCTACCTAGCTAGTAAAACTGTAGATCGAGATTTAGCTCGGTGATCAAGAGTCTCTCTGCGTGGCGCGTAGAGTTTTATCCGACAACGTTTGCATCAACAACGGAGTAACTAAGCACAAAGTCAACAGTGCGAGCCGTGCGGCTTACCGACGCGGTGCTGGTCGGGCGCTAGGTGGAGGTCCATGGAGGCGGCGACGTGGAAGACCGCGGCGCACCCGGCGACGGCGTCGTCGAAGCTCCCTTCCTCGGCCATGTCCGCCCGGAACACCCTGAGCCGCTCCTTCCCCTCCACCGCCGACAGCATCCGCCATGCCTTGGCTACCACACGGACATGATACGGCGCAGTACATACACACTACCTCGATTAGCCATGGCTAGCTACACCTTCAAGAATGGATCGGTAGCAACTGCGTAGAAAGCACATACCAGGGTCCCTCGCCGTGGCATGAACGCGGCGGCCTCGCCGCAGCAGGGTGCGGACGAGCCACGAGCCGACGTACCCCGTGGCGCCCGTCACGCACACCGGCGCGGCGACATGGCCGTCTTGTTCCGGTGACCCGCCGCCGATGCTGCCCATCTCGATCGCTCTCCCGCGCTAGCTTTCCTGATCTGGCCGTTCTTTCTAGACCATCTCAGGTCATGTTCTTTCTAGACATGCACCTGCACACTTACGTGGCTTGTAGTTCTCCTAATGGAGGACAGGCTGGACAGCTAGCAGGTTGTTACAATACCATCCCTAACTGGAAACAATGCCTATTAATGAGAAGCAGCCAACACTGGTTCAACACCCGTACACGAGTATATTCTGTCCTAAACGACTCTATACCAAACAATCAGCCTTTTTTTTTAGAAATGGGAGCTTAAGGCTCCAGCCTATGTATCAGAGCGATGCACACGGTTTTTTATTGCAAGGTTTCAACAGTACCTGAGTATTACAAAACGAAAACGAGAAAACTTTCACCCATCAAAAAAATGGTCACAATGGCAATTTCAAGATCTCAGTACGCCATTCACTTTGACTTATTTGAGACTGCGAAATACAAAAACTACCAAGTCATTTGAAACAAACCATTTGAAATGGTGTTTTTTTTGCATTTTAGAACTCTGAGATTCTCCACGGGCACATAATACGCCATTCGTGTTGGCGATTTCTGACATTTTCAGAGTTTCTGGGATTCTCCACGGGCACATAATACGCCATTCGTGTTGGCGTTTCTGACATTTGCAGAATCGCTGAGATTCTGATATGTCATCCGCATTGGTATTTTTGACATTCTTAGAGCCTCGGAAGAGATCCGTATACACTGTTCGAAATAGCTTATTAGGGCAGTCAGAAACGAGAGGAGATTTGGTGCTCCCGAGAACCGGTGATCCCGGTGATATAAAAAAATCAAAAGAAGTTTTCCAAAATTCTGAAGAAAATCACGGATGTAGTCGATGATGTATTCCACAAATGTGTAAAAAATCAACTCCAAATACGTTGTATTTTGGACTACAAAAAAATGACAAAAGTGTGAATCTAAATATGTGTATTTTCAAATCCACAGTTTTTTTCATTTTTGTGTAGCCTAAAATACAACGTATTTGGAGTTGATTTTTTGCACGTTTGTGGGATGCATCATTGGCTACATCCGTGAATTTTTTCGGAATTTTTCAAAAGTCACAAATAGTGTTTTTAGTTTTTTTTTAATCTAGCAGGATCACTGGTGCTCGGGAGCAAAAGAGACTTTTCGAGTCAGAAACTCTCTTTAGGATGACATTTTTGGGCGGGGTCAGATTGGGCTGAAATTTTTTTAGGGCATTACTTGCTGAAAGTTTATCAAAGGACAAGTCATGACAAAAACATACCGGACAGGATCGGCAAATGTCACGCCATGAGCACTGTAGTCCGGCCTGTCTGAAGGTGCATTGAACAGGATAATATGACCAAGATCTGATCTGATGTGATGCCCAAGGTATAGATAGAGACGTCGTAGGAGAGCAGAATCATCGATGGAGTACACAGATCGGTTCGATGGCCTTTTGCATCGTGGGTTCGTTGTGCTGTCGAGAGCTCCAGCCTCCACGCGAAGGCGCACGGCGCAGATTTATGACGACGGGTCGATCTCCACTCCATGGATGGATGCAAGTGCAGTCCACGTGCAGCACCCGGCCGGATCCGCGTCTGGAGATATCGGCTTAAATTAATCTCCCCACTCGCCGCCCTGACCTTACTGGCAAAGCGACATGAAATTAAGCATCACCGTTTCTGGACGGCTTCAACCTTGGCCTGAGAACGACTTCACAATGAAAGGCTCATGACTTGACGCCCGATGTCGTCCTGGTTTTCAAGCTGGGCGAGGACTCCATGATGATGAAGGTCTCACGATGTACGACAAGATGGGGATCCGACAGCAAGGATTATAAGTTGTCTTGAACTCTTGATTGTTGATTGCTAACGTGATAATCAGGGGTTTAGAAACCCTGGATGTTGATAGTTGTCTTTTGCTGAGGTGCAATAATGTTTCAAACTTATCTATTTGTTATATTATGATGAGGGTATGTAGAAACCCCTGATCTTGTGATGATTTATAACTTGTCTTGTGCGTTGTGATGCACTAGTATGGCAAAACTGTGCCATGTATATTATATCAGAGTAAATTTTGCCATTACAATTCGTCAAAATCGGCGAAACTGGCACAATATCACGCAATTCACTAAAATGACAGGAATGTAAGGATGGCATTCTTCTCTGGCAGAAAAACCAGGCGTACAAGCATGTCGTGCTGTTGCAAAAATGGTGACAACCGTGTAGTAGTAATTTACAATAGACTCTGAAGCTAGAAAAAAAAATTAATAGTACAAGCAGCAGCAGCCGAAAAAAGGAAAGCGTTTGGGCATGCAAGAAGCAGCCGAGGTTGGGAGCATGCGCAGCGTTCCCATTCTAGGACGATGATTACTCTGATTCTCCTTCCTTGAACACCTTCGCCCAGTTCTCGACGCTGTCGATTACTTCGCCGGTCTTCTTCAGGTAGCGAACCTTGGTGCCGTCCTCGAGGATCTTGTGCCCGACCCTGCTTGTCACGTTCTTCTCCTTTGAGTAGAGCATCATGTTCGAGCTATGAATGGGGCCTTCGATCTGATCAGAAGGATAGTCCAAGTCTCGTCAGAAGATAATACTTGTAGGAAATATATAAGAGTGTGCAAGACAACAGGCATGGCAAGATGTTCCAGTAGAAATTTTTACTGACCATGACAATTTCACCCGGTTCATCGTCTGTTCCTTTCTTATGCTTCGACTTCAAGTTCAGGTCCTTCACTATCACAGTGCTGTTGTGCTTGTAAAGCCGTACGACTTCACCAACTTTCCCTTTCTCACGCCCTGCAATTACCTGTACCGTATCGCCGACCCTAACATGCATCTTGTGCAGCATAGGAAGACTGTTTGGCTTACACTTCTTCCGATCCCATCGCTGAAGCTGCAGTGAAAAGGATTGTTTGTCATTTAACACTAGCTAATAAAGTGTGAGATGTTAAACACAGATTGGCACTCACCCTCATCACAACTGGGCTTGTCTTGACCATAAATCTGACCTGCGTATCAAATTTATGTACAGCTTGTTAGAGTTTCATATGAAAAAACATAATGATTCACTTGAAAGAAAATAAAAAGGAAACATTTATTAGTTATATTGCTAAACTCACACCGAGGTCATGAAGGTCTGCTTAAGAAAGTGTAGGGTCATGCCTTTTTGGTACAATCTTACCTTTTTATGACAATATGTAGTATGAGTTATCATGCAAGTACCAGCGCTATGTTCATCCATTTGGGTTTAGCTATATTCAGTAGGATGTACCCTGTTTTCGTATTTGTTAGGAATTAGTTATGAGAAAAATTATCTAATAGGAGGCCAAGGGTGTAAAGTAGCTGTGGTCAAGATGTAAGACACACTGAAGAGGGCATAGCAATGACAACATGTGTTCACACTATAATCAGTTCCATTTTGTGTCAAAAAGTATAATCAATGATATGCTTATTACATGGGGTTTCCTACAATACTACTCCCTCCGTTCCAAATTAATTGACTTCTATTTACCCACATGTGGATGTATCTAGACATGTTACAAGTATAGATTTTTTTTTTGTGGGAGAATGTTACAAGTATAGATACGTCCACATTTGGATAAATGGAAGTCAATTAATTTGGAACGGAGGGAGTAATAAATAAAATGGAATTCCTATGGCATACAACGAGTGTGCCAATCATTTGCTAGAAACCAACGCTTGGGTGAAGTGAGCTTGCTGTTCCTGACAAGTCATATGTGATACTAGTATGTTTCCAGCACCCAGCAGGTTAGAAGAAAAATCAGTCTTCGGTCTCAATTAGTTGTCACATGATAATATAGGAGGAGAAATGAAAATGAATGCCAATTGTCCAATAAAACTACAAAACGTTCTTGTCCCTGGACTCCAGTAAACTGGAGATACACAGTTTATATATAGTGCTGGCACAACAAAAAATTGCAGGGATGAATGAGCTGAGACTTAATCCACGAGCACAATTTGCCCAATTTACAATACACACTCAAATCTGGGAGTTTGAGCATTCTAAACTCTCATTCAATCCATCTCACATGAATTTCGATATAAGCCTTGTTGGAAGTGTGACTAGTATTACAGTCAATTAAAAAAAAGTGTGCCTAGAAAATGTAAAGCCCCTTGAAGGGAGCAGCGAGCAATGCAGACATCACATTACAGGTCGTCAGTTTCCATGCTACTATCATTTGTATCTAGCTCCAGAATTCCAAACCCCAATGCATGGTAGTAGCACCTCCGGCGACAGACAGAGGGAAATTAAGGGAGGCGGAGGGGGCAGGAATTGATTACCCCAGACGGCGCGGCGGAGTAGGTGCGAGCGGGTTGCCCCAGAAGGCGCTGGTGCTCGCCGCCGCCGAGATGGAGAGCGCCCCCATGGCCCCCTGCAGCGCCGCCATCCAGCCATCCTCTCTCTTCCTCACTCGCTTACTCGCAGAGAAGACGCAGCAGCCGCAGCGGATAACGAAACGCTTTGTTCAGGATAACGGAACGGCAGCGCTCGTGCTAGTTATAGATGGGCTTCGGCGCTTAACGGGCCGTCCCTCTGGTCGAGTAGAATGGACCTTAAGGATATTGGCGCTATCCGGCCCCGGGCCATCGTCTGCTTGTCTTCTTCCTCGTGGCGTCAGCCGTCGGCGGATGCCACGCGCCACGCGAGCCGCCTGGTTGCTTCCCGGAGCGGCTCCGGGTCCCTCTCCCCGCCGCCGACGCGCGCAAGCCAAGCGACAGTTGCCGCACAGGCAAGCAGCAAAACCGAACCCTCTATTTTTTATTTTTAGTATTGCCCGAAAATTCCCCCCTCTCCTTTTTGGGGCGTAGTAATCGCGTCACGGCGATCTTTTGCTTGGGCGGTGGCGGTGGGGGTGGGTGGATAGGTATCGGCCTCGCAATCCTGCAAATCCAGGCCCCGATCTACGGAGAGGGGTCAGGAGGGTGACGTGCCACCTCCGATATTCTCTAGAACTACTATATAGTACTACCTCTCTAATCATGGCTTCATGAAGCATTTCACCCGACATTCCGAGCCTACCCATTATCTTGCGACGAATCGCAGGATATACATGGATAACATGTTCCATGTGCACTGCGGTTTGGGGCAGTTAGGCCAAGTTGTTCCACCTGGATCACTATCGCCGAATCCATGTCCCTTTCGCGTAACCACCATCCCGAGTTGTTAAATCGTTTCCTCGGTTGGTCCTGCCGTGCAAGCAAGCCACTCTGTTCCCCATGGGGACAAGTGTGGTGTTCGTGTGCTTACATCCCTAATCTTTCTTAACATTCTTGCCTCCCTGTCTTTCTTAACATTCGTGCAAGCAAGCAAACGGATGCTGAGTGTGGGGCATGTTGTGATCAACATGGAAATGAACATTACCTATTTTGTCCGTACACAGTGCTGCCTAACTATAATTAGATAACAATCGGTCGTCTGTTTTATTTGGATATAATTGCCGTAGCTTCCTTCTCATCGTTATCGCTTAGCACCATGGAAATGATAAATTATTAAGTTTAATGTATATCTTGATGGGGTCACGATATTTCTTTACCAGGAAAAAAACATCCATCATGTTGCTAGTGATGGGGCCTTCTCTCCAGGTTGGTAGGTAGTTATGTAAAAACTCTGCCCAATTCTCACACTGGAGTAGATTGCAAAGAGGCAATAGGCTTAGCTGTGCAGTTATGATCCACGAATCCTGGAGTGCTGGGAAACCGCTAAACAGTCTGAAATTCTTGCGCACAAGCAAAGATTACTTTTGCTTCGCACTCATGGCACTTCGAACTGGACATGTCAAGGAGTTCCCCTTCCCTTGTCGATCAAAGCTCTAGTTGACAGAGATGTTGCAGCCTCTGGCCTCCAAAAGAGTTACTTAGCAGAGACGCGCGGTTATGGGCTTCCGAGACAAGTGAAGCTCATCCTTCAGTTGCCCCCCACGCTCACCAACTCACCGAGGTTGATATATACATCTTATGTTCCTGTCTGGTACTCTTTCAACATGGAATAAAGACATCAGTAGTTGTTAGTGCTTCAAACTGAAGGACACTCCATGGGTGTCTTGACGCTGGTTCATATCCTTGTTAGCTTTGCTGCTTGTGCTGAAGCCATAAGGAGAGCAGACTTCCCTCCTGGTTTTACCTTTGGCACGGCCTCTTCAGCCTACCAGGTCTAGTGTTGAAACAACATTCTTCTCTCTGATTTCAGCCGGTGTGCTTTTAGTTAGCTGTCTGATATGGTTGTTTCTGGTCAACATGTTACCAGTATGAGGGTGCTGTCAATGAGGGTCAACGCGGACCTACGATATGGGATACTCTCACGAGACGACCTGGTGCAGTAACGACGATCTTTTGCAAAGAAGTACTCTAGTCTGACGTGGCAGTTTTATCCAGATTATGACCGAATGTTATCTTTTCTACAGGGAGGGTGATAGATTTCAGCAATGCAGATGTTGCTGTTGATCACTACCATCGTTACAAGGTGAGTTAATTGATGAATTTTATTTAGTTTATGTGATTTGGTTCATTCGTTTATATGCTGTGTAAGCTGGAATTTGAACTCTACCTTAATCATTGGTGTTAGGTTTGCAAACTCCCCTGGAATCCAATCTTGTAGATTATGTCCTGTTCATTCAGTGATACGCTCAATGATGGTGAACTTATTAGAGATTATGTTATCAACATGGAAGAAAGTCCCTTGATACCTGCATTGCTGACAGCTGATGATTTTTTTTGCCTGCCTGTCATTTAATGGACTTCTAGTAATAATTTATACAAACTGAAAGGACTTGTGTATTTTTCTGTTAGTTTCATGTTTTTAATCATCAATGTGTTATCTAATTAGCATTAGGTTGCTAGTTTCATCTTGTCCTACCCATTTTAATTCCGTAGACAGTTGAGACGCTAACTTACTGTACCAAATTGTAAATTCACTTATCAAGCACGGTTTTCCAAATTTAAGACAACAGGAAGACTACTTATAAGGTTGTAGCGAAATGATATGCCATTTTGGATCGGCAATAAGAATAGAGTACTCCTTACATTTTTCCAATAAACTATTCTCCTAAGACTAGGTTGATAATGAAATATGAAGATCAGCCACACCAATAGATTATCTAGAGCTGACAAACCTAACCCTGAGTGGCAGGAAGATGTGGACTTGATGAAGGACATTGGCGTGGATGCATACCGGTTTTCTATCTCATGGTCACGCATCTTCCCGAGTATGTATGTAATATATTGTGCTCAATTGTATTTATATTCTTACCTGTCTCCCTAAATGTATAGATGATTTGCTTGCCAGATGGAACGGGTAAACCTAATGAAGAAGGATTGAGGTACTATAACAGCCTCATAGATGTTCTATTAGAGAAAGGTATTCTGATTTCTACATTTCAGTATCTGCACAATGCAAAGTTGCAAACTGATGCCAACTCTCATTTTTATGATTGCTCTACTTTAGTGTTTCTATGTTTGTCAATCAGGTATCCAACCATATGTAACACTTTCCACTGGGATCTTCCGCAAGCACTGGAAGACAAATACGGTGGCTGGTTAAACTCACAAATTGTGTATGGAAGACTCTGAAACGATCTATGTAGCATTATTTATTTCAAGAAACTCCAGTTTTCATTGATCCTCACAACTAAATTATGCAGGGAGGATTTTGTTCACTATGCCTCCACTTGCTTCAAGGAATTCGGAGATAGAGTGAAGTATTGGATAACTGTTAATGAGCCCCATAACTTTGCAATTGATGGTTACGATTTTGGTATCCAAGCACCTGGAAGGTGTTCCATTATCTCTCATTTGTTCTGTAAGGATGGTAGATCATCAACCGAACCGTATATTGTAGCTCACAACATACTCTTGGCTCATGCTGGTGTTTTTCATACTTACAAGCAACATTTTAAGGTGATACATTTGTAAACACATATTTAAGTAATGTTTCTCTTAGGGAATGATAAGCAACAAAGAAAATAAATGCACACCTTTATGTGCTAATTGCAGAAAGAACAAGGAGGCCTCATTGGAATTTCACTTGATTCCAAGTGGTATGAACCATTGTCAGATGTCGATGAAGACAGAGAAGCGGCAGCACGGGCCATGGACTTTGAGCTTGGCTGGTGAGACATTAAATACCAACTTGATGTGTACACATAAGTTTAATTCATATGTAATTGCAGTGGGTAACCAATTTTCTGGATTAATTATTAAATTTTGCGAACCTGAATACAGGTTCTTGGATCCCTTGATGTTTGGCCACTACCCCGCCTCTATGCAGAAACTTGTAGGCAACAGGCTGCCTCAATTTTCAAATCAGGAGTCACAATTAGTATCTGGCTCACTAGATTTTGTAGGCATAAACCACTACACAACATTATATGCTAGGAATGACAGGATGCGGGTCAGGAAACTTGTAATGAATGATGCTTCTACTGATGCTGCTGTCATCCCAACAGGTCAGTCTTGATAAATGAAGATATCATAAAAATGAAGATATCATTAACTTCCCAATCCATTGTCGGTATTACTGATATTCTCACTGCATGCACTATGCAGCTTACAGACATGGAAAGAGAATAGGAGAAACGGTAATATTTGCACAACTATTTCTTCTATTGCATCAAACTTACTCTCTACATTTGTTTTGCATCTATTTAATTACATGTTTTATTTAAAATAAAAATTTATTCATCGCCTTTCAGGCAGCATCAAGTTGGTTGCACATAGTTCCCTGGGGCATGTTCAATCTGATGAAACATGTTAAAGAGAAGTACGGAAATCCACCTGTGTTCATTACTGAGAATGGTAGGTAGCTGAAGATTGTACTGTTCAGTGTTCACAGCCGATTAGATTATTTGCATTAAGAGAGTCGATGATGTTTGAGAGGTTGTTTATGGCAGGTATGGACGATGCAAACAACCGGTTTTCAAGACTAGAAACTGTCCTGCAAGATGATAAAAGGATACAGTACCACAGCGACTATATGTCTAGTCTCCTAGATGCTATAAGGTGAGGTTTCATTTCTTTGTACATAATACCAGAACTGAAAGACTGACATCACACATGATCCATGGATACCAGTATAATCACTTTTCCAGCTTGCTACTTAAGTACTCTGCATTCTGAATTACTGCAGGAAGGAAGGTTGCAATGTCCATGGTTACTTCATATGGTCGTTGCTCGATAACTGGGAGTGGAACTCAGGGTACACAGTACGGTTCGGCCTTTACTACATTGACTACAACAACAACCTGACAAGGATACCCAAAGCCTCAGTCGAGTGGTTCAGTCAGGTCCTAGACCAGAAGACTGTGGTCATGTAGATAACTATACAGTGTTTCGTCACTCGCCATTTTAAGTGTGCATAATTACCATTTACACAGTCTTACATGTCTTAGGAGCGAAAGTGTAACTCCAGGATGTCCTACACGACCGTCAACCGCTGTTCAACGGAGTCGGCGTTGTTGTACTTATACATTGATGTTACAGAAATAGAAGAGAATTACAGATTTTAAACAACCCATTTCCATCCACTTATGTTGATGTATGTTTGATGCTGCTTCTGTTTTCTCCATAAAGTTGAATTGATAGCGAGATGCTCCAAGAATCTATTGCAGTTAGAGCTATATGGAGCATGATGATGCCCAGAACAAGTGAAGACAAAGATGTGTATTGGACCAAAAAGCCTGAGGATGGCGCTGGGTTGGCTCTGGCAAGTTCACTAGTTCAGGTCAGAATATCGACTCCCCCCTGAATTTCCAACAAAATTTCTGCATACCGAACGGGGCCTCGGATAGGCAAGCTTGGGCGAAGTTAAACCAGCATCATGCAAACGAGAGACATCTAATCATTCTCTGAGAACCACTGAGGTCTGTCTGTCCTGAAGCTCATCATCTGAGCGCTAAGTGCCATGCACACACTTGACACACAAACTCTGCCCGTCTCCTGCCTACCCTCAGTTTTTATCAAATTGGGCGGCAACCGGGCTTTGATCCAAGTATATTACAGTTTGTTCTTCTATCCATCAATTATGGATGCAACTGGCCCCGGCGCAGACTCTGTCTCCATGCTCTTTCCACAGGCACGTTACAACTCGTTTTTAAACCAACCTCGCTTGCAGCAAGGCTTTGACCCAGGTATTTAAAATTAGTTTTTAATCAGCTTGGGATTGCAACTGGGATTTGGCCCAAGTATTGTACTAGCCTAAAGTATCGTGCAACATGCTGTCTGGTACTCATTTACGGAATAAATACACTAGTAGTTAGCGCTTCAAAAGTTCAACCTGAAGCAACACACCATGAGTGTCTTGGCACTGGTTCTTCATATCCTTGTTAGCATTGCTGCTTGTGCTGAAGCCATAACGAGAGAAGACTTTCCTCCTGGTTTTACATTTGGAACAGCTTCTTCGGCTTACCAGGAATACTGTTGCAAAGCATCCATCTCTCTGATTTCAGCCGACATGGTTTGAGTTTGTTGTCTGGTAGTTGTTTATGGATATGTTTTACCAGTATGAGGGTGCTGTAGATGAGGGCCAACGTGGTCCCACAATATGGGATACTCTCACGAGGCAACCCGGTGATGATTTGCTGCACAGGAAGTACTCTAATCTGATGTTTTGTTCAAGTTATGAATGTATGTCATCTTTTCTACAGGGCGGGTGATAGATTTCAGCAATGCAGATGTTGCTGTTGATCACTACCATCGGTACAAGGTGAATCAATCGATGAATCTCTATTTTATTTATGTGATTTAGTTCATTCTTCGGCCTCAATATGCTATATAAGCTAGAATTTTGAGCCTCCTGCCTTAACCGTTGATGTTGGGTTTGTAACATGTTCTTGATCCAAAATTTGCAAATGCACTTCTCTAGCATGGTGTTTCAAATAAGAAAATCGATGAAACGCAAGAATATTGCATCTCCTTGCCTTGATAGAAGAGCAAGTTATGTACAAGACCCAACAGACCACACCGCAAAAATTACAAGCATACACTCCTACAACCTATCCAACCACCCTTGTCTTTGCCCACTACCGGGCCTCCGGTATTTCAAAATTAAGACAGCAGGGAGACTATTCCTAAGGTTATCCCATATATGAGATGCCATTTTGGATCAGCAAGAAAACTTTCTGAAATAAGTAATTCTTGCATTTGTCCATTCAATTATTCTTCTTAGGTCATCTTCGTAATGAAATAAGAAGAACAGCTACACCTATAAATTCTCTATACCTGAAAAACCTCAAGTCTGATGGGCAGGAAGATGTGGACTTGATGAAGGACATTGGGATGGATGCGTACCGGTTCTCTATCTCATGGTCACGCATCTTCCCAAGTATGTCAGGAGTGAATTCTGTTCAGTTATATTTGTATTCTTAACTCTGCCCGCTAAACATATGGATGGTTTTCTTGCCAGATGGAACAGGCCGACCTAATGAAGAAGGATTGAGTTATTATAACAGCCTCATAGATGTTCTATTAGATAAAGGTTTCCGTTTTCTACATTTCAGTGTCTGCTGGATGCAAACTTCTGCCTACTTCCATCTTTTTATGATTGTATTTCCTTAGTGTTTCTACGTTTGTGTGTCAGGTATACAACCATATGTAACACTCTTCCACTGGGACCTTCCCCAGGCACTGGAAGACAAATATAGTGGCTGGTTAAACTCGCAAATTGTGTATGGAAGACTACTGCATGATCTTATTCTAAATGAAACTATCGTTACACGATCTATGTAGCATACTTTTTTTATTTCCAAGAGAATTGGTTTCACTGATCCTGGGGTCTAATTTGCGCAGGGAGGATTTTGTTCACTATGCCTCTACTTGCTTCAAGGAATTCGGAGATAGAGTGAAGTACTGGGTCACTATTAATGAGCCCCATAGCTTTGCAATTTATGGTTATGATTATGGCATCGAAGCACCTGGGAGGTGTTCCCTTATGTCTCGTTTGTTCTGTAAGGACGGTAGCTCATCAACCGAACCATATATTGTAGCTCACAACTTACTATTAGCTCATGCTGGTGCTTTTCATACTTACAAGCAACATTTCAAGGTAATCCACTGCAAACACATCCTTAAGTAGTCCTTTTATAAAGTACTATAAGCAATGAAGAAAGGAATCAAACACTTGTATGTACTGATTGCAGAAAGAACAAGGAGGCTCAGTTGGAATCACACTTGATTCCAAGTGGTATGAGCCATTATCAGATGTCGATGAAGACAGGAAAGCAGCAGCACGAGCAATGGACTTTGAGCTTGGATGGTGAGACTTCGAATTAAATTCTTATGTAACTTCAGTAGACAACCATTTTTCCTGTATTGATTGTGAATTTTTGCAAACGGCAAAACAGGTTCTTGGATCCATTAATGTTTGGCCACTACCCTGCTTCTATGCAGAAACTTTTTTTTTTTTTTTTTTTGAGAATCTTCTATGCAGAAACTTGTGGGCAAGAGGCTGCCTCAATTTTCGAATCAGGAATCGCAGTTAGTATCAGGGTCACTAGATTTTATAGGCATAAACCACTACACGACACTATATGCTAGGAACGACAGGATGCGGGTCAGGAAACTTGTAATGAATGATGCTTTGGCCGATGCTGCTGTCATCCCAACCGGTGAGTCTTGATAAATGAAGATATTATAAACCTCCCAATCCATTGTCAGTATTACTGATTTTCTCAACGCGTGCACAATGCAGCTTTTAGACATGGAAAGAAAATAGGAGAAACAGTATTATTCAGTTATCCTTTCACTGCCTCGGACTTGCTAATTCTTTCGTTTTGTATCTATTTAAATGTTATGTTTGACTGAAATAATATATTTATCTGTCGACTTTCAGGCAGCATCGAGTTGGCTGCACATAGTTCCCTGGGGCATGTCCAAGCTGATGAAACATGTTAAAGACAAGTATGGAAATCCACCTGTGTTCATTACAGAGAATGGTAGGTAGCTCAAGATTGAACTGTTGGCAGATTTTCTTTTCCTTAAATGATCGATCACAGTCAAGAAGTTGCTCATGGCAGGTGTGGATGATGCAAACAACCGGTTTTCAAAACTAGAAAATGCCCTGCAAGACTATAAGAGGATACAGTACCACAACGACTACATGTCCAGCCTCCTTGACGCTATAAGGTGATGCCTCATTGCACTACACATACACCCTGCATATCATCGATGTGTACCACTATAATCACCGTTTCAACTTGGTATACTCAAGTGCTCTGCATTCTGAATTACTGCAGGAAGGAAGGCTGCAACGTCCAGGGCTACTTCGCGTGGTCGCTGCTCGATAACTGGGAGTGGAACTCGGGTACACGGTGCGGTTCGGCCTCTACTACGTCGACTTCAACAATAACCTGACGAGGATACCCAAGGCATCCGCCAAATGGTTCAGTCAGGTTCTTGCACAGAAGACCGCTACCTTGTAGGTAGATAACAGCAGTGATTCTTCAGTTAACAGTTGTGCATATTACACAACACAAGCTGTCTTGGAGTAGATAGCAGTACGGTGATTCTTATTCAGTTAACAGTTGTGCATGTTACACATACTCACACATCTGAGGAGCAAAAAACGTAACTCGAGAATCTCCTGCAAACTTTGACAGCGCCGTGAAAGTGTCGCCGCCGTGCTTGTACATTGATGTTACAGAAATCAACAAGAGAATTATACCGTTTGTTAAAACCCCGGTCCCTTTTAGTCTAATGTATGTTGATGCTCCCCCCAAAAGTTGAACTGACAGTGAGATGCTCCAAGAACAATAGCATGATGTGCAGCAGAACAGATGAGGACAAATCCTCTGAAAAGAGGAAGATGTGGCTTTCGGAACGAGAAGGCTTTGAGGGTTGGCCCCGGGCAACTTCAGGTCGGTCAGCATGGTCCCCCTCCCCCACCTGAAATTTCCACCTCTTTCCCCTCTTATCTCTCCGTGCAAATTCCTTCCGACTACTACAAGCTTTGCGCTCGGGAGTAAAACGCTCGGATGCCTGGGGAATTGGGGATGATGTCCATGGTTACCAATGGAACTTGACCCAAGCTTTACTACCTGCCTGCCCAACTTCTTTTCTTGTACGCTACGAAGGAAATCCCTACACTGCTTTTGAGCACCATGTACCAAACTACAGCCCCAGCTGGAATAGTTTCAAAGCAATGGTTTCCTTAATTTTTCGCGAAAACAGAAGCTAGTTTCCTCCAACAAAGATCATGCTTTCCGAATGGGTCGTCGGGTCCTCGATTTTCTGTTCTGTTCTGTTGGTAACTTGGTTGGACTACATATTAGTTTTATTACCAACATGGCAACCTTGTGCTGATCGTTATTAGTGGGTACCGGGAAAGCGATAGCCTAAACAGAAATTATATTGATAATTGAAGAAGAAGAAGAAGAAGAAGAAGAAGAAGAAGACATGGAAAATGTGGAGACGAGATGTGGAACGACGGACAGTGAAGTGACAGGGCAGGTACGAGTGACCTGTCGTCATGCATGCACGAGGAGATTGGGCTCTGTGTGTGTGGTGGGCAAAGTGGAGGGAAACCCCGGAGAAAAAAGTGTCCGTACGTAGTAGCGATTAGCGAAAGCCACCTTCGTCTGATCTGGGAACGAAGCCGTACACGAGATTCCCAGAGTCCAAGCATGGTGAATTCGCAGCTTTGCTCGATGATTTGCGCGAAAGGTGAGCCGGGGCTGCTATCCGGTTCTGCCGTGCCGAGACTTTCCATGTGGGTTTCCGAGTTCTGACCGAAGCTACCGCGGAAACTTTGGGTACATAAAAAGTCGGTGGTATTTTCTTGGCTTACACCAAGGGGAACAACATCAGATAGTAGGAAACTTCTCGTGGATAATGAAACTCCGGTGAGAACGAGCAGATGCACAAATGATGTTTCTTTTTCTAATATCAGGTTCAACACACAAACACGCACCTCCACACATACTGTCACTAGAGTTGTAGAGCTTGATGAAGTCATCAATAACATCTTTCTACTGACCCGTACGGCGTCTACCACGCCACAGTAGACCCAGATGACATCAAACTAGAGATAATATCGTCTAGCGAGCTAGTTGTGCAGTTATCTCCACTAATTAACCACTCACCACCCACCCAAGCTATCCTCTTTTCTGCAAATGCTATTTTTTCCAAATGGGGGCATGCTTCGGTTTCAAGACACATCATCCAATGTGGATGCAGTACACATTACTCCCACCGCCCCTCTTTTTAAAGACAGCTAGCTCTTTCCTGATTTTTCATGAATTGTTATGCACGATATAGATGGTCACAAATTTGATCTAGAAATTCTCAAATGAATCATGAGTGGGATTTTCGCGGGATCCCACATAACACCTTAATGCACAATTTGCCTTCCGACAATATTTCTACAAATTGTTTCTGAGTTTGCCTTATGAAACGCCTAGTGGGCACTTTAGGCGAGCATGCACATTTATTTGCCGGAAAACAAGCCTTTATTTATCCACTACAATTAATCGATTGATTTTTACAATCATGTGTGTCGTAACCGTGATGTAAAAGATGATCAAAAGCTACTCCACCTATGACACATTCTAGTCTTTATCTAAAAAAAATGACACATTCTAGTCCGTTCTTTGCACGATGGAAAATCTGACGGAGTGCTACAGTTTGATAGAAAATCCGACGGGTTGATCGAGTTGTGTCAGATGGTGATCGGACGGAAACCATCGTACACATAGCAGGATTCAAAAGGGGTAATGTGCAATGACAACTCGTGACATGTGCAAAAAAGACAACAACAAAAATATCGTATAAAATCATTTTGGAGCGTCCGGACTTTTCTTTTTGCACAGTTCACAAAAAATGTTTTTTCTTCACGTAACTTTTTGTGCTAACATAAAATGTCTTGAAGTATGTCCGAAATTTTATTTTGAATTTTTTTACATTTGAAAATTTGTTTTTTGGGCAGTGGGTGCATCTGCACCTGCTACCCGTTATGGATTTCCGGACAACTCATCAATTTTACTCCTTTTAATGTAATGAAAACAGCTATGATTTTTTTCGAGAATCAGGTCACACAGACCACCTAAACGGTAGCCATTGTCGAGGTTGCCAACTGCTGTCATCGTCATCACCCCTCCTCGAGCAAGCGAGCCCGACTTAATTGAAGAACATCCACCGATGGAAAACCTCACTATAACAAAAACCTCATGAAGCCCATGCCAGGCCATGCCAAACGTTCGACTCCTCGCAGCGAAAACCGACAACTCCGGTTCCAATGACAAGTTCAGAAGAGGAGATATGTAAGACTCACGTCGAAGAAGATCTTACCGACCGGACCACCCAATGTAGGTCATAGTCGCCGCTCGATCGACCCGAACCAGGAACTTCACACATTTATAGATTAACCGTTACATAACCCTAGGAAATCAGGATAATGCGAATAAGTAGGGTCACTACGGGCAAAGCGGCTGCTGACGAACGCAACAAGCCACCCACACACACCTAGGCCGACGCGGCACACACGACGTCCCACCCAGCCGAAGCGAAGCTAGCGAGGGAGCACCCAGGAAGCTGCTGCCCCCGCCCAGCCCACGGCCAACTCACCCCAGCCTGTCCTGTCCTTCTTCCTCTCCGACCACCGGAAGCATCAGCGCCACACACGTGACCCCCATCCCACCGTCCCCTCCCGCGCGCTCCGCGTGACCCGCACCTTCCCTGCAACCCACCACAGCTCCTCCGGCCCCTATTTATTCCCTCCCCTCCCACACTCTCCACATCCAAGAAACCACCATCACCAATCCCAACTCAACTCGAACAAGCCACCAATCAACGAGCAAGACCACCATCACTCACACAGATCATCAGTCCATGGCTTCACAGCAGCAGCAATCGCAATCGCAGCAGTCCGTGGGGTTCGAGGACTACCTGCCGGTGATGGCGGAGCGTCTGGGCGAGGAGGGCCTGATGGCGGAGCTGGCGTCCGGGTTCCGGCTGCTCATGGACCCGGCCTCGGGCCTCATCACCTTCGCTAGCCTCCGCCGCAACGCGCCGCTGCTGGGCCTGGGACCCATGTCCGACGACGACCTCCGCGCCATGCTCGCCGAGGGCGACTTCGACGGCGACGGCGCGCTGTCCGAGATGGAGTTCTGCGTGCTCATGGTGAGGCTCAGCCCCGAGCTCATGGACGAGCCTAGGAGGTGGCTCGACGACGCCGTCGCGCAGGCCTCCCAGTTCCTCTTCACCAGCTAGTAGAGTTTAGTTAGTAGTGGAGTTTTTCCTGAGGTTTCTTCTGTCCGTTGTTCATAGAGTCGTGATTAATTCAAGAAGGCAGGCGCTGCTGTCGATTGGTTGATGCCCACTTGCACTACTCGATCATGTATGGTGTGTTCTATGATCGTTCTCTTCTCATGGGAACCTGAAGAATCAATCGGCATAAGCTTCTCTGTTTTCACCACCACACGCGACATTGCCTCTTCTCTGCCAGGAGTACACACGAACAGAACCGAAATTAGCTCATTCGTCCCGTCGTGACTGCGATACCGTTAAAATCTTGAACAGTGTCTGTCGATCTTCGATCATTCGGTACAGTCGATCGATCAGTACGATCTTTGCACAGCGTCACAATACAAGAGAAAAGAGCGAATTCCCTGATCATCGTCACAAAGAATTTGCTCATACTTTCCGTGACTGAAACCGTTAATTTTGAACAGTGTATGGCAGGGCACGCGATCATCAATCATTCGCTACAATCGGGTGATCAATAAGATCGCGTCACACTAGAAGAGAACCAGATTACTTTTCATCCGTGGATCGATCATCATGGTCTTGCAAGAACAGTCCTTAACCCATTTGGTCACCGGCTTTCGTGCATACGTCATTGCTGAAATTCGATGCACAACAGAATGGCAGAACACGAGGAGGACTCAAGGGGCACTGCTAGTCAAGCAGCCTCCGGTTGGGTGGTGCCGATGTCAACACCCGAGACCACCCTAGCACCAACAACGCGCGGCGGCCGTCCGGGAAACTCGTGACACCGCCTAGATGTCAATATCCTCTAGTGGTGCTCCATTCAGTTTTACTTGGTCTGAGCTCTGAAAAAAATGGATCGAGGTCGATGTCACCCGTGCCGGCCTCGCTTCTCCGGTGCTTTTGCGTCGACGCTGACAGACTCCGCGTGACGAAGCAAAACGTACTAGGAAAGAAAGCAGAGGTCGGCCCGGGGTGGGGAGCTTCCTTGGTTCCAGAAAGAAACTGAAAGAAAGGTGGGCGGAAGCTTCAAAAGCGTGGGAAAGAAAGCAGAGGAGAGAAGCAGCCGGGCAACGAAAGCGACGGTGCCGCCGCACGGAGCAAGAAAAAAGCGAACGAGAAGCCGTCCACGTCGTAGTGCTACAGCGCTTTGGATCGATTCTGGGGTTTGTTTTTGTTTTCGACCTTGCCGCCGGCGTTGACACTGCATGCTGCCCCTGTCCGGCAGCAGCTTTGCTCCCCGACAGTGAGCTTCGCGCCCAATTTCCCGGTGGACTTTTGCCGTTGCCGTCTGGCGGTTTATTCTTTGTTTTGGTATGCGCCGCCGGCCGGCGAGCTACGTGCACGAGACGGCTTGATTAATTCGGCTGCGTCAACGCGGCTGATCTGGTCCGGCGCCGGCCGACGGGCACCGCACTAGCTCGGTGATAGAATCGGTGAACTGAGGTGCATGAACTGCGAAATTTCATTTTCTTTCTGGTACCGGTGCAGTAAGTGCCTGGTTCGATGAACGGGGCTGGGTGCTGTTGCCCTTGCAAGCCACCGGATGGGCCACGGCTCATCACAGTCCATCAACCAACTGATTTATGATTAGAAACAAGATTGTCCGCTGCCTTCCTCTCTCTCTCCCCTACGCGCACTTCTTTACTTCTTGCCGTTTGCAGTACTGCAGGCAGCTAGCACGCTGATCTCTGGCAGGCATGCCTCCAGATTCAGTTGATCAGTGCGTATATTAAACCGACCGGGGTGATTGGCATTGAGCTGTACACACGAACGCATCAATTTTTTTTTTTTTTTGAATTTTCACCTGGGGAGTTAATCCCCACCTGAATTTTTTTCTATTGAATTCTGCCTGCCTCCACAGCTGCACATATCCTGGCGTGGCTGTCTCTTGCCACGCCAAGATTATCTCAACATCCTGTCCCCGTGGCGGCATGGCGTGGCCTGCTCCCGCCGGCTCGGACGGTTCCTCCGTGTACGCCCAGGAGGGGTCACGGCCCGAATAATCAATTCATTTCGCGTCATTTTGCATCCGCAGGACACCATCGAGTTGTTGTGACCTCTTGATCTCCTTGGCCGATCATCATCTCATTGTTTTCTCCGTTGCCATCTGTGCGGCTTGCTCCCTTGCGAGCCAACAGATGCTGCTGCAAGCATAGCAAACTGGGCAGTGAGTGAGTCAGATGCGTGTGTCTCCTGCAGGTCCAAGGTGGAGCTGAGCTGTCCACTCACGGCCGAGTGTGTGCGCAGGATTGTACGTACTGACACTGACATTTTTATAGCAACAGATGCGAGGGCTAGCTTCTCGCCCGGCCGTGTGCTTCCATGCGTAGCCACTTCATCGATCGCTGTATTTCATTTTTTTTTCTTTCATTTGACTAAGCAGAGAATCACCGGATCGCGAGCCCGATCTATCTCTAGCTATAGCAGAAAATAACGCATGGATGACCACCACGGCTAGCTACCATCACCAACTTCTAGCTAGATTACTACTCCACTTGCCAGTGTGTACTGCCAATCGTGTAGTATAGTAATACCAAAGCAGAGGAAACAAATTGTACATGTTGCACGCGCGGCATCTTAATTCAGATTGAACCGGTGACAATCACGCTCACGACTTTCATCCAATCTACATAGCTAGCTAGAGAGCTACTCCCTCCGTTACAAATTAGATGACTTTTATTTATCTACATGCAGATGTATCTAGATTTGTAACAAGTCTACATACACTCGTATCTAGACAAAAGGAAGTCATCTATTTTGAAACGGAGTGAGTATTATAGCTTGTCTCCTGGTCACTGGTAAGTGGCACGCGGCACACAACTTGTGCTACATATGACATATTGTTGAGTTGTTCGGTTACTCGCTCATACTAGTGCTGTCAGACTGTCAGTGTGTATGTACAGATGCCAGCAGAACGTAGCGATGCGCTTCGAAATTAACTCAAGATCGCTCATGTGTGGAGAGCCCAGAGCGGATGTGATTCCAGCCTCCAGGCCGATGGATCGAGCTGTGTTTAAATTAGGCTAGCTAGGGCGACTAAAATCATTGATGCTATCCTGTACTGGTACACTCTGTCCTTATCCAAGGGGAACAAGAATCATCTGATGGTCAGCGAGACACTTTCCCATAAACAAACACGAGAACTAGTACCACCCATAATATCCAGTTATCCAGGTAAACTTCACTCCGTCTCCAGGAAACTTTAACACAAATACGAGACTTCAGGCTCGTTCCGCTGATGTCCTGGGACGGCCGTGAGCCGTATAACCGACCGACCGCGCCGCACGGGAAGTTGCTATGCGTCTGCGCTGAAATTGCATGCCCGGCCGTGCGCAGTGCGCCGGCGGCGGCCGTGTTCCGACCTGTTCAGATTCGGCTGCGTCAACGCGGCTGATTCTGGTCCACCGCCGACGAGAACTTCGGTGAGGGGAAGCGCCGGTTGCGTCATGTGCATGAACCGGGAGATGTATTTGCGGTATCATTCGATCATCGACCAATCAGTCCATTCGATCGGCCGGGTTTCCCTGATCTCACAATCCATTGAGTCCTCGCCCAAATGATGATCAGAAACAAATAATGCAACGCAACGCAACGCACGATTGTTCCGTGCGATTTTGCTGGGTACGATTGCATATTGCATCGATCCTTCTCCCTTGTGCGCATACATAACCTGGCATGGCTGTCCCTTGTTGCCACGCCAAGATATTCTCTCAACATCTTGTCCCCGTGCCGCCCCATCGCATCATCTGCTCAGATAGGAGGGGTCACGGCCGGAATAATCAATTCAGTTCGCGTCATCTCCAAGGTGGGTCAGATCAGATGTCCAAGGTGGAGATGGGCTGTCCACTCACCGGAGGCACGTACAGCTGTGCGTGTGCAAGCTTGTAGCCTTGTAGTACGTACTACTGACATCAACATTTTTATACCAGCCGAGCTTCTCGGATTCTTCTTTACCATCCACCGCGTCCGCGTGTGCTTCTTCTCTTCCATGGGTCGCCACTGAATCGATCCATCACTGTGTTTGACCGAGCTACGGGATCACGAGCCCGATCGATCCATCTCCAGCTGTCAAGGAAATATACAACGCATGGATGACGATCACGGCTAGCTAGCATCACCACCTTCTAGCTAGATTAGTCGACTAGTATACTCCACTTGTCATTGTGAACTGTCAATTGTACAGTATTTAAAAAAATTAAAACCAATATATTATTAAACTAGCAAGCTGACTCATTTAAAAACCTTCCAGGACAAAAACTAGACATGTTGCACGCGCGCAGCATCTTCAGATTGAACGAACCGGTGACAATATCGCATAGTACAACTTTCACCATCGCTCTAGCCACTTGTGCTATGTATTGCTCGCTGACTCATAGATAGTACTTTCCGTATAGTAGTGCACTAATATGACCCGGACTTTTGGCTCTGGCTCCTGGCAACGCGCGCGGATGCAATCCAAGGGCCAGGAACCAAGTCGTGATTCGGAATCAAAGTAGCAATAATGACGTGTAAAAGCATTAATAATTATGAATACGCGTTTATACGTGAGAAAATACGAGTCGAGTGGGCCAGCCACGGAGTTAATAACTGGATAATAAATGCTAGACAATAAATATCATTTAAAACATTATTGACTTTCTGGTGCATGCATGGCTTTAAAAAAATGATCCAGGACAGCAACAGCTATACCGCTGTTTTTCTCTCTGGTAAGCATGCATGCTCATTCTGTCTCCTCTATTAGTTAGTACTAATTAATTCACAGTTATGTTGAATGTTTTCTCTCCTCTAATGACAAAATGCCCAGTTTTAATTTGTTTTCTTCATGCGGCTAGTAGAAAAAGATCCATGCATGTGTTAATTTCCTTTAAGTAAAACATGGTCAATTGTAGAAAACAATTTTTTTGTAATTATTATGAATGGTATTTAGCAAAAAAAAATTGTAATATCAAAGAAAAATTCATATTTGTAATTACTACTCCCTCCGTTCCAAATTAGATGACTTCCATTTATCTACATACAAATGTATCTAGACATGTAACAAGTGTAGATACATCCGTACCTTGACAAATGGAAGTCATCTATTTTGGAACGGAGGGAGTACAACATAGCATTGCCGAATGTCGAGTTTACATGGGTGTAGAAAAATTCATGAATTTTTTTACCATATGTGACAAGTGAAAAAAATATAGGAAAGAGTCAATTGAATACTCACACATGTTTCTTATAGTGTGGTGGAAAAAATCATATTTGTAAAATAATTACTATAAGGCATTGTCGAATGTCGAGTTTGTTGTGTGTAAAAAAAATATCCGAAAGATTTACCATATGTGCCAAGTGAAAGAATGTAAAAGAGCCAATTGTATAATCACACATGTTTTGATTTTATATCTTGTGATATGGTAGAAAAAAATCATATTTGTAATTACTATGATATGGTGTCGTCGGATGTCGAGTTTACATGGGTGTGAAAAAAATCATTTGAAAGATTTATCATATGTGGCAAGTGAAAAAATAAAAATAAACATTGAATATCCACACATGTTTTGATTTTTTATCTGGTGATATGGTTAAAAATAATCATATTTATTATTAATAATTGGGTGTAAAAAAATCATTTGAAAGATTTGCATGTGTGGCAAGTGAAAAAAGTATAAACGAGCCAATTGAATAGTCACACATATTTTTGATTTTTATCTAGTAATATGGTAGAAAATTTCATATTTGTAATTACTGTGACATTGTATTGTTGGATGTCAAGTTTACATGAGTGTAAAAAAATTCATTCAAAAGATTGACCATAGGTGGCAAGTTAAATTATAAAAGAGCCAACTAAATCTGTAGTGTTATATTTTGTTTAGTTTTCATGACAGTTGTGAAAAACTCATTCCAAAGATTAACCAAACGTGGCAAGTTAAAAATATATAAGAGCCAACTAAATTTGCAGTGTTACATTTTGTTTAGTTTTGTAATCGTTAAGTATGAATTAATTAAGGTAGATGGATAAGTGATGGCATTTAATCTCTGCATTAAATGGCATTCAATGGCCTGTGTGGGACCTAGATATCTATATCATACAAATACGGATTTAATATGGAAAAAAATTACAATATAGAGGATGGACATACGGTAGACGAAGCAATCAGGAGCGTTGCCTAGTTAGGAAGGGGATGGTGGGATATTGGGGAGGGGCGTCTCCAGATTCTCCTATGCATTTTCGTGCACTAGTGCTATCTGTTTGTGCGTGCAGCCTGTGCCAGGAAAACGTAACGATGCGCTTCAATCGCTTCGGAATTAAACTAGCAAGGTCGCTAGCTCAGAGCGGATCTGATTCGAGGCGTATCGATGGAGCTGTGTTTAAATGAGGCTGGGGCGACTGACTGGCTGACAGCATCGATGCTAAGCTAGCCTGCACCTCCTGTTCTTTATCCAAGGGGAACCAAGAATCATCCGATGCTCTCGGGGAGACACTTTCCCATAAACAACACGAAAACTAGCACCCTAAAATATGCAGTTATCCACAAGTAACTTCCGTTTGTGTCTCCAAGACTGGCCGGCCGGCCGGCTGCTTGACCCGGCTCGCTATGATCGAAAAGGGTTAGGAAACTTAACCCAAAGATTCCAGACTCACTCCGTTAATGTCCTATATACTCATATGACTGCCTGGCTGCGCCGCCGTGCGGTGAGCCGTAAACCGGCCGCGCTGCAGGCGAAGTTGCTTTGCGACTGCGTTGAAGTTGCATGCGCCGGCGGCGGCCGGGTTCCGACCTGTTCAGATTCCGGGGTTCCTACCTAGGCTGCTAGGCAGGAAACTGCATGCGTTTTAAAGTCGCAACGTACGTAACGCACGTCTTCTTTTTTCTTCTGAATTTAAGATGGAGTCTTCGCCTGAGCCGGACCGCGCGTAGGGGACAAAGATCCGATTACCGCAGCGAGACTTTTCAGGGTAGCGAGTGGGCCTCGACCGTTTTTTTTTTTTTTTGAATTTCGGCCTCGACCGTTGGGTGGGCTCTAAGGCACCTCCAACCGACCACCACAAAGGACCAGTTTTGTCCGAATGGATACCGCGGGAGGGGCTTCAACGGCCTAGCGCATACAGAACGGCGAGAGCGGACGTGTCCGTTTTCCTCTAAACCTGGCCTAATTTTGGTCCATGTTTAGGGCAAAACGAACAATCTCTAGGTCTGTCCTTTCTCCTCCCTTGTCCCCTTCGGGCTCGGTCGCCAGCCACACAAGCCCCGCCTCCCACCAAACCTTTGCCTTCCACGAGCCCTCCCGCGGCCTCCGGTTGCCGCCGCTTGGTCCCTCATCGCGTTCGCACTCCTCCGTCGTGGCCGGACCTAGGCTCCACGGCGACGCAACGGAAAATTTGGCTGGCCCGCCATAGGTCAGTTTTTCCCGTCTCGCAACAGCTCTCGACAGGTCGCCATCCTCCTCTTCTCCAGCCCCGGTAGCGGCGAGATTTCCTCGTCCCCGCTGTGAAGACGCCGCGGGAAGGTTGAAGAGCTGCCGGGATATGCCTATTGGCTCGGCCTTTGGCGCGGACTCAGCCGCAAAGTCCACCGCCCCGAAGGTGTTCGACGGATTGCCTATCCGCTCAAGGTATGGAGGCCTTCTTTATCTTCGTTGCAAAGGCCGGTGCAAATGCTACTACATGTTTTGATTGTTCATTTTGTGTAGATGGACAGCAACGATGAGTTACTTTCATCGATACTTTTGATGAATCATCAGACGAGTGATATTATGATGGCCGCGGCCACTTAACAACAAGAAGCCCGTCGGGAGGATGTGGAGCGAGCATTTGGTGTGCTCCAATCTCGTTTTGCTATTGTTCGACATCCTGCTAGAACATGGAGGAAGAAGAAAATGTGTGAGGTGATCACATATTGTTTGATCATGCACAACATGAACGTTGAGAATGAGCGTGATGATGCGAGGCTATTCGACCAAGGATGGGAATTTCAGGGGGACTTGGTTGAGCCAACGCCTGGACCGACGACGTTCCAGCAATATATCACGTGCATCATGAGATGCATGATCAACCTACACACGTCCACGGCTTCAAAATGATTTAGTGTAGCATATGTGAATTCATCTTGGAAACCAGTAGTAGTCGTGGCTGATCTTTTTTTTTCATTGAATGAACTATGTTATTTATTTCATTGTGTGAACTTTATTGTAAAATTATGAACCATGTTAATTTATCTATCTGTGGACTAATTATTTCCCATTATTTTATAATTGTTTGCTATTTATTTATTTATAATAAATTTGTGTCAACCTTAATCAAAGTGGCCAAAAAATAGACAAAATCCGGACCAAGTGAAATATGCGCTGGTTCGTTGGGGGCACCACATTCCAAACGGACAAAATGTGTCCGCGATCCACCCAAAATGGACCGAATGATTACAATGCTATGCCACGGCTGCGAGCTGGGTGGGCTTAGAGCATCTCCAACCGTAGTTGCCAAATCGGGTCCCAAACAGTTTGCGGACACATCTGGACATGTCCGTGGACATTGACTGGACATACCCAGAATTTGGCCTCCTACAACCGCATCCCCATTCCGAAACACCTAAAACTATACAATCCATACACACACGTAGGAAATTTTACGTAGATCATCAGTTCATAGTTTATCAAGTTCACTTACATACTCCACTTACCAGTGTGTACTGTCTACTAGCAGTGTGTACGTGTTGCACGCGCGCGGCATCTTAAATCAGATTGACCCGGTGACAACTGACAATCGATCAGGTACGACTTTCATCGATCGAGCTAACCTGTCTCCTGGGCCCTGGCCAGTAGCACACGGCAGGCGCTTGCCGGTGCAACTTGTGCTATATATATTGTTCGGTGACTCACATCAAAAGCCCAATTTGTTCTTGAAAGAGATTCGAACAAGCTCACAGCGAAGAACCAAACATAGCACCAAACTTTCCATCCATCCATCCATGGCATCGCACCAGCAGCAATCGTCGCAATCCCAGTCCCAGTCGGTGGGGTTCGAGGACTACCTTCCGGTGATGGCGGAGCGGCTGGGCGAGGAGGGCCTGATGGCGGAGCTGGCGTCCGGGTTCCGGCTGCTCATGGACCCTGCCTCGGGCCTCATCACCTTCGCTAGCCTCCGCCGCAACGCGCCGCTGCTGGGCCTCGGCGCCATGCCCGACGACGACCTCCGTGCCATGCTCGCCGAGGGCGACTTCGACGGCGACGGCGCGCTGTCCGAGATGGAGTTCTGCGTGCTCATGGTGAGGCTCAGCCCCGAGCTCATGGACGAGCCTCGGCGGTGGCTCGACGACGCCGTCGCGCAGGCGTCCCAGTTCCTCTTCACTAGTTAGCGAGTGGATTTTTTCTTCTTTGTTCTGTTCGTTGTTCATAGAGGCAGGATTAATTCGAGGAGGCAGGCGCTGCTGTCGATTGGTTGATGCATCATGGAATTCCACTTGCACTACTGGATCATGTACTGATGCGCTTGTGTACGATCGTTCTCATTGGAACCTGAAGAATCAATCGGCATAAGCTTCTCTGTTTTCAGCACCACACCCGACATTGCCTCTTCTCTGCTACTACACACATACTACAAAAAATCTAAATTCGCCTGGCTTTTCGTGAGCGTGAAGGCGCTGATTTTGAGCGGTGCCTGACGATCATTGATCATTCGGTACAATCGATCGAACACTACGATCATGCCATACCGTCACACTAGTATAGAAAAGAAAAACGATTTTCTTCCATCCGTGGATCATCATCGTCGTAAGAACCGTCCTGAACACCGGTGCCTGATAAAAGATCGCCAATTTGGTCAAAGGCTTTCAGGCACACATACATTGTCCCTTTCTGAACTCCGAGATGCACAGTTGTGCAATCATCGATCATCCTGTACAACAGATCGATCAGCACGACGGTGGCACAGCGTCACACTACTAGTAGTAGAAGAGAACCAAGTTTCCTTGGTCAGTGGATCATGGCGGCAAGCAGGGCCGCAAGCAAGAACCACCGAGGCGCCTGCTCACAAAAGATGGCCCATTTGGTCAAAGGCTTTCTTCCATGTAAACGTCATGGCTGGAATTCGACCCGCAAGAGACTTGCAGAACACGAGGAGGACTGGAGGGGCCTCCGGTCCGGCCGGTGGTGCCCGTGTCAACAACGCCCGGCGGCCGTCCGGGAAACTGGGGATCCAGAAGCAGACGTCCAATTAAACACCGCCCTACCTGGAGTAGATGTCAATATCTGCTAGTGCTTCGTCCAGTGTGTCTGTTTACTCGGTCTGAGCTCTGGAAAAAATCGATCGAGACGAAAGCACCGTGGACGTCGATGTCACCCACCATTGCCGGCCTCCGCTGCTTTTGCCTCGAAGCTGACCGGCTGCGCGTGACGAAACGAAACGGGGACGACGATGCAAAGCGTACTCGGAGGAAAAGCAGAGGTCGGCCCAGGGTGGGGAGCTTCCTTGGTTCCGGAAAGAATGGCCGGAAGCTTCAAAAGCGTGGGAAAGAAAGCGGAGGAGAAGCAGCCGGGCCACGAGACGAAAGCGACGCTGCCGCCGCACGAGGCACGGAAACAAAAGAGAAGCCGTCCACGTCGGCGCTTTGGATTCTGGGGGGTTTGTTTTGTATGCCGTGCCGCCGGCGTTGACACTGCTGTGCCGGCTTGCAGCTTTGCTCCCCGTCCGTGAGCTTCGCGCCCAATTTCCCCATGGACTTTTGCCGTTGCCGTCTGCGCCGCCGGCGAGCCGCGAGGTACGTGCACGAGACGGCTTGATTAGTTTGTTGCGTCAACGCGGCTGGTCTGGTCCGGCGCCGACGGGCACCGCACTAGCTTGGTGATAGAATCCTGATGATCTCATTATTTTCTCCGTTGCAACGGTACCATTTGTGGGGCTAAGCTCCCCTGCGAGCCAACAGATTCCGCTGCAAGCATAGCAAACTGGGCAGTGAGTGATGAGCTGTCCACTCACCGGAGGCACAGCTATGTGTGTGTGCAGGATTGTACGTACTCACATTGACATTTTTATACCAACAGGTGCGAGAGCTAGCTTCTCGGACTCTTCTTCTCCTCCCCCGGCCGTGTGCTTCCATAGCCACTGCTTCATCGATCGATGTATTTTTTTTTCATTTGACTAAGCAGAGAGAGAATCACCGGATCACGAGCCCCATCGATCTATCTCTACTACTTCCTCCATTTCAATTTAATTGACTTGCTATCCACCATATATGGATGTATCTACACATGTAACATATTTAGATACATCCACATTTGGTGAATAACAAGTCAATTAAATTAGAACGGATCGAGTAGGAAATAACGCATGTTACGCATGGATGACGACGAAGGCTAGCTAGCATCACCAACTTCCAGCTAGATAAGTGGAGTAGTATACTCCACTTGCCGGTGTGTACTGCCAATCGTGTAGGATAGTAGTAATACCAAGCTGGGGATAAAAATCAGTTCAAATTGCACGAGGCGCGCCGCGCGCGGCATCTTAATTCAGATTGAACCGGTGACAATCACGAACGTACGTACGACTTTCATCGATCAGTTAAGAGAGCTATTATGGCTTGACTCCTGGTCACTGGTCAGTGGCACACGACACGCAACTGGAGTAGAACATATTGTTCGGTTACTCACTCATGCTAGTGCTGTCAGTGTGTACAGATGCCAGCAGAACGTAGCGATGCGCTTCGAAATTAACTAGCAAGATAGCTCATGTGTGGAGAGCCGAGAGCAGATCTGATTCCAGGCCGATCGATCGAGCTGTGTTTAAGTTAGGCTGGAACTTCAAAGTATGTTATTCTTCTTTCTTTTAATCTTTCGTCTTTTGTCTTTTTAATTTCTTTTTTTTCGTTTTTTCTTTCTAATTTTATTTTATTTATTTTTTGCCTTTTAATTTCCGCTACTTTTCCTAATTTTTTTGTTGAGATAAACAGACAGCTTTTTTCAGGAAACATCGAACAGTTTACAGAGTCGGCCTATAGAATAGGCAGAATAGGATCAGGGACAGACTCTTCTGAGATACCAAAAACCCTTTTACAACGGCCAAGGTGAGCTAAGGCGTGGGCAACAGAATTGCCATCTCTGCTAGAGAAACGGAACAAAACATCAGGGAAACTTTGCGTTATGGCCTTGATCTCCGATATAGTGAAGCACAGCTTGGACATATTTTTGGAGGGCGGAGATTTGAACAGGGGTCTCCTGGGCGCTGCTCAGGGAGCAAAGCCGATGTGCTACCTTTATGTCTGTGGGCCTCCCGTTAACACATAGGCGCCTCAAGACCATCGATGTGCAGCCCTTGGTTGACATAGTGGCCTCTAAGCTTGTTCCTTGGCATGGCAAGAACATCGCAACGGCTGGGAGATGCACTCTTATCAAGTCGGTGGTTACATCGCAAGCAGTCTACCACTTGACGCCTCTTGTGATCCCCCAGGCACCCTACAATCGGTGAACAGGATTAAGAGGGCCTTCTTTTGGGCAGCAGCGGAAAATGTGTCTGGTGGGCAATGCAAGGTCAGTTGGAAAATCGTTTGTAGGCCCAAAGACAAGGGTGGACTGGGTTTTATGGACCTTGACAAGTTCGCTAGGGCGCTTCGGCTTCGGTGGCCGTGGCTTCAGTGGAAGGACCCCAGCAAGGAGTGGATTGGCAAAGAACCCTTGCAATAAGGAGGACATGGATCTCTTCTATGCAGCCACCACTATCACCATCGGAGACGGCCGCATCGCCAATTTTTGGCACTCCCCGTGGCTGAATGGGGTGAAACCGAGTGTGGTGGCCCCTTCCATCCTTGCACTCTCCACTAGGAAAAACTTCACCGTCAATAAGGGAATCACGGACGAGTTTTGGATCACCAACATCAACATGACTGAGGGCATCACCGCCCAACATATCACCGAGTTCGTCAATCTCTGGGCGAAGGTGAGTGAGTTTCACCTCGTGGAGGGCACTCATGACAACACTACTTGGAAGCTCACCAACTCCGGCGTATATTCGGCGGCCTCTGCCTACAAGACCCAGTTCGAAGGCCTAACGAGATCCACTATGCCAGAGATGGTTTGGAAGAACTGGGCGCCTCCCAAGTGCAAGCTTTTCGCTTGGCTTGTTCTCCAAAACCGGGTGTGGACGGCTGACCGGTTACGCCGTCGTGGCTGGCCAAACTGCGGTTTGTGTCAACTTTGCAAAAGGGAGGATGAAACAGCCACACACCTTTTTTTTCAAATGCCGCTTCACCGTTCGTGTTTGGAACATGGTGATCTCTTGGCTCGGGCTTTCCACGTGCAACTTTAGTCAGTGGCACTCCTTCGACTCCATGCACGCTTGGTGGGAATCCGTCATTTACAACAACGGCACACGGCGTAAATCCTTGGCTTCCCTCATGATGCTTGTTTGTTGGGAGGTTTGGAATAAGAGGAATGCGCGCGTCTTCCGCCACGTTTCTACTATGCCAACGGTGATTTTTGAGCGGATCCGGACGGAGGCGACGTTGTGGAGCGCCGCGGGGGCAAAGCACTTGGGTTCCATTATTCCCGGAGAGTAGTTCTTTTCTTGTTTGTGCGGGCGAGAGTTTTTTTTTCTCGCTACGCTGGGATTGTGGTTCGAGCGTCTCTTGCTCGTTCGGCTGGGTTGTAAAAGTGCTGTAAAACTCCTTCTTATTTAATTAATAAGGCAAGTCTTTTGCCTTCGTTTCAAAAAAAAAAAAAAATTGGAGGTCTGGTTGAGAGCAGCCACTAGAGTTGCACAATCAGATTCCACGATGACCTTGCCATAGAGACCTGAGATGCAGGCTTTAAGAGCTTCGAGACAGGCAAGAGACTCAGCTTCTTCGGCATCGGGGCAGGTAGGCAGGGGAGCAATCCCAGAGAGAATTTTTTTTTCAAGAACACGCGCGAGCGTCACGTGTCTTTATTTATATTAAGATAGGAATGAGAACACATTTACAGAGAGTTTTTTCAAAGACCCAGCCACAAGCGGCGGGTTCGATGTGCGAGAACTCCTGCTTGATCTGGTTGTAGACAACTTCTGAAGTGGAAGCAACACGATCGAAGACGCGGCTATTCCTCTCCAGCCAGATCGACCTGGCAGTAAGGATGATCAGCCCATTAATTTCCTTCCTTCTCGCCTTTGGTGTTGCCGCGGCCACTCTAGAGATAATAAACCTGACCTGAGCTTCTACGAACCACAAAACCAGCCATGGGTATCCTGCAAGAAACTAGCATCTAGGGATACGAAAATGAGACCCATTTGTCTCAGTTATACTACATTTTGTACATAGCTAGTATAAAATTTTGGCTATGTACCAAATGAAGTAGAGTGGGATAATTAGGTCCTCTTTTCGCAGCCTTACTAGCATCCACATTTAGTTGTATCCAATCAGTAGGAGGAGGATACCAAGTGCAACGAGGAGGAGAGGCTACATTAATTTGGTGATGCGTGCCCGGTTCGATGAACGGCCCTCGACCAATCAGTCGATCGATCGGCCAGCTGGCGCAATCCCATCCGTTCCTCGCCCAAATGATTAGGACCAAATAATGCAACGCACGATTGTTCCGTGCGATCTTGGTGCTGGTCTGTTGGGTACGTGCACACATTAACCAAATATTAATTCTTGGTGCCACTACCGTGTGCCTGGCCGAGGAGTGAGGAGTGTAGGGCGTGAACTGTACCCTGCAGGTCATCGTGCCCCAGCTGTACTATCTACTAGCGCTATAGGCTCGATCGGGCCATTTGCAGCACACTGATATCTGCCACGCATTCAAACCGGGCCGATTGGCATCGAGCAGTACGATACGTGTACTTAACTACACGATCGATCGAGCTAGTTGCATATCGCACCGATCGGTCCTTGTACATATCCTGGCATGGGCATGGCTCCTGTCCCCGTGCCGGCCGGCCGGCCTTGGCATGATCTGCTCCTGCCGGTTCCGTGTACGCCGATAAGGTGTCACGGCCCGAATAATTAATCCAGTTCGCGTCATCTGCATCACCAGTAGTTCCCCTTGCCTGTTGATCATCCTGACCTCCTTGAGGATCATCTCATTGTGTTTCTCCGTTGCAACGGTGGGGCTTTGCTCCCTTAATTGCGAGTGAACACATACTGCTGCAAGCAAACTGGGCAGTACGTGCTCGAGTTACTACGGAGTAGATGTGATCAGATCAGGTGAGCTGTCCACTCACCGGAGGCACAGCTGTGCGTGTGCAGGCTAGTACTACGTACTACTGGCATTGACATTTTTATACCAAGGAAACATGCTTCTCGGACTCTTTCTTCTCCCCCGTGCGCTTCCATCCATCGCCACTGTGTTTGACTAAGCACCGGATCACGAGCCCGATATATCTCCGGCCAGCTAGGAAGGAAATACGTACTATATGACGCATGTTACGCATGGATGACGATCGCATGTTGCCAGTATGTACTGTCCAGTAGTGTAGCAGTATAGTAGTAATACCAAGCCGTGGGAAAAGAAAAATGTACATGAACCGGTGACAATGATCAGCTACGTACGACTTTCATCGAACTATATCCTGTCCCCTGTTTTTTTTTAGAAAAAGAGGGCCTCGCCCCTGCTCCATTACTCATGAAACCAGTTACAGCATCCGATTTTTACAGCACCCGGCAGAAGCTGAGTGCAAGCTCTAGGTTCAGCTTATTATTACAGGCAGAAAAAAAATGAAGCGAACTACCACTACTGCAGTAGCCTCTCACATTTCTACCGCCCAGCAAGTTCCTAAAGGTCTCAGACAACACACACAACACTGACTCACAGCTGGGAGGAAACACAGCACCACTGGACAGGCAACTCTGCACTTTTTCCTCAACGGTTCAGCACCTTCAGCACGTATCCACCTCCCAGCAGCACCGAGTTCAGCTGACATCCAGCATCTCCCTCTCCCTCTGCAGTCTTCCACCCATAGCCAGCAGCTAGATGATTGGACATCACTGGCATTGCACCAGCGTCTAGCTTCATGTCCATCCAGGGTCCCAAGGTAACCGCGGAGGCGCCCGAGCTAACTGCTCCATAGTGTTGGCCGCCATCCGCACAACCCACAAGGTCCATAAAATGGAGGCACAGATAGTGTTTTCCACAGCATATTTTTTTCTCTGACCAAAGGTCAGTCACATTCTTTAAGCAACATCGAGAACCTATCGTAATATAATTGCTCCGAGCCGACGCCCAGATTTCTTTAGCCACTACGCACTCAAACAAAAGGTGTTCGACCGACTCCTCCTCATTACAAAAGAGGCAGGTCAAATCATTTAGCTGCTGTCTCTTAGCTAGATTATCTCTAGTGAGCAGCTTATTATGCGTAACCAACCAAAGAAAAAAATTGGATTTTCGGCGGAATTTTGACATCCCAAACCAACGCAATGTTGACAGGCATGATCACACGGAAGTTCACGACCGCATAGAGTGACCTAACTGTGTACAGGTTATTTGAGTCCAGTTTCCACAACAGACAGTCTTCTTCCTCACTAAACTGGAGGGACTGTGCTATCTGGAGAATTTCATACCACTGCTAAAACACCTTCTAAAAGTGACTTTTAATTGACTTCCATCCCACACGTAGATCTCCCAATATTGGATGGCAAGGCTGGAAGGACCAAACCAATGGTCCTCCCAAAACCTTACTTTCCTACCATTTCCAACCTTCCATTGATACCCCAGCTTGGTTGGCCTGGAACCGGAATCAGATCCGCGCATGCATGATCGCCCTTCTTGCTAGTGGAGTACGTAATTTCGAAGCGCGTCGCTTCGACTTTCTGCTGGCATCCCCACGCACGGAGAAACAACATTGTGAGTCACCGAACAAGAGCACAAGTTGATGCAGAGGCAAGTGTGTGTCGTGTGCCACTGACCAGGGGACAGGAAGCGATCATGCATGCGCGGATCTGATTCCGGTTCCAGGCCAATCAAGCTGGGATGTTTGAATTAGGCTGGGGGCGACTGACTGACTGACAGCTTTGATGCTAGCTAGCCTGTACCTTCGGTTCTTATCAAGAATCATCTGATGCTAAGCGAGACACTTTGTCCGTAAACAACACCCAAAACTGCCACCCATAATAACCGACTAGGGGACTATGCGCGGGCTTCGCCGCGCCCGTGGGCTAAAATTTCGAATTGTTCAACCGAAAAATTGTTGGAATTCAAATATTGTTTAGGGTGAGAAGTTGTTTAAATTTTTGAAATGGCCAAACTGGCGAGCTGTTCATAGTTGGATTGTTTTCACGTTTACTAAATGATTAGATTTTGTGTTCATGATCTGTCTGTAATATTTGTGAAAACCGCGGTGCAGAGTTTTATTTTTAAATATTTGAATTTGATTTTTTTATCGGAAGACATAATAATACTTCAAATATTTGTGTTTTTTTAGACAAATGACGTCTCTATTATAAATTGGAACATTACTTATAGTTTTTAGATAAATGATACTATTATTAAGAGAGATGTGAAACACTATTATTAAGAGAGCTGTGAAACGTTTCGAGTATTGTAAAAAGAATGGCTTCATTACCATTTGTTTGAGCAATTTGAACATTGGGTAAATAATACTTCCTTTTTTTCTCTTTTTTTTGTTTGAACAAAACTTAGAATATTTCATATTTTTTATCTCTTCTAGATTGGAAAAAATGTTCATTGAAATTAAGCAAAAGCAGATCTTATTTTCCATCACTTAGCAAACTCTATCCAGGACGTTGTTGTTTGAAACGTTAAAATTCGTTGCAATTTGTCGTCTCGAGCATCTCCAGTTTTGTTTAGCAAATTTAAATATTCAAATATGATTGTAGTTTGATATAGATATTTATTTGATGTACAAAATCAGTAGGAATATAGTATGTAAGTATTTTGCAAACTAAAATCCATTTTTTTAGATGGAATGCATTTAGGCTTTGTCTAAATATTTACCAACTTGAAATGTTGGAAAATGTTTGTATGTTGTCACAAGTAGGTAGCATATATTTTTCGGGTCATCTCGATATGTTTTTATAGTTTTTTTTTATATTTTTCTGATGGTTATTTTTTAAAGTGTTGGTTGTGCAATGTTTTTTTCCTGGAATTAGTTAATCTAAAATTGGAAGAATCGCATCTGAATTTAATATTTCGATGAAGCTAATTTAGGTTGTTTTAGAATATTTTTCCAAATTGGAATATTCGATTTAAGACCATATTTAGAGGAGATGTATTGTGCGAGCATTTGTTAAATTCAACTCCGCATAATTAGGGGAAGTTTTATTTTAATTTTTCCAAACATTGTCCAAACTGAAATATTCAATTTAACTTCATAATTAGAGGAGATGCATTATATGCACATTTACTAAATTCAACTTCATATAATTAGGGGAAGTTCATTTGAATGTTTCGAAATGTTCACCAATTTTAGACGTTCAACTTGTTTAGTTTTATGTGTCCAAGTAGATTTAACAAAATAAATTGGAGACAACCCATAAGTTGAAAAGTTAAATTTTTAGTGTTTTTTCATAAACATGATTCAAAGTTATGCAAACATGCATGAACTTGACATAAGCAGATAGATTTCATTTTTCTGAACATTTTGACATATTGAACACATTTTTCTGACTTGTGGATTGAAGCATATGAATTTTGCAATTTTTAGCATTTTTCTGTAAATGTAAAAAAAAAACTGGCAAGCGGGGCCCGCCTGCCAGCCTGGCCCGTGATGGCGTCGAGGTGACGTCACCCGGCGGCGGCCATGGCCAACGCGGGCGAGCTCGGGAGAGCACACCCCGCTCGCCCCAGCACGCTGGCGAGGCCGGCGTTGCGCGGATCCGCGTCAGGGAAGTGCGGGGGAGCCGCTTGGGCGGCGCGCTTGACCCAATGGTTGCCGGAGCCGCCGCCGGCGGCCATTTTCGTGGCGGCGGATGCCAAGCGCGCCGGCGGCGAATCCGGCGTCGATCCGTCGTCCCGGCAGGCGTCTTTCCGCGAGGAGGTGAAGGGCGGCGCAGCGGAGCTCCCCGTGGCCGCGAATCTGGCCGGGGAGGGCCGTGGCGGCGGCAGGGCACGGCGGCGTCCCCGGCGGCGCCGCGGGCGCGCGGGAGAGAGAGAGGAGGAGGAGTGATTGTTAAGGTATGGACTGCGGGTCACGGTCTCTTTTTTGCAGGTGCTTTTTTTGCAAATTAGCCACGGTGACCGGCGGGACGGGCTGCGACCGGGCGGTGACCGGGCGACGTGGCGTCGTCTTATTGGTAGATATTCGGGAGTAAACAGTAACCGTCCGCTCGGGGCGACATGGACGAATATCAGCCGTTGATCGCGCCGATCGGACGGCTGTGAATTGCGCGCGACGTGGACACGCTGACAGGCAGCGATTTGTGCGAGCTGTTATATATAGTAGGATGGACCGCGCCGCACGGGAAGTTGCTATGCGTCTGCGCTGAAGTTGCATGCCTGGCCGTGCACAGTGCGCCGGCGGCGGCCGTGTTCCGACCTTTTCAGATTCCGGACTTCCTTCCTCGGCAGGAAACTGTGTTTACAGTCGCAGCGCAACGCACAGTCCGCGCCTTCTCTCTTTGAGTTACTCCCTCCGTTTGTTAATATAAGATGTTTTACTATTTGTCCATATTCATATGCATACAAAAGTATGTAGACATGTTTTAGTATGCATGTTCACTCACTTGTGCATGCATGTAGACAACATGTACAATAGCTAAAACATCTTATATTAAAAAACAGAGTGAGTAAGATGGAGTCTGCTCTTCGACTCCTAAGAGCATCTCCAACCGGAACCCCCAAAGCCGCCCTATACGTCCGGGCGGACAGCCCGGACAGGGTTTGGGCTGAAAATCAGCACCCAACGGCTCCCCCTCCCCCCAAACTCAGCCCAAATGTCCGGGCAGTCTGGCACACCCCAAACCCAGCCCATATGTGCGAAGGATTTGGGGCGGTCCGAACGTGCCCGGACAGGCCGCCACGTCGAACGCGGTCCAATACGACCCCACATATATCCACTCAATCCCCACCCCGGATGGAACCCTAGCTCTCACTCTCCTCGATCCGATCCCCTTTCCACTCCTCTCCACTATCACTCTTCTCCGTCCGTAGCTTCGGCAATGGTTGGCTCCGGCAGCGGATCTGCGACCGAGCTGTAGTGGGATGCGTTCGCGGAGGAGGAGGTGGGCAGCTGCCCCGGGGCGGAGATGGATGCCGCGCCCCCGTCAAATCGGTCCGTGGCGGCGGCTCCTTGCTCCGGCTGTGCGGGCAGTTCCGTCGCTGCTGCGTCCAACGAAACAGTGGTGGCTCCTCCACAGGTTTGTTCCTCCCATCCACCATTATACAATTTAGGATGCATAATATAGGAATTTGATGAAACCGTAGGTCGTTTCGAGAGGGCCTACGTACTCGGTCGGCGATGATAAGGTGTTGTGCAATGCGTGGTTGTCCACCCCGGATGATCCTCAGACCGGAAGCTACCACCGTGCTTCATTTTGGGGCCGGATCTGTCAAGTGTTCACTGCCAACTCAGAAGTTCTCTGCAATGAGGCCTCCCTCCGCCATAGATGACAATGCATCGTGGTGGAAATTAACAAGTTCACCGGATGCTATGCACAAATGGGTTGTGTAAGTTTCTGGTGTTCAATTTTGTACAATGCCGGATCCATTAGCTTCGATTTATTGAGTACCTATTTAATTTTGATAGATGGAGGATGGCATGCATCCCACTGTACAACACACTTGGGGGGAGGCCGACGATGAGGGAGTGGAAGTTCGGCCATTGTTGGGACATACTGAAGGATAATCCGTTCGTCGACTACACGCTGGATGCGGAGAAGAGGGTCAGGGTGCGCCAAGCGGAGAGCCAGGCTCGACAGGTACGCCGTGCTCGGCAAAGGGAACATGAAGCTATCACGAGAGCGGTGGAAGCTGAACGTGAAGCGGGCGCTAGTGCGGTGGAAGCTGAACGTGAAGCGGGCGCCGCTCGAGCACGGGAACTGGATCGTGCAGCGGGTGTTCGTCGGGCACGGCGTCTTCGCCATAGAGAACTTGCGGTAGCGTAGGGCGGCCGGGTTCTCCACAGGCTGTGAGAGCTCCTGTCTCTCCGACGAATTTGCATCAGTGTGCCTCCGTTCCGGTGTCTGCGATGAATTGTGTCTGATTTATTTCTATGTTGAACTATGTCCGTGGATGTTTGAACTATGTTTATTCGTATGACCTTTTAACTATGATCCATCCGTATGATCTACTCCCTCCGTTTTTTAATATAAGATGTTTTAAGTGGTACACATGTTGTCTATATGGACACTAAAATGAGTGAACATGCACACAAAACATACATTTGTGTGCATGTGCATGTGGATAAAAGGTAAAACATCTTATATTAAAAAACGGAGGGAGTACGTTGCATGCCAATATGATTTTGGGGTGGATGATTCATTGATTTGGGGGTTACGGTTGCTGGACATGGGTTTTGGGGTTGTCCGGTCAGGGGCCAATTTTGGCAATTACGGTTGGAGATGATCTAAGCTGAAGTCCGCGCCGTGGATGTCAATATCTGCTAGTGCTAACATTCAATACAAAAATATCTGCTATTGCTTTGTTGAGTGTGTTGAGTTTTACTCGGTCTGAGCTCTAAAACATCGATCGAGACTCCCAGGATAGGAGACGAAAGCACCGTCGACGTCGATGTCTCTCGTGCCGGCCTTGCTTCTCCGCTGCTTTTGCGTCGACGCTGACCAACTCCGCGTGACGAAACGAAACGGGGTCGACGATCGATCCAAAGCGTACTAGGAGGAAAGCAGAGGTCGGCCCACCCGGGGTGGGGAGCTTCCTTTGGTTCCGGAATGCAAATTGGCCGGAAGCTTCAAAAGCGTGGCGTACTGGCGTGGGAAAGCAGAGCAGCCAGCCAGGCCACGAATTGAAAGCGACGGCACGGGGCAAGCAGAAAAAGGGAAACGAGAAGCCGTCCACGTCGCGCTACAGCGCTTTGGATTTTCAGGTTTTGGACTGTGCCGTCGGCGTCGGCCCTATCCGGCAGCTTTGCTCCCGGCGCGCCCAATTTCTCAGTGGACTTTTGACGTTGCCGTCGGTTTTAGGGTGTGTTTGGTAGGTTGCATCACTCCAGTCTGGGTTTCCCAACTGATACAAGCTCAACTGGGCCAGGTTGGGCTGAGAAATTTCGTTTGTTTGGTATCTCGCATGAGTTGAGATATGCTGGGGTGAGAAGATGTTTGGTAGGTCGTATGGCTTGGACCAGGCTGAGACTAGAATCCAAAAGTCGAAATTACACACAGATCCAAATTCTTACACACAGGTCCCTGGACAGAAAGAAAAAAAGCAATCAAGTTCGGCTCACCACACCACCGCGAGGGGAGCTGCTCGTCCCGGCTCCGGCGACGCCTCTAGGTGGTCGTCCGTGGCGGAGCTGGGAGGTCGTCGGCGGCAGAGCTCGTTGGTCGCCCGCGGCGGAGCTGGGTGGTCTTCTGCGGGGGCGCGGTGGTCGTCCGTGGATCAAGGGCCGCGGCGGGATTGCGAGGTTGACGGCGGCGCGGGCGGCGCTGCTACTCCTCGTCCGGCCGTCCTCGGAGCGGACGGCGGCGCGGGCGCCGCGCGGCGGTGGAGGCGGCTCCAGGAGGCGGTGCGGACGGGCGCTGGGCGGTGGTGCGGACGGGGGCGCTAGGCCGTGGTGGTCGTCTCCGTGGCGGCCGTGGTCGTCGCCTCTGGCGTGGAAGGAGCGGTGGTCATCTCCGCGGCGCGGGAGGAGCGAGGAGCGGCGGTCGTCTCCGCGTGCGGCGGCGGGGAGGAGAGACCACCGCCGGCGGAAGCTGCGGCTCTCCTCAGACGCGTCAACGCGCGGGGGGGCAAGTGAACAGTACCCGACCCGGGGTGGCGACGCGCGTGTGTTCCGTGTCGCGCGCACAGTGTTTTGCGGGGATGAGTTCAGCCTGGGCGAGCTGAGAAGCTCGATTCGAGCTTCCCATCCCGGCAGTGCCCAGAGGCGTTTTCCGCATCAGCTCGCCACTGCCGAGGTGGCCCGACCCAGGCTACTAAACAACGGATGCGTAGCTTAGCCAGGTTGAGGTGAGAATCTGCGGGTTCGCCCACTCTACCAAACACACCCTTACTTTCTCAGTCTGCGCAGCGAGCTATACGTGCACGAAACGGCACTGTTAAATTTTGTCCCGCGGCTGGTCTGGTCCACCGCCGACGGGCACCGCACTAGCTAGATTGGTGAGCAAATCGGTGAGGGGAAGTGCATCCTGTCAGTGCCTGGTTCGATGAACGGGGCTGGCCGGGTGTTGTTTCCTGTGATGATCTGGTGACTCGCTGACATTGATCATCTGGTGATTGCAGATCATCTGGTGACTCGCTAACATTGACTGGGCAGCGAGTCAGATGTCCAAGGTGGAGATGAGCTGTCCACTCACCGGACCGGAGGCAAAGCTCTTTTTTTTTATACCACCAGCGGATGGCGTCTCGATCGGATTCTTCTTCTCCCGCGGCCGGCCGTGTGGTTCCATCGCCGCCACTTCATAGATCACTTTTCCCTCTATATTAATATCCACGAAAACTGCCAATCCACTTAATATCCACAAGTAACTTCCCTTCCTCTCTCAAAGACTGGCCGGCTGCTTGACCCGGCTCGCTACGGTCGAAAAGGGTCGTCAGGAAACTTAACCCAAAGATGCATGGGATACGTCAGACGAGACTTCTTCTTCAGGCTCGTTCCGTTGATGTGCTCCGTCGCGGGCCGTGAGCCGTGAACCGACCGCGCCGCCGGCTAAGTTGCTTTGCGACTGCGCTGAAGTTGCATGCATGCCCGTGTGCGTGCAGCGCGCCGGCGGCGGCCGGGTTCCGACTTGTTCAGATTCCGGACTTCCTTCCTCGGCAGGAACCTGCGTTTAAAGTCGCAACGCCAGTTCAAAAAAAAAAAAAAAAAAGTCGCAACGAAACGCACAGAGCCTGAGTACGGAACAACGACCGCGCCGCCGCGCGCGAGTTCCCTGTTCAGTGAGTGGGCCGCGACCATGGGCCAGCCGTGGTGCGTTTCTCATGGTTGCTGAGCTTTTTTTTCCTCTGAGGGAACTCCTTTAGGACGCTCGGTGCGTCGCTTGCGCTATGTACGCCTGGAACGGTCCGATATGGGCCTAGCCCACCAGGAAGTGTCGGGTGTGATTGCACAATGACGATTTTTTCCCCTTTTTTACTTTTCTGTTAATATTTTCTCGGAGAAAATTTGCGAAATCAAAAAATGTTTCTCAGATTTTTTATAAATATGAACCATTTCCAAAAATGAACAATTTTAAGAAATGAAAAATATGAACTATTTTTAAAAATAAACCATTTGAAAATGAACAATTTACAAAAAATGCACATTTTTCATAAATATGAAAAAATCACAAATTTAAAAAGAGTATTAAATTAAAAAAAATACAGAAAACATATAAAACGACCGAAAACCGGAAAAACCAGTACATCAGAAAAAACAACCGAATCAAAGAATCTTTCCAAAACAAAAAAATGATCTGAAAAAGGAAATGGGTCGGCCCAATAGTAGCGTTGGGTGTACTGTTGCATAGGGAGGGGGTACGCGTCGGAGGCTCCAACAGACACAACGAGCATCGATTAGGCATCGCCTGCTGAGCGAGGCCGCTACCGTGAGGTGGGTGTGCTTAGCCACGTGAGAGGGAATATTACGCCGATGGCGGCCTGGCTCGGCTGGAATGTAGAGTCTCAAACCGTACATATACACGTCAGCAAAAATAATGTAATAAAAAATAAGATGGGGGTACCACTTAATGTGATATGCTCTGATATATATGAAGCTTTTTTTCTTGACGAAATGGCTGCTTGGTAGCTTTTCATTCGAAGCCAGGCCCGACATGAGATGGCCAACTCCCTCTTAATACTACTACAAAATAGGATTAGAAAGGTAGTTTAGATTGGTAAATACTTGACAAAGCAAGTGCAGCTAAATTTTGTCCAGGCTAGAATGGCAAGCCCCACCACTGTTTTCATTGAAATAAGGTAGCCAGGTAGGAGAAGGACGTGGACGAATGGCGATCGAGCGCGTTTGCTCCTGGCCAAATGTGTGGCGGTGGTTTAACGGAGTATTCTAAATTGAGGTGCGTTAAATGCTCTGCATGCAGATTTGTGCATGCATACTCGTTTGTCTAACAGATTTTAGATTAATTAAGAACATGGTGATGTCAAACCCCAATTTGCAAACTGATTTATGTTCATGTTTTGTAGTTCAAAAATGGGTAGGTGACTACATTTCATAATTTGCAAAATGAGAATTGTTCATGTTTATTGTCGAAATGACGATTACATTTCAGTATCTGCAAATTGGGATTTGTTCATGTTCGCCATGCAAAAAATTCGATTACATTTCACAAATAGAAAATTGTGATTTCTTGTTGTTCACCGTGCAAAAATGGCCTAGCACATCGTCAGTTCCTAGTAGCTTTGGGATTAAGAGACTTAATACAAAGTCTTATATGGGATGCATTTAGGAGGTTGACATGATTCAAAACTATTGAGAGACAGCAAGCGTGCTCGGCCACTCTTCGGAGTTTCCAGGTAGGAGAATGAATACAACAGCGCAGAAGGAGCTGCCAGGGCAAAAGAAAGGAAAAGAAAAATTACTAAGAACAGCGGTTTTCTATCCTATAGTCAACTCAGATGAACATCCTTATTTAAAAATTATGCGTTTAGTCCATACAAAATGATCAACCTGTTTCGGTTGTCAACCATGGGTTGTTGTTTTAGCAGTACCATCCAGTACTACATTGTTAGCTGACACCTACGAGTAGACGTGCCTCATATCATTGACGGGAACAATGTTTAATTCATAACCGACAGATGTTACAAGTTTGCATCAATGGTGGTAGTATAATAATGCATGTGCCAGTGTAATGTCTAAGATCGTGGCATATCGTGATATAGCACTCTCCCAATTTACTACTCGATCGAGGAACGCGGCGAGACTTCTGGGTTTAAAGTTTAAACTTGCTTGAGCTTGCATAGCTTTATTACATCGGAAAAATGGTTAGTACACACATTCAACGCATTTCCTAGTGCTCCGTATGCGGGTGCTATCGCGCGCTGCGCATAGCCAGAGTGGATATGCAGCTGCACGAGCCGCGCCGACGGCATGCTGTGGCACTGATCGCCCTCGCCCTCGTGGCTCTCCTCTGCCTCGCCCGCGTCCCGCCCGGCGTCCTGCATCTCGTGCGGCCGCGCCGGATCCACGTCCGCCTCAAGGTCAAGGGCGCCGCGCCGGAAGTGGATGCCGCCGTGCTGCTCCCGGACTGGGAGGTGCTCGTCCTGCTCCGCCCCGCGGACGCCGCCGAAGACGCGACCACCGGGAAGAACGCAACGTGCAGGTTCCGCGGCGGGGCGTCGTCCCCGGCGCGCGCGCTCGGTCGGCTGCCGGCTCCGGGGATTTCCGGGCGCCGCGCGTACGCCTGCGTCGTGCCGGCCCAGGCACGGAAGCACAAGACCCTCCGCGCGCCCCAGCTCGTCCTCTCCTCGTCGTCGTCGTCGTCGAGGGTTACTGCCGCTGGTGGTGATGTCCGGTCGCCGGAGATGCTGAGGTGGAGCGACCGCCTGGTGTACGAATCCGCGGTCGTGGACGGGGGCGACGTGCTCGTCTTCGCCAAGGGCGTCAACCCACTGTCAGGCGTCAACCGCGCGGCCTCGGAGGTCGAGTGCGTGTACTACTACCGTGCCAGCGGTGAGCACGTCGTGGCCAGGCTCCCGGCGGCCACCTCGGCGCAGCAGGTCTTTCGGTGCCCACCTCCGCCAGCGACGGCCGCAGCATCATCCCTGGAGCTCCGCGTCACGCTCGCCGTCATCGGCGAGGATCCCCTCCCGTCCCTGGCCGTCTACAGTCCTCCGCGCGCAGGGTCGTCGGGGATGTCACCGGCACCGGAGAAGAAGCTGATCTGCGCCTGCACCATGGTCCGCGACGTGGCCAAGTTTCTGAGGGAGTGGGTGGTGTACCACGCGGCGGTGGGCGTGGACCGGTTTTACCTCTACGACAACGGGAGCGAGGATGACCTGGCGGACCAGGTCCACCAGCTCAGCTCGGCCGGGTACGACATCTCCACCGTGGCATGGCCCTGGACCAAGGCCCAGGAGGCTGGGTTCTCCCACAGCGCCGCGGTGCACCAAGAATCCTGCGAGTGGATGGCATTTGTCTACGTCGACGAGTTCATCTTCTCCCCGCGGTGGAACCAATCGGAGATCCTCAAGAAGTCAATGCTCCATTCGGTGGTATCATCGGTTGAACCTGACGTTAATAATCTTGATAAGTGGGGTTAATAATCTTGATGGGAACGGACGTCCCAGTCCCATCCCACCTGCATTCATACCCATGCTCGATCGCTACCTGACCTGTGCCGGTCTCGCTTTCCAGCTGCCTTTGCCTCGGCGCTGACCGACTGCGCGTGACGAAGCAAAACGTAGCCTAGGAAAGTAGAGTTCGGCCCAGGGGAGCTTCCTTCCTTCCTCCTCTCTGAAAGAAAGAAGCTTCAAAAGCGTGGGAAAGAAAGCAGAGGAGAGAGGACTGAGCTCTAGCTCAGTGGCAAGCTCTAGCAGTGGCTAGGCTGCCCGCCCGGGATCGACTCCTCAGGAGCGCATTTTCGGGTTGTCTCACCAGGGTGCACTGTTCAATAGGAACAGTGTACGGCGGTACTGTTCAATAGGATCAGTATTCTGCATCGTCAATAAATGCCTCTTTGGCCTCGCCTGTGAGCCACATGAGGGAAAAAATCCCATACCAGGCAGGCAAGTTGGGTATAACTTGTAGGTCTAGATTAGGTACACAGCTAGTGGTGTGCGTGTGGTGTGTGTGTGGGGTGTGCGTGGCTGTGTGTCTGATCAGATACTACAACTTGTATCCACTTGAGGCGCAAAAAAAAAAAAAGCAGAGGAGAAGCAGCCGGGCCACGAGTCGAAAGCGAGCGACGGTTTCGTCGCACGGGGCAAGCAGAAAAAGGGAAACGAGAAGCGTCCACGTCGCGCGCGCTACAGCGCTTTGGATTTTCATGTTTTGGACACTGCTGCCCCTATCCGGCAGCGTCCGCGCCCAATTTCCCAGTGGACTTTTGCCGTTGGTATGCGCCGCCGGCCGGCGAGGTAGTACGTGCACGAGACGGCTTGATTAGTTTGTTGCCGCGGCTGACATGGTCCGGGGCCGGCCGACGGGCACCGCACTTGGGACATCAAATCAAATCTCATTTCTTTCTGGTACCATACCAGTAGTACGTTCCTGGTTCGATGAACGGGGATGCATGGCAAGCCACCGTGTGCTCATCGACCAATCAGTCAGTCGACCGGCAGGGTGTTCCCTGATCTCTATTCGGTTCCTCGATCGCCCAGATGATTAGAAGCAAATAATGCAAACGCAACGCACGATTGTTTGCTGCTGGTCTGTTGGGTACGTACCGTACGTGCACACAATCGCATTACGCTAGCAAGGTTCTTTCTTGGTGCGTGCGAGTACCCTGCTTGGATCCGTACGGCTGCTTCACCCGGCTCGCTACGGTCGAAAAGGATCAGGAAACTTAACCCAAAGATGGGATACGTCAGACGAGACTTCTTCTTCTTCTTCTTCTTCTTCTTCTTCTTCTTCTTCTTCTAGATCGTTCCGTTGATGTGCTGCGTCGCTGGCCGTGAACCGTAAACCGACCGCGCCGCAGGGGAAGTTGCTTTGCCAGTGCGCTGAAGTTGCCCGTGTGCAGTGCGCCGGCGGCGGCCGGGTTCCGACCTGTTCAGATTCCGGAATTTCTGGGCAGGAAACTGCGTTTAAAGTCGCAGTGAAACGCACAGAGTCTGAGACGGTCCGCGCGCGAGTTTCTTGTTCAGTGAGTGGGCCGAGACCACCGTGTGTGTTCCGGTCAGCTGTGGTGCGTTTCTCATGGTTGCTGCGCTGGGAGCTCATTAAGGACGCTTGTTGCGTCGCTTGCCCTAGCTTTTTTTTTTTTTTGAATGTCAAGCCTGCGTACAATCATCGGAAAAATTCGAACAGAAAACAGTACACAGACAAGAACTGCCAGAGAAGGAAATCCAGCACAACAGCGCTAACCGCTGAACCACCGCGGCGGCCACCGTCGCTTGCCCTAGCTACGCCTAACGCGGGGCGATATGGGCCAGCCCACCAGGAAGTATCGTGTGTGCTTGCCCAATGACGAATTGTTTTCGTTTTTTCTTTTCTGTTAATATTTTTTCAGAGAAAATTTGTGGAATCAAAAAATGTTTCTCAGTTTTTGAACATTTTTTAAAATCTGAACCATTTTAAAAATTAACCATTTTCAAAAATTAACCATTTAAAAAAATGAAAATTCATTTTTAAAAATGAACCATTTCCAAATATAAACCATTTGAAAAAAAATGAAATATCGGAACCATTTTTAAAAAATGAACCATTTCCAAAAAATTCAAAAATGAAATTTTTTCAAAATATGTTTTTTTGAAAATTGGAACCATTTAAAATGAACAATTTCAAAAAATTGACATTTTTACATAAATATGAAAATATTCATGAATTTAAAAAGAGTAAACAATGAAAACAAAAAAACCATAAACCGGAAAAAGCAGTAAATCAGAAGAAACCGTACATATAAACGTCAGCTAAAATAACATAATAAAAATTAAGATGGGGGTACCACTTTATGTGATATGCTCTGATATGTTTTTTCTTGATGAAATGGCTGCTTGGCAGCTTTTCACTGAAATAAGGTAGCCAGGTAGGAGAATGAATACAACAACGGTAAAGGAGCTGCCAGGGCAAAAGAAAAATTAATAACAACAGCGGCTTTCTATCCTATAGTCAACTCAAATGAACCTCCTTATTTAAAAATTCTGCATTTGGTCCATACAAAATGATCAACCTGTTTCGGTTGCCAACCATGGGTTGTTGTTTTAGCAGTACCATCCCTAAGATATACATTGTGAGCTGACACCTACGAGTAGATGTGCCTCAGAAAGTTGACGGGAACAATGTATAATTCATAACTGACAGCCGTTACAGGTTTGCATCACAGATGCATGGTATAATAATGCATGCGTCAGTGTGATTAATGTGTAAGGTCGTGGCTTGTCGTGATACTACCACGAGAGCACTCTCCCAATTCACTACTCGAGGAACCTCTAGGCAAGAGAATACTTTTGATCTGGAGATCCGGAACGGCGAGACTTCTGGGCAAACAACTACTCAACTTGCGGGTGCTATCGCGCGCTCCGCGTATAGCCCAAGTGGCATATGCAGCTGCACGAGCCGCGCCGGCGGCTCGCTGTGGCGCAGTACCGCGCACTGATCGGCCTCGCCCTCGCGGCTCTCCTCTGCCTCGCCCGCTTCCCGCCCGGCGTCCTGCACCTTGTGCAGCCGCGCCGGCTCCACCTCTGCCTCAAGGGCGCCACGTCGGAAGTGGATGCCGCCGTGCTGCTCCCGGACTGGGAGGTGCTCGTCCTGCTCCCAGGCTAGAACGGCAAGCTCCACCGCTGTTTTCATTGAAATAAGGTAGCCAGGTAGGAGAAGGACGTGGACGAATGCCGATCGAACGCGTTTGCTCCTGGCCAAATGAGTGGCGGTGGTTTAACAGTGGAGTAACAATCTGTGGCTGGGGCGGGGGCCAAACGAGTATTTCTTATTGGCGATCGAATGGCGATCGAGTGCGTTTGCTCCTACCCAAATGAGTGGCGGTGGTTTAACGGAGCATTCTAAACTGAGGTGCGTTAAATGCTCTGCATGCAGTTTTGTGCATGCATACTCGTTTGTCTAACAGATTTCAGATTAATTAAGAACATGGTGATGTCAAACCCCAATTTGCAAACTGATTTCTGTTCATGTTTTGCAGTTCAAGAAATGGGCAGATGACTACATTTCATAATTTGCAAAATGAGAATTGTTCATGTTTATTGTCGAAATGACGATTACATTTCAGTATCTGCAAATTGGGATTTGTTCATGTTCGCCATGCAAAACATTCGATTACATTTCAGTATCTGCAAATTGGGATTTGTTCATGTTCGCCATGCAAAAAATTCGATTACATTTCACAAATAGAAAATTGTGATTTCTTGTTGTTCACCGTGCAAAAATGGCCTAGCACATCGTCAGTTCCTAGTAGCTTTGGGATTAAGAGACTTAATACAAAGTCTTATATGGGATGCATTTAGGAGGTTGACATGATTCAAAACTATTGAGAGACAGCAAGCGTGCTCGGCCACTCTTCGGAGTTTCCAGGTAGGAGAATGAATACAACAGCGCAGAAGGAGCTGCCAGGGCAAAAGAAAGGAAAAGAAAAATTACTAAGAACAGCGGTTTTCTATCCTATAGTCAACTCAGATGAACATCCTTATTTAAAAATTATGCGTTTAGTCCATACAAAATGATCAACCTGTTTCGGTTGTCAACCATGGGTTGTTGTTTTAGCAGTACCATCCAGTACTACATTGTTAGCTGACACCTACGAGTAGACGTGCCTCATATCATTGACGGGAACAATGTTTAATTCATAACCGACAGATGTTACAAGTTTGCATCAATGATGGTAGTATAATAATGCATGTGCCAGTGTAATGTCTAAGATCGTGGCATATCGTGATATAGCACTCTCCCAATTTACTACTCGATCGAGGAACGCGGCGAGACTTCTGGGTTTAAAGTTTAAACTTGCTTGAGCTTGCATAGCTTGATTACATCGGAAAAATGGTTAGTACACACATTCAACGCATTTCCTAGTGCTCCGTATGCGGGTGCTATCGCGCGCTGCGCATAGCCAGAGTGGATATGCAGCTGCACGAGCCGCGCCGACGGCACGCTGTGGCACTGATCGCCCTCGCCCTCGTGGCTCTCCTCTGCCTCGCCCGCGTCCCGCCCGGCGTCCTGCATCTCGTGCGGCCGCGCCGGATCCACGTCCGCCTCAAGGTCAAGGGCGCCGCGCCGGAAGTGGATGCCGCCGTGCTGCTCCCGGACTGGGAGGTGCTCGTCCTGCTCCGCCCCGCGGACGCCGCCGAAGACGCGACCACCGGGAAGAACGCAACGTGCAGGTTCCGCGGCGGGGCGTCGTCCCCGGCGCGCGCGCTCGGTCGGCTGCCGGCTCCGGGGATTTCCGGGCGCCGCGCGTACGCCTGCGTCGTGCCGGCCCAGGCACGGAAGCACAAGACCCTCCGCGCGCCCCAGCTCGTCCTCTCCTCGTCATCGTCGTCGTCGAGGGTTACTGCCGCTGGTGGTGATGTCCGGTCGCCGGAGATGCTGAGGTGGAGCGACCGCCTGGTGTACGAATCCACGGTCGTGGACGGGGGCGACGTGCTCGTCTTCGCCAAGGGCGTCAACCCACTGTCAGGCGTCAACCGCGCGGCCTCGGAGGTCGAGTGCGTGTACTACTACCGTGCCAGCGGTGACCACGTCGTGGCCAGGCTCCCGGCGGCCACCTCGGCTCAGCAGGTCTTCCGGTGCCCACCTCCGCCAGCGACGGCCGCAGCATCATCCCAGGAGATCCGCGTCACGCTCGCCGTCACCGGCGAGGAGCCCCTCCCATCCCTGGCCGTCTACAATCCTCCGCGCGCAGGCCCGTCGGGGATGTCGCCGGCACCGGAGAAGAAGCTGATCTGCGCCTGCACCATGGTCCGCGACGTGGCCAAGTTCTTGAGGGAGTGGGTGGTGTACCACGCGGCGGTGGGCGTGGACCGGTTTTACCTCTACGACAACGGGAGCCAGGATGACCTGGCGGACCAGGTCCAGCAGCTCAGCTCGGCCGGGTACGACATCTCCACCGTGACATGGCCCTGGACCAAGGCCCAGGAGGCTGGGTTCTCCCACAGCGCCACGGTGCACCGAGAATCCTGCGAGTGGATGGCATTTGTCGACGTCGACGAGTTCATCTTCTCCCCGCGGTGGAACCAATCGGAGATCCTCGAGAAGTCAATGCTCCATTCGGTGGTATCATCGGTCGAACCTGACGTTGGCCAGGTGACGTTGGCCTCTGCTGATTTCGGACCCTCGGGGCAGACCGCCAACCCAAAGGAAGGGGTGACACAGGGCTACACGTGTCGTATACGAAGTTGCGAGCGGCACAAGTCATTACTCCGGCTCGACACGGTGGATGACTCGTTGGTCAACTCGATCCACCACTTCGCGCTCCGTCTTGGTTTCCGAGGCAAGTCGAACAAACAAGTCAGAGTGAACCATTACAAGTTTCAAGCGTGGGAAGAGTTCAAAGTAAAGTTCCGACGTCGGGTATCAACGTACGTGGTGGACTGGACCAAACCGGTGAACATGATGTCCAAGGACCGGACCCCGGGGTTAGGGTTCGGAGCGGTCGAACCGGTCGGTTGGAAGCACATGTTTTGCGAGGTGAACGACACCCTGCTCCGAGACACGACGCGGAGATGGTTCGGTGTTGGGTTCGGGAGTGACAAGTCGGGACAACTCATGGCTCATGGTAGGGAAAGCCCATTTCTTCGCTGATTTTTTTTGTTCCACTGTAATTATTGGGACAAACAGTCTCAAGTTAACTTGGTTCAATATGACATGTTCAACCTCTATTTTCCACTCATTTTCACTAATTTCCCGCAGAAGGCTGTTTTTTTTTGTTTCGCCTCGTGATCTCAAAGGATCATGTGTCCTATTCCAGCTGGAGCATGTCTTCCATATGCTTTGGTATGATGAAGATTTCCATAGCTTTCTTTGGTCCAGTTTCGTAGTATTTTACGTGGTTTGCATGATTCTTTGTGGTTGTGGACATATTACTCCGTAAATCCACCAGCTAGAGAATATTCTAATTCTTATAAGGGATATTTTACGGTACATCGTACTACACATTTAAGTGTGTAGTATATGATCGATCCAATGGCTAAAATTGGTTGGGCCAGAGTTGGGCCTAAGGATAACTTAGTAATTTTAATTTTTTTAATAAAATGAGTCATTCGTTCTCCTTCCGGACTCTCCAGCTCGGGCAGTACTCCGGGCCGCTCGAGTACGGGCGCCTCGTCCTCGGGCCGCGTTCTGCCGTCGGTGGCGTCACGCCGGGCACACGCACCGACGAGCAGATCCTCGAGAACCTCCGGGCCACGCCGCTGCCAGGAGGAGTCGTCGGTGTCCGGGACCACACTCCTGGACCGCCTCGGCCGCGCCGTCGCCTGGCGGCCCTGCAGCGTCCCACCCACGCCCGAGAGGAAGAAGCAGCATCAGTGTTATGTTGAGCCACCGTACGACCATCGTCGCGACAAGCGGCGGCGCTGCTTCCATCGTCGGCGCCGGCGCGATCATGAGCAACGGCGTGAACGGAAACGGACATGCGGCGGCGGACGACGGCGCAAGGCGAGGGTGCAGAGGGGGCGCGGGAAGGCCGGGGAGGACAGGGTGCACGTCGTCCGAGCAGCGTCATCAAAGAGGATATCAAGCGGCAGTTCGACGAGAGCATAACGGAGCTCGCCGCGATGCAGCTCACCATGGAGCACATCACCAACGTCAACCCCAGTGCTCTCTCAGCTTGGATCAATGGCTTGGCTACATGCTCCGGCGTGGCGCCACCACCACGGCTCGCTTCTGGTTGCCGACCGGGCAGCGTCATGGGCGGAGGCGCTGCAACGGCCACAGTAGTCGTGTGGTGGCGGGAGAGCCATCACCGATTTCATGGATAGGATCAGTGGCGTTTCCTGTTAGAAAGGCTGTGGATTTTTAATAATAGTGAACTGCCCAAAATGCCCCTCGGGATGATATATACTACAGAAAATATGGAGTAGTACTTTGAATATAGACCGTGGGATCCAGTAGAATGAACAGCCCGTACTGATTTGATGCACCGTAAAACATAATTCCTTTTGTGGGCAGTATTTTTCTTATTCGTTTGGTGGCCAGTATTTTTCTTGGTTTGACCGTTTGCGGAAATCAGCAAGCTGCGGTTCTGCAATTATCTGCCCCAGTGTGCTAACTTGGTCGATTATAACCAAAACATATACCCTTTATTATAATTTAACCACCCTTTCAAAAATATGTCATTTAATAAAAAAAATCATCGTACACTAGTGGATCGGCCAATTTAATTAAAAAATAGGACAGGGATAGCACATTCTAATTGTGTTATTTGCAATCGCTTATAATAGGCATTTCGAGCCGTGTGTAAAGCTTCAACTGGTTCCCACAGGCAAAACAATCGTATGCTGTTTTTCATATGAAATTGTGTGTATTGTATAGAAGCATCGCGCACAGTGTGAGCTAAACCAATTGTGTTTTCAAAACAAAAATTTCAGGTATACGTTAGAATACTCTAGGTTACACAAAGTTTCACGAAAAAAGACATTTTTTATATATTGTGTACAAAGACAAAAAAAATGTGGCGTGGAAAGTCATTTGGAAAACCGGAATCTGTATTTAACTACACAAGCCAAAAAAAATGTCTTTTTTTCACGAAACTTTGTGTGTGAATAACTGAATATACAATGTCCAGATACACACCCGAAATTTTATTTTCAATTTTTTACCTTAAAATGCGATTTTTGATAACGGGTGCATCTTCAGATAGGAGTCAAAACATATTCCAGAAGATCCGTCACTTTTCCTTTCTTACCTTAAACACATCTATTTGGATTCCCTCGTAGCGAAGAATTTCGTTCACAACCAAATCTGCAGCTGAAATTGATAAGCCTAACCGTTACATGGTTTAATCAGCATATTTAGGCCAACAAGATGCACTGGTCTATGTGATGGAAGAAACGGCATGTTAAGCCTAACCATTACATGGTTTAATCAGTAACTTTTTTCATGGTTAGATTACCTTTATTTGTTAAGTACCGCTGTGATCCACACTTTTATTTAAAAACTTTAATTTTGGACCAAGTGAGATTCTAATTTTTGGCGCAGAATATTCTTCACGCACGGCGGTTAACAGTTAACACAAGCCACGACTTGCGTAATGACAATTCGCCCACGCTACAAGTATGGAAAATCGTAGGAATAATCCGGGTCTTGATTTTAAGCCTAGAGGCAGCCTGGCGCTCACTTATTTTGAGCAGCAAGCAACGTGCGGTTGCTTCTAATTTTGAGGCTCCAACTCAGCAAGGCACGCACATATACCCTCCCCCTCGCCCCAACCTTGGCATAATACTTAGCTCGCGCCTTAAACCATTTCAAATACTTAGCTTCGATCTTCTTCTTCCATTCCGTACCATCTCCTCCTTCTCCTTTGACCTCCCTAGCTAATCAATCCCCTGACATCCTACGTTAGTCGCCGGAAGAAGTGGTAGCATTCTTGAAATCATGCATGCTACGTGAGCAGTAGCTTCAAGCAAGTGCGCGCATGCAAGAAGACTAAATACACGTCAAGGCCATCGATCTCGCATTTTTTCTCGGCAACCATGCTGCGCGTGCACCACCGTCGACCTCTGAGCATGATGATGCAGTGCATCCCCGTATCTGCCCTCCTCGTCGTCGCCGGCAAGGCACCCGTGGCGCCTGGAGGGGGCGGCGCGCGACGGAGCATTCACGCTGGCGAGTCAGCGAACAAATGGAGGAAGCCGGAGGCGGGGCGGCTGAAGCTCAACTTCGACGGGTCCTCCAAGAACGTGTCCCGGCGCGCGAGCATCGGCGGCGTGTACCGGGACCACGAGGGAGTGTTCGTGCTGGGATATGCCGAGAGGATCGGCAAGGCCACGAGCTCCGTGGCCGAGCTCGCCGCGCTCCGGCGCGGCCTGGAGCTGGCGCTGGAGAATGGGTGGCATGGCATCTCCATAGAGGGCGACGCCAAGACGGTGGTGGACGTCGTGAGGAACCGCGCATCGATCAGGTCGAAGGAGGACCTGAAGCAGTGCGAGGAGATCGCCGTGCTGCTCCCGCTGCTCGGCGGCGACGACATGGCCGTGTCGCACGTGCGTCGGGCAGGGAACCGGGTGGCGCACGGGTTCGCGAAGCTTGGCCACGGCGTGGCACGGCCGCGGGTGTGGCGCGGCGTGCCACCAGAGGAGGTGCTCAGGTACCTTCAACGCGACGCCGAGGGGAAATAGAGCGCGCGCGCGTGGAAATGTTTGTGGATACGATAGATGTGATGGCTAGTGCAACTGAGTATTTGTTCATGCACATATGTACATATGTTTGGAGAAATTTGGTACACCACTGTTTCCCCTTGTATTGATGAAGACAGCTATATGTGGCGGCTGGGCGGAGCGTGCCCCCCACTGGCCATCTCTTCTGCCGTCCGATCTCACTATTTAATGTGAGATTTGAATCGCCCGACCATTGAGACATTTTGAATCTAAGTGACATTTTTGTGTGTGTAAGTGACATTTTGAACATGCTCATGCAACAACAAGATCAAGGCATGCAGCAAATCTCCATCCATTGCGACGATACGTTTAAAAAAGATTGCAACACAGCAGAGAAAACTTTGTAAACCAACATTTGAAAGAGCAGACGCAGCAAGCCAGCAACACACAAATACATTTGGAACACAAGAAAAATAGCATATTACAATGCACCCAGAATGGTTGCAATTTGACATCCTTGACTCACTTGCAACATGTCGAAATATCATATGCAACATCAAAACATCATCGACTTTACTAACTCTCATCATCAGGAATGGAGACACCGACAATTTCTTATTTAGGATTGACATTTGGGCTCACAGAGTCCCATCGACACCAAATCTCGCGACCCAACTAATTTCCTGGTAGATAGCATGAAGGGATTTGGTTTGAGCTCCAGCTTATAATCGAGCGAACAAATCACTTCCCATGGCTAGGAGCATGCGCGAGGGCTGAGAGATGAGTACCAAGTTAACCAACCGGTCGATTGGAGCCTTCGATCGGTAATTCAGATCGTTTAACCACTATTTATCATATGTACAAAATCACGGAATGAAAAGGCAAATTCAGATGCATGTGCATAGCTTTGGGTTTTTTTTCAACTCATTTGTTTTGAACTTTTCCCCTCATTGGCCAAGAGGAGCCGTTTCACGCTACGTTTCACGATGAACTATAGAAGCCGTATGGCCCTGGTGAAGATCTTGCCACAGTGGCATTGCACCAGACACTCAATGCGTCATCCTTAAGGTAGACCGATTCCTCCGGGTCGCTCCTCTTGATGAGATCATAGCCCTTCCCCTTCATACATTGGCTGTTGGAGAAGTTGTGCAGACATACGACACTGGGTTACCGTCTTGGTCCAACAAACTAATCTCAAAACTGGCTTTGACTACATCGACAATAGCATTATGACACAAGAATATGGATACCCAATAGGAATAGCTTAAGGAGGGATTGTTGGGGTAGTAGTGAAGACACCAGCGATGGCCTCCGACGGCGAACGTTTCGGACGCGATGAATTTACTGTTGTCGGGCCCCTTGGTGGCTTGGTGCGGGAGTATACCTGGCCATTCTTTGGGCCGGGTCGGGTTTTGGGTCGGGCCTAAAAAGCCCAGTGCTCAAAACCCAGGAGCGAGCCCGACCCAACAGTCGGGACACAGAAACCGGCCCGACTATGCGTAAATCACGTTTTGCAAGCCCAAGGCCGGCCCGATTGTCGGGCATGAAATTTATTCAGATTCAAAGTCGGCCCTATGTGTAAGCCCAGCCCCGCCCGAGGGTTTCGGGACGGGGTACCTATGGCCAGGTATATGCGGGAGTAAGCGATCTCTCTGTCCAGGACGATGATATGGCCGACGAGGACAGCGGCCCGTTAGTTGTGAGTGAGCACCATGATAGCTACACTCTCACTAGCTTTCGATTTTTCTTGGGTACTATGGATACAAAAATGTGGAAAAAAATGATGAGTATGATGCAAGATTATACCATGTCACGCAAAATATTCAGAGAGAAATACTTATCATGTGGCCTACACAAAAATAACAAGTGGTAACAAATATATGTGGATGTAAAATTCATCAAATTTTATCATTTTTGTTTCTCTCAAATATCACAACTTATTTACCTCAAACTTCACAAACAATATGTTATTATTTATTTATTTTTCAATTTTTTGTACACCGAAAATGCCTCTTGGAATTTAGAACTGAGAACGTAGTTATACCGCTGCTTAGAAAAACTCCTCTCCGAGCCTAATACTGTACTCCCAACGTAAGTTTGCATCTTATGTTTCTTAATTTGGTTATTAGCTACTCTAGTCCACAAGTCCACACTTTGTACGTGTTCGAGTCCTCTGGCTGGTTCTCCGAGTTGAGTTTTTTTGTTTGAATTTTCCACGTATATTAAACCAGCAAAGAGTACACGATCATATCGATTACAAAAATAAAACTAAAAGAGACTAGCAAATCTATGAGATGTTTAAGCCCTTTCTTCATCCATGACACAATCTTGTACTTTTCTTAAGGCAGCCGTAGAACAACGCCAGCATCACCAAACCACAGACCTGTGAATACCACCGAAGGTTCTCCCTTTTAAATTTTGAGCCGCAATGCCAAGACTTTGTGCACACACGCATGCATTAAATTAATCAAGCAACATCGGTAAGAGCACCACCACTGATATTATAGGGATAAATAACCGAACCACTTTGTCGACGTCGTTGGGAGCCGAGAGAACGAATCACCATTACCGAAGATGTAGTAGCCGGGATAGATATTGCGAGGACAAACCTCCTCGCGGCAACCATGAGAAACAATCCAAGATTGATCTGGCGAAGTAAGATCTGAAGAACCATACCTAGACAGACTTAATATTCCAAAGCCTCCATTGACGTCGGGAATGATATCTCGCCGTCGAACGAAGCGTGGAAGATCACTTATTGCAGACGATACCATCTCCATTAACGAAGAAGATGACGACCAAAATCAAACTCTACCATTAAGGACCTTCGAAAAGCGCCGTGCGCAGGTCCGAGTTCCCCACCCCTCCTAGTGCCAGAACGGCACCTAGAGGAGGCGAGGACCCGCCAAATCTTTGCCGGCGGCGACGATGAAGCTGCAGATATCACCGGCGGCGGCGGCGGCTAGGGTTGAAACCCTAGGCCGCCGCCACGATCGCCCAAGCGTGTTGTTAAGAAGGCGGCTCTCCTCTTGTTCTCCGAGTTGAGTTAGTATTGCTAAGGGTGTGTCCGTATTTATATAGGTTTAGACATAGTTCTTCCGATATAATTAAGCCGAGTTCTTCGTAATTTCATAGCACGTTGTCTATTCTCGAAGCCGGTCATTAAGTTCAGAAGCCTTTAGTAATCTAGGTCTAGTCTTCAAGATACTGCACGCACAAACTCTATATACAGAGCCAAAGACACGTTCTAGAGATCCTGAATTCCTGATGGGGCGGAAGCACACAGGCACATCGGCCTGCCCCGTCGGTGAAAGCAGCAAGGTCACCCGGATGCCTCCGGTGGTGGCGACAGAGAGCAACCGGCAAAGCCCAAAGAGCGGCTCGCCGTCGAGCATATCGGCCGGTGCAAGCTCCAAGGCCGCGACGACAGAGAGCAAGCCGTACCCAAAGGGCGGCTCACCGTGGATCATATGGACGGCGCCTAAGAAGGGGCAGCTGAAGCTCAACTTTGACGCGTCGTGCAAGTACAAGTCCAAATTATCAAGCATAGGTGGGGTCTTCCGCGATCACAAGGGCAAGTTCGTTCTAGGCTACGCGCAAAGCATCGGCAGGTCGAGGAGCTCCGTGGCAGAGCTCGTGGCGCTCAAGCGTGGGCTCGAGCTCGCGTTGGAGAACGGGTGGCGCGACATCTCCATCGAGGGCGACTTCAAGTCTGCCGTCGAGGTGTTTGAGAGCGGCGCGCGGTTCCGAGCGAAGGGCGACCTAGAGCAGTACAGGAAGATCGCCGCGATTCTCCCGCAGCTAGGCAAGACGACCATGTCTTATGTGCCCCGGAAAGGAAACAGGGTGGCCAACAGCTTTGCGAAACTCGGGCACAAGGAGGCGGTGCAGCGGCTGTGGCGCGACATTCCGCCCGGCGAGGTTCTCCCGTGCCTTGTTCAAATTTGAATTGGGCTGGTTACATAGAGAAGGTTTTTTCGAAATGGTTAGAATGGTGTGGGAAGGACTGGTGCCTGGTGCTACCCCAATCCAAAGGTGGAATAATAAAATAAGTGCATTGCGTAAACACCTAAGAGGTTGGGCTAAACACATGGTTGGTCAGCTAAAAAATGAAAAGCTTCGTTTATCATCTATTATTGATGAGTTAGAGGCTATTGCGGAAGTCAGACCGCTATCAACACAAGAAATCGATCTAAAAAATCGATCTAATGTAGAGATGGCAGGCCTTCTTCGTGAGGAGGAGCTCAAATGGTACCAACGATCAAGGCCCAATTCATTTTGGAAGGAGATGCGAATACGAGATAGTTTCATAGTCTTGCCAATGGCAGACACCGGAAGAAACTCATTCACTCTCTTGTCAGGAGGAGGGCACGATTGAAGGCCATGAGCAATTAAAAACCTACATCATGAAGTATTACAAAAAATTGTTTGGTGAACCGGAGGCGGATAATTTCTCGCTCGACGAAACACAAACAAATGATATTCCGCAAGTTTCCGATGAGGAAAATGCCCACCTAACAGCTCCTTACTCTGTTGAGGAGGTGAAGAAGGCGGTATTCCAAATGGAACACACAAAGCACCGGGTCCGGATGGGTTTCCTGCTGAGTTTTACCAAACTTTTTGGGATGTAATCCAATCGGATTTGCTCGAGATGTTCCATGCTTTGCATGCTGGACAACTTGAGCTATTTCGCCTAAATTTTGGTGAGATAATTTTGTTGCCAAAGGTTAATGGAGCAGAAAGGATTCAGCAATATCGACCTATCTGTCTTCTAAACGTTAGCTTCAAAATTTTCACTAAAACAGCTACTATTAGGCTTAACTCGGTGGCAGATCATGTTGTGAGACCCACTCAAACGGCTTTTATGCAAGGTCGCAATATCCTCGATGGGGTAGTGATCCTACATGAAACCGTTCACGAGTTGCATCGGAAAAAGCTAAATGGAGTCATTCTAAAAATTGACTTTGAAAAGGCTTATGACAAAGTCAAATAGTCTTTCCTACAACAAAGACTCAGAATGAAAGGTTTTTCAGACGAGTGGCGTGCAATGATACATAATTTCGTTTCCGGGGAAGTGTCGCCATCAAAGTCAATGACGATGTTGGTAGATACTTCCAAACGAAAAAGGGATTACGACAGGGCGATCCTTATCACCTATACTATTTAATATAGTTGCTGATATGTTAGCCATAATCATTGAGCGCGCAAAATTGGATGGGCAGATTGTTGGAGTGGTTCCGCATCTAGTGGATGGCGGATTATCTATTCTCCAATATGCTGACTACACAATTCTTTTTATGGAATATGACATGGAAAAGGCAAGAAACCTGAAATTAATATTATCAGCGTTCGAGCAACTTTCCGGTCTAAAAATTAACTTCCATAAAAGTGAAGTGTTTTGTTTTGGCGATGCTCAGGACGAGGCCGACCAATACGCTGAGTTATTTGGCTGTGGTCTCGGCCAGTTTCCAATCAGTTATCTTGGCATTCCAATTCATTTTAGGAGCTAACGATAGCTCAATGGAAGCATGTGGAGGAAAGAATACAAAAAAATTGTGTAGCTGGAAAGGAAAATTATTATCACTGGGTGGTAGGTTGGTTCTCATAAATTCAGTACTTACCAATATGGTGCTGTATATGATATCCTTCTTCCAATTACCAAGGGAGTCTTGCATCGATTGGATTACTTTCGATCTAGATTCTTCTGGCAAGGAGATAATGAAAAAAAGAAATATCGTCTGGCAAAATGGGATGTAGTGTGCTGCCCTAAGGACCATGGCGGTCTTGGGATTCATGACCTCAATGTCAAGAACAGAGCCCTTCTCGGTAAATGGCTGTTTAAGCTACTAACTGAGGAAGGGGTGTGGCAAACTCTTCTTCGGAGAAATACTTAGGCTCAAGTGTGCTATCACAGGTTTCTTGGAAACCAGGTGATTCACATTTTTGGGCTGGCCTAATGGCGACGAAGAAATTCTTCTTTTCATACGGTTCTTTTTCCATTAAGGATGGGTCGGAGATAAGGTTCTGGGAGGATAAGTGGTTAGGTACTACCTCGCTCGAGAACAATATCCAACCCTATACAATATAGTTCTTGGACGTCACAAGAACGATACGCTTGCTCAAGTGTTGGTAAATAACATTCCAACTGTGACGTTTAGAAGAGATCTTATTGGTCCCAGGCTGGCGGCGTGGCATGAGCTGCTACAACGCCTAGCAAATGTCAATTTGACACAAGGGACTGATGTGTTTCGGTGGAATTTACGCAATAATGGTAAATTCTCAGTGGAATCTATGTATACAACGCTCATCCAGTCAGATGTACCGGTTGATAAGAATAAGAAAATCTGGAAGATGAAGATCCCACTTAAAAATAAAGTTTTTGCGTGGTACCTTCGTCGAGGAGTTATTCTTACAAAAGATAACCTTACAAAATGTAATTGGCATGGAAGTAAACAGTGTGTCTTCTGTCATAAGGACGAGACAATCAAACACTTATTTTTCGAGTGCAAATTTGCTAGTTCTATATGGTCCATCATCCAGATAGGTTCTACTATATACCCTCCCGAAAGCATTGCCAATATTTTTGGCAATTGGTTGAATGGGGTGGATAATAGGTTCAAACAACTTATTAGGGTGGGAGCGCTTGCCGTAATATGGTCGCTTTGGCTATGTAGAAATGACAAGGTTTTTAATGATAAAAATTGTTCTCTTATGTAGGTTATCTACAGGACTACTGCTACTCTCCGTTCGTGATCTCAGTTGCAATGTGTGGGGCATCGAGATCTGTTTATGGAGGTGTGTATAAGACTGGAGGATACGGCGAGGGACTTTTTATCCCAACATGGATGGCAGCATAATTTGCGGATTGGACCTCCATCACCATAGGCGTTCTTACAATTTCTCATTATGATAAGTATTTCGCCTTCTTTTATGTTTCGTCCTACAGACTTGTTTCGGCTGTGTGCATCTTGGTTATGCAGAGGCTGGGTGTAATAGTTAAACATTTTTTTTTAGAATTAAAGGGCCTCGCCCTGGTTCCAGTAATGAAAATGAAACCATACAACGTTCATACATTATTCAACATTCAGGAGCTCGGATGATGGCAGCCTACCAGCATCAGACAAGGTTCAGCTCTATCGAGCAGCTACCACATAAGTATCTGAAAGAAATAACAGAAAGGACTACAACTGAGAAAGGAGGAGAGAAGCCACTCCAACCGAAAACAAACATCCAGCTCCAAACTCAGAAAGGAACCATCTTCCCATCCTCATCCAGGCGCAGGGACATCGCTTCCAGAGTTGCGGCATAGCTCCTTGCGTACTCAGCCCACTCAGCTTCTTCAACATTGTTTCGCCCCAGGCTGATCTGCGTGACGCCACTCCAAGTTTGTTTCACCTGCCATCCCAGGGGAATCAACCCGGGTCGGGCCACATCAGCAGAGATGGTTCTTGCCCCAGCTTCCGAATCGCTCCAGCCACAACGTTCAAGTGTTCTCTTGCTCCCTCTGGACAAAGCAGTTGCCACAGAGACAGGTTGGCTGCCACTCTTCGCCAGAGCACCTGCATTTTACACCAAGTCACACTGTTAAAGCACAGGTCATTTCTGAACTTCCATACCGCCCAAAGGCAGGATGCATGCACAATATTGGCAATTTTATGATTATTATCACAAATCCACCAGCCTGCAACCTTCAAATAAGTGCACGGAAGTTCGACCCCAGTGATGGGAGCTATATTCCTCCACATCTCTGTTGCTACAGCGCATTCAAAGAAAAGATGCATAACAGTTTCAGGCTCATTACAGAAAACACAAGTCAAGTCATTTAAATGCTGTCTCTTTGCCAGATTATCTCTGGTCAGAAGTTTGTTGTTTGCAAGGAGCCAAAGGAAAATGTGAACACGCGGAGGAATAGATAATCTCCACACTGCCGGAATATGAGCAGGGATAACACCCCGAAAGTTAACAATCGAATAGAAATAACTAACAGAATAAATCCCTTTAGACTCATGCTTCCATATAATTGCATCCTGTTCATCAGACAGGTCTAATGACCCTGCTATCTGAAGCAATTCATACCATTTAAGTAAAAGTTGCATATCAACACATCTCCTAAACGAGATCTTAAGCTGGGATCCATCCCAGACATCAGCAATCGAAATATCATGTTCATTGGCAATTATATATAGGTCCCAGTATTGAATTGCTAAACTAGACGATCCGAACCACTGGTCCTCCCAGAACTTTACATTTTTACCATTCCCAACTTTCCAATGATACCCAATCTTTGCAGCATTGGCGGCCCACAAGACCCCTTTCCAAAAAGGAGAGGCGCCAACAGGCGAGCAAGCAAAGATGTTTGGGCTGTTAGTATCATACTTAAAATCAATAATTTGTTTCCACATCTTATGCTGATCTAAATGATACCTCTTAACCCACGAGGCCAAAAGGCACATGTTCATGTCAGCAAGGTTAGGAATGCCAATCCCCCCATACTCCGTTTTCTGAGAAAGCATTTCCCAGTTTGCAAGGTGATATTTACGGTGCCCTTCATAATCATCCCAAAAGCAATGAGACATTTGGGAGTTAATAAGGGTGATGGCCCACTTGGGGAACTTAATCACGCTAAGCAAGTAAGTAGGGATACTAGCTAAACAGGTCTGGATCAAAATGAGCTTAGCATTATAGGATAAAAGCTTTCCTCTCCAGCCCGCAGCTCTTTTGAGAATTTTATCAATAATGGGTTGAAGGTCCTCTTTCCTCAACTTTCTATAATGAAGAGGAACACCCAAATATTTCAAGGGGAAATCCCCGATTTTGCAGCATAAAGCTTGTGCAAACGCTTGGGCAGTCTCAGGTTGGACATTAATAGGGATCAAGTCACACTTGTGAAAATTAATCCTCAGCCCCGAGATTTGTTCGAAGCACGAAAGAATCCATTTAAGATTTTGAACAACTTTCAAATCATTTTTCAAGAAAAGAAGTGTATCATCCGCATACTGCATACTAATGATGCCAGCAGGACAAAAAATTTCCAACAACCCAGTAATCTGGTGATGGAGGGCAGCTTTTTTGAGCATTTTAGTAAATACATCAGCTACAAGGTTGAAAAGGATGGGAGAAATAGGATCTCCTTGACGGACACCTTTCCCAGTTTCAAAAAAGTCACTGTTAACATCGTTAATACGAACTCCAACCGAACCTTTATACAGCAACGAAATAATCAACTTGATGCACTTCAGGCTAAAACCCCATTGTTTCATCATGCTAATTAAGAACTCTCTATTAACTCTATCGTACGCCTTCTCGTAATCCAGTTTGAAAATAAGCCCAGACTCCTGTCTACTGACAACGTCATGAATAATTTCATGCGCTGAAACTACGCTTTCCAGAATAAACCTACCTTTAAGGAAGGCTGTTTGATTCTGGGAAATAAGGTCATTGCAAACCTTACTCAGCCGAGTAGTCAAACATTTTGAGAAAATTTTAAAACTGCAGTTAGTCAGCGCAATAGGCCTAAACTTCTGAATACTGGTTGCATTAGCTTCTTTAGGAATAAGAGTCAACAAGGAAAAATTTAACCTAAATAGATCAACTGGCTAGAGTCCCAGTCATTGAACATATCTAGGAGGTCCTTCATAACTAACTCCCAAAACTGCTGATAAAAAAGAAAGGAAAAACCGTCCGGTCCAGGAGCCTCTTCAGCATACGAGCCAAATACAGCCTCCTTTACCTCTTCTTCAGTAAATTTTGCATCTAAAAGATTATTATGTTCAACAGTAACAAGTTCATCAGGGTCCCAAAACGTTCTCTGATAGATTGATATTTAACTTGTTCTCAAACCCAAATAAAGACTTGTAATACTGCACAGCTATGTCAAGCATACCTTTTGTGTCATCCACAGGTCCATTAGGGCCGTCTAAAGCATTAATCTGCTTTTTCCTGCGCCTCTGGTTTGCCATGGAATGGAAGTATGCAGTATTCTGGTTTCCTTCCAGGATCTGCCGCTCCCGCGACCTCTGTCTTGCTTTAATCTCCTCATTCGACCAAATTGTCTGCAGCTCATCTGAAATATTTTCCATTCTTGCCTTAGACACAGGGGATAGAGGTTGTGACTCAGAAAATATATCAAGAGATCAAACTCAGCAATGAGGTGCTGCTTATGTTTACGCTGGTCTGCCTCAATGTTGGCATTCCATCCTTTTAGAGTTTTTCTGAGCAACCTAATTTTAAATTGAAATCTGTCGATAGCTCTAGTGAGACGACAGGGAGTGTTCCAGATTTTAGCAACAAGCTCTCTAAAACCCTCCTTATTTAACCACCATTTTTCAAACCGGAATTGCTTAACTTTCGGGACCACTAATGCACCCGTGTCAAAGACCAATGGTGTGTGATCAGTCCCCAGTCTTGGCAAACTCCTTACGGCCACATTCGGGAATAAACTTTCCCAGCAGGTTGTAACAAAAATTCTGTCAATAAGTGCCATCACCAGATTATCCTGATTATTGGCCCAAGAGTACTTTCTATCTGGGCTTCTTAATTCAATGAGAAAGAATTTATTAATCCAATCATTGAATAAATTAGCCCAATGTTGATTAATCACACCATTATTTTTATCTTTACTCTCTCTCACCAGATTGAAATCCCCCCAATTAAAGTGGGACCAACCCAGCGACACACTACATTGTGGAGTTCGTTAATGAAGTCAAGCTTATATTCATCATAAGCAGACCCATATACAGAAACAAACCTCCACACTTGAGCATCTTTTTTGCATTTAATAACACAAGAGACACAGAAATTAAAAAGTTCCCAGGATAGGACGTCAAACTTAACATTCCTAATCCCAACTAGAACTCCACCCGCAGTTCCAACTGCAGGAAGCCAATTCCAAGTAAAATCGCAATTATTGTCTAATGACAGGAGTTGCGGCTTAGTGAAATCAGCTTTTTTTGTTTCAGAGAAGCTAACAATATCTGGGCATGTCTCTCTAATGAGGTCATGCGCTCTCGTGACTTTGTCAGGTCTGTTAAGACCTCTAATGTTCGTTATAAGGCCTACTACCATTGGATTTAAAAATAAGTTTTCTCTTACTTCTACTATTTTTCTTACCGGAAAACACCTCAATCCAAGGTGAATCCTCAGGTTCCTCCGCATTCAAATGCGTAGTACCACTTGCTTCAGGCCTGTCGTAATCACAGGGCACTGAGCTATCGACACCACCAACCCCATCATACTGACAGGTCATAGCAGCTACGATATCATCTTTACTTATATCAATATTAACAATAGTTAAACTTTTTAAGTAATAAATCTCCCTTTATCTAAAAAGATACTCGAAAGATACATTCTGCCGGACTTTAGCATTTCCCTGGTAAAGAAATCCATTTGCACGGTGACATCGCAGCAGACACTAAAAACATCGTCTTTCAGGTAAACCGATTCTTCCAGGTCTCTCTTCTTGATGAGGTCATAGCCCTTCGCCGCGGAGAAGAACGTACACAGCGGGCTGGGCTTTATGTACGAAGGCACCGGGTTCCCATCTTGGTCTAGCAAACTAATCTTGAAAGTGGCTTTGACTCCATCGAGAGTAGTGTCAACAGGTTGAAGAAAGAAGGATACGAATCGGGATCCAGTATGCTGTGACTGTCGGGGTAGTAGAGAAGACGCCAACGATGCCCGCCGACGGAGAACGTCTCGGACCTGATGAACTTGTCTTTTCCGAGGCCCTTGGTGCGGGAGTAGCCGTAGATGCGGAGGATGTGCGATCCGGTCACAGCTGGGGCGACGATGGCTGACGCCGTCAGCGACGGCTCAGCCTCGCTTGTGGCACCGATTGAAGATGCAAAAGCGTTGGCCATGGCAAGAGCAAGAACCGATAGTGAATTGCAGTCCGGGAGATGGAGTATGGCTGATGAGAGGGTGCTCGAGAGCAGGAGAGCTTATTATATATAGTGCAGTACTGCTGGTTTTCGCATTACTCAGGCGCATCACACGAGCAGTCGCGTCCGTAAATCGAGGAGTCGCGGTGGCTCGAGAAGCGCACACGCGAAAACCCAGTATACTTTCACATTCTACACGTTAACCGTGGTTTGAAAGCGTTCGGAGTGATTGATTCTAGTTTGCAATATAGCCACAGATGGAGAGCCATTTGGAGCCTGGATCGAGGAGGGAGAGTTGCAGCAATCTGAATGAAGGCTCCTCGTGTTAATTTCAAACAATTCCTATTCTCCAAGCAAGTCATTAAGAAGCCTTTCCTAATCCTATGGGTCAAATACTTCAAGACAGTGCATGCACATCATAGACTATATAAGGAGCCAAAGACACGTTCATTTAGATCGGGCATTTCTGTCAAACTTTCTCTGCACCTGCACAGCTCTCTAATCCTGAATTCCTGATGGCGCGCAAACACAAATCGGCAAGCGGCAAGGCGACGCGGACGCCTCCGCTAGCGGCGAAGAAGCGGCGGCTCAAGCTAAACTTTGATGGGTCCTGCAAGTAGTCCGACAGCTCGAGCATCGGGGGATGCTACCGTGACCACACGGGCAGGTTCGTGCTGGGTTACGCGGAGAAGATCGGTAAGGCCACGAGCTCCGTGGCCGAGCTCGTGGCGCTCAAGCGCGGGCTCGAGCTGGCGCTGGAGAACGGATGGCGTGACATCTCCGTCGAGGGCGACTTCAAAATGGCGGTCGGTGTCATCAAGAACCGCTCGGTGTTCCGGTCGAAGGAGGACACGAGGCAGTGCAGGGAGATCAAGGCGCTGCTCCCGCGGCTCGGCAAGGTGGCGGCGTCACACGTGGTGCGAAAAAGGAACATGGTGGCGCTGCGGGTGTGGTGCGGCGTTCCTCCGGGCGAGGTGCTCCTGCACCTTCTGGATGCCAAGTCCAAGGGGAAAATGAAATAGGTAGCTCGGGCACCAGTCCAAGCGGAAAATGTTTGTGCGCACGTTGATCTGTAATGGTTTCAGCAGAAAATTTGCTTGACAGTGGTCACTTGGTCAAATTTGCGTTGGGTGTTATGATCAATTGCTCTGAAATTCTCGAGTAATCGAATTTAGTGCCTAGTGCTACCTAATTTGCAGTGCAGTTGCAGACTTGCAGTGCAGTACAGTAGTACTGCTACCACTACTTCAGAATTGCCTGCAGAGAGCTAGTGCCGTGAAGTGCAGATGCAGTTAGAGAGGCGCGATCGTCAGTTTGTAGCTCACCAACGCGATCCCCACGGGGATCGAATTTCATTACCTCACCTAACGCAAACGTTAGTTTGTAGCTGAAGTGAACAAGCAGAACTGAATGTATCATTGGGTGCGTAGTACGAATACCGGTACAAGTTCAGCCACACTTGACCGGCGGTCTTCAGTGCTGCTGAATTCTCTTACCTCGTATGTGTGTATACGTGTCTCTGCAAACTCTGCGGCATCTGTAGGTTTTTGTTTTGGGGAACGAAAAGCGCATGGAAATGTTTCTGAATACAGACTAGTTTGGTTGTGGTTTTCATGCAGTGCACTATGTGATGCATGATGATTTGTTCACCTGTTCGTCTACCTATTCGTGTATATATAACTATATGCACAACATTTCCAGTACTACTAGTATTTTGTTGCCAGAAGAGCATTGATGTGATAAATACTCAAATCCAACTACCCTGTTTGCAAACATCTGGCACACCAAGTTGATTGATACAAAATGATTTAGAAGCGACGAAGATCACAATGAAAGTAATAGATCGCTTGCATTTTTTTTAAGGATACATCCGAGCGGATGCATCGGTTTCAAGAAGAAGAGGCCAAGAGGCCGTTTACAACGCGTTTAGGCACACACGCCTGAAACGCCATCCACTGTAAGAGAAAAGGGATCACTCGCCAACCCTCCACCTATCTACGGGTCCTAGGCTACCCCTAAACAACCTAGCCGATCGCCACAAGTCGGCCTCGGCCTCAACCGTCCTGGTGGCAGCCTCCACCGATGGTCTATGTCCCTCGAAAACTACATTGTTTATGTGCCTCCACATGCTCCAGCAGATCAGAGTGATCGCTGTCCACATATCATTCGCGTCGTTGCCTCCAAGCGTCCTAAGGGGTAGCCATTCCACTAAACGGGCATCATGACCAGGGATCCAGTCCACTCTCCCCCATCTAGTCAGGAAGGAGGACCACACTTCCCTGGACAGGACACACCCGAGCAGCAAGTGGTCGATGTCTTCTTCCACCTGGTCACAGAAAGGGCAAGCATCCGGCCTCGGCAGGCCTCGACGCCCTAGACGGTCAGCTGTCCAGCATCTCTTCCTCAATGCTAGCCAGAGGAAGAACTTGCATTTGTTGGGGGCTCGCGAGCGCCAAATCTGTTGGGCTCCGGCCATCTCCACCTTGCCTTCAAAGAAAGCCCTGTATGCCGAACGAGCAGAGTATTGGTGGTTGGCCTCCAAGCTCCATCTAAACTCGTCTGCGGTCTCTCCAGTCAGGGCATAGCCCTCCACGCTGTCCGCCAGGGACAGCAGCTCACATATTTCGCGCGCGTCAAGATCCGGCGGATGTCCTCGAGCCAGCCGCCAGCGAGACCTTCCCTCACTCGACGGGAGCAACGTGCGCTTTTGGGCACCTTGAGGAAGAGATTTGGAGCCTCATCTCTTACCCGACGAAGCCCTCCGTGCAACCACCTATCCGTCCAGAAGAAGGTGGAGGCCCCATCGCCCACAACAGACACAGTGGCCGTCTCGAACAACTGTCTGACCTTGCGGGGGACCTGGATATTGAACTTGGCCCAGGGCTTCGAACTGTCTGTCCTGCTAAGCCAGAGCCATCTAGCTCTTAGAGCCAAGTTCATCAGCCTCAGGTTTGGAATACCGAGACCCCCTAGACGTTTGGGCATGCAGGCTCGATCCCACGCCACCAAGCAGTGCCCTCCACGCGCATCCTTGCGCCCCGCCCACAGGAAACCCTGAATGATCTTCTCAATTGCCACAAGCGTCTCCACCGACAAGTCAAGCGACATCATCGCAAAGATGGACACTGCCGAGAGAGTGGTCTTCACAATCTCTAGCCGCCCCCCACGGTTCAGAAGCCCTGCACGCCATCTGGGGAGGTGACTGGCCACACTATCCACAATATATTGGAGCTGAGCCACCGTCAACTTCCTGAGGGAGAGTGGAAGTCCCAGGTATCGCAGCGGAAACGGCAGCAACGGGCATTGCAGCTCCTGCGCCACTAAAAGAGCCTCAGGCTCACCACAACGTATGAGATGCGCCGAGCACTTCTCCAGATTCGCCCTCAGACCCGAGACCACGCCGAAGTCCTCAAGCAGCTGGGAGAACACTCTGAGGTCACTCTGAAGTGGCCGGAGGAAGGTCACCACGTCATCAGCATAAATCGACGTGCGGTGCCTAAGTCCCGACTCCGCTAGAGGCGTCAACAATCCACAGGCCGTAGCCCTCTCAATTAGCAGGTGCAAAACTTCCATGATTAGGATGAAGAGTTGCGGCGAGAGCGGATCCCCCTGCCTCAGACCGCGTCTGTTGAAGATTTTTCCTCCGGGATGTCCATTGAGAAGCACCCTGGTGGAAGCGGCAGACAGTAGGGCGCAAATGGTTGCAAGCAGAAGTTCACCAAACCCCATCTTTCGCAACACCTCCAGGAGGAAGGCCCAACTGACTGTGTCGAAGGCCTTGGTGATGTCCAGCTTCAAGAGCACCGCTGGGGTCTCCAGACTATGGAGTTTGCGCGCTGTGCATTGGACCATCATGAAGTTATCATGCAAGCATCTCCCACGGACAAACGCGCTCTGATGCGCACCCACTAGCTGTGGCAGAGAGGGAGCCACCCTACAAGCCACCACCTTGGCTACCAGCTTGGCGAAGCCGTGAATCAGGCTAATAGGCCGGAAGTCCCGGACCTCTTCCGCCCCCACCTTCTTCGGAATGAGGGTGACGAGTGCTTGGTTGACGGAGCTAAATCCACGGGCGTCACGACGAGAGAGCGAGTTAAAAGCCTCCATGACATCCTTCTTTATGATTCCCCAACACGCCACATAGAATCTATTGGAGAACCCGTCGGGGCCTGGACATTTGTCTAACGGCATGCCTCTAATGGCATTCCACACCTCCTCCTCCGAGAAGGCCACCTCCAGGTGGGTGAGATCCACCGTGGGCAACTGCAGAAAGTCCAAGTCGAAGGAGAAGGGGCGATCAACCTCCGTTCCAAGGAGGTCGTCGAAGAAGGATCGCTTGCATTTGCATCGCAAGAACAACATTAGATTAATTGCAGTAGTTGACATTACAATATATCGGCAGCTTTGCTCCACCGAACCACTAAAATAACAATACCGGAAGATAAATAGAGCCATGGAACTTAACATTTGACAATCATCAGATGGCACGTACGGGTTGCAAACACAGCAAGCCAAGTGTCTCTCTTGCGAATTCAAAAGCGACGATGAACTGCGGGAACCGCGATGGCCTTGGTGACGATGTGCTCTGCTGCCAGGGAGACATCGCACCTGACACTGAAATCATCGTCCCTGTAGTAACCCGATCGCTCCAAGTCGCCCCTCGTGATGAAATATTTGAAGACACACGCAGCATTGGTACCTTGCCTGATGGAGAAGGTCAACGGCCCGCTGCTACGGCAGTATGCTGGCACTGGTTTCCCATACTGGTCGAGCAAACTAATCGTAATTTTGGCTTTCACTTCATCGACATATGTGTGTACAAGACACAAAGAGAAGGATATCCAATCATATTTCGAGTCCCCATCGACGTTCGGGTAGTATTTCAGACACCATCTATGCCCTCCGACAGAGAAGGTCTCGGACGAGAAGAACTTTCCGGGGTCGAGACCCTTGGTGTAGGAGTAGCCATCGATGCGGAGGATGTGCGACCCCACGACCCGGGCGACGATGGCTGACGCGGTGAGCGATGGCTCGTCGCTGCTAGTGGCACTGACGGAAGACGCAAGAGCATTTACCATGGCGAGCCTATCAGTGTATATATTGGACGAGCTAGGAAGGTTGCAACAACTGGAAATGGAGAATGGCAGATGAGAGGGAGCTTCAGAGGTTGTTATATACTGTGATGGTCGCTGGTTAGACTTCTTTGCACTGATTACCCACGCGCGCAGGCTGTGTAAATATCAGTAGCATACGGATCGTCGGTGTTTAATTACCTCGGTCCAGCAAGGCACCAACAACCAGCTTCCGAAATGCTCTTCCGTTTCTTCTACACGTTTCGACTGCTCTGCCTGCGATTTATGGACAATTAGCTTAGGGCCTGTAGGGCTGTTTGGTTGCTCGCACCGATTTTGGGCATTTTGCATCCGTGGCCCTGTTGGGCCTAGCCCTGGAGAAACGCGAGCTAGGCCATGTTGTGCATGTAGTTTGGTTGCCAACAGTGTGCCAGCCAGTCCCATTCGGCTGGATGCAAATTTTCCAAGTGCTCATGTTTGGATGCCTAGATTGATGTTTACAGACACAAACCAGTGTGTTTGGTTGCCCAGATTGTTGTTGTTCCACTTACCTTGCACGCCCTAGTGGTGAGCTTACCAGCCCACTGAGGTTTAGGAGGTTTAAGGTTTAAGGACCATACACACTTACGACTGCCACAAATACACAATGACGACGATCAGGACGAGGATGATGAAGTCTTTGATGCCGCCACATGCAATCAGTCTTCCACCTTTGCCTCTAGTACCTTTGCTTCCTCCAGCTTTGCTTGATCCAGCTATGCTTCCTCCATCATGGCTTGTTCTAGCAAGGCTTGATCTAGCTATGCTTACATAGTCGAGAGGGAGTTCTTCTTCCTGGGACATGCTGCCATAGAAGGCATCCTGTGCCTCCCGTAGAGTCTCAAACCTTTCGCAACAGTTGTCGGGGAAGCTGTTCACCTGAGCTGAGCAAGCACCCCAGGTTGTGTAGATTCCTGGTTTCTTGCCGCTGAAAACGACATACCACTACAACAAAGAACACGAACATAGGAAAGCATGATCAGTGAAGCAAAAAGTTGCAAAGGTAGACACACATGAAGAAGTAAAGCAACATAACCAAGCATGCATTGATCAGCGCTACAAGCAACAAGTGTTTGCTGCCTAGCTAGTATGTTTTTAACCTACCACCACATCAAAAGCGGGTGTCCTACTACCACCGCAAGTTCATCGTGTGAGGGGTTAGCATATGTACCACCTCAAGCATCCAAAATATACAAGCCATAAGAAGTTTTGTTGTCCCTAGCTACCCAAAATATACATCATGATCGTGATCATGATCATCAGACTTCATCTACCATGCTTGCACCACCGCCACTACTCAGACATCGTCCGTGTAGTAGTGCTTGTTGAGGAAGTTTCGGAGCCAGAGCAGACGGTGGTCCTCGGCCATCATAACGAACCATAACCCTTGCGCCTTGTTGTCCAGGAGGTGACCAAGAGTAGCAATCTTGGCGGTGTCACTGAATGTGCCCTTCGCGCTCTTGACAGCCTCGATGAGGGCGGGGTGCACGTCAACGGGCACGCTCTCCCTGATGGAGGATGCCACCTCCCTGACGGCCTCCGTCATGCTGGTGAAGACGAGCACCTTCTCATCGACCAATGCACCCCTCTTCCTCTTCTTGTCCCCTCTGTCAGGTAGCTTGGGTGCATGATCATCAGCCCTGGCGGCTCGGGGCACATAAGTATCAACGTTGATGGTGTCCGACTCCTGCGTCTCAGGATCATCAGGCGTACCAAGAGGCTCAGATGACCCCATGGCATGCCTCCCAGTGGCCAGACCGAAGGAGTAGATGGTCTGCATCTAGGGGTGGGCGTTCGGTCTTTTCGGTTAGTTCGGTTCGGTCTTTCCGATCTTTAACAATTTCGGTCATCCAGAAATGATACCCGTAATAAATTCGGTCTTTTCGGTTTTCTGTTCTTCGGTCTTCGGTCTATTCGGTCCGGTCTTCGGTCATGACCAAATAGACTGAAATATAGGGCGCACGAAGGGGAATCAGCGCCCGGGACTGGGAAAGTGTGAAGCGATCGACAGGTCTATCGCGCACGAGAGAATTTACAGTACGCTGGGCTGGTATACTCAGTTGTTGAGCCTAGAGACTAGATGGTATGCTTGATTCAGTAGTTGAGCCTATAGACTAGATGTACATAAGCTAGGCTGACACACAAATTCAGCCGCTTCCGTACGTAATTCACTCAAAATAAAATAAAATCGGTCCTTCGGTCTATTCGGTCTTTACTAATTTGCTACCCAAATTTCTGATTTAATTTCGGTCTTTTCTAATTTGCTACCCAAATTTCTAACGGTCTTTTCGGTCTCGGTCCTTTCGGTTTCGGTCTCGGTCTTTTCGGTTTCGGTTTTCGGTCTTCGGTTTTTATGCCCACCCTGATCTGCATCAGAGTGTAGTTCTGAATAGGCTTGTTAAGGAACTCAGCGTCCTTGGGGTGATCCTACGACGAAAAACAGTTTGACAGTTAGCAATTTTTTCACACATGAGGTAGTTAAACTGTTAGGGCACAAGGCTAACCATGATGTGGCCCTTCAAGTGCTCCGCCTCCAACATGATGTTGTGAGTGTCCTCATCCCATAGTGCACCACTCAGGTCCTTCAGCTTTGACACCTTGATCCACCTCACTCTCCACTTCCTCAGGTGGTTGTAGATCTGAGTAGGGGTGACCTCCAGCCCTGAGAACTCAAAGACCAGCTTGGCAACTGTATTCAGATGCACCTCCTTAAACCCCTTGTCAGTCCTCACCCTACTGGCGATGAGGCCACACATCTTGTCGAGCACGAATGTGGACATAAATGGAGGCCACTTCATGGTAGTGCCCATCTTGCTCTTCTTGGTCTTGCCGTCCGGAACAAGAGAAGGCGTGACCAGCTGTGAAGGCATCATGAGCACCTCGAACCTCTCCATTGGTTTGTACTCCTCCTCCGGCTGCGAGTCCGGGACAAGAGAAAGAGCGAGCTGGCTTTCCGATTCGAGCAGGGCCTGGTCAAACTCATCGACGGACATCTCCTACAATGGTGACGAAGCAAGATATGCATGGTTCCATCAAGATCCTAAACTTGCTAACAACAGATCAAGATCTAGAGTACAACGGTGTCAAGATGAAGATCCTAAACATGCTAACAACAGATCAAGATCTAAAGTACAACGGTGTCAAGATGAAGATCCTAAACATGCTAACAGCAGATCAAGATCTAAAGTACAACGGTGTCAAGATGAAGATCCTAAACATGCTAACAGCTGGGCACGCATTGCTAACAGCAGATATGGTGCATCAAGATCAAGATCAAGATCCTAGAAACATGCTACCAGCAGATAAAGATCCTAAACATGCTCAAGCAACCTCATAGCCTAAAAATCTACTCCATAAGGTCAGATCTAAAGTACAAGTCCTAGGGTTCGATTGTGCTTACCGGCATCGTAGCGTGAGCGGTGGCGAGGTGGAGGAAGGAGCGGTCCGTCGGCGGCCGTGGACCACCGTTCACCGGAGTGGAAGGAGGCGCCGCTTACCTGGTCATCGTCGATGAATCTCGTCTCGACCGGAGATCTCGAAATGGGGGGATATGGTGGCGGGAGCTTCGGCGGTGAGAGGAGGGGGGTGAAATAGGGGAGGCAAAACTCTGGGCGGTGAGCGAAATTTCTCCCGCCACCATTTTCACGTGCGCGCGCGAGCGCCCGCGGCCGCGCGCCATCTCCCTGGCCTGCACGAGCTCGGCTCCGCGTTCCCCAAATTGCACTAGCCGAGGGTGGCTCTGGAGAAACGGTGGAATCGGGCGTTCCTCCAGGGCCTGGCCGGTGCTTTAAGTTCTGTGCAGATGCAGGCTCGTGGAACGGGGCAGGCAACCAAACGGGCCGAAAAAGAGGTCCAACGCCGCGTTCCGGGCTTCCGTGGGCAACCAAACACGCCCTTAGCTTTCAAAAAATTGAGAGAGACGCTTAGCTTTGCTGACAGTATATTTTTCAGCCGACAAGAGTATTTCTAAGTTCACTAGTCAGCTTGAGAAAACGAGATAGGCCGCCTCTCCGAATTTGGTGTGTCCGATCATAGTAACATAAAACTCACGCGCATAACATTTTTCTCATGGCCTGTCAAAAGCGCTCTAAATAGTTGCAACATTTTAGACACAACTATGAAAAAGTGCGTTGGGAAATTTTGTATCAACAACACCAAAATAGAAACTATGCAACAGTACAACACGAAACAAACTTTACAATATGTGACAGACGCACATGATCATTGTAACATGTTACATGTATGCTTACAGAAAATATAAGGCCAGTTTTTAGCATGTCGAAATAACGTGTACAACATTAAAAAAAAGTCCCCCAAAAGTGAACTTCCACAGAAATCACTTTTGAACATGTTAGAAGTCTGGCTCGACTCAATGGAGCCGCGACGCTGACGGAGGAGCGATGCAACATGCTTAGTGTGGTTCTTGGGGACAGGCCACATGAGGAGAAAGAAGTTGGGAAGGTGGAGCAGCCGCATCCGACCTATGACTGAATATGGGGAGAGATGATTGCTTGCTTGGATTTAGCAGAGAAAATGCCAAAATCGGTACGACTTAGTTGGGCATAGCAATAAAAATGCACTATAGGAGTCACTTACTCAACATCCTATAGCATATTTATTTATTTTTAAAGTAAAGTCCTTCTATTTGTGTTTGCATTAGATTGTGGAAAATGACCCTAATTTGTCCATGTACGGACAAGTCCATGGTTTATTCAAATTTTTATATGATAACTCTTATTTTTATTATTTTCTATCATTTTGTTCGCAAATTTTTGGGCGTCCGCTCAGGGCAGAGGGAGAAAGCTGTGCTCCAGTGCTGCGCTGTCTAATGGCATAGCCGTTCCGTATTCACAGGGAAGGAAAGTCAGGGCCGAGCTCGCCAGGGTCAAGCACATCGTGGATCTGGTTCAAATGTGCCTTGCCGGCCAAGGTGCTCAAGTACCTTAAGCCAGACTCCGCCAAGGGAAACAAGGGAAATTTGCGAATGTAGAGTAAGTATATTTTTGAGAATACACATTAGTTTGGTCTTGGTTTTTGTACGATGCAAGTACAACGTTATGCATGCTGATTTGTTCACCTGTTCGTGTATATGCACAGTTCAAATTCGCTGTCGTATTTGCTTGGGAGCAGAGCACTGATGTTTTCGATATTCAAATCCGACCATGTTTGCACACATCGAGATCTGAAGTATATTCGGGGATAAGGATTTGGAAGCAATTAAGAATTTAAGATGAAGATCGCAATGAAAGAACTAGTAGCTCCGCTTCCATGGCAAGCACAACAATAGACTGGCTGGCATTACAATATACCATAATAACGGCATCTTTTTTCCACCGAAACACAAGAATACTCCCTCCGGTCCAATAAAACGTTCGTGAGAATTCAACGTGGGTAGTACAAATGGTAGGTACAAGTTCCGAACCTTTTTCTGAATCGGAGGAAGTAACAATAACGAAAGATAAATTGAGCGATGGAACTTAACATTGCTATTCATCAAATGGCACCTACGTATCGTACACACAAGCAAGTCAAAGCTATCACCTTTCGGGATTAATTTCAAACGCCACGACGAACAGATGCAGGAACCGGGATGGCCCTGGTGAAGATCTTAGCTTCCACGGTGACATCACACTTGATACTGAAAGCGTCGTCCTTCAGGTAACATATCTCCAGGTCTCTCCTCCTGATGAAACCATGAAAGGCATACTCTGGATTCGCACCTTGCCTGGCGGAGAATGTGCACAAACTGCTGCTTTGTCGGTACAACGGCACTGGATTTCCATTTTGGTCGAGCAAACTAATCGTAAATTTGGTTTTGACTTCATCTACATCAGTGTGATCAAGACGCAGGGAGACGGACACCCAATCGGAATAGCTTAAGCTGATCCCGTCAGGGTAATATTTGAGACACCAACGATGCCCTCCGACGGCGAAAGTCTCGGAGTTGAAGCATTTGCCGTTGCCCAGACCTTGGTTTTTTTTTTGATAAAGGGATTTTATTACTTAAAAGGTTTAAACATTACACCCGGCTTCTGCATATCTGAGATGCACACAGCCACCAGTTCAACATCACACATGTCTGAAGCAAAAGAAAAAAAAGGCGAATTACATATCAAAATGAGAAATTATAGATCCGCCTAAGGAACTGGTAGGTCTATCCGGAGTCTATGTTGCCACTCATGCTGGGAAAATAACTCCCTGTCCGCAGCCTCCAGTCTCGACGCCACCTCTAAAAAAAATCTCGTTGCTCCACACGCTGCAGGGGTGACCAAGTTCGCAGCGTCGCTGTGCACCGGTAAATAAGCTGCATAAGAGAAGCATTTTTATCATTAAAAACCTTGTCATTTCTACATAGCCATAGCGACCAAATAATAGCAATCGCTTCCACCCTACTGAATAGTTTGAATCTAGGATCCACTCCATTTAACCAGCTGCCAAAAATGTTGGCAACGGAACTAGGTGGATGTAAGGTAGAACCTATCTGGATTGCTGACCATATAGACCTAGCGAACTCGCACTGAAAAAATAAGTGTGTAATGGTCTCGTCGTGATGACAGAAGACACGCTTTTTACTTCCGTGCCAATTGTGTTTGGCAAGGTTATCTTTGGTAAGGATTACTCCTCGACGTAGATACCACGCAAACACTTTAGTCTTGAGTGATATCTTCATCTTCCAAAGTTTGTTATTATTAGAACTATCGACGGGAATTTCGGGTAGAATAAGCGCTCTATACATAGAATCAACCGAGAATGTGTCATTCTTCGTGAGGTTCCATTGAAACTTATCTGGACCTACCGACAATTGGATTGAATCCAACGGTTGAGCAAAGCATTCCAAGATGCTTGTCTTGTTCCAAGTAAATTTCTTCTGAACGAAACATTTGGTGGGAAGAACCCAACACCTTCACGATTGTGTCACTTTTGTTTCGAACAATAGAATATAGAGCCGGATATTGTTCTTTGAGGGCAGATTGACCAAGCCAAATATCCTCCCAAAACGAATTTCCGATCCATCCCTAATTGAGAAAAATCCATATGGAAAAAAGAACTTCTTTATAGCCATGAGGCCCGCCCAGAAGTGTGAATCACCAGGTTTCCAAAGAACCTGTGAAACAGCTTGATCTCCGACATATTTTCTCCTAAGTAGTGTTTGCCAGACTCCATCTTCAGAAAGGAGTTTAAATAGCCATTTACCTAGTAGCGCTCTGTTCTTGACCTCTAGGTCGTGAACTCCGAGCCCTCCTTGGTCTTTAGGGCAGCAAACCATACTCCATTTAATCAGTCGATATTTTTTCTTCTCACTATCCCCTTGCCAAAAAAATCTTGATCGGAAATAATCCAATCGTTTTAAGACCCCTTTAGGCAGTTGGAAGAAAGAAATCATATACAGTACCATGTTTGTTAGTACCGAGTTTATGAGAACCAATCTTCCACCCAGTGATAGGAGTTTGCCTTTCCAGCTATTTAGCCGTAATTGAAGTCTTTCCTCCACCCTTTTTCATTCAGCATTTTTGAGTCTCCGATAATGAATCGGAATGCCCAAATAGTTGATAGGAAATTGTCCTTACTCACAGCCAAAAAGCTCAGCATACAAGGAGGCGTCCTCTTGGGCCTCGCCAAAACAGAACAATTCACTTTTATGAAAGTTTATCTTAAGACCTGAAAGTTGCTCGAAAGCTGACAAAATCAACTTTAGGTTACGAGCTTTTTCGATATCATGCTCCATAAAAAGAATTGTATCGTCGGCGTATTGAAGAATCGATAATCCACCATCGACAAGATGAGGAATCACTCCTTCAATTTGACCCTCAGTTTTAGCGCGTTCAATCATGATAGCCAGCATATCCGCCACTATATTAAATAGTATTGGCGATAGCGGATCACCCTGTCTGATGCCTTTTTTCGTTTGGAAGTATTTGTCAGTGTCATCATTGACCTTAATGGCTACACTTCCTCCGGAAACAAAGGAATTAATTAACGCGCGCCACTCAGGAGAAAAACCTTTCATTCTGAGGGTCTGCTGGATGAAAGACCACTTAACTTTATCATAAGCTTTCTCAAAATCGATTTTAAGAATTACCCCGTTCAACTTTTTCCTATGCAGTTCGTGGACTGTTTCATGTAGGATGGCAACTCCATCAAGGATGTTGCGGCCTTTCATAAAAGCCGTCTGAGATAGACGAACGACATGATCTGCCACAGTATTCAGTCGGATCGTTGCCGCTTTGGTGAATATTTTGAAACTAACGTTAAGGAGGCATATAGGTCTAAACTGTTGGATCTTTTCTGCCTCGTTAACTTTAGGTAGCAAGATTATTTCACCAAAGTTGAGCCGAAACAACTCTAATTGTCCTTTGTGAAGACAGGCGAACAACTGTAGTAAATCGGTCTTGATAACATCCCAAAAGTTCTGATAAAACTCAGCTGGGAAACCATCCGGACCAGGAGCTGAATTGTGTTTCATTTGGAAAACCGTCTTTCTCACTTCCTCCTCTGAGTAGGGTTTAGTAAGAAGGCTATTTTCCTCTTCTGAAACCTGGGGTATGTCCGCTGTTCGGGACTCGTCCAAGGAAAAATTTCCTTCCTCTGGAGCACCGAACAGGCCTTTATAATAATTTGTAATGTACGTCTTTCGCTGTTCATGGCCCTGAATCGTTCCTTCATTCTGGACCAAAGAATGAATACGTTTTTTTCCTGTGTCTGCCATTGGCAATACTATGGAAATAGCGAGTATTCGAGTCTCCTTCTAGAATGAATTGGGCCTTGGAACGTTGGTACCATTTTAGCTCCTCCTCGCGCAGTAGTTTCGCTATCTGTGCATTACATTGGCTCTTTAGCTCAATTTCTTGCACGGACAGTAACCGAACTTCTGCTAATGCTTCTAGAGCATCGATTATCGAGGAAAGCCGTACTTTTTCTTTTTTAAGTAAACCAGTGGTATGACGAGACCAGCCAACGAGGTGAGTGCGTAAAGCACGTATCTTGTTATTCCACCGCTGAATAGGTGTGTCACCCGCAACTGGTAATTCTCATATTCTTTTAACCATCTCATGAAAACCTTCGCGGTGTAACCAACCAAGTTCAAACTTGAACCGTGGTTTACACCACAATCTTGGCACTCCAGTGGTTAATAGAATGGGAGCATGGTTCGACAGACTCTCAATACGTTCTAGAGCCCGTACCGAGACCAATGGGAACCTATCTTCCCATTCAGAATCCATCAGTACATGGTCTAGTTTCTCGTATGTGGGTTCAGGTAGGGAGTTAGCCCAAGTGAACTGTCTCTCCACCATCGTTATCTCTCTTAGGTTCAAGCTGTCGATGACTGCGTTGAACAAAAGAGCCCAACGGTTGTCGAACCGACCTTTGCTTTTCTCAAATGAAAACCGTAGCAGATTGAAATCCCCACCAATAAGCAAAGGGTACGGGTTATCTTTTGCCAAGTTTACCATATCACAGAGAAAAGAGGTCTTAGCCACCTCCTGAGCTGGCCCATACATAGCGACAAGACTCCAAGTGAAGTTATCGGATTTATTACGGATGTGCATTTTGATATGAAAATCGCCATCCGTAACCTCCAATACTTTCATGGTATCAGTCTTGACGTCTAGTAAAATACCAGACCTTTGATGCGGGAGTAGCGGTCGATGCGGAGGATGTGCGATCCAACGGTTCGGTCGACGATGGCCGAAGCAGTGAGCTGACGGCTCGTTGCCGCTCTTGGCACCGGCGGAAGACGCAGAAGCGTTGGCCATGGCTAGCCTATTACTGTTTACTGGAGTACTTTAGGTAGGAACAATGGGAGATGCAGAATGGCAGATGAGAGTGAGCTGGAGAGGTTGTTATATACTGTGACCAGGCCTGACTGTGATGGCCGCTCGTTTGAATTCTTTGCACTAATTACTCACGCGCGTCACACGAGCAGTCGGACGCCTCGACTCCGCTGATCGAGGAGACGCGCGCGCATGCGTGCGCATACAAAACGCCGGTGTTTAATTACCTCTGTCCAGCAACCATGCAACGAAGAGATTAGCGCCGAAGTGCTCTTCAGTTTTCCCTATGCGGCGCGACTGCTCTTCCTGCACGGCTCCCGTTGAGAAAAAGTTGAAACGAGTTTTGGACCATTCGCTTTGCCGACGATATATTTTTCAGCCGATCGACAATAGTATTTGTACGTTTCTCTTGCGATCAGACAATTATTTCTACACTAATCGGGTTTTCCTTTTGCCCAAGCTAGTCCTCGGTCAAGCAGACAGCACCCAATGGGCCGCCTAGCGAAATTCGGTAAAAAAAAAGGAGTTAAATAAGGTTTATGGTTGCAACATTTTAGACAAGACCATGAAAGAAATTTACAAACAGTCAAAAATCCCAATTGGTTGCGAAAAAATTATTGAAACAATTGACCTCTCGGGGCGTCAATACACTTGGGCAAGTCGACGGGAAATTCCAACTTTTGAGAAATTGGATTGTTTTCTTGCTAGTGTGGAGTGGGAGCAAAAATTTCCAACGGTGCATGCGATGACCCATACGGGGTCAGATCACACACCACTGTTAATTGATTAAGTTGACCAAGCGCATCTGGGTAATAAATCACATTTCTCATTTGAACTATCGTGGTTATGTCAACATTGTTTTTATGATATGGTCTTTCAGGTATGGATGTCCACTACGGGTGGCTCCCCGCCGGTGGAAAGATGGCAAAATAAGAATAGGAAACTGAAAGGAATATGCTCGAGAGGTAATAATAAAGTGGTTATTAGCATATTCTATGTTTATGATAAATGTTTATTTCTCATACCAGAATTGTATTAATCGGAATCGTTAATACATGTGTGACTAATAAACAAGTAAGAGTTTCTAGTAACGCCTCTCCTTTAACTAGCTCATTGATTATCTGATGATCAAGGTTTCCTCATCATGAACATTGGATGTTGTTAATAACGAGATCACAACATTAGAAGAATGATGTGATGAACATACACCCAAAGTAGATATAGCAATATGATCAAGTCATTAAGTTTACATTGTTATATCAATCACATACAAACTAACTCTAATCCTTAGACCATGAGATCACGTCAATCACTAACACCGGATGAGTGCTTTGATGACATAAAATGTCACACCGTGAAAGGGTGACTATAAAGGTGGCGTTGGATACTCTGAAAATATTAGTTGAGACTCATGGATCAAGAGTGGTATTTGTCCATCTAGATGACAGCGAGATATACTCTGGGCCCTCTTGGTGATATCACATCGACACCGCTTGCAAGCACGTGACTAGGTCACAAGGATGTCATATCATGGAACGAGTAAAGAGTACTTGTCGGTAACGAGATGGAACCGGGTATAGTTGATACCAATGATCGACTCTCGGACAAGTAAAATATCGCGAGACAAAAGGAATTGGTTACGACGTTTATGGTTCACACGATCACAAGATTAATCGTTGAATATGTGGGAGTCATTACGGATCTTCAGGTCCTGCAGTTGACTATTGATCGGAGAGGTGTCTCGATCATGTCTGGGTGGCACACTTAAGATTTACCGACGCTATTGAGAAGATACAGAATATTGGAGAAAAGTTTGGACAACACCGAAATTGTTTCGAATGAAATAGTTTAAGGGGATAATTATCAATGTTTGTTAATAGAATTAACAACTAGATCAAGGGGTTATGTGTTAATGTTTGTTAATGGAATTAACAAATATTAAAATAAAGAAAATTAAAATATTTTATTTATTTAAAGGAAATAACCCTTGGGATTTTTGGGTGGAGATTAAATGGTTGTGAGTGGAGACCCCACTCACATGATGAGGGAAGAGGTGGGGGAACAATTGCTTGGGCCGCACCACCTCTTGGTGGCTGCCTCTCCCCTCCTATATATAGAGGTGTGGAGCTCCCTCTTCCCCACACACACTTGTTGTGATCTCCCTCTCCCTCCTCCCGCTGCTCCACCTCTTGGTCATCCGCTTGGCGAAGCCATGACCATTAAGTTTCTCCACCACACCACGCCGTCGTGCTGTTGGAGTTTCCGGTGGTTCTACTACTTCCGCTGCCCCGCTGGATCGAGCGAACGGAGGTCGTCGTCAAATTGTACGTCACCACCACTGCAACGCGCGTCACACTGTTTGCCGCCTCACTGCGTTACTCCAGCAGATGGTTGCTTGGGCCACATCCGGGGACAACAGTGAGGAGGAGGGTGTTTGGAGAGCTAAGTGGGTCAGGGGGAGAGAGTGTAGCGATGGGTCAGGGGGGAGTAGCGCGAGGAGGAGTTAGCGAGCTCAAGGGGTCATGCGATGAGAGAGTCTGACTATCTCAGGGAGCCGTGCGAGGAGTGATTCCAATGACCTTAGGGGAACTTGCAGTCCTGGGGGCGTGGGGTGTGGAGCACTCCAGGAGGCAGTTGTTGGCGGCACCCGCACGAGATCTAGAAAGACATGCGTACGTGGATGTGCTTCGCAGGGTCGAGCCATAGGATGGGCAAACCGGGTGATCCCCCTAGAGGTCCCGCAAAATGAGGGATATTATCCATTACATTGAAGATGTTGTTAAATATATAAAATAAAATAATAATATGTAAGAGCAAATCCACGTAGTAGATTAATACGATGCACATTATATGTAAAAAAAAACAACCCAATCGACGGTGGTGAATGTAGTTAGGCTGATAGAGTTCATACAAGGCTCATTAGAAAATACTGTTTATATAGGTAATTTTTTGCATTGAATTTGATTTCAAAACTTCCAAGAGCGCTCGTTTACAGCAGATGATGCCAAGCCCATTGCATGCGAGCCAAGTGCATTGCATGCGAGCATACACAATAATCAATTCGTATGCATGCAGAAAAACGTAGTATGCAAGGAAAAAAATGAAATTTATTATATTTTTTATTAGTTGGTGATTACTATTATAGATTATATTTCAATATCAAATAGGGTGTATATAGACGTTGTCAACTTACATCGAATCCATAATAACTTCTAAGGCACATTTGATTATGAGAAAACCCAATAAAGAACCGTGCTAACAATTCAGTTTATGCTCTGGAAGTTTCTAAGGAATATGTATGCTTAATAACTCATACACTAATATATTTATTAGATATTATTACTATATAATTTAGTGATCTCTAAACAAATATGTATAAAAGATATGAAAGAAACAATGTTACTAAATCAGTTTCTACATATATTGCAATTCAATTCTATTTTTCATCTACATTATAACTTTATACAAATAACACTTAAATAATATTCAATACTCTTATTGTGTGGTTAACTATGTCAAATAATTAATATAAAATTTTGCTCGACAAGACGGTAACAAGCTACAAATAAGTTTGAAGTATAAAAGTTTAGTATAAAAATATAATTCAGTTAGCCATATGTTTCAACCGGCCCAGAACCTACCTGGGTGCACAACATAAGTATAAGCAGAGAAGATCCCAATGCCTGATTACATCATCTTCATCCTTGTGATCGCACGCCTTTAGCATATTTGCTACATTAATAATAGGGAGCCTGGATAGACCGCCTTTGTAGTAATCACGCATATCAGACTAAACTCTCTTTGTCAGAAACTCAACTGGCTTGTTCCCCGAGCGCAGGTTGAACACTTTGCTCACAATTTGTTTGGTGAACACTATCCTTTTTCCCTTGATAGTTGAATTCAAGTAGTTTAGCACTTGTATTGAGCACCAAAAAATTAATAAGCTCATTAGGTAGGTTGAAAGGAGAAACGTCAAGCAACGAGGCAAATGCGCTATGCTTCTTGATTATGTCCCTCTTGGTATAGTAAGCTCATCTGCACTGCCGCGCAAATGCTTTGCAGCAAAACCCTTCGACATCCACATAGTATCATGCTCAATAAAATTTGATGAAATGCAGCAAAAAGAATCATATACTACTAGAAGAAACAAATACATCAACACATGTATATGGGGACTACGGAAACAACAAAAATATTAAACCAACAGAACTGAATCAACAAAAAGTAGACCCTAAATAGCACAAACAACAACCAAATAAAAAAAAGGTATAGCAGAAATTAACACCCAAAAACAAAATAACCTAATGTAGCAGAATCTATACAGAGAAACAACAACCTATCACAAATTACTCATGAAAAGAGCTACATTACAACCTCATGATAGCAAAATTACTTATGGAATCTATTCTATCTATTATATACTAAAAGTAATATATGGATGTTTAATAGAGCCACCATATTAATCCACGTCATCTAAATTAATCTTAGATGTAAGATAAAAAATATAAGGCTGATATTTTACTAAGAATTAGTAGTCATGTTACATATTTGACACAATTTATGTTGAGAACAACATGTCTCGTGGACATGGACTATACTTCCGCGAGATCATCACCATTGTTGTGTATGTTAAAATAACAACCACGTATGATGCCACAGTTGGAGATATATTTTAATGTGTATGTACACTTATTTAGGTGTGCAACTAGCTACCATGTGAGATAGCTAAAACATTTTATATTAAAAAAATGGAGGGAGTACTTCCGTAATTAAATAGTCATCGTTAGACACGTACTTCCGTAAATATGTGTGTCCGTTTAAAAACCAGCCTTGTACGAGATCGACTAGCAACCTTGGCTGCTTCAAGGAAAAAAAAAACTCTGGCTGGAACGTGGTGACAATTTAGAAGGAAAATTATCATGTGTATAAACTGATCGGTATGTTCCCTCTGTTTTTTTACCCTACTTACTGAGCTTAATTAAAATCAAATTTTGTAAAAATAACCATAGATGTAGCAGTAAATTAAGCATCCATAATACCAAACTCAGAAAATATGAAAATAAATTTTATGATATTTCTAATAATAATGATTTATATTTTAGATGTTGATATTTTTTTATATGTTTGGTCAACCTTTATAAAATTTGATTTCGACTAAACCCAGAACGCAAGGTAATTGTGAACAGGGGAGATTGTTGTTTCCACGATTAAGTACACACAAATAAAAATATTATCCGGCTGCCGTCAGAACTACACACTCACAAAACGCCCTCGGAAGTTCGGAGTTGTGGAATTTTAAAATTATTGAAGTCACAACATTGATCGCACTATGTACATTTCGAGTGCCATCAGACCCATCACAAAACACATGTGGAAGTTCAGAGTTTGGAGTCGTGAATTTTAAGATTATTAAAGTCACGGCATTCGTCCTACGATCGATGGGAACGTCTCTCACACTAAAACTTACCGGTGTAATGATACATACATGGCCGAGTCAACACATATTCTCGCGAGGACGAGAATGTCCCTCCACCGAATGAATATTCCGACTTAATAAGACAAACAACGTCAACCCTTTGAAATTTATGAGACAGAACATTATCCGCGACACACTATCGAAGGAACTTCCCTCACACTACAAATCATTTTTCCTTAATAATACATAGAGGGTTAAGTCATTTATCTACAGGACCTGAACAGCGTTGCACTTAATTCTTATGAATTGTTTTGGCAGATATATATGGTAGACATATTTGGACCATTTATGTGTCTTTCTCTCACGTAACAAAATCAACACAACAACACGTGTAATTCCAATTGCACAGTAAAAATGGACGACTGATCAAAAGTCTTGAACTATGTTATCCAAGCCGCATACTCGTTTTCCATAACACCAAAAATACATGTGACCAGAACCATTAAGTAATGATCAAGATAAGTTACGAGTGTGAAAAACTTAGACTCCTACTTTTCTAACTTTGACTATTGATCTATAAACATGTTAACGAATATGTTTAGAAGAAAATAATTTATCTTTAGCAGTATACCCATATAAAAAATAATGGCCAAAGTTACACCACGTTCATAGACATATTTGGACCAAGTATGTGTCTTTCTCTCATGTAACAAAATCAACATAACAACACGTGTCATTCCAATTGCACAGTAACAATGGACGACTGATCATGAGTCTTGAACTATGTTATCTAAGCCGTGTACACATTCTGCATAACACTAAAAATACATGTGACCAGGCGTGTAGAACCATTAAATAAAGATCAGGATAAGTTACGAGTGTGAAAAACTTAGATTCCTACTTTTGTAACTTTGACTATTGATGTATAAACATGTTAACGGATATGTTTAGAAGAAAAAAAAAAATATCTTTAGTAGTATACTCATATAAAAAATAATGGCCAAAGTTACACCACGTTCATGCTTCTAAAACAGTGCACATAGTGGCATGGAGTGAGTAAATGATTGGAAGAAACTTGAGAACAAGATAATTTTCACTATTTAATGTGACCTACCTCCTTAAGGAAGATATACCATTTTATCTTAATTCAGTGATTTTTATCAAGGATGACTAACAGCGTGGACTGATCTAACATCTTGTAAGAACTATAGTTCGGTTTATATATAGATTCAATATCACTTACATGGGCACTTCAACATATGTCAACTGAATTGCGTTCACCACAGCTGCGTTATCCGATTCCATCACAACTGTCCCTGTATGAGTCTCATTCAAGCACTGAAGACCCAACAGGGCACGCGCGTCGATCTGTAATGGAGTAGCGTATCTGTTAGCTAAGGAGGGAAGTGAGAACAATAGGAGTAACACTTGGGTGACAATCCCTCCGTTTTCGATTGTAAACTCGTTGGCCTTTGACAATGCCGGTTAATATATCGTAGCTGTTTAAATCTCAAAAAAAAACTTCAAACAAATCTTTTTTTTATAATAGCTTCAAACACATCTTGACAGCGAATACCAGACCTAGAGCAGGCCCAGATCACCCTGCCATAGTGATCTCAAACTAAACATCCAAGGGAGGAGATCCCCGTTTATTGAATAGAAGATGCATTGATATGTCTCCAACGTATCTATAATTTCTGATGTTCCATGCTTATATTATACCAATTGCTACATGTTTTATATACACTTTATATCATTTTTATGCATTTTCCGGGACTAACCTATTAACAAGATGCCGAAGTGCCAGTTCCTATTTTCTGCTGTTTTTGTTTCCAGAAAATTACTTCTGCGAATATTCTCGGAATTGCACGAAACAAAAGGCCAAGTCCCTATTTTTCCAGCACCGTCACGGAGTCCGAAGGAGAGACGAAGGAGGGCGCCAAGGTGGCCAAACCACATGGTGGCGCGGCCAAGGGTGGGACCGCGCCACCAGGTGAGGTGGGCCCCTCGGGACTCCACCAATGCCACCCCTTCGCCTATATATTGCCTCAGATGCGAAAACCCTAAGAAACCAAGCCAGTTTCCACGAAGAGTTCCGCAGCGCCGCCGCCATCGACGACAAGTTTCGGGGGACAGAATCTCTGTTCCGGCACGCCGCTGGGACGGGGAATTACCCCCGGAGTCATCTCTATCGACACCACCGCCATCTTCATCGCTGCTGCTGACTCCCATGATGAGGAGGGAGTAGTTCTCCCCCGAGGCTGAGGGCTCTACCGGTAGCTATGTGGTTTATCTCTCTCTCCCATGGTGTGATCTTTATGTGATCATGAGTATTGCTAGTATCGCTGAATTCATATGTAATGGTTATGCTACTCAAGTGATTGTATCTAGTTCCCGGAGTTATTGTGACAACACGGTATCAAGGTGACAGTGTGGGTACTTTTGTGTGACTCTATGAATAATTTAGATATTTATCATGGCTTATTCTTGGGAATTGTGGTGTTTGTTTACTCAGACTTTGAGGAGTGCTTTTGCAGCCCTACACATAGTACTCTTGTGTTATCAAGAAGGGGAATAATCCCGGGTATCATTTATTTGCATTCAGTTGTGCTAACATGTTGAGAGATACCACTAGTGAAAGTATGATCCCTAGGCCTTGTTTCTAAGCATCGAAACACCATTTACAACCAGTTCTGCTACATGTTTGCTTGCTGCCATTTTTATTCCAGATTGCAATTACCACTTATAATCATCCATATTACTTGTATTTCACTATCTCTTCGCCGAACTAGTGCACCTATACATCTGACAAGTGTATTGGGTGTGTTGGGGACACAAGAGACTTCTTGTATACTAATTGCAGGGTTGCTTGAGAGGGATATCTTTGACCTCTACCTCCCTGAGTTCGATAAACCTTGGGTGATTCACTTAAGGGAAACTTGCTGCTGTTCTACAAACCTCTGCTCTTGGAGGCCCAACACTGTCTACAAGAATAGAAGCGTGCGTAGACATCAAGCTATTTTCTGGCGCCGTTGCCGGGGAGGTAAGCGTTGGAAGGTATCTCCTTTAGATTCTGCAATTATTTCTTTTTGTTTCTTGTTTTTATTTTCACTAGTTAGGCTTAATGGAAAACAACAAAAAAATTAGAGATCTTTATGAACTTTATATTGAATTAGGACATGATGCTTTTGAAGAGAAAATTAAAAAACCTATGGAGGCTTGTTTGCATGATGGTAGCAATGGTATTACTATAAATTCTTTGAACACCATTATTGCTAATGCTATGGAAAAGTCTAAGCTTGGGGAAGCTAGTTGTGATGAATATGATATTTTTAGTCCCCCAAGCTTTAAGGAGGAAATTTGCTTTGATGATACTTTGCCTCCAATATATGATGATTATAATCATTGTGATATTTTCAGTCCACCTACTATTGAGGATATAGTTTATGTTGATTATGATATGCCTCCTATATATGATGTTTACAATGATGAATATGATATTCTCAGTCCATCTACTATTGAGGATAAAAATCATTTTGATTATTCTATGCCTCCTATTTATGATGATTACAATGATGGATGTGATACTTTTACTCTCACTATTACTAATGATAATGTTCATGCTTATGTGGAGAGTAATGATACTTTTATGCATGTGGATCATGATAAGAATGCTATGTGATAGCTATATTGTTGAGTTTATTCATGATGCGCTGAAAATTATTTTGAGAGAGGAAAGTATGGTTATAGAAATCTTCATGTTACTAAATTTCTTCTCTTTATGATGAATGTTTTGAGCTTTCTCTTGATTTGCTTTTATTTGCTGGGTACTTTAAGACCTACTGGTCCTTATGAGAGAGGGAGACACGATTTCATATATCACAATAATATTAAGTCTTCTCTCTTTATGTTGAAATTTTTGAAGTTACACTTGTTTTGCTTTCTATGCTAGTCACTTTGTTCTTCATTGACTTGTTTTCTTACAAGACTCCTATGCATAGAAAGAGTGTTAGATTTAAACATGTTTTATATATGCTTCTTGATGCTCTCTTTTATGTTTCAACTCTCATCTTTATGTGGGCATCATAAAAATCACTATGCCTAGCTAAAAGGCTTTAAAGAAAAGCGCTTATGGGAGACAACCCATGTTTTTATTTGCTGTTATTTTTTTTTCTTTGAGTCAAGGAGTTTTGTACTTCTGTAGCAACTCCTTTGTATCTTTATTTTATCGCATTGTTGTGCCAAGTAAAGTTCTATATTGAAAGTTGATGCAAGATTTGGATTTCTGCGCAGTAACAGATTTTTAGCTGTCACGAATTTGAGCTTTTCTCCCTGTAGAAAATTCGAAAAATTCTACGAAAAATCACGCATCTTCCTGAGATATGTACGCAACTTTCATTATTTTGGCCAGATCCATCTGAGCAACTTAAGTGCCTCGAAAAAATTCGTCTTACAGACTGTTCTGTTTTTGACAGATTCTGCCTTTTGTTTTGCATTCGCTCTTTTACGATGTTTGTGTGGATTTCTTTGCTCCACAAAGCATTGGTGGCTGTAGCTAATGTCCAGAAGCTTTGGGAATGATTGTTCATTACAGAATATGAGAATTTTTGTTATGCACTAACCCTCTAATGAGAACTGTCTTGAGTTTGGTGTGAAGGAAGTTTTCAAGGATCAAGCGAGAAGGGTGATATTATGTGATCAAGAAGAGTGAAAAGCCTAAGCTTGGGGATGCCCCCGTGGTTCATCCCAACCATATTCAGAGAGTCAAGCGTCTAAGCTCAACAAACTTATCAGGTCATCTCTAGTGAAACTATATTTTAATTCTTTCACATCTTATGCGCTTTACTTGGAGCGTCTGTGTGCTTTTATTTTTGTTTTTGTTTGAATAAATTCGGATCCTAGCAATCCTTGTGTGGGAGAGAGACACGCTCCGCTTTTTCATGTGAATACTCATGTTCTTCACTTATATTTGTTGAGTATTCTTAACTAGCTACTGCAGTGCTTTTAGCTCCTGTTTTTCATGCATCTCTTCGAGCTGTTAGCACTTGTTTATAAATACTCTCTTGCTGCATTATATTATCATTTGGAGAGTTTATGTTTAAATAAATTGATTGGTGTTTGTTTGGAAGAAAGAAAATGCTACATGTAGTAGTTGGTATTGGAAAAGACATATGCATTCTTGTAGATCATTGTCTTGTTTCGATTTGATACTTTGCAATTGTTTTGAGCTCTCAAGTAGATCATGTTTAAGCTCTTGCATCATGTAGTTAAAGCCTAGTAGTGGAGAACTACCGTAGAGCTTGTTGAGACTTGGGATGCATATTTGTTCTCTAAGGTCTAGATATTTTCTGGTAAAATGTTTGAGCAACAAGGAAGACAGTGTAGAGTCTTATAATACTTGCAATATGTTTTTATTTGTCTTGCTGTACCGGTTTATACTTGTGTTTGCTTCAAACAACCTTGCTAGCCTAAACTCTGTACTGAGAGGGAATGCTTCTCGTGCATCCAAAACTTGAGCCAAAACCCATGCCATTTGTGTCCACCATACCTACCTACTATGTGGTATTTCCTGCCATTCCAAGTAAATACTTCATGTGCTACCTTTAAACTATTCAAAACTTTATTACTCCTTATTTGTGTCAATGTTTTATAGCTCATGAGGAAGTATGTGGTGTTTTATCTTTCAATCTTGTCATTTACTTCTGACAGACTTTCACCAATGGACTAGTGGCATATACATCCGCTTATCCAATAATTTGCAAAAAGAGCTGGCAACGGGGTGCCCAGCCCCAATTAATTACAACTTTCATTAATAATTCTCTTCACATGTTTTGCCCTGATTTATCAGTAAGCAACTTAATTTGCAAATAGACACTCCTCCATGGTATGTGAATGTTGGAAGGCACCCGAGGATTCGGTTAGCCATGGCTTGTGTAAGCAAAAGGTTGGGAGGAGTGTCATCTATAAAGAAACTAAAATACATGTGTAAACAAAAGAGAAGAGGGATGATCTACCTTGCTGGTAGAGATAACGTCCTTCATGGGAGCCGCTCTTGAAAGTCTGGTTGACAAGGGGGTTAGAGTGCCCACTACCATTCGTTGACAACAACAAACACCTCTCAAATACTTATTTTGTGCTCTCTATATGCTTTCGAAAACTTAAAAAGCTCTAGCACATGATTTAATCCCTGCTTCCCTCTGCGAAGGGCCTATCTTTTACTTTATGTTGAGTCAGTTTACCTACTCCTTTCTATCTTAGAAGCAAACACTTGTGTCAACTTTGTGTGCATTGATTCTTACATGTTTACTTATTGCACTTGTTATATTGCTTTATGTTGACAACTATCCATGAGATATACATGTTACAAGTTGAAAGCAATTGCTGAAACTTAATCATCCTTTGTGTTGCTTCAATGCCTTTTACTTTGAATCTATTGCTTTATGAGTTACCTCTTATGCAAAACTTTTTGATGCTTGTCTTGAAAGTACTATTCATGAAAAGTTTTTGCTTATATGATTCATTGTTTACTCTTTATCTATTGTTAGCAAACTATAGATCATTGCTTTGAGTCACTTCATTCATGACATGAGCCTTGCAATATATTGATCAAGATTGTGTGAAAGCATGTCTCCTCAGAAATTATTTGTTGTTATCGTTTTACCTACTCGAGGACGAGTAGAACTAAGCTTGGGGATGCTTGATACGTCTCCAACGTATCTATAATTTCTGATGTTCCATGCTTATATTATACCAATTGCTACATGTTTTATATACACTTATATCACTTTTATGCATTTTCTGGGACTAACCTATTAACAAGATGCCGAAGTGCCAGTTCCCTGTTTTCTGCTGTTTTTGGTTTCCAGAAAATTACTTCTGCGAATATTCTCGGAATTGCACGAAACAAAAGGCCAAGTCCCTATTTTTCCAGCACCGTCACGGAGTCCGAAGGAGAGACGAAGGAGGGCGCCGAGGTGGCCAAACCACATGGTGGCGCGGCCAAGGGTGGGACCGCGCCACTAGGTGGGTGGGCCCCTCGGGACTCCACCGACGCGCCCCTTCGCCTATATATTGCCTCAGATGCGAAAACCCTAAAAACCAAGCCATTTCCACGAAGAGTTCCGCAGCGCCGCCGCCATCGACGACAAGTTTCGGGGGACAGAATCTCTGTTCCGGCACGCCGCCGGGACGGGGAATTGCCCCCGGAGTCATCTCCATCGACACCACCGCCATCTTCATCGCCGCTGCTGACTCCCATGATGAGGAGGGAGTAGTTCTCCCCGAGGCTGAGGGCTCTACCGGTAGCTATGTGGTTCATCTCTCTCTCCCATGGTGTGATCTTTATGTGATCATGTATTGCTAGTATCGCTGAATACATATGTAATGTTTATGCTACTCAAGTGATTGTATCTAGTTTCGGAGTCATTGTGACAACACGGTATCAAGGTGACAGTGTGGGTACTGTGTGTGACTCTATGAATAATTTAGATATTTATCATGGCTTATTCTTGGGAATTGTGGTGTTTGTTTACTCAGACTTTGAGGAGTGCTTTTGCAGCCCTACACATAGTACTCTTGTGTTATCAAGAAGGGGAATAATCCCGAGTATCATTTATTTGCATTCAGTTGTGTTAACATGTTGAGAGATACCACTAGTGAAAGTATGATCCCTAGGCCTTGTTTCTAAGCATCGAAACACCGTTTACAACAAGTTCTGCTACATGTTTGCTTGCTGCCATTTTTATTCCAGATTGCAATTACCACTTATAATCATCCATATTACTTGTATTTCACTATCTCTTCGCTAAACTAGTGCACCTATACATCTGACAAGTGTATTGGGTGTGTTGGGGACACAAGAGACTTCTTGTATACTAATTGCAGGGTTGCTTGAGAGGGATATCTTTGACCTCTACCTCCCTGTGTTCGATAAACCTTGGGTGATTCACTTAAGGGAAACTTGCTGCTGTTCTACAAATCTTTGCTCTTGGAGGCCCAACACTGTCTACAAGAATAGAAGCGTGCGTAGACATCATGCATCAACAGTAATTTTCAGCAAGCCTATCGCTGAGCATTGATGTGTGTTTAATATTCAAATCCAACCATCTTGTTTGTAAACATTTGAGACACAAAGTTGATTCATAGATAAGGACAAGGACTTAGAAACATTCAAGAGAGGAAGAACACGATGAAAATAGTACTAGATCCGAGCCTGCATGGAAAGCACAGCATGCATTACAATACATAGGCAGCTTTTCTCCACCGAAACACTAAAATAACAATAATGAAAGATAAACAGAGCCATGGAACATAACATTGGTACTCACACTACACCACGCCATACATTTTGAGGCACTTTGGTTGGGGCATTTTTCAAAGTGCCCCAAAATATTCCAATTAGGGGCACTTTGCCGAAATGTCTTAATAGATATGAATTTTGGGGCACTTATCTAAAATGTCTCTAAATGTCATACCTATTGAGGCACTTTGGCAAAGTGCCCCAAAATGTTATGAGTTATTGGGTCACTTTGGCAAAGTGCCCCTAAATGTCATACCTATTGGGGTACTTTACGAAGTGCCTCAATATGTCACAACTTTTGGGGCAGTTTGGAAAGTGCCCTAAAGGTTACAACTTTTACAACAGTTTAAAACATAGTTTAAAAAATCAACCGGGTGAACGCGGTCTGCCTGCGGGTTTTTGCACTAAACCGAGTAATGTGATTCTTAATTGGTTGTGCGCTCTAAAAATCTATTTAGTGTGAGCAGGACTCGAACCCCACACACACTATGAGAGAACATATTTTTAGCGGCATTTTCTTTGAGGCACTTTCTATAAATGCCTCTAAATATTGTTTTTTGGGGCATGTTTGACTAAGTGCCTCTGAAAATATCATTTTTAGTGGTATTTTTCTCAAAGTGCATCTACAAATGTTATTTTTAGGGGCATTTTTCATTAAGTGCCTCTAAAAATGTTATTTTTAGGGCATTTTTTCAATTTGCCTCTGAAAATGCTATTATCAGGGACACTTTTAAAAATTGCCTCTATAAATGGTGATTTTTAGAGCACTATTTCAAACTGCCTCTATAAATGGTGATTTGTACGACCATTTTACCGGTCGATGCATTGGTTAATGTACTGACACTAAAGTTGTGTGACATGAACCAACCGCATGCATTCGAGGTCACGTCGGGGAGTTTGATGTACCCTGCTACTGTGTCAGACTGTCAGGACTGAAAGTATAGCCTCCACTCCACCGTGTGTCAAAAAGGAGCAAGCAACAAAATAATGCTACTGCATTCTTTGACCGTTGCGGCTTTAAAAATGTTACTCTCTCTGTTCCAAATTAGTTGACTCATATTTGTCAAAATATGGATGTATTTAGACACTAAACAAGTACATATACATCCGTATTTAGACAAATGCAAGTCAACTAATTTGGATTAGAGGGAGTACATTTTAGCTTGGTTCAGGTTTAGGTTGTGAAGAGAGTGCATGGAATGCTAGCTTTTGCATGGTCGCGTACGGCAAGTAGTAGGCGGTGAGTCGAATAAAAATATATTTAGTTAAAATTAACGTACACAGGAGAAAAATAGCCTTGTGGAATAAAACACAAATAATGCTGTAACAAAATGTTACATCAAGTTTAACATAAAATTAATGCATGGGGAACAATCCTAAATTTATCTAAGTGGAAAAAAATTTAACGTCCGAGAAACAAATCACATCTATACCGAGATTTTTTTTGGGACTAAATAGAACAAAATCACACTGTACCTGGTTAAAAAAAGGACGCGACTAGGCGTAAGGCGCCAGTTTTTTTTTGCTAAACACAGTACAACGCAAGCGCTCATATACACACGCACACACCCACCCCTATGAACGCACGCACGCACACCTGATACGTGCAAAACGTATCTATAATTTTTGATTGTTTCATGCCATTTTTATGCTTTTAGCACTTGTTTTATATTAAGTTTATTATTTATTTGGACTAACCTACTAATAGTTGCAAAAGTGCACAATGTTTTTGTTTTACTCTTTGATGTGTAGAAATTATCAAGAATACAAGAGAAAACCTTGTTGGAATCGAATTGGGACTTTCCTGAAATCTGTCTGAGAACTTTTTACGAAGCTTGCCAGTTTGACCCTCGAAGATGATGTTATCTGGAGACCTGGCTGTTACGAAAGTTGTCACAATTTTCCATACGAAGATTTTAAGCCCGAGATCAGCCCAATCGGAGTTCGGACGCGGCCTAGAGGCCCATTTTGGTGGAACCCTAAAAGGAGGTGACGGAAATCCGAGAAGATATATAAAGGGAGGAAACCTAACTCGTGGAGGACTCCTCCACCCACGAATTCCAGCCACCAAAAGCCACGTTTTTGCCTCCCCCATGGATCCCATCTCCATGGGGGAGGGCTCCCAAGAAGTCATGAAGGAGGGAGGCTAAGGGGCGGCGCTCCCCAAGCTTGCCGGCGGCGGGGAAAGGAGTTCCCCGCACCGCCGGCGCCGTCGCCGCCCTGCGCCGCCGCGCTACCCCTCTCCACCGTCTTCACCGCCATCTCCATCACCATCTCCTCCTTGTATTCAGTGGTTCATCCTCCCATAAATCTCTGTACCGTCCTATGTAAACATGGTGTTTGATGCTATAATATTCATCCTATGATCTATGTCATGTTTATGTAGTATATTTGTCTTTTGATTACTTTGTTGAATGTTTATGGTTCATTAGAGTTGTATGTTGATATGGTACTGTCCTTTGGTGTCCATTATACTTGTGCGCGTATGGATCAACACCATAGGGTTAGTAGTATGTGCAAAGGAAGGGGGGTAGTCCTGCCGGAGTGACAGAAACCTGAGGGCTCAAACCGGTTAGTTGCATGTATGGGAGTAAGAGGACCATAAACTTAAGGCTATGGTTGGGGAAACCTTAATGCATTGTTAGTATTTACGGATGTTTGCTAACAATCCAATCATATAGTACTTATAATCCCAAGTAGTGGAGTGCATGTATATTTAGCCTCTCCCACATTGAAAACTGCATCAAAGACAATGAACTAAATGTCTTCACTAATTAATCTGGGACAAAGCCACCACAATTACCACCACTTTTTCACACTCATGGTACTGTTAGTATATGGTTACTTAGTGTACTTTATTGCTGCAACACTAACTTTTACTTTCTTGTATTTATTATCCTGCAAAACTATCTCTCATACCCGTATTGCTACCGTAGTTTAGATAATGCAAACGTTTAGTGCGCGTTGAGTTGTATCAGTGGTTGATAGAACTTGAGAGAGTACTTATCCCACCTTTAGTTTCTCGTTGGGTTCGACACTCTTACTTATCGAAAAGGCTACACGCGATCCCCTATACTTGTGGGTTATCAACACCCTACCCCTATGAGCACCTCCGAGAGACCGAGTTGGCGAATTGAGTCTTGAAATTGACGATGTCACCACGGGCGTGTAAGGCGCCAGCTAGTTGGCGCATGTATACGCACAGGCGAGTTAGAGAAATTGTCTCCTCTGCATGCATGCATGCATGCATGCATGCAAAAAAGCCAAAAAAGCTGATGACATCTCGCATTTAATGTAAAATTCGAAATTTTTTAAAAAAAATTAGCCCAAACCGTTTATCCGATTTAGAATCCGTTTTCACCGCTGAGCTAGTCACGACGAGATATTCGAAACTAGATCCCATGTTGACATATTCCGACAACTTTTTTTCAGACCCAAAAGTTACCCAGCCCGTAACATATAAGTTACCCAGGATGTAGTATGTAGGTTACCGATCATATTAACGATTAGTTTTCGGGTTGAAATAAAACCATGTTTTTTTGTTCTTGTCGATTTTTTCGATTTTTGAAGTTACCACAGCTAGTTATTCATAAGTGAATATCACGTTGGGATGGTAAATGTATCATGTATAAGTTGATAACTATACACTAAAACACCCGTTCAACTTCATAAGTATTAGAATGATAACTCTCGATTTCATAGTGACAATTACACCATAAAAAAGATGGCCATTGTGTTCGTCACACTTATTTAGATGACATGGTAACTACATCAATTTCGTGGTAGATAATCACATCATGAACACATGGATAGCTTTATCAGTAATGAGTGGGTAATTCCATCAGTATTGGGTGTGTAACTATTACCGAGAGAGTATGGTAACTATATTGATTTTGTGGTGGATAATTACATCATGAACACATTGATAACTTCATAAGTATTGGATGCGTAACTTCATTAGTATTGGGTTGGTAACTATTACCGAAAGAGTATGGTAAATACATTGATTTCGTGGTGGATAATTACACCATAAACACACGGGTAACTTAATCAGTACTTGGTGTGTAACTCCATCAGTATTGGGTGATAACTATACTAAGAGAGTATGATAACTACAAAGATTTTGTGGTGGATACACATGAAAACATATTAATAACAATATTAGTACTGGGTGGGTAACTACATCAGTATTGGGTGGGTAACTATTACCGAGAGAGTATTGTAACTATCTTGACTTCATGGTGGATTACTATACCAAAAAAACACATTGGTTAATTTATCAGTATTGGGTGGGTAACTATCACCGAGAGAGTATGATAACTACATTAATTTCATGGAGGATAATTACACCATGAAATCACATTGGTAAATTTATCAGTACTGTACAGGGTCGGTAACTCCATCAGTATTAGGTGGTAACTATTACCTAGGGAGTATGGTAACTATAACGACTTCATGGTAGATAATTACACATGAAAACACATGTGAAACGCTATCAGTACTGGGTGGTAATTCCAACCGTATTGGGTTGGTAACTATTACCGAGAGAGTAGGTAACTACAACGATTTTGTGGTGGATAACTACATCATGAAGATATGGGTAACTTCATCAGTACTGGGTGAGTAACTTCATAAGTATTGGGTGGGTCACTATTAGCGAGAGAATAGAGCAAGTACATCGATTTCGGGGTGGGTAACTGTATCATGAACACATAGGTTTTGGGTGGATAACTTTATCAGTATTGGGTGGGTAACTATTATCGAGAGAGTAGAGTACTATATCAATTTCGTTTTGGATAACTATATCATAAACAAATGAGTAACTCCATCAGTTCTGTGTCGGTAACCCCAATAGTACTGTGTGGGTAACTATTGCAGAGTTAGTAGGGTAATTATATCGATTTTGTGTTGTATAACTATATCATCACCACATCAACGTTATAACTTATGGATGGGTAACTTTACCGAAAGAGTAGGGTAATTATATCAATTTCATAGTGAATTATTATATAATGAACACATGAATAACTTTATCACTCTTGTATGGATAACTATTATATAAACAACTGGGTAAGTATTGTATGATGCTCGTTAGCGATCCCAAAGTCAGGATGCAGGAGCGGAGCGACGGTGGGACAGAGGTAAACCTCAGAGATAGCAGGGCGCGACAACATGGGTCTGTTCCTCCATTTAAAAGTTATTGTCATCATGCCCGCCTTGGCTTTGGTTCGCCTCGACATCACCCATAGTTCGTAGTTAGGACGTTTTTTGTGTGTGGAAAGTTTGGTAAATAAAAAGGCGAACATGTTATTCTTCATGTAAATTAGATTAGGGTATCACCAACAAAGAATCATAGTTTGTGCATTGTTCATATCACACACTAAATTTTCCTTGTAGAAGTAGAAGTTAATATTTTCTTCCACTAAAATGATTGAATTTTTACCACCACACACGTTATGGGCTATCCTTATCCCCTCGCTCTGTTATTGACGTAACTGGAGCATATCTCTCCTCTGTTCTTTGCAAATAGCTTCAGCCATGGAAGCAACCTACAAAAGTACAGTGCGTTTGCTTCTTTTGCGTCGTAACCGAGGATGCAGAATTTCACAGCTCAAACGGCGACGGTGAAGCTCACGCCACAAGCTTGGTCGTTGTCCAGTTCAAAGTTGGGGAGTGAGATGGAGCACATGCACTTCAACACGAACAAGAAACCAGCAACGTCGACAAGCGCGGGACCTCGCGCGCGGTGGAGAGACCAGCTGCACCAGTGGCCACCGAGAGAGTACGCCAGCCGGAGGAAACAGCGGTTGCCGCGGCGGTGAGGAGAGTCCTTTCCAACAGCCAGCGAAGGACTACAGGACGGGCTCTGGCTCCTTGCGATTCGGCGAGTAGCGTCGAACGCCGGCAGGTGGTCGTGGTGGTGCAGGAGGACAGAGTTTTCATACGCGCTGGAGGCGGCGGCGGCCTCCAGCATGGCAGCCGCAACCGTGACATTGAGGTCCTGCAGCCGGTTGACGCCGCAACAACGCAGGCGCTCGATCTCCGCCACGCCGAGGCCGCCCGAGCTTCTTGGGCATCCCGCCGCTGCCGCCGGCTACCTCCCTAGTGGCGGAGCCAGGGGGTGTGCCGGGTGTGCCCTGGCACACCCAGAATTTACGTTACTTTGCTTGGATCAGCTTAGCAGTTTGGATTCCATCACGTGACAGGCAGTTAAAAATCGAAAATTCATTCAGAAGAAAGAGAAAAATTGAGAGGAAATGACCCTGGCCCATTTGTTACTACAGCCCATAAGGCCTACATTTGTCCCTACCGGGGGCTTCTGCCACCGTTCCACGAACTTGGTCGCTCTAACCTACATCTGCTCGCCCGCCTCCCAATTCCTCTCAATTTACCTTCCCAAATCCCGAATTTCCTCTCCCTGTCAACTCGGCTGATCAAACACCAGGCCACCAGCTGAGCAGAAGCAGCAGCACGACGGCGGCCGGCAACCTAGCTGCCTCGGTAAGCATCGGCACATGCGCGTGAACTGAAAATAGCCTCTGTTAATTGCAAGCAATAGCACGTGTGTTCTTTTGTCAGTGGACTAGTTTTGGATTGAAGCTCCTTGTTAATTTTGTTGTAGATTTGTCAAAAATGAAGAGAAAAAAAATGATGAAATTGCAGATTTTTCCAAATATATGAAGCAGCAAAAAAATAGCTTCTTCTGAATCCAATCAGTTATGGTTGGTGTGCAAGCCCTCTAAGAAGGGCCAATATTTTTTTTTGGAGCGTGCACACCCTCCGAATTTTTTCTGGCTCCGCCACTAACCTCCCCGACCCGGACGACGCCTGTCAGTGCGCAGTCGTGGACGCGCCACCGCCTCGGAAAGCTCAGGCACGTGCAGCGGCGCCACGTCCATCACCGCCGTCGCGGCCACCGACGTCTCCTCCTGAACGTTGAACTCGAAACCGGCCATGACATCCGCGCCTCCCGGAAGCCGCTGCCGCCGCCTCTGCCTCCCCGGCCAACTGGCCAGCCCGTCGTCGTAGCAGAGGAGGTTGTTCCGGAGGTAGGCGTTGGCGACTAGGCGACCTTATCCGCAGCGGAGAGGAGGTTGAGGAATGAGGACGAAGCCGACCTTATCCAAAGCGAGCGACGCGCGACGTGGGCGATGCGGGTAAATTGTCTCGTTCCAGACAAAATCCATCCGTTCGTCCGCGAATCAACGGTTCGCGTAGGTGCGTCGCGTTTTGCCAATTGTAAGGCGCATGCTGATTAGATTTTCCGTAAAAAAAATTATAGTGCCGAAGGAACAAATCACAGATACACGCAAAACAAAAATTAGGAGGTGCAAATATTTAGTAACTGTGGAACAAATCATGAGTTCAGTGAGAACTACGCCAAATGGAACAAACTTTAGTGTCCGAGAAACAATCTGATCTACACTGGGAACTAGGCCCATGGGAACAATCTGATGTACAAAGGGACCCACTTGACAACCACAAAATACTATTATGGCCTCTCATGTATGTTACTCTTAGAAAAAATCACGACAACTGTCGGAAAAGAAATTAGACTACGGGGAACAAATTTTTAGCATGTGTGAAATATCTGACAACTATGTATGATTATTTTAGCCCGTGGAACACATCCACATAAGAGGAACAAATGGAATTTACATATGGAACAATACTATAGAGTTTTAGGAACAAATCTCGCCTCACAAGGAAAAAACAATTTGACTACATGAACAACTATTACACTATAGTTGGGCCAAAATTATAGGTGAAGGAACAAAACAACAGAATAGGGGGAACAAAAAAATTAGGAAGTGTTGAACAAATACGAGTGCAAAGAGAATTAGGCTAAGTGAAATAAAATTTTGCATCCATAGAAGGAATCATGACAGCAGGAGGAATATGAACAAAATTTATAATATTATGTAGGTAATTTTGAAATAAGTGAAACGAATGTTTTCGAATGAAAGAACAAATAATCATGCACAAAAACAAACATCACATGGAACAACAAACATTACATCCAAGAACAAAACAATTTTATAAAACTTATTTTCTAAACTATGAGGAACAAATCTTTGTGAATAAAGAACCTAACAATTATATACATCTCCGAACAAAAAATAAAATGCTACAGTTCTATTCCTAAGTAGAGTAGAACAAACACGTAAGCACATAGTAACAGAAACCAACTGAGTAAAATGCTACAGTACTCTTTTACTCACGTATGTATTTTACACGTAAATACATACTCCCTCCGTTCCAATTTAATTGACTTGTTATGCACCACATGTAGATATTTCTATCTTTACTATTAAAGGTGGCTTGGTGAATGCCTGGTGTCACACATCTAATAAATTACACAAGATGCCACCGCACTAATTATTTTTTTGTCAACCGTGACGTTGCATGCAGCCCTCTCATTCTCAGGTTTGTTAGATTTGTTGGATGCGCTTGATGCATGCAAACCTTATCTATTGATGGTTATCCGCCCGTTGCTGTTAAATTGTTAGTCTCCCGAAGTGGGTTGTTTTGGATACTGAAGTTTAGCGTTCGATCAGTTTTTACAAAATGAGCTAGAGTTTAATAGGGTTTTTAGGTAAAGCGATTTTAACTACTTTTCTATTAAAAATGGACTTACACAGAATCACGTTTGGGTTAGGAGAGCCTAGAACTAATTTTTACACATGCGACCTGACTACCTGGAAACGTACGTAGCTTGAGATGGGGCGATCGGGCATCACGTCGGCGTGAGAGCAACTCGCCGCCAGGTCTCTCGGTCGCCTCCCAGCGGGCAGGGGCCAATGAATTGATGCTGCACAATCCAATCTTGCACTGTGCAGCTTCCATCACATATACTCCATCGTGCCCTTTGATGCTTCCGTCTCCTTCAGGTCTCCTGCTCCCCGCTTGGACCGCTAGACGGGTCCACCTCGAGGTGCAATCCAACAGCGGTCGTGCGCTTCGGCGGTATTTTGTTCCAAGCGAGGTCCGTCAAGCTGAACGTCAGACTACCTTGCCGCCGGCATCAGCGTCGACCAATTGCCAGCGTTCCCTAACCTCAAGAAGATCGAAATTGAAGAGCATTGCGGCACGTCGTGTCTCGACCACCATGGCTGCGGCAGCCAGTGACGATGATGAAGTCTGTTCTCTTACCGAGGAAAGAAATCTTGAACAGAGCCGATCGACAAGATCGTCGATGCCATGAGGTTGTGGTACTAATTAATTGGATGAGGTCATCCTCGCACCGGCACCGCTTGATCTCATCGGCCAGCGACTCGTAGGACGCCACTGAAAGGACACGGATGTCGCTTAGAGGGGGGTGAATAGGCGATTAAAATTCTTAACGGTTTAGGCTTGAATAAACGCGGAATAAAACTAGCGTTTAATTTATCAAGCACGAAACCTAAACAAGCTAGGTTAACCTATGTGCACCAACAACTTATGCTAAACAAGATAAGCAAATATGTGATAGCAAGATATATTACTTCAAGCTCGATGGCTATCACAAAGTAAATAGCATAAGTAAGAAGCTCGGGTATAGAAATACCGAGGCACTTGGAGACGATGATTTATCCCGAAGTTCACTTCCCAATGGAAGCTACGTCTCCGTTGGAGCAGTGCGGAGTCACAAAGTGATCCCCGAATAGCCGTCAAATGGCACACCGTAATCTCCTTCGTGCCTCCACCAATGCGGAGTGTCACGAACCACTATGGGACACTTGAGGGTGGTCACCGAACCCGTACAAGGATGAGGCACACTCCACAACTTAATTGGAGGCTCTCACCGAATTCCCGCGGCTCCCAAAGCCACAAGAATCACAAGGTTGGGGCGCGACTCCACAACTTAATTGGAGGCTCCCAACTAACCCGCGAGCCACCAAAACTCCGAGATCAACAAGGACCGTCTAGGGCACTCCAAGTACCCAAGAGGACAAGGTCTAGGGCACCCCAAGTACCCAAGAGTAACAAGCTTCTCAACTTCGATTTCCACGTATCACCGTGGAGAACTCAAACCGATGCAACCGATGCAAGAAGGCAAGACCACTAAAAGTGGTCAAATCCTCCACTCCCAAATCCCACCAAAAGCAACTAATGCTTGTGGGGGGAGAAGAGAGGAAGAACAAGGAAGAACTCAACAAATGGAACTTCAAGATCACGATCTACTAGGTTCCCCTCACTTAGAGGAGGAATGGATTGGATGAATATGTAGATCTTGATCTCCTCTCAAATTCTCTCAAAGATATGCAAGAATCATGGGAGGGATTGAGAGGAAGGCAAGCTTTTCCAAAGGTCAACAATGGAGGAGAGAGAGGGGAAAAGCTAGCTCAAGAGATGAGAGAACCGTTGGGGAAGAAACCCCCTTAAATAGGTCCTCTCAAAAATCTGCCCGTTGCAGACGAAAAAGGCCGCAGCGGTAGTACCGGGCCGATCCCGGTAGTACCGAGCCGTGTTGTCTAGAGGAAGAACGAAGACCAGTCAGCGCTCCCTGACTCGGCGCGCAACGGTAGTACCGGACCACCTGGCCCGGTAGTGCTCCCTTCCCGGTAGTACCGTGCCACTACCGGGGCAACTACCGGGTTAAAACTTCGAGAGGCAGAGAGCCATCCGGAGATGCGGTACTGGGCCCGGTACTGCCCGCGGTAGTTCCGCAAGGGGTCACCCGGTAGTACCGGGCGAGGGTCGGTACTACCGGCCTAAGAAGAAACTGCAGAACTAGAAAAAGAGAACCGCAATAACTTTTGGAAGGAAGCTCCAAACGAGATGAAACCAACGAGGTTGGAAAGGTAGCGACAGGAGCTTTACTACAAAAAATGGAAATATTAAGAGTCACAAATATAGAGGGGATACCACACATGGGAAGGTGTGGACCCTATCTCGAAGGTGGACCGATAATATTTTCAACCAGAAAACGTAACAAGTTTTCCATATGAAATCCGTTTTCGGAGAACTTGGGCTTGTCATGAAGATCACAACAAGCACCAAAACCCAACAAGGAGACAAACCAAATAAGAACCAAGAAATATGATGAAGGCAAGTATGCAAAGGTTTGGACTCTCTCCAACTGATACGCTAAAGCTCAATCGAGAGCCCCTCTTGATAGTACGGTATCTATCCTATAACCTGGTCTCCCAACTAGTACCATGAGACCGGTAAAATAGAAACCCTATCATACATTTGCATTGCGCATTCCACTTGAGCTGGATGACGTCGATCTTGATCTCTTCTAGTGGATCACCTTTCTTGATTGCGCTTCGCTTGGTGAAGACCCAAACATTGCTCCCCCACACTCCACTATGGGAGAGCCTCTCTTAGGCACATCTTCACATGAACATTATCTCTAAATGGGTGGCAAGCTTCAAGCCTAGCATTTCTTCGAGATGCTCCTCTTGAACTTGCGCTTCTCAACATTGATGACGATCACCACTTTACGTCATCGATCATGGGCCATATGAAATCTTCATTTGATGCAAGCCCATAGAAAGATACCTAACCACACATAGAAATGCTACACATATATCATGGGTTAGTTCACAAAGCTATAAGGACAATTGCTTACCATACCAAGAGATACATGATCCCACTTGGTACATCTTGTAGCTTTGTGTGTTGATCAATACTTGATCAAACTTGTATCTTTTCTTCTCTTTTCAATAGATGATGTCTTGAATATAACCATGAATGATCACATAATTCTTTTCTTCAAGACATACTTGCAATATGCTCAACTCTATGATCTTGATGCCAAATACTTCATTATATCAATATACTCATGGCATCAACCTTGAATACAAGTAAAACTCAATGTAACCATTAGTCCATGGGGATTGTCATTAATTATCAAAACCACACATAGGGGCGCCATACCCTTTCAGCCACGTCATCGGTAGGATGATCATGTCAAGCACAGCTTGGTCCGGTAAATATATCTAGCCATGAACACATCGTCGGTTCGATCGGCAATCGACGGCACCTGATAAATGTGGTTAATGGTCCCCTGCAAATTATCAGAGAGCTGGCAGTCACTGTACACCGAAGACGACGAAGATAGATTAAACGCGTTTTGACAAAAACGTAGAATGGTCGTTTTTCTGAAAACTCGATTTTCAGGTTTGTGGAAATCTGGTTTTACTTCCGTAATTTCTTCTAACGACAAACAAAGTTGTTAGGGCATGTACAGTGATAGAAAAGGCGGGTCTTCTATTATTTGGAATCTCTTTTTATACGAATTAAATGGAAACCAACAAGTCTTCCGTTGATTCAAAACTGGACCATTTGATGGCGAGTCGACCCTGCCAACACTTGCCTTGCATTTTCAACAACTGTTGATTTATAATGAGGAGCCTTTCGATCCCAACCTGGTGAACAAGAACTTGGAAAAAAAAGATTACTGGTGAACAAGAACTTACAAAAAAATAAGATTTTTTTTGACATATCACGAGCATGCGTTTATGAAACTCAAATTACAATAAGACACATTGATACCATTATTCCGTTGAATTAAACAATGTTTGTTTCATTGCAAAAAAAAAAAGTTTGTTCAGCCAATGGTAGTGCTCCATTGACCTAACTTGATTGTTTGGTACTCGAGTCATTTTCTAAATCTCTATGCTTGGGACGGGCCTTTTCCCGTCTTTCATTAACCGCTTACATTTGAATTTTTTTTGTTTTATCAAATGGAAACGATAGAAGCGTCAATTATAAGAAAACATGTATATTATCAGGCTTCGAGTATGATGATCCATGCATATACTTGTAATTATTATATTTTCAAACATTTCATTTTCTATTATTATTTACGTCATTTACAATATTGTTGATATCTTTCTACAATGGGACGACAAAGAAAACTACCTTTTTTCTAGAACACTGGTAGTGTACATGACGTATCTCTTAAAAATTGAAAATATAAGTTGACCATGAAGTTCCCAACTAGATAGTCAAAGGATTACTATTTTCCAATTTTATATTATTATTTTATGGATAATGATAGCCACTCATAGAACCCAATTGACCATCATGGCATGTCAAACATTTGAAGGTCAACTAATTGCAACGCAATTTTGTCTTAGCACAAAGTTTGGGTGTTGTACTTGGGATTATTTTGCATATGTATGAAATTTTATTCTATAAATTGGATGGAATTTATATTAACTAAACTATGATATTCTAGATATTCAACACCAATTGTAATATTCACACTAGAACCCAATTGACCATCATGGCATGTCAAACATTTGAAGGTCAACTAATTGCAACGCAATTTTGTCTTAGCACAAAGTTTGGGTGTTGTACTTGGGATTATTTTGCATATGTATGAAATTTTATTCTATAAATTGGATGGAATTTATATTAACTAAACTATGATATTCTAGATATTCAACACCAATTGTAATATTCACACTAGAACCGTTGGAAGGAATTTCCAATGTGGCGTATCCCTCTTTCAATGTCTATATTAGCGTGATGCACTATGCAAGATTTACATTAATATTTGGTTTTCATACATGGAGGAGTGCAATAGAGCGATGAAATGGTGGCGAAGAGATTGAGGAAGGCAGGAGGAAGATACAAATTGTGTTCTTGCATGGTCAGGAAAACATGGATGCAAGGGAGATTGCACGCAGTGGAGTAGGTGGGTGCCGACACTACTCTAAAACCTGCACGCACATATGAAATAGAAAAAAACATGTTTAAAATTGTACTTCATAGTACTACATTTTTTACCCGTGGCAACGCGCGGACATTCAACTAGTATATGTAACATGCCTAGATACATCCATATTTGGTGGATAGGAAGTCAATTAAATTGGAACTGAAGGAGTACCAGAAACCGGAACAAGATCCTCTGACGTTGGACAAACTACTGCAGAGGGACGTAGACGCGTATGGAACGTTCGATGCTCTTCCAACGGCAGCAGATCGAATCCCTGGAAACAGAGCGTGCGAGTCGGCCTAGAACCCAGTTGAACGAAGAGGAGATGGAAACGCCGCTAGAAACATCTCGCCCGTCGCCATTAGATCGTCGGCACGCACAGCTCCATGGATGTGGTCGGCTGCACCACGCCATCGAGGCCGTCTCAAATAGCCTGGTCGCCGCGCTCAACCTCTGCCCTCACGCAGCCCTGGCGCACGCCGGCCGCGTCCTCCAAGAGGATGAGCATGGGTCCGATTTCATGCCCGCCGCGCTCATCTTCTGTGTTGCCGGCGCCACGAGAATGAGAGGAGGATGGCGAGTGAAGGTGCAGGAGTTCGATTTCATGGCCGCCGCGCTCATTCTCTGTACAAATCGATGAACAAACACAAAGGTGAACTGATCTAGTACTTTCATATTCAAATGGCTTCCACTACTGAACAAGAGGTGAACTGAAAGTTCAGAACTTGAACACAAGAGGAGCGCCCGTACAGCGGTACATGCACGAAGCAGGCTCACTTCGCCGCCGCCACGGCTAGGCGGCGTCACACCCTCGAAGGAGCAGCAATGGTTAGCTCCGTCACGCCTCTTAGTTCCATTTCCTGCCGAGCGAAAGACGGAGCAGGCTAGCTGTAGTTTAGGCGAACGTCGGATGCGCATCGAACGTTCCAAATGCAAGTACGTCCCTCTGCAGTAGTTTGTCCAACGTCAGACGATCTCGTTCCCAGAAACCAGCGTGGGGAGTAGCTCGAATAAAAAAAAGACAAATAGGGAGGCTGGAGCACTTCTCTTCCTCCCAAATCCCCTTCTCGCGCCCGCGCCCGCGATGCCGCCGCCGCCTGCCGACGTCCCGGCCAACGCCGCCGCATACCCCGCCGCCACGCACTGAAGAAGCTACGCCTAGGCCCCCGCAATCGGACCCCCACCTCCGCGGCAGGCTCCTTCCTCGCTCGACAGGCTCCTCTCCCGCTCGACCTAGAACCATCGCGGCAGCGCAGGTGAATCGCGTCGCGCCTCCCCTCCTGCCCTCCTCCCTCTGTCTTGGCCCACTGCCGTCGCACCAGCTCACGCTGCATCCGTCCTTACAGGATGCCCGCCAATTCGCCGGCCCGCTCGACAAGGGCTACATCGATGTCCCCAAGCACTGGGTCTCCGAGGAGGATGCTCTCTCTTGCGAGGCCTTCAAGCTCATAGTCTCCCTCCAACCCCGACGCCATTCTCGCCATGGCGTCTCGATCTTATAGAGGTGGAGCCATGGAGGCTCAAGGCTTCCTCCCCATGGATCCCAGGAGCTCCTTCCTCTATCGTGGAACGGCGCCCAGAACCTGTTCGACGAAATGCCCAAACCGAAACATAGGTATGCAATCTAACGATCTGGGTCAGTTCCTTTGTTTTCCTTTGTTTGTGAACTTAGTTCGATTTAGTTGCCTTTGTTAGGAGTCTGAACATGCATGGCCACCGTAGAACATCTTGAATCTAAAAGGTATAAACTGAGTTATGGATTTTTGCCAGTGCTGAGAACTAATGAGGAGTAAACACAAGCTCCCCATATGGAGGACAATATATTTTGAAGGTACAAGTGGTATATGTGATAATCATATATTCCGTAGGATTTCAGTTGGTGATTTTTTGTCTGATCATTCAGTGCATTATCTCTTGACTATATAGAAACACATGCTTATTTTTTTAGGCTTTACGTTATCATAGTTTAGTAGAAACCTGCATATGTACTTTTCCTGAACATTACCATGATGTACTGCACAATATTGTGAGAGTGAACTAGCAATGAAGAGAAGTAGATGAGCAAATAGAGTTTTCTGAGTTCTACACAATATATTTCTGAATTGCTTGCTAGGTGCTCGATGAAATGACTGTTAGAGCAAGTAATTTATTTTGTACTTCCATAGATGCAAGTCAAAGGTGGAGGAGAATCTTTGGACGCACCTAGGTTGCCTTATGATTTTGTTCGTGGGAGAGAACACATAGCATTCACTGTAAGAAGGTATGATCATCATTTCCGAGAGATGGCAAGAGTATGTGATATCTACTGCTCTGCTAGCACCATTAGTATTTTCGTCTGTTATGCAATTGCCTTTTATAGCAATTAACACGTTCTCTGTTGCAACTGTTGAACTAAATTTAAAGATGTTTTTTATCCAACAATTATCCTGGTTGGCCTGTTTGTTCTGTTAGATAGCTAATTCAAACTATGTTCAGCTATGTGTAGGTTGCAGGACAAGATCCATCTGATTGAGAGCAGTTCTATTTGTGGCAGTGCAAATGGTAATTGGACCAACCTCTTCTTGATTCTTTCTGGGCATAATTGGATGCTTATGTCTATTCTAGAATTCAAGATAGCTATGGTTCCTATAATGCGTACTTGCTATGCTGAGGTCTACTTGATGTTCTAGTTTCTCCACTCTAATTCATGCTTTCCGTTTGAATTGTTGTAGCTGCAATCCACTCGGTTCTAGCTTATAGAATTATAGTTTGTAGTGAATCGAAATTTATGAGATCCATTTTTACTAATTCATTGCTGGAACAACCTAGTTATACCTCTGTAGTTTGGTTTTGTATTTATTCAAATATTTGTATCCTTTCAGTTGACATAGTTCTGCTTGTGCATTTTATGTGGTGTCCAGTGTCCAGAATCCTTTGCAAGGTATGAAATATTAGCTTTCCCCGCCCTTTCTGTGGAAAATGTGGCCTACGCTAACATTTGCACCAAACAAGCTTTATGTGGCTCAACTTTAGTTGGTTTATGAAGTTGATTAGCTGCACAATTCTATTGTCCTGGATTATTTTCTTTCACCCATGTTAAGCCATCAAACTATGGTTTACTTCATACACCTTGGTTTACTTGATATCCCAAGGTGGCTCATGTACCACCTCCGCCTTGTTAAGTAGTGCATTGTTCCTTCACTTAAGATGCCAATTGCACTTGCACATTATCATCTTAACATGTGGTATCAAGTTAACAGTGCACAGGTCGCTTAATCTTAACATGATCATATATAGAAACATGAACCTCTTCCAAATTGAGAAAAGTAACACTATCATATGGAAATGTTACTGTACCTATTTGGCAATCTAGTCACTGGTTAGCCTTGCCCCCTCTGCTCCGGCCGTTGCCGGCCGGCTCCGGCGCCGCCGCTTGCTGGTTCTGCTCCGAGTCGGCGCCCTCCACCGATTCCCCGCCGCTGCGACGCCTTCCAGCGTCCGCGCACCCGCGCCCGGCTAACCCTAGCCGTGGGATTCTGCTCGGTCGCCGGCGCTACTCGCGCTGCCGCCCCTCCTGCTACGACTCCTCGTCTCCAACTACTGCCTGCTCGAATTCCTGCTCGATCTCCTCCGCGAGCGCGGTGGTGAGCGCACGAGCACGGCGTCCTCCTCAAGGATACGCGATACTCGTTCCTCTACCGCCCCCAAGCACTGTCCGTTCACGAGGCGCACACATCAGGTGGTGGCTTCCCCTCCTCTTTTGATTAGACTTCTGCGTGGAATTTTCTGGCTGGATTTGGATGACTAGTTGCATATGAACGTGTGCCCTATTATACACTCCTCTCTGGACTCCTAGCTTCTGTTTTGTTTGACTTATGATTTTGGTAGAAATATTTGCTCACAACTTGTTTGTGATATTGCCTGACCGTGCCACTGCATGCAAGTTGTGTTCAAATAGTTTCGTCTTTGTGCTAAAATTGTTTGTTGTTATGCATTTGATTCCTTACTTAAGTTCAGTTAGTTGCTGCTGCCGATGGGGACATGATCGTCTATCGCCTCATGTCGTTGTCATGCATGACTGACTCCCTGTAGTCATCATTCAGAATTAAATGTTGTCATCATTCAGAATTAGTGTAGTATACACATGCATTGCTAGCTGTATATAGCAGAAAGTTAACCGAAACAGCCGAAGTTAATCTTTGTTATCTTTTGTCGAATCTGCAGTTTGCTTATTTAGTTACACTACTACTTTATGTTTTACTCTTGATAATATATATACATGGCAATCATGAAGATGGTGCTGATTCTAACTTATGGATTGTTTGGTATCAAACCAATTGCCCCTGATTCTAACTTGCTTCTGTTCGAAATGAAAGCCAGGAAGTATTGTCAAGGCTGTCAAGGACTCCGCCAACCTCTGTGCCGCCGTCAAGGTGTTGAGTCTAGTTTCATAGAGCTCGTTTGATATACTTGTTTAGGTGCAGCCTTGTGGACATACTTGTTGAGGTGTTGAGTGATGTTTCCAGTCTCGGTTGTATAACATAATGGGGAATTGGATACAAATTGTGATTTGTATAACATATTGTTTGATATACTTGTTTAGGTGTTGATTTGTATAACATATTGTGGGTTACTTTCAGTACACATTTAGTGCATTTGTCGAGAACGCATCAAGTTTTATTTGAGGCAATTTATGAATTCACCCATAATTCAATTAGGGGCATATAATCAAACTGCCCATAAATACATTTAGGGGCATTTTGAAAGATGCCCTAAAATGAATTTGGGGCATTTCCTTAAAGTGTCCAATAGGTATTAGGGGCAAAATCCAAAATGCTACTAATAGATACATATTGGGGCATTTTTTGTGGCACTTTTGAAAGTGCCCCAATATCCTTTACCGCCATGAGCATCCGTTACACTTATACAAAATGCCCCAAAAGCTATTTGAGGCACAAAATTGACATTTTGGGGCACTTTGAAGTACCTCAAAAACTCAACCGTGATGTAGTGTCATCAGATGACACCCACGCATGTAGCATGAATGCATCCGCAAAGGCGAGACTTTTTTCTCTTGGACGACTTCAAACGCCACAACGAACTGCGGGAACCGGGATGATCTTGGTGAAGACCTTCACAGTGACGGTGACATCGCACCTGACACTGAAAACGTCGCCCTTGAGGTAAACAGATGCCTCGAGGTCGCTCCTCCTGATGAACACACCAAACCCCATGTAGTATTCGCGCCTTGCCTTGAGAAGGTGCGCGCCGTTGTCTTACGGCTGTAGGATGACACAGGATTTCCATCTTTGTCAAGCAAACTAATGGTGAAAGTGGCTTTGACATCATCGTCATTAGTGTGATCAAGACACAGGTAGACTGATACCCAATCCGAAAAGCTGCCTCCCCCGTCCGGGTAGTACCTGAGACACCAACGATGCCCTCCGACGACGAACTTCTCGGACGTGATGCATTTGCCGTTGCCGACCCCCTTGGTGTGGGAGTAGCCGTCGATGCGGAGGATGTGCGATCCAACAGCGTGGGCAACGATAGCAGAAGCTGTCGCTGACGGTTCATCGCCGCTGCCACCGACGGAAGCCGCATTAGCGTTGGCCATGGCGAGACTACTTCTCTATACTGGAGTAGTACTGTAGGTAGGAACAATGGGAGATAGAGAATGGAAGAAGAGAGGGAGCTCGAGAGGTTTTTATATACTGTGATGGTCGCTAGTTACACTTTTTTTTTCGCTAATTACTCACGCGCGTCACACGAGCAGTCGGACGGCTCGATCGAGGGACGCGCGCTCATGCGTGCATCATCAATTGCACACCGGTGTATAATTACCTCGGTCCAGCAAAACCATGCACCGAAGTGCTCTTCGGTTTCCCCTACGCGGCGCGACTGCTCTACCTGCACGGCTCCCTTTTGAGGAAAAGATAAAACGAGTTTAGCTTTGGTGACGATATATTTTTCAGCCGATCGACAATAGTATATTTCTTCAGTAATGCCTTTTTCTTTTGCCTGAACTAGGCCTCGGTCAGACAGAGACAGCAAAGCTCAAGAATTATTTTCTTGTCATATCATTGAAATTCCGAGTTCGGACTAGGTAAATCTTTGTGAAGCAAGGCTCAAGAATGATGATTGTGTGTGTGTCTCTCTGTGTGTGGGAGCGTGGGTGAGTGGGGGTGGGGGGGTTGGCAGTGATGTTAGGGTTGCCACATCCATCGGCGTCGGGGCTCCAAGAGCCATGCTTATCACCGGCAAGCCAGACATGGCTTGGTGGTGCGCCACAATATGACATGGACAATCGATTGGTTAAAAGAGAAAATGATGTGGATAACTTGCATGTGGAGATAGAAAATTATTAATTACACTTAGTGGGGTTTTGCTTTATAAGAACTGACACGGAAGCGGAGGAGGAACATGGGGGAAGGGGGGGGGGGGGGGGGGGAGGGGAGTGCTAGAAGGGAGAGGGGGAGGTTGCCACCCTTAGAGGAAGACATGTGTCGATGTAGTGGGGAGCACAATTGGTGCGTATAGAAAACCGAATTTTCACGAACTTTATAAGTACGTAAAATATTTTCCATGTATATGCACGTATATAAAATATTTTGTATATAGAATACTTTCCAAGTATATATTCAACTTACAATTCAATCTTTTTCCAAGTATATCCCTCTTTTCTACCTTGTGATCGTTAGACCATCAAGATTGAGATTCACATGGGGACCAGCTTGACCAGCTTCTTCTTAATATGGTACTCCCTCCGTTCCTGAATATAGGGTGTATAGTTTTCTGTACGAATATTAAGACATGTGTATTTTACTATAGTGGACTCATTTTTTTCTACAAAAAATCACGAGAGATGAGTTCTTAATATGCACAAAATGAATACAATCCGTTAAATCCCTCTTTTGAGACTAGTTCTCATTATTTCATGAGTCAAATTATCCATAAATAGCAAATACATCTTATATTATAGATTTTTCTTCAAAAAGCTATACACCTTACATCAAGAAACGGACGGAGTATCTTTTTTCTGGCTAGATCCGTGGCTCAATAGGGGCCTTCAATACGAGTTCCAGAACTCCCTTCGGGATTTGCTAGGATTCGATACTATTGTACCTCGGCAGCCCAGAATGGGACTTGGAAAATCTCGTATCCATGGACATACAATGTATTTTGGACCAATCTTCGAGCGGCTCTTCCACAGTCTCTCTCAGACTACCCATATGTCATATTTTGTCACTTATGACCTTTTATGTTGGGTCAGCTTATCGATGCCTTTTACGAGGGCTGACGTTGACGTGGACCTCTCCTTTGTGGAAAACTCTGTGCCTCTAGAAATTAAGATCATTGTTTGGCTGCTCCTCCAGGACCGCCTTCCATCGATTGTCAAGGTGCTAAAGGGGCAGGGGCAGCATAATGACATATGAACCCTTTATCTATCCGCGGATCGGGATACACATCTTTTCTTTCGCCATGTTGCCAGCTTTTTTGGTTAGTGTTCGTAGCGATGACCTGAAGCGTATGGACTTCTTATAATAATATGTTATCAAGCGGGTCCTTTTATGTCATGTTTCTTGCTCTTATTAAAGTTTTGGCATTCTTTTAGCAGTGACACCCCATGTACGCAGCGGGACAGTGGCCAGCTAGATGGCGTGTTCGATGATCTTCTAGTGGCAGCACGCCATCTCACTCAACGCCTAGCCGTTGAGATCCATTCTCTCTTGGAGTTGTATCGCTAATATTTAGTTCCCATTGGGTATTTTTGTGTTGTTTACCCGCAGATTCGCATACTTCCTATATGGATGTGGTTGCTTTATAAATCAGGCAAGCCAAAAACCTAGTTCAAGTTATGAGTTATATGTATCAATCCTCTTTCTATTACAAATTACCTTGTTTAAGTTTTACTCAAAGTTAAACTTTGTAAAATTTAACAATATATGCGAAATGATATCAATATTTACAAATGTCAAATCAATATTATTAGAATCATCACAAACTTCATATTGTATGCATTTGTATTTTAGTTGCTTTTATCTTTTCATATATGGTTAGTCAAATTTTATAAACTTTGACTTCGGTTAAACCTAAAACACAGTATAATTTGTAATGGAGGGAATAACTCGATTAATTCGGTGTAGGTCAAATTAGCTCCTTCTCCCTACGCCAAGATAATTTTAATTACCTTTTGGTGAAAAATTTAGTTTTGTGATATTCGTAAGGCAGGAAAAAATTCTATATAATCATGCTAGAATTTTGTTTTGCAGTGGATATCGTCTTATTTTGTGCGACATGGCACCTTGTTCGAACGTGCCTCTCCATTGGGAGCGAGCATTTCTCGTCAAATAACGTGATTGCTCATCGATGGAAGGGGCTAAGCATTAATTTTCTGAGTTTTATGAAATTAAAAGATATAATAATATATCACGTTTAACAACAGCTACTCTCTTTGTTTCTTAAAAGAATGCATAGAAATTTTGGTCAATCGCAAACAATGTAAAGATTGACTAATTTTATAGAAAAAACAATTAACATTTACATTGTTAAATTAGTATTATTAAATAAATAATGAAACATATTTTCATATTATATATCGATAGTTTTATAATTTTTAATAGTTTTCATATAAAGTTAGAGGAAAAATACGCCTTGTTTGGACAAATAGAGGTAGTATAGTTTTATATATCTAAAGTAAAATTTATAGATATGTTTTTGGGATCTACGATGAAGGATTATGAATGTCATTTAAAAAATGTTCACTGTTTTTATAAAACATCATAGATTCAAATAGAATATATTGCTTAACACATACATTCAACTCATTATGAACATTGCTTATGGATATTGTAAAAAATGTTCTTGTAACCTGTAGAATTATTTTGAGAGGTAAAAATGTTTAGTTGGAAAACCAATATTTTAGACTGTGCCAAGCCCTCTACGAAATATTTTAATGTCATTTTAAAAACATCAATGAAATATAAACGAAAGCAACGGATGCCAATTAGCATTATTCTAGTAACTTCTCAACCTCCTTCAAAAATTATTTTTATTATAGAAGCTGAAGTTCTTCTTTGATTTTTTTTTATCATCATATTGGAGGAAATGTCCATGCTTGTGGACAAGTCAACATTTACACAATTTTTATGTACGGAGGCTTGTATTTCTTAATTTTAAATAATTTATTAAGTTATGAATCTAATCTCTGGCAAAAATAGATCTTTCTATTTGAGTATGTTACGTGCATGAAAAAACTAATTCAAATGGCCTTATAAATAAAATATAATATAAATTCGCTCACCTTGTAATCGGTATTTTGGAAAATTAAAGATATTAAGTCGATTTAAAAAAAAATATTTTTTCGCACCGTGGCCAAGCGAAGGAACACCTATGTGGAAGAACGGAGGGAGTGATAGATTCCGCAGTGTGCTCCTATCCTACTTTGAACACTATTTCATGTTTTTTTTTAACCGAAGGCAAAAGCTTTGCCTTATTCATTTATTAATCAGAAGGTGCCCGGTTTATTATCGAAAGAAACCGGACGAAAACCATATAACAACACAACCCCACGGAGCGAAGCCCCACAACCTCGAGAATAACTAGAGACAAGCTCCAAACACCTCTCCGCAACGAGCCGGTCAGCTATCTGCCCATGCCGGAGAGAAGAAGCCGTAACTGTTATGGGAGGAGCAGATACGGGACGCTCCAACATAGACGAAAGCGACGAACCCACTAGGAGCCCCGACGACGACGAACAACACCGCGAGCAACCTTGTCGCCCACATGACACAAAGGTGGAACACCCATGATGTTGCAGAAATCTCGGAGCCGCCGCCCCGACATCCACCTCTCCGTCACGCCCTGCGCAATCCACCTGTACCACCTTCCGGGGCCGCCGCCCCGACATGCCACCGCTCGCACCCGAGCTGCAACGCCGCACGACCTAGCTGCCTGCAGTCCAAACTGCCCAGAGCAACTACCCGCAGACCACGACCGCCACACCAAATCCGAGGCCGCTGCCTCGACATACTGAAGATCGCCCTTCTCTGGGACGCATCAACCGAGCCGACAACCTCGCCACCCATGTAGCACGAAGTCGCCACCCACACTTTGCCGAGCCGCAACCCCACCTCATTGGGTCACCACCGCAAAGCAATCCGGGGCCGCCGCCCCGACATGCAAGAACAATCTTGAAGCCGCCGCTTCGACGTCCACGCACCCGCCAATGAGACCAGCTAGCATGGCAACACAACGGCTGGCAGAAGTACAGAGACTCCAAGGCGACGCCTCCAAGGAGGGAACAACAAAAACGCCGCCGTCGCCCGCATTGTCAACAACAATGCAAGGTTTTCACCCGGAGAAACTCAGTGAATTGGAGTGACAAAGGCATGGTTGGCGCTCCACGACGACGCCTCCAAGGAGGGGAACGATGTCCAAAGACGCCGGCGCCGCCGGCACTGACCGAGATCAGTGCTAGGCTTTCACCTGGAGCGAACCAAAAACCACCATTGTCAACACCGCTTCCGGCCAAACTGACCACCATGGGCAGCCGACCAACTCCGCCACACATGTGTCCAGCAGCGAGCCAAACACCAGCGTCCACCTTCACCACCACCACGGGCAGCAGCCAGACGTCACCACGCGACGTCGAGCACCACCGCGACATGCAACGGCGACGACCTGCGCACACCAGATGCAGATGTGGCGCCGCCGCGCCACCGTCCTCTCTGCGGCCACCTCTGTCACGGAGCTGCAGACACCGGCCGGAACCGCCGCGCCCCGACCCGCCTGCCCACACGCGGTGCCCCCCGAGCCAGCCGCCGACCTCAGCAGATCTGGGCGCGGCCTCGATCTGCCACTTCCGCGCGACCTCCGCGCCAAGGAGCCGGCAGCCATCTCCACCAACCTCCACCGTGCCTCCGGGGCCGCCGCCTCGGCCTAAATGGCGCCGGCGAGCTGCCATCCTCCTCCCCAGCGGAATCTGACGGGAGCCGACGCCACCTCGAAGAAGAGAGCCCCCCGGCAGCTTTTGGCAGCGGGGGGCCCGCCGCCACCGCGGCGCAGGAGCCGGCGGCAGCGGCGGCCGGAGAGCGCCCGGGGGTATGGAGGGAGTGGCGGCAGCGGTGGGTGCCCCCGGTGCCGCTGGGGAGCGACACGGGGGGAGAGAGCGGTACACTCTTTCATGTGGCCATCACGCAGCACGCATCAAGAGCTTTGAGGGAGGTTCTCACTAGTAAAAACCCGATGTGTTCAGTACTCTAAATCAAACAGCCATGTTTGCATTCATCTGAACATAAGTTGATTCATAAGGATTTAGCAAACAATTTGATAGGTGATGGTCACAGTGAACTCGTCAATTTGTAAATATGTGGTACTAGATTTCACTTGCATGCCAGGAACATCTTTTTTTTTGCGGGTAGCATACCAAGAACACCAGACGACTGTAGTTGGCACTACAATATGTCTGCAGCTTTTCGCCACTGAAACACGACAATAATAATAATGAAAGATAAATGGAGGCTCGGCACCTAAATCCGCCCCCTCTCGTCCGCGTTTCATCTCTCCTGTTTGATGACACCACGACGAACTTCAGAAACAGGGACGGCCTTGGTAAAGATATCCTTTAACACGGTGATGTCACAGCTGACACTTGAAGCATCGTCCTTGAGGTAACTAGATAACTCCAGGTTGACCTTCTTTATGAGACCAGGCCCAGGACCCTCGAACCACCTGGCGGGAAGGTGTGCCGGCAGGTATGGCTGTAAAACGTCTTTAGCATCTCTATCAGATCCCTCAAAACACGCTGAACCGCAAACGCGTTTTAAGGTTCGCGTTTTGGGTGTTTTACGGGCCCAAAAGTCGCCGTGAAGAATAGAAACTGAAAACCAAACTGTAAAATAGAATATGCTATAGAATATTCTCTCGTCTTCTTCCTTTCATCTTTTCCTCAAATCCAATCGATCGAACGCCGCCACTCAGCCAGGTGAGCTAGCTAGCTCGTGCGAACCGATTGATCTAGCTCGTGCGGAAGGAAGCAGCCACACATGTCCCAGGAAAGCCACCGCCACGGCCGTGAGATGCGAGCAGGCAGGCAGCCCAAAGGAAGTCCCCGCGGCGGCCACCGGGTAAGTAGGCAGCCCAAAGGAAGCCCCCGACGGCGACGGACCAGCCAGCTTCGCCGCGGCAGGCAGGCACGCAGGTCGCTGCAGCCTGGGTGCGGCAAGCCCCTGGGTGTCGGGCTGCTTCCGCCGCTGTGCGCCACGGAGCCCTCTGGCGGCGGCGGGTTGAAAGGATACGTATGGCCACCTAGGAGGGGGGATGAATAGGTGCTACTCAATTTTTAGTTCTTTTTCGAGTTTAGGCTTGATACAAAGGTAAATTCTCTAGATATGCAACTAAGGTGAATTTACCTATATGTCAAGTTAACACTATACTAGGCACGATACAAGTAAGAACTAGCGAGAAAGGAGTAACCGAACGGGAAGCACGCGGAGACAAAGAGTTAATCCGAGTTGCTTCTTTTTAGGAGAGTACGTCTCGTTGGAGGGGTGTGAGTATCAAACTCAAGACGCCACAAATGGCCTCACCCTATTCTCCGATGAATCTTGCCCAAAAGCTCGGTTCACCTTCCTTATCGGAATCCTTCATGGCGGAATCCGGAGCCCTTACAACAACTTGAGGCACAACCCACAAAAGGATTAGGGGCTCCCAAGCACAACAACACCTGCTACACAAAAGTAACAAGGAAGTGAGAACAACAAGATGCCTAGGTTTTCCTAGTGGAAACCCTAGGCTCAAATCTCTCAAGTGAATGAGGGGGAAATGAAGAACGCTTCGGTGGAGTTGTAGATCCGGGCCTTCTCCTTCAATCCTCCAAGTATGAGTGAGTTTGGGTGGAGGGATTGAGAGATCTAATGATTCTTGAGCTTGCAACAATGGTGTTCTTCTCTTTTTGGGCGAGCTCAGCTTCTTGGAGAAGAAGCAGTCTTTAAATAGGGAGCCCAGAAAATCGAACCGTTATGTGCAGAAAATAGCACAGCGGTACTACCGCTGGGAGAGCGGTAGTACCGTTGCCTGGACACGCAACGGTACCAAGTGCACTGCACGGTCCAGCTGCAGCGGTACCGCTGAGAGGTACCGAAGCTGCCAGGACTGGCGGTACTACCGCGGTACCACCGGTAGTACCGCTGGGCTCCTTCGAATAAATTTGAAGGAACCCAACGGTAGTACGAGGCGGGTACCGCTGGGTACCGTAGCGAGTCCAGAGAGCAAATTCGGCCTAGCGGTACTCCTGGCGGTACCACCAGCGGTACTACCGCTGGCTGACACCAGCGGTACCGCGCGGTACCACCGCCAGGAGAAGTACCAGCTGAGCTGCAGGAGTTCCGCTCCAGGAGGAGCGGTACTACCGCTGCGCCAGCGGTACTACCGCCAGACACAAATAAGCTCTACTGCATGGTTTTTCCGGGCCTCTCATTTCCCGACTCGACGTTTCATGAACATGTGAATCCCCTGCATATGTCAAGCACATATTAGACACGTTGATGTGTTGTCATTAGACTCTAAAAGAGAGCTAGAGCAAATATGCTCTTTCAATCTCCCCCTTTTTGGAGTATGATGACAACACATCAAAAAAATTGGTTCACAAAATATTGACGGGCTCCCCTAACAATATGCATTAGTATAAATTTGCTTTTGAATGCAAAATGCATATAAGTTAGGATCAACACTCCCCTAGATTTTGGAAACCGAGCAAGATCAAAGAAAAACACAAAGGTAAGACAAGAGTTAAAAAACATACATAGTCTTGCACACATATGACAAAGTCTTACAAGAATTTAAAGTTCTCACATGTCTTACCCCATGAGTTCAACGAAAGCAAAATAAAAACGAGGAGCACAAGCGATAGACAAACACCAAATATAAGAAATGAGCTTGTGCCCTCAACCATGCAAAACCCCGGAGAACCTAATAGAACACTCTCCCCTTTGGCATCATGACACCAAAAAGGGAGAGGCGATGCTAACGACCCTAGTGGAAGTCACTCCTCGCCGGAGTCTTCATCGGAGGTAGTGGCCGGGGCGACCTCGACACTTTTCTCGGCAGAATCTGTACCATCACCATCATGTGTATCACCATCCTCATCATCATCATCAGACACTTCTGTATCAGCATGAGCAGTGGAGGAACCAATCTGAGTGCGAGACCAAGGGATATCGGGCTGAGATGAGGAAGCATCATCCTGAAGATCGTAATCCACCCAAGGGCGACGGTGCTTGAGCCAATCATCTTCTGCAGTAATTCTGTCCTCAGACCCGGGCTGAACTGGAACGCCAAGGTGCTCAAAACGCTGACGAGTGAGTTGACGCTCTTTCTTGTTCCTAACATGTTCCTTATAGGCCTTTTGTCAGCATCGTCTTGGCGGCAAAAGATGGTCTTCATAGCACCAGCCACCCACTTTTTGAAACCTTTATCTTGAGCATTCGCCTTGGGAGGAAGCTCAAACAAGGGATCATCTTCATCATTGGAGGAGCTTTCGACTTCATCGGGGATAAGCGGAGCAAGATGTTTCTTTATGCTCAGCTCCTTGACCTTGTGCTCAGTGGGATTCTCCTCATTGTCCAAGAGAGCCAAAGGAAGTTTCTTCCTCGTCCACGTGTGAATAATCAACTGCATAACGTGAGCACCAAAAATGGAAGGTCTCCTTTTCATCACCACAGCATACATCTCATGCCATATGATGTCCATCACATCAAGTTTCTTGCCTTGCCCAACCATGATAGAAGATTCAAACAAGAGATCAATAAGTTTTCCATGGATTTGGTCAAAGTTGCCCACACGGGGTGCAACGGTGTTGCGGAAGATCCTGTGCATGATTTCCCAAACCTTTAGCAAGTTATTTTGGAACCCCACCAAGGCACGTCCTTGGATGTACAGATCATAGAGGACCTCGGGCTTCATCGGTTGTGAGTTATAGTTGATGCGGAAGAATTGTTGTTGAGCATCTTCATTCAACACAAAGCCATTGTCAACTAAGCCAAGAAGAGAGGCAAACTCACTCCACTTGGCCTCAAGAATTACATCTTTTGACATCCATTTGATCCGCCTTGGCTCGTCGGAGAAGAAGTGAACAGTGGCAAAGAACTGCATGACAAGGTGATCATTGAAACTCTGTTGCAGCCCAATATAGTCATAAATCCCAAACTCCTTGCAAATGCCAATAGCTTCTCCAAAGTACCCAAGGTGCCTCTCCATGTGGTCGGTGTCAATGCAAAACTGTTCAACAACCTTGGTCTTGTGCTTGGAAGGACTTCATAGAATATTTTCTCTTGAAATAGATTGTGAAACCCGGAGTGGTGAAAGTGCTGAGCTTAGGAGTGGCATAGGGATTCATCCGCCTCTCTCGAACAAAATCCTTGGATGACATAAGGTTGAGTGACTTGCTTTGAGCAGCTTTGGCCTTTGCAGCATTAGACTTCTGCCGACGAGTGGTCTTCTCAGGCATAACTTCAGGTTCATCATCTTCTTCACGAATGCCTTTGCCTGAACGAGCACGCTTAGCAGCCCGCTTGGTGTGACTCCCACTAGCCTGCTTGCCAGCACCGGTGACAGCAAAGGATGATAGCAGGGAGGATAAGTATTGCAAAAACATCTGAGACCAACCGAGAAGAATCCAAACTGCACAGTTCTAGAAACAGCCAGTTCCAGCGGTAGTACCGCTGGTCCACCGGTAGTACCGTTAGAGCGGTAGTACCGCCACGGAGGGCGGTAGTACCGCTACCTTCAGATCTAGCGGTTGACTTCCCGGTACTCGCTCGATCTATGGAAACTTCCAACAAAACTTTGCAATGAGGATCCTAGACTAAGTACCATCTATTTCCTACAACTTCTACCACAAGAACTACGGAAAAACCTAACTCCATTGCATCTCAACGAATCGACTATGTTGAGAGGTAGGAGTGAGAGATTACCGGAGCTCATCGCGAAGGAGAGGAGGAAGAAGAGGGTGCTTGAGCTTCCTTCTGGCCGGAGAGGGGCTATCCAGGCCGGAGGTGGGCTCCCCGGTGACGAAACGTGGCAGCGGTGGCAGCGGTGGGGTGTGTTTCGAAAGGGGGGTCGGGGGTGGAGAGGATAGAAAAGAAACTACCGCTCCACACCCAACTTAACCCCTGGTGAAAACGCACCCAACGGTAGTGCCGCCCGCGCTGGTACTGACGGTAGCCTGCTGTTGTACCGCTCCTGGGATGGAACGGTAGTACCGCTGCACCACCGGTAGTACCGCTACCTGGTACTATTGACTTCCAGCAAAAATTGATGTGAATCAACGGTAGTACTAGGCACCTGGTGACTACGGTACCGCTCGAGGGACTGTTGTGCCTGGAAACTCCAGGCAGCGGTAGTACCGCGAGGGCACCGGTAGTACCGGGCACTTTTGCCACGAACCGTCGACGGGTTGGTCACAAAGTTTTACAAATAGAGAGAGGTGTTTATTGGATAGGATATTGGCTTAGGATAGAGAAAGTAACTGGGGGAAGAGAGGCAAACCTAGTTTGCAAGAATCAAACAAGAAAAGCCAAACTTGGTGCTCTCCACAAGATACACAGGAGGTCCAAATAAAATCCAAAAAAAAAACAAATAAGATCCAACTCCTCACACCGCGAAGATGTATCTTGGGTTCACAACCAACACTCGTCATTTAAGCTCACATTTTCATGAATTGAAAATAGAAAAGCAAATGAAATCTTACTATCGGCATAATGGGGGGAGGGATAGTCCAATGTATTAGGACCGCACTCCCCCTATGTCCATGCCTACACCTAAACACAATAGATAGTTAAGACATAGGTGTGTATGCAAAATAGTCAAGCCACGCTCCTTGAATCCACGATATTTAGCTCATTCCTCAAATAAGTGAATCTTGCTTCATCAAGAGGCTTCGTGAATATATCGGCAAGTTGGTCTTGTGTAGAAACATGGCTTAGCTCAATATCACCACGGGTAACATGATCTCGAATAAATGATGACGAATCTCAATATGCTTGGTTCTTGAATGTTGCACCGGGTTGTGGGCAATATTGATAGCACTTGTATTGTCACATAAAAGAGGCACTTTGTCACAAATGACACCGTATTCCTTTAAAGTTTGCCTCATCCATAACAATTGGGTGCATGCACTTGCGGCGGCCACATACTCGGCTTCGGCGGTGGAGAGAGATATACAATTTTGCTTCTTGGAAGACCAACTCACCAAGGAACCACCAAGAAATTGGCAAGCCCCGGAAGTGGACTTCCTATCATCATGATCACCGGCCCAATCCGAGTCCGTGTACCCACAAAGAGAGAAAACCTTGTCCTTAGGGTACCACAAACCAAACTTTGGGGTATGAGCCAAATATCGGAGGATTCTTTTGACCGCCATCATGGCTTTCTTTAGGAGCGGCTTGGTACCTTGCACACACCCCTACACTCAACACAATATCGGGTCTAGATGCACAAAGATAGAGCAAAGAACCAATCATGGAACGGTATACCTTTTGGTCGACATCAAGACCATTTGGTTGAGTTTAAGATGAACCTTTGTGTCCATTGGAGTGCGCTTCTCCTTAACACCAACCATATCAAATTTCTTGAGCATGTCTTGGATATATTTAGCTTGAGAGATGAAAGTCCCTCCCCTCAATTGCTTGATCTCAAAACCAAGGAAGAACTTCAACTCTCCCATCATAGACATCTCAAACCTATCGGTCATAAGCTTTGAAAATTCATCATTGAAAGCTTTGTTAGATGAGCCAAAGATAATATCGTCCACATAGACTTGGCATATGAAAAGCTCCCCTTTTACTCTCTTGGTAAAGAGAGTGGGATCGATTTGCCCAACCTCAAATCCACGGTCTACTAGAAGCTCTCTAAGGTGCTCATACCACGCACGTGGGGCTTGTTTAAGGCCATAGAGTGCCTTATCGAGCTTGTAGACATGGTTAGGGAGTTTGGGATCCTCAAACCCCGGTGGTTGCTTAACATATACTAATTCTTTGAGTGGACCATTAAGAAAAGCACTTTTCACATCCATTTGTTGCAAGATAAAATTATGATGAGAAGCATATGCAAGGAGGATACGGATGGACTCAAGGCGAGCCACGGGAGCATAGGTCTCTCCAAAATCAATGCCTTCAACTTGAGAGAACCCTTGAGCCACCAATCTTGCCTTGTTCCTCACCACCATGCCATGTTCATCTTGCTTGTTCTTGAAATCCATTTAGTGCCTATAACATTGCGGCACTCTTTTGGCTTCTCAACTAGCTTCCACACCTTGTTGCGCTTGAAGTTATTGAGCTCTTCATGCATAGCATCCAACCAATCCGGATCTTCAATAGCTTCAAAGACTTTCTTTGGTTCCACCAAGGATATGTGAGCTTGATGGGCACTAAAGTTTGCGCATTGCCTTCTAGTCACAACCTTGCCCTTCAAATCACCAATAATATTGTCCAAAAGTGTTGCCTTCTCAACAAGGTCTTGACATTTCTTGCACGACGACGGGTGTTGATGTCCTCACGAGAGCTTGGAGGAATTTCTTGATCATCTTGATCATTTGTGTCCCCGTCTTGACCGGAATGATGACCTTGGTCTTCAATATGCACACCTTCATCACTTGAAGGGGAAGATGGACCTTGGTCTTGATCATGGCTAGCATCAATAATTGGAGAACTTGGTTCTTGCGTAGCAACTTGATCAACTTGAGGAGGGTCTTGAACTTGTTGTTGGCTTGGTGCTTCATTTGCTCCATCGGATGGTGCGGTGTCCACTTGTGATGATGATTGCTCCACATGGGTGGAGCTTGGTCCTTCTTGAGGCGCCTCATGAGAAATCTCGATTGGGCGAAAGAATCCCACGCCCATTCGCCTTATTGCATCTTGAGGTTCCTCATCATCTACATCACGAACATGAAATTGCGCCACTTGGGAGCCGTCATTCTCATCGAACTCCACACTACAAGATTCTACAATAGTCCCGAAGGTCTTGTCGTAGATTCTATAAGTGTGGGATTCGGCACCGTAACCAACAAAAGTACCCTCAAAAGCTTTAGACTCAAATTTAGTTAAGCGATAACCTTTAATCTTATAGAAACACTTACAACCGAACACCCGGTAGTAGGAAATATTGGGCTTGTTGCCGGTAAGCATTTCATATGGAGTGAACTTCTTGCCCGTGCGGAAGTAGAGGCGGTTAGATGAATGACATGCCGTGGAGATGGCCTCGGCCCACAAGAAGAGTGGGGTCTTGAACTCCGCCAACATAGATCTTGCCATATCCATAAGGGTCCGGTTCTTCCTCTCGGCTACACCATTTTGTTGAGGGGTATACGCAGCGGAATATTGATGACGAATTCCCTCTTCACTAAGAAACTCATTTAGGGTGTAGTTCTTGAACTCGGAGCCATTGTCACTTCTAATGGCCAATATAGGAACATTGTGTTGACGTTGCACTTCATTGGAGAAGTCAATGACGGCTTGTTGGGTCTCACTCTTCACTTGAAGAAATAAACCCATGTAAATCTTGAATAGTCATCGACAATCACCAACAATACTTCTTCCCACCAAGACTTGGTTGAGGCACGGCACCAAAGAGATCAACATGAAGAAGTTCCAATATCCTCGTTGATGAAATGATGGTCTTGTGTGGGTGGGGAGAATCATGCATCTTTCCTTCAACACAAGCCCTACAAAGACGATCTCTAGAAAAAGAAACATTCTCTTTTAGTCCAAGGATGTGGCCACCCTTGTGAAGACTTTGCAAAGTTCTCATATTGACATGGGATAAGCGGCGATGCCACAACCACCCCACGTCGGCCTTTCCGAATAGGCACATCGTTTGAGAGTTGGTTGACTCCGAAAAGTCTACCACAAACAACTCATTTTCGACATACCCAACGTAAGCGACCTTTAGAGTCTTGCTCCACATGAGTACCACAATATCAAGATCAAAATGGACGGCAAAACCCATCTTATTAACGGCACGAACGGACATTAAATTATAACCAAGGGACTCAACAAGCATGACATTTACAAGGGTGATATCCCTTGCAACTACCACCTTGCCGAGGCCCGATACCTTTCCTTTGAGTTATCTCCATAAGTGACGGTTGCTTGATTTAGCTTGTTCTCAACTCCGTCACGATCTCCTTGCTTCCGGTCATATGACTAGTGCATCCACTATCAATCACCCATTTCGACCCACCGGAAGCATAGTCCTACAAGATCATTGCTTGGTTTTAGGTACCCATTTTGCAATGGGTCCTCTTTTGTTAGCAACAAGGGTTTTAGGGACCCAAATAGAGTAAGCAATGTAACCATCATAAGGACCAACATATTTAGCAAACATCCCCATAATAATCAACATAAAGAATATAGTTGGGGTTAGCATGTCCCGCAAAGTCACTACGAGGAGTGTTGCCCCTTGTGGCATCACTACTCGCAATGGTAGTCTTCTTTGCTTGTGCGGGCTTGGCTTCTTCTTGTTCTTCTTCTTCTTCTTGGCAACATAGCCAAGGCCCTCCTTCCCAATGTGTGGCTTTTGCGCAAGCAAAAGATCAACAATAGGCTTACTTTGGGACTAGAGGCCTTGGCAAGTTCATTCTTTAACCTAGCATTTTCCTCAATGACATTTGCATGATCACAAGAAGTAGTAGAGGAACTAGCAACATTTGATTTAGATGATTGAATTTGAAGTTGTTCAAAAGACTTGGTGAGAGTAGAGTGTTCACCCTCCAAGGCCTTGTGAGCCTTGGTGAGCTTCTCTAGCTCCTCGGTTAGTCTATCATGACCAACACCAAATTCAACCTTCTCTTTCTTGGAAAGCTTATATTTTGCAATTGCAAGGTCACGTTCTTTAATGATTTGAGAAAAGATTGCATTTTGTGACTCATCAAGATTTTTAAGTTTCTCCTCAAGAGAAGCACTAAGCTCATGCTCTTCCTCAAGAGCCAAGGTGAGAGAAGCAATATCATTAGCATACTCTTTTTCAAGTCTTTCCTTTTCATCAAGCTCTTCTTGAATCCGCCCATAATCGCTCAAGAGAGATTCGAAACGAATCTTGGCTTCACCTTGCAAGTTAGTCAAGAAACGATCCAAAGCAACATTTTCTTCCTTAACTTTAAGACTCATAAGATCATCCATTTCATTTATAGTCTTGGAGGGGGAAGGAGATGATACCTCGGTGGCCTTGGCCATGAGACACTTGGCGGATTGGATTGGAACATTCTCATTGGGAGATTCGAAAAGGGATGAAGGTGTTGAAGAAGCAATAGCAATAGCGGCCACTTCACTTGTGGGTTCTTCTTCATCACTCTCACCCCCGGACATGTACTCCTCCCTTGTCACCAATACCATTCTTGGAGGAGGCCTCTTCTTCTTGAAGAAGGGTTTCTTGCTAGGGATGATGACGATAAAGTCTTCTTGAGAACAAGCCTTCCTCCATGATCTTCACGGTTCTCATAGGGGCACATGGCAACATAGTGAAATCTATCTTGGCAATTGAAACAAGTCTTCAACTTTGGGTTGCCATCCTTGAAGCCACTAGATTTGGCCTTTTCTTCCATTTGGGCTTTGGCTTTGGATGGATTCTTCCAAAAGGTCCTTGCCGCAAGAGCCACATAGTCCCTATGAGAGCTCTTGAGTTCTTGGGGGTCCATGGAGGACACATCTTCACAATCTTGATCTTCATTGTGTTCAACCACCTTGGCCTTCAACGCAAGAGAGGCTCCTTGTTGCATTCCAATAGCTCGGGCACGAGAGTCTTGAGCAATCTTGGCTTGAACCTTGAAAGATTGTATCTCTTGCATGACTTCGTTGGAGGTCATTTGAGGATAGTTGAGCCTTCCTTGAAGACTCTTCAAGTCGGCCCCTTCAAAGGGCAAGAGAGCATTCACATACTTCCTTTTGACCCAAGCATCATCCACATGAGTCCCACCAAGGGCTTTGTAGGCATTGGCAAGAGACTTGAGTCTTCGGAACATTTGCTCATGGTCTTCTCCATCTTCCATGAAGAATCCTTCGGCCTTGTTGCTCATTTCCTCAAACCGGTTTCTCTTCATGCTTTCATTTCCAACATACACCTCAACAAGGCACGCCCATGCTTCTTTGGCGGTGGTGCAATGCTCGATGTGAGACATATCATCTTCTCCCACGGCATCACGGATCAAGTCAAGAGCGGTGGCATTTAGTTGACAATCAACTACTTCTCTTCTTGTCTTGTTGGATTCATCCACGGCTTGATACCCTTGCTCAATGATCCTCCAAAGCTCGATAGAAGCACTGTTCACATAAGATCTCATAGAAGATTGCCATTTAGTAAACAAAGATGCATTTAGCTTAGGTGGGTTTCCCCTTAGATGAATAGGAGGATGAGGGATAATAGGGTCGGGAGAGTATGGGAACGGAACGGAACCATATAATCCCGAACCATTAGGTGGTTTAATTGGGTGTCAATTTTATCTTGTTCACCCCCTTTTTCTTCCCATCACCCACATCCTTCTCGGGTTTGTCAACCTCCGACGAACGGGGGGTGGGTGGAGGTGAGATACCCTTCGCTTCCATGAGTTGCATGATCATCTCTTGCAACTTGTCCATTTTGGTTTCCATATTGGACTTCAAGGAATTGAAGTCCTCCACGGAAACCGAAGTGGGCACGGAAGGAAGCTCGGGTATCTCATTTCCATGCTCATCAAGGGCCATACTACTCTTAGGCGGTTAAGCCCGAACAAGAGAACCTTGCTCTGATACCAATTGAAAGGATACGTATGGCCACCTAGAGGGGGGGGGGTGAATAGGTGCTACTCAATTTTTAGTTCTTTTTCGAGTTTAGGCTTGATACAAAGGTAAATTCTCTAGATATGCAACTAAGGTGAATTTACCTATATGTCAAGTTAACACTATACTAGGCACGATACAAGTAAGAACTAGCGAGAAAGGAGTAACCGAACGGGAAGCACGCGGAGACAAAGAGTTATTCCCGAGTTCCTCCTTTTTAGGGGAGTACGTCTCGTTGGAGGGGTGTGAGTATCAAACTCAAGACGCCACAAATGGCCTCACCCTATTCTCCGATGAACCTTGCCCAAAAGCTCGGTTCACCTTCCTTATCGGAATCCTTCAAGGCGGAATCCGGAGCCCTTACAACAACTTGAGGCTCAACCCACAAAAGGATTGGGGGCTCCCAAGCACAACAACACCTGCTACACAAAAGTAACAAGCAAGTGAGAACAACAAGATGCCTAGGTTTTCCTAGTGGAAACCCTAGGCTCAAATCCCTCAAGTGAATGAGGGGGAAATGAAGAACGCTTCGGTGGAGTTGTAGATCCGGGCCTTCTCCTTCAATCCTCCAAGTATGAGTGAGTTTGGGTGGAGGGATTGGGAGATCTAATGATTCTTGAGCTTGCAACAATGGTGTTCTTCTCTTTTTGGGCGAGCTCAGCTTCTTGGAGAAGAAGCAGTCTTTAAATAGGGAGCCCAGAAAATCGAACCGTTATGTGCAGAAAATAGCACAGCGGTACTACCGCTGGGAGAGCGGTACTACCGTTGCCTGGACGCGCAACGGTACCAAGTGCACTGCACGGTCCAGCTGCAGCGGTACCGCTGAGAGGTACCGAAGCTGCCAGGACTGGCGGTACTACCGCGGCACCACCGGTAGTACCGCTGGGCTCCTTCGAATAAATTTGAAGGAACCCAACGGTAGTACGAGGCGGGTACCGCTGGGTACCATAGCGAGTCCAGAGAGCAAATTCGGCCTAGCGGTACTCCTGGCGGTACCACCAGCGGTACTACCGCTGGCTGACACCAGCGGTACCGCGCGGTACCACCGCCAGGAGAAGTACCAGCTGAGCTGCAGGAGTCCGCTCCAGGAGGAGCGGTACTACCGCTGCGCCAGCGGTACTACCGCCAGACACAAATAAGCTCTACTGCATGGTTTTTCCGGGCCTCTCGTTTCCGACTCGACGTTTCATGAACATGTGAATCCCTGCATATGTCAAGCACATATTAGACACGTTGATGTGTTGTCATTAGACTCTAAAAGAGAGCTAGAGCAAATATGCTCTTTCACGGGTACACGGAGCCCGGCCGGCCGGCCAGTAGCGGAGGCAGAAACAAATTTTAGGTGTGGCGGAATGAGCAGGTACTTTGTCAAATTAACTAATCCATGCATAATTACACATACATGCTATGCAAAATACCGAAATTTAGGTGTGGCAGAAGCCAAAGCTTGTCATATTGCTAGCTCCGCCACTGCGGCCGGCGTAGAGGCCTGCGGGGAGTTTGGCGTCAGCTGCGGCTCCAGCTTCCGCCGACTCCGGCGAATTTGGCGGAGAACGGCCAGATTCCGGCGACTTTCATGGCAGAAGTTCATCGGCGTGTCCTGAATATTCCCTCCCGCCAACTGCTTTCGGGTATACAGGCCACCTTATATTTGGCCACGAAATCTTTAACTTTCTGGTTCTAAGGGTCGAATTCACGGGCCACCTCAAAATATTTTACGGGTAAGCGCGTTTTAAGGTTTCTGATCTTTGCGTTTTTGAGATTCCGAAACCTTATCCGGCAGTTATTTTGAGGATCCGCGACTTTTGAGGTTTCTGCTAGAGATGCTCTAAGACGGAACCGGGTTCCCATCTTGGTCGAGCAAGCTAATGGTGCATTTGGCCTCCACTTTCCCGACATTAGTGTCAAAAAGATTCAGATGTATCGATATACAATCAGAGTCGCCCGAAAATGAACTGTCGGGGTAGTATCGCCGACACCATCGACGCCCTCCAGCTGCGAAGGTATCAGACGCGCGCGATGAATCTGCCGTTGCCGATCCCCTTGGTGTTGGATTAGCCGTCCATGCGGAGGACGTGCGACCCAGACCCTACGACCTGGGCAACAATGGCCGACGCGGACAGCGGCCCGCTGGGGCACCGACGACGGAAGACGCAGAAGAGTTGGACATGGCGAACCGATTGTTGTCTACGGGAGATGGAGAATGGGAGATGAGCGGAGCGCTTGCTCGTGGGGTTATTATGGCCCCCTTCTTTTCAGCTTATTTTCCAGATTCTCCCAGAAGCTACCCTCCATCAGCTTCTCCTAAAATCTCGTTTTTTAAATTTGTTTAAACTTCTAAATTTGTCTTCCCAATACTTATTTAGAAGTTTAAACAAATTTAAAAAATGAGATTCTGGAAGAAGCTGATGGAGGGTAGCTTCTGAGAAAATCTGGAAAATAAACTGAAAAGAAGGGGCCTATATATGGTCCCTAGGATGAATTACTCACACACGCGCGTCACACGAGCAGTCAGGCGGCTGGCGTCCGGCGATCGAGGAGACACAAATGAATGCGTCAATTGCATGCATGTTTGGTGGCCGGCTAATACATACAGTATACTCCTACTCCTAGTACCTAGTAGCATACGAATCGCTGGTGTTTAAATACCTCGGTCCAGGGCCGGCTTTATAGTTTGCGGCCCTTGTGCAAGGTTGAAATATTGGCCCTTATACTTATTATAGATGTACGCATATGGCGTAAAATGTTAATCCAAGACGTATATAAAAAATTGATATAACCGATTAAGCGATTTCATATTATAGAAAAAGTCTAATTTTTTTTGCAAAATATAACAAATAATATTGCCTTCCAATCAATGAGTTCATCGTCAATAATAATGTTTACGTGCTTCACAAAAAAACTTCATCGATCATTTCTGGGTGGTTGTAGATTCTGTCCTTTGATTTTCAATGTTGCTGGTACTAGCTGTCGGAAAATGCCTATTTATAGCAACTTAAGTTTCGGCATTTTAACACCTAAAATTGCAATAACCATAAAATCAAATAGATTAGGGCAATATCCAATATGTACGCCAACGGGAAATCGGGAGCAGAGAAGGGCATTGCACATACCTATGTGGAGGAGGACGATCGCCGATGAAGGACAGGGAGGAGCTGCAACCGGGCAAGGCGCTTCCGACTTTTGTGCTTGCGCTTGGCCACTGGCGATCTAACTTTTTCTCTTCAGGCGGAAGACGGCCGGCGAGAAAACGAACAGACCAGAACAGCCAGCAGATGGATCGATTGTACATGCCTAGCCTTTTCGTCTTCGCTGGGCTGCTGTTTATTAGGCACCTGGCCCCTAAACGTTTTAATTAATTTAGCCCAATAGCAGGCTATATACCTAGATATATGTAAAGATGGGCCCCCCTCAAACATGGGCCCTTGTGCGCCGCACAGGGTCGCCTGGGGCTAGAGCCTGCCCTGCCTTGGTCCAGGAGTGGACCTCGAAATGGTTCGCTGCAGCCTGCTCTTTTCGCCCGGTTGCATACTCTCTCCCTCACCGCTTTAGAGCAAGTACAATAAAGCCTAGTCAGCCGGCTATAGTGTTTGACACGTCATTAGATTCCAACGTAGAAGAAAGAGAAATGAGGAGAGAGAGCAGAGCGGGCTCTTCAGCTAGCTTGCAGCCGGAGCTGCTGGGTTTAGGCTGACGTTTGCCTCTGCTTCCCAATCCCAGCATGCAAGACTAATATTTAAATCGTTAATAAAGCTAATCAAACAGCCAGCCTATAGCCAACCTATTGTATGTCTAACTTTTATGATGACTACAGCTGACATGGCATGTCTTCAAGGCCGGTCCTGTGATTTCCGGGGCCCGGGGCGAAACTAAAGTTGGGGCCCTCAATACAATCAACATGATAATGATAAATATGGGTCTTACAACACTTAAAGTTAATTCAAAGTCAAATATTTATGTGAAACAATTTATGCCTCCTACGCTAACAAATTATCTAGATGCAAACTATTCTACGACGGTACATCAATACTCGCCTTGTCATATTGTGTCGTCACGGTGTTTGGTGGTGTTGGGTGCAGTAAGATCTCCTCTCGACGATCAGACCTCTCCCCTCTTGGTTTGGCCGTGTGAGGGCAGGCGATGGGTTGTCCCGCTCCTGTGCATGTGACCAAATCCATCGGACACATAACAAATGAATAATTGCATTTGCACTACCATACTTTACATTTTTTATTCATCTTACACCGATTTTGAACTAAAATTCTATTTAATATTTCAAAAAATATGATCTTGTAGTCACTCTCGGATCTAAGTTGTCGCTTGACCGCCTATCGTTTATCTTGCGCACTGGCACGCTTTGAGATCTGGCGCATCCTGTAAGTCCATCACACTATACTTGGTTGTTCGACCTTTGGCAATGATTGTAACAGTTTTGGAGAGGAAAATTGTTAGATCAATCAACGTACCATGAAAGAAAAATGGGTAAATTGTGTCAATTCCTTGGACTGCTGCGTCCCGTCACCTCCCGTAGTATTTTTTTTAGTTTATTGTAGGGGTTTGTCTTTTAGAACTTTCTCATAGCTATCCAAAGGCCAAAAGGCCGAGCTAACTAAAGCAAAACAAAGGCCCAAAAGAAAAAGAAAAAAAGGCCACGCCTCAGCCCACAAGAAGCATCGATCGGAGGTAACGACTGTTCATCCTCTTCCTGTACCGTACGAGGCAAACCTTTCGAGCTCCTCTAATGGCGGCACAGGATGAGCTCTTCCCACTGCATATGTAGTGCCTCCTGGGGGGCCCTTCGATTTGGGGGCCCGGGGCGGCCGCACACCCTGACCCCCCTCAGGACCGGCCCTGCATGTCTTTAGAACCGGCAGCAGGCTTTTTTATTATCCTTATTCTTAGTGCAAAAACAGTAAATACAACCCGCCGATGGCTATATGCCTATGTCATGTCACTTAAATCCATCATAATAAGACTAGTCACAGTAGAGACTATCATATACTAAGTATACTCGTTCCGTCCTGGACTAGTCCCCTAACGAAAATCTATTTGTCCCAAAACTAGCTAGAAATAAGGCTCGTTTAGCATTAATTTTTCGTCTTATTACTGTGCAGCCCCTACCTCCTCCTCTAAACACGCGTTGGCCCATTGCATGTAATTGCCTCTTCATGTTTATTGGGCAAAAGAGTTTTACATGCAATATTTATTGTCTCGCCTATTAAATAGCGAGAAAAGTAACGATTTTCCTATTTCAGTCAACACCTGCCTTGGTCGGGGTGCTCCTACTTAAAGGCCTAATAATCCTGAACAGAGAGACCGAGAGAGTATATGTTACTACTACAATAACATATGTGTGGTATCATATATTCCTACATTTATTAGGTGGTAGACTCATATGTACGGTATCTACATACTCCCTCCGTTTAGATTTATAAGTCCTCTACGTATCCCTAGGTCATAAATTTGAGCAACATAATGTGATTTATATGTTGTAAAAAATATATAATTAGAAAATTCAGACTTTATATTTTCTAATGGTATAATTTTTGTATTTAATTTTTTATATTATATTAGTTAGATTCACGAACTAGGGATACGTAGAGGACTTATAAACCTAAACGGAGGGAGTATGATACCATCTCTCTCATTATTACTTATAGTGACACATCAACCTTTTTATCAACATGACATGAATGATACCACCTATGATATTCTCATTGTGGCCAGTGTAAGAAAATATCCATACGATAGGTTGACTACTCCCTCCAACCTAATATTCAGGGCACAAGAATTAGTCCCGTAACCCATGCATCGCTGGGCACAATTTTCATTTAATGCATGTTAATTAGCCTCGGTTTCTCTCCCTTTAGCCTCGCTGTTTCCACTCTCCCTTCCCGAATTAATTCAGTCTTTCCTATGGCGCATTGGATCAGGTTCTATGGTTAAATTCTGGCGTGACAACTGGATTCCGTGTGCTGATCACCGGAAGGTCTCTGGAATGATGCAAAACCTGTCGTCTGAAGTGGGTATCGCAGTTCATCAACCCAGCGACGCATAGCTTTAATCCGTAAATACTGTTACCCTCATGATGCTGCGGCGATCCTGCAAATCAAGCTTCCGAGTACGTTATCGGAAGACTTTATCGCATGGCATCCCGAGGCGTCCGGAATATTCTCGGTTCCGAGTGCTTATCGGCTTGGCTTGCAACCCAAGATTCTGAATATGGGGCGTGGATAGAGCAGCGCTGAGCCGGACAGCGACCGGAGCATTTGGAACCTCGTCTGGAAGGCCCGTGTTCCGCAAAAAGTGTGCGTCTTTGCGTGGCGCCTCGCCACCGACTCGCTGGCAGTTGCCCAAAGCTTGCACCGTCGTATCCCGAAGATTGCTAGCTGCTGTCTGCTCCATCTGTCGCATGTGGCCTGCGGTTTGGCATGCAGGACGTATGGCAGCTCCCAAGCGAAGAGGCCTTTAGATATACTGGGAAAGACTGGTTTTTCAACCTGCTAGCTGGTGTCAATGAGGATATGAGGATGAAAGTGATATTCCTGTTCTGGCGAGCCTGGCACCACCGCAATAATGTCGTCCATGGCGACGGCAAGGCGTCCATTTCAGCTTCGATCTCTTTCCTTCAGAACTACAAGGAGTCTTTGGGACAACAGGAACCAGCCCCAATCCGAAACGGTAAAGCACCGGCGGTGCCCATTGTCATGCCTGCTGTCGTGGCCAAAGTGGCTGCGCCATCTAGCTGGCGTGTTCCTGATACTGGATGGACCAAAGTGAACGTGGATGCCGGGTGGCATGCAGCGTCGGCATCAGGTGGCATTGGCCTGGTCGTGCGGGATGCCAACGGCACAGTGCTATACTCTGAATGGAAGACTCTGAGTGCGTGTGCTAGCGCGGAAGAATAAGCGAGCCCGTCGTTTTGATTTCTGGCGAATTGAACAGATAAATCCGTCCCCTTGCTGGCCGAAAGGAACCGTACGTTTCAGAGCTCCTGTTTCACGACTCCACTTACATCTTCAGGAACAGGGACAACCTTGGTGAAGGCCTTCTTTACCATGGTGACATCACACCTGGCATGTTGGAATGTCAACGGTGGATGTGCAAGTTTATCATGCTAGATTCTGAAGGATGTAAAACCTTATTTGTGAACATCGTGAATGAAAATCATAAAAGGAATTCAAATGCAGTTGATGGATGAAAATCACAATGACCAAGGACAATGGTAGGGATTACTAGCATGACAAGAACAACATTAGACTACCGGAGAAAAGAAAGAGAAGAACAACAACATTAAAAATGAAAAACATAAAAGAGGCATGGACAAGCGAGCTAGCCAGTGGTTTTGATTTTTTATTTTTTTTAGCTAAACAGGGAGGTGATCCCCGGTTCCATTAAAATGAAACCACAGTGCCGGATTCAGGTTCTTACAGATAAAAGAAAGCAGGAAAACTACTGCTATGCAAAGTAGCAAAAGGCATAAGTCTACTCCTAAGAGTTGTCAGGTACTATCTTATTACAGCACTTTTCAGGATCAGTGCGAACTCAAACAGCACTTTTAAGATCAGTGCGAACTAAGACGAAAAAGATTCTTCATGTGGAAACTAGAACACGCCACCCAGCTTCGATGTGGTTTTGATTCCGGCAACTTAAATATAGATAAATCAGTCCCCTTGCTGGCCGAGAGAGGAACCGTCCCTTTCAACGCTCCTGTTTCACGACCCCAGTTACAACTTCAAAAACTGGGATGGACTTGGTGAAGACCTTCTTTACCACTGTGACGTCGCATCTGACACTGAAAGCATCGTCCATCAGGTAATCCGATTCCTCCAGGTGGCTCCTCTCGATGAGATCAACTACATTCCCAGTTTCTTTGCGAATACTATTAATGTCATATAAAACACGAGTAGAGAAGGTGTGCCGCTTGGTACGCCGGTACGACGGCACTGGTTCCCCGTATCGGTCGAGCAAACTAATCGTGAAGCTGGCTTCGACAATATCGACTGCAGCGCGGGCACGAACTACAACGTGATCAAAATAAAGAGCGATGGATATCGAGTCCGAGTCGTCGTCGTCGTGGAAGCCGAAACCGTCGGGGTAGTAGCGAAGACGCCAGCGGTGCCCACCAGCGGCGAACGTCTCGGACTGGATGTATCTGCCGCTGCCGAGTCCCTTGGTGCCGGAGTAGCCTTCGATGCGGAGGATGTGCGAGCCGGACCCGACGACTGGGGAGACGATGGCCGAGGCGGACAGCGGCCCGCTGGTGCCACCGACGGAAGACATGGCAAGCCTGGTATGGTGAACTGGAATGGGCAACAGCTACGGGAAATGGAGAATGGCAGATGGGATTATGAAAGGGAGCTCGGGAGGTTCTTTATATACTGGGTTGTTCGTATTACTCTGGCGCATCACACGAGCAGTCGGGCGGCTCGCATACGAATCGCCGCCGTCTTTGATTTTAATTTCTTCGGCGCGGTTCGTCTGATTTTCTTGAGCTGCGTGTTCCGCTTACAAAAAAAAGTTGTGGTTGATCAATGCGACCTGCATATGCTGATCACATTTTTTCACAAGTTTACGTTTTACTTTTGGGTAGATGATTTTTTTTTTTTGAGAAAGAGATTTAGATATGAGAAATGTATCAAACAACTTCGAATTACTTCTGAAAAAACCTTGCCTCGGGGAGCTAACTCGGCCGTACAATATCGCCATGCACCACCGTAGAAGCGGGCCAAGAGTTTTTTTTTCTAATATTTATATTTTAAAGTTGGAAATTGTTGTACCCAATGTTTCTCAGCTATTTAGAAAATATCTCGCGTTGCAGCGGCCATCTTTGATAGAACACTATTGTATAAGATTAAACTCGATCACAACCTGTGAGTGTTAACTCCAAAATCCAACAGTCCTGAAAAATACTCCTAATCTTTATTTGACAACAGTCCTGAAAAAAGAGTACTCCTAATGTTTATTTGATGCTTCTTGTAACCGCTCATCTCCGACCTGCAATCAATGAGTTCGCGCCTCATTTGCTGGCCACTCCAGAGGATGAAGAGAATTGGGACTTACGACTGCACTTGGCATTATGGCCAGGTCCCTAAAGTTAGGATTTGGTCAATTGGTAGGGGCGCTATCGTGATGATAGTGGCGTTGTGCGGCAAGCAGAATAAATTTCATCGGTGGCGCTGACGAGGGCGAGCAATCCTTTGGTTGCTACTCTCGACTAGTGGATCTTGTTTTGTCAATGTGTGTTACAGGCAGTGGTGGAGCTGCACTACAACCATTGGGTGCAAATGAACCCGATAGGATTTGTAAACACTTCATCCATTTAATCTTTTCCACTGATTAATAGTTAAAGATTACATCATTCATAAGGGACTGAACCCAATAGTATAATTTTGTAGCTTCGTTACAGGTTTGTATTGATAGTGCTGTCATGCGGAGCAGATGACGTCGTCGTGTGTGTTGGTCCTCTAGCTCAAGTTTCGACCGATGACGGCCAACCTTTGGCTTGTAGGAAAGTGTGTGAGGTTTATGCTCCCTGGTAGACCGTACATGCGGTGTAATAAAGGCCCTTTCTCCCGTTTCCTTCTCTAGGGCAGTGACAGTCTGTGTGCATCGGTTACTTTTCGGACGCTACAGCAATGTTATAGTACACGCTCCGGTGATGAGCTGCATGTTTACCGGCGGCATTGATGAGCGCTCACGATGTGTCGCCGGCGGATGTAGGAGGAAGAAGGCATCGATGCACCCCCACACATCGTATTTATTTCAATTTATGTCAATTTGTTTTTGTAAGGGTTTTGTTCTACAATTTTTTAATCCTCGTGATCTTTTAGACTCTGTTATTGAAATCCATGAACAATTTTGAAAACCTCAAGATTTTTTTTTCAAACTATGTAAGAAAATTTCTAAAATGAAAGAAACTTTACAAGAAAAAAAATGAAAAAGCAGAAAGAAAAGTGCAAGAAAAGGCAGAAAATAAAAATAGAGAAATGTGGGGAAAGGAAAAAACATAAAAAGAAAACCGGCGAAAAACAGGAACAGAAAACAGTAAGCTGGCATAGGCTGAAAACCAGAATAGAAACAGAAAAAGGAAACCAACTCAAAGTAGCAAAAGAAAAAAACGCTAATAGCCGAGTTGGGGCAAGGCCCAAATGCCCAGTGGGTGCGGTGTGTTGGCAAGTTATATTCAGAACCAGCACCGTAAGGCCGTAGGTTTTTACAGACAAAATCGTGGGCCCCGTAGGGAACTCTAATGAAAATTCGAGTCCGGTCACGAAACGTAGTGGAAGATGTCTGCATATACGGATGCTCAGTATATTGGGCTCTGCGACAACCACGACGCAGATCAGATCAAACATGATGCCCCCCTCAGAATAAAAGATCAAACATGACGAGACAGCGGCGGATAGGCTGCTTTCCATGGAAGACGTCGTCCTCGAGATCCTCCGCCGCGTGTCAACCGACCGCGTTGCCCTATTCCGCTGCGCCGCGGCGTGCAAGCGGTGGCGCGTCCTCGTCGCCGACCGTTCCTTCCTCAGCCGCTGCTGGCTGGACGAGAGCGTCGGTGGTCCGTCCACCCTTCTCGGCTTCTTTAATAGGCAACGCGTGGACATCGACGGCAGGCCGTCATACCGGTTGTTTTTCGTGCCGCCGCCGGAGGGGTCCGTGCTCGGCGCTCACCGCCGTCTTCTCACATCTATCGTCGACGGCCTGCCGGATGACGACTCGCACATTGCGGAGCCGCTCGCCGCGCGTCATGGCCTCGTCCTTGTGCGTCTCCTCACCGGTATCCATCGCCACATGGCCGTATGCGACCCGTTCGCCCGCAGGTATCACGTCCTCCCTCCACTTGAGTGCAGGGTCTCCTTTGTCAGTTGCACTATTCTGACCGGTGCAGAGTGTCGGCGCCAGCATCACCGGTCCTTGGACAATTTTAAGGTGCTAGCCGTGGTTCTCTTCGATAACCCCAAGAGCAAGGACGATCCCCAGTGTAACCTCTACACGTTCTCGTCCACTGACTCCCGGTGGAGCGCGCCAACAAAGTGTTTCGATGAAATCTACCGGCCCGGCAAACGTGGCTTCGATTTTCCACAAATCAGCAGTGGAAACAATGTATTGTGTGGCACGACGGCGCACTGCTTGTCCCGTACAAATTCGGCCACTTCGAGAAGCCCACGATATATTACACCATGGACGTGAGCTCCGACACCGGGCACATTTCCTTGACTGAGCTTCCGCCGGCTGCAAGCCAACCCATGAAAAGATATGTCAATAGCCGCTCCACGCTTGGCGTAACCGCTGACGGGTCGCTCTCCTATTTTTTCATGAACGACGAAGCTCACTTGCGGAGGATAGACGTGTGGAAGCGGGGAAACGGTGTCGATAATGAAGTGATCTGGCTACATTCAAGGGTGATTGAGTTAAACCTACCGAGACAAATGAAGCATCTCTCTGGTGTACGCATGCTGCCGGTCGAGAAGAGCGACACATTACTCGTCATAGATGAATACAAGTGCGTGCATAAGATCAACGTTGAAACCGGGTGGTGGAGGAGCAGCAGTTCAAGAACAAGCTGAGTATCTTGGCCATGCCAGCTAGACATGCCGCCACAGGCAAAGGCGGCTGGGACCCATCTGTAAGGAATCCCGTTGCAGCTGGGCTGCCAATCCGTTGCGAAGAAACCTGCCGCCACCCTACCAGGCGGCCTTCCCTGTCGCCTCCGTCCGTGGCGGCAGGTTCCACGTGTCGCCTGGCGCGCGTGCCGCCACGGAAGAAGTGTTCCTTTTTGACAAATATTTTGGCAGGTGGTCTTTTTTGACATTTCGTTTGTCGATGTGGTCTGTTTTGTCAAAATTTCCTCGGCTTGGCTAAATGGCTGAGTCAAAGATTTTTTTTGAAAAAACATGTGTTAGTTGCATATGCGTATGTGTTTGATTTCGTTATGGATATTTTTGTAATCACGCTGAAAAAGTTTTTCTAGAAATAAGTCAAAAGACTTGCCATTTTGATCGATTAAGAAGAAGAGAATTTCCTAGTAATTAAAGCGCAAAATCAGGCGAAAACTAGTATGACACGGCTGACCGATTTAGCACACAAGAACTCTACTCGTAATGTGCCGGCCATAAACATCAAAAGCTATGGCACACTAGGACAAAGAAATGGTATTGACAGCCAACAGATAAAAGGAGAGATGAAGCCGGTGTTGTTTGCTTCGCAGTTTTTTTTTTTGCTTGCACAAGACTGAATCTGATGACTGGATATAAGTGCTTACGAACGTTGATCTTAAAAGAATTTTGCAGAAAAAATTCCTTGAAACCTGAAGAGTGAAGATGTCTGAGACCACCGGAAAGATGTAGCAGGATAGCGCTGGCGGTTTTTGTCTCTCTTTCGTAGTCCTGCCAAAATGCTGTCGTTAAATCCCTGTAACTGAACATATTGATCTCGTTGGCGGTTTTACACTTAATAGAATCGTTTAGGGAACGATTTGGAACCTAACGATGAGATGCTAATTTGCAGTACATTGACAAGACTTGCAATACCGTATAATACTACCACGACTACTTCAGATTTCTCTTCAGAGGTAGTGCGGTGCAGTCGTGCAGATGCAGATTAATAAGCTAGCGACTAGCGAGGCCCGATGGTCAGTGCTGCTGAATTAGATCCTGTCGTTGGTGTGTGCATGTCCCTATGAAACTGCATCAGGAGATCACTAAGGTCCAAGGGCGAACATGTGTAATAATACCTCAGATTCTCGCAAATACTATGTATATCGATTTACACACAACCGTTTGTCATCTGATCGAGAGAGTTAAGAAACGAATTACTAAGCAGAGAAAAATGGACTACTAGTGCAATTCAATTTGGTCCCCAGCAGACGATGTGATACGCCTTGTGCAGCTTCTCCTCCTCTGACCGCCTGGGCCGCGCAGCCCTGCCGCCGGCGCAAGCAGCGGAGGAGGAACATGCCGCGCTGCTGTTCGCGGCCTGGGAGGAGAGGGAGGCCGGGGCGGCGCGGCGGCCGGTGACCACGGCACGCTGGTACAGCGACCGGAGCGCGTAGTCCCAGCGGCACAGCCCCGCCTGGTCCTTGAGCGCCTAGACGGCCGCCATGCTCGTGGCCACGACCAGCGACGACGCCTTCTTGCTCAGCGATGCGCTCATCGTTGCCTCGTGTACCTTCGTTCGATCAACGTGCGCTGCCGCTGAGGCTGTGGGAAACTCTGTCGGCTGCTTGTTGTCTGCTCTGCTTGTGTTGATGCAGTGCGTTGCTGCAACGACGGAGAGTGGCGAGGTGTGAGAAAACCTCGTGCGCTGTAGGCTGCTTCTTGATCGATCCGTCTCTCGTGCGCTGAAGCTGTGAGGAACTCTGCAGGCTGCTTCTTGTCTGCTCTGCTTGGGTTGATGCAGTGCGTTGCTGGAACGACGGAGAGGCGCGAGGTTTTTCTATGCGGCCAGGGGAGACTCGGAGCGACGGATGGAAGAGAAACTGGGGGCCCAGGCTGCTGGTTTTGGACGAGCAGACTACGCCCGGGTTCCCGAAAACCAGGGGTGGCTAGTTCGCGTTGTTGTCTGTCACTCGACAAAGTGAGCGCGAGATGTTTGTGTCGGCAGACAATGAACCACACGGCTGAACTACCTTGAATCAGCAGATGGGAAATGAGAAATGAGTTGATTCATTCCACCTGGCCCGTCTGGCCAGCCGCCATGCCGAGGGAGCGCGTGGTTTCGTTCGTCCAGTGGCAGAAAAACTAACGAGTGACTACATGAAAAAATGGATGATATATATGATGATATGCGGTGTACGTAGAGACAAGAATTATAGTGGAACAACATGGACAAATAGATGGCTGAAAGAATGGAATATGTGGATAGCTAGCATGTAGAGATAGACACTATCATTGATAAATTCTAGTGAGATTTGCTTTATAAGAGATGCAAATTAAAATTCATCAGTATAATTCATATAAAACATGTATATATTAAATGAACTCACCATTCAGTCCAATTTTCCTATATAATAAAATAAAGTGATGACTAAATTTGTCAAACTGCTTCAAAAACAAAAAAGTAAGTTTGAATGTCTATGAAAGTTGTTTATGTATCTCAAATGATTTGCCACATAAAATGTCACTTTATGAAAATGATATTTTGAATTATGTCACACCTAAAATACCTTCTTGACATTTACGAAGAAAATAAAGTGTCTACTCAAAAGGACATATAAATAAATGGTGGATACCCATAATAGATGATGTGAAGGAAATATTTCCGTTTGTGTCTTCAATCAGAGCCAATGACTATATTTTGTATACCCTTGACATTTATACGAATTCATCGAACATAATCACATATACATGTTCTTCGTATTTTCCCCCAAATCTTGAATCTATTTTTTAGGGTCTCCTCGCTTGAGAAATTTTCATTATAAAATACAGTTCATCTGGATTTAATTGGTCAAATGGAAATAAAATAAATACAAATTTATACACCACATATTTCTACTATTTAGAAAAAATGAAGTAAATGGCGAGTTTATTAAATTGTGGCTTTTTTGAAAGGTTTGTTGAACAAGGGAAGAGTTGAGGCATTGACAGGTCCCTCCTATATATTGTCGCGGCTTGAGATGGTCGTCCGATTTTTCCGCCCTATGGGCCGGCCCTGGTCCACGCTTGACGTCGCACACAAGCAGAGTCAAGGCTAGGCCACATCGGTAGAATTTGGCACATATGCCACTGGTGCTTGGGGGCCTGGCCAGTGAATTCGTACTCCCAGTCGTTGCCTAGTTATAGGCGCTAAATTAAAACATGCGGGCCGGTCTAAACATAATAATGACCCGAGGTGAATTAAATTATTAAATTTTTATACTTAACTTTTATACTTCAAACTCATTTGTCACATGCTAGTTTCATATCGAGTATAATATTCTACTACTTATTTGACATAGTTAACCACATAATAAGTTCCTAAATATTGCTTAACTTTTGTTCGTATAAAGTTAAAATGTATTTCGATGAAAATACAATTGCCTTCCGCTATATTTAAAAAATAATTTTGTAGCATTATTTCCTTCAAAAAATTCTATTTTAATAATCGCATAAACTATATGTTTTCCTGTGCATAAACTATCTGTTATTACACATGTTTATGTTAGAGATCACTTAATAATATGGTGTAAAAATATCGTACCAAATATTTTAGTATATGAGTTGTTAAGCAATATACATATATAACCATAGAAAATTCCAGACCATAAACTGAATTGCTAGCAAGATTCTTTATTGGGTTTTTCATGGTAAAGCGAGTCTTACGAGTTACTTCCTCCGGTCCACTTTAAATGTCGCCAAGAGAAAGCAGCGTTAATAAAAAGTTATGATATAACCCCCGACACTTTTTACCGAGCAGAGGTAGTATTATGGATTCGATATAATTGAAAACATGTTTGTCTACTCCCAATTTGGTATTGAAAGAGAATCGCTAATAGTACTTAGCGGCTAATAAAATTTATAATGGATCATACAAAAGATTACATGCAAAAAGATTGAATACATAAATCTGATTATTTGATATGCTCGCATGCAATACAATTGGCATTATCTTTCGTAAACAAGAGTTCGTGGAAGTTTTCGAAATAAAATTCCTTGCATAGAATTATCTATCTAAATGTAGTTCATATTTTACCAAGCCATCTATCAATTGTATCAGCATAACTAAAATTTCCATCCCTGATTAGGTTTTGTTTCCTACATATGTTGTACACTATTAATGTACATGGATTTGCTCCAACATATTTTGAATTTTAACATATGTAGTAGCATCTTTAATGTAATTGATAAAAATAAGAAAGATTACTATTATTGTGCCCTTCCTTTTGTCAAGGCCCAGGGCGGTGGCCCGATTTGCCTGACGTATGGGGCCGGTCCTGAATACATGGGGTGGAGAGCAGCGTTTTGGGGTTTATTTCTTCAAACTGTCACTTGGGTCAATAGCGAGGATGGATCTCGTCTTTATTTTTATCTCCTTAAAGAAGAATGGCCAGGGCATGATTCACCCACCCTTGAGTCGGAAGCACGGGTCATGAAATTTTAGCGCTCCCCATCTTCTCTCCCGTTAGCATGGACCCATGTGAGGACTTGATGGCATTTAGCAAGCGCACCCACTGGGGTGTTGCCAACATGAGCGGAGTATTTCCAGAAGACGGAACTCTAGAGTAGATTTGCTGAGTTCATGTATCTTGATGAAGAAATGAATGCGACTCGAGCATTATATGTTCCCGTATGCCTTTTTCACCCTTTGCTTTCAAGCATGGTGTGGCTTGTGGTGGACGCTGAGTCCTCGGTGAAGTATGGAGGTTCTCCCGTCTTAGTATGTCATGACTTCAGAATCGGACGTGTGGGATTTTAATTGAGTAATCTGCTATCTTCTCCGTATAAACTACTTTGTATGCTTCGACTATGGTTTGGGCAATTTGATTAATATGTCCATTTACTATTTTACTTGGGAACTCTTTTTGCCTAAATTCTCGCTACATTCGATTTTGTTCACGAACTTGTGTATGCAGCTCCATTTCTAATGCTTATAAAACTAGTAGGTTCTCAATTTGATTATGTTATAAGGTTCCTTGATTCCTTGTAGCGGACTCCGATGTTTTATTTTTTTGGTTTTCTAGTTTGTCCGGGTCTTATTATACGTTTCTTTAAATCCGCACGATGTATATTATGTTCCATTAGCTGGTATCCCATGTATCATGTGATTATATATATTATTGAACACCTATGCATATATATATATCTTCTATATTTAAATAGAAAATTCCCACTATCTGACTTTTCTGAGTTCTCGTGCATCGACGCCATTATTTTACTTTCCACACGTTGTCACCGTCACATCGTTTTGTTTTTCAGATAAACCCATCGTGTCTCATTAGCTCCTCCTGTAGTCCTGCCCCCCGTTTTTTCCATGTCGACAGTGGACGTGGGCTGGATGTACCTATGTGGCTATGTGGGCTGGATGAAACGACCCTACAAGGGCTGGACGAGGCATTGTCCCGCTCCATGTTCCTCCTGCAAAAAATAGTCGACCATCGTTCGTGTTCCCTTCCCGGTGGTACTCTCGCCGCTGCGACCAATGGGTTCCTCGCAACAAATGCTCCTGCTGCAACCTAGTGCCTTCTCGCCACAAATGTTCGCAAAACGGCCCGATGCAGCCCAGTATTCATCAGATTGCAATTGCGCAGGAAACTGCTTCTGAATTCTATCCTGCCTTTGGCTTGTTTCAAAAAAAAATCCTGCCTTTGGTGTGCAAGAATCAAGCTTGGAGGCGTGCATCCGTAGATCATCAAGATCCAAGGGCAAAAAGGTGAAATAATATATAACGTGCCTCAGAGTCTTGCAAATAGATACTATACTAAGCTCACGACCATTTGTGATTTGATCGAGAGAGGGAAGAACCGAACTATACTAGGCAGAACAAAACTGGACTACTAGTACGAATCAATTGGGTCCCCAGCAGACGATGTGATACGCCTTGCGCAGCTTCTCCTCCTCGGACCGCCTGGGCCGGGCAGCCCTGCCGCCGGTGTTACCGGCGGCGGACGAGGAACAGGTCGCGCTGCTGCTCCCAGCTCGGAAGGCCGGGACGGCGTGGCGGCCGGAGACCACGGCGCGCTGGTAGAGCGAGCGGAGCGCGTAGTCCCAGCGGCATAGCTCCGCCTGGTCCTTGAGCGCCTCCACGGCCGCCATGCTCGTCCCAGCGACGACGCCTTCTTTCTCACCGATGCGCTCATCGTTGTCTTCTGTACCTTAGCTCGATCGATCGATCTCTCGTGCGCTGAAGCTGAGGGGAACTCTGTAGGCTGCTTCTTGTCTGTTCTGCTTGTGTTGCTGCAACGACGGAGAGGGGCGAGGCGTTTATATGCGGGCAGGGCAGAGGAGTGTGGCGGCACCAAGGGGTGTAGGGGAAACAGAGGCCGGATGCTGGTGGTTTTGGACGAGAAGACTACGCCCGGGTTCCCGAAAACCAGGGGTCGCCGTTCGCGTTGTTGTCACTCGACAAAGTGAGGGCGAGATGTGATGTTGATGGACTGGCGGCTCATGTGTGTGTGTCGGCAAGGTTCACAGACAATGAACCGCACGGCAGAACTACCTGGAATCAGCAGATGAGAAATGCGTCGATTCATTCCACCTGGTCCGTCTTGTCGGCCGCCATGCCGAGAGAGCGCGTGGTTTCGCGCTTGCAGTGGGCAGAGAAGCTTTCGAGTGGAGTAGAATTTTTGTTCAGTCAGTGACACAGACACGGTGAGCGAGCTCCTCCTGTTCAGGCTCCACCGACGGCGGTTGACGAACAAGTCAGAGTCTCAGAGACCCATTGGTTTCAGTGCTTCAGGTTTTGCCGTTCCATGGGTTCAAGCTGTTTAGTCCTAGTGTCGTCGTTTCCACGGGCCAAAACCGTGGACGCAAGACAACCGGGTCGTGCACGTTCCAAACACGTCGGCATCGCCACCCGAACGATCCGCATCGTTTTGGCCGAACAACCCAAGGCCGTGCTCTATAAATCACAACTTCTCAGAAAATAGAAGCAGTCGACCATCGCTGAGACAAGTCACAAGTGACCCATTGGTCCAGCAGTGACTTCAGGAGGTTCGGTGCTATCAGCAGCTCTAGTGCGCTACATCATCAGGCCGGTATGTGCGACGGGCAGGACTGCAGGCGCGAGTCCGCCGTCCGCGTGTCGCTGCGCGGCACCAAGCTGCTGGGCGAGCGGCAGCCTGCCGCGTGCGGCGGGCGGGACGGCGAAACAACGACGGGGGACGCCGCCGAGCGCGCCGAGACGCGGGCGAGCCTGGTGAACGCGTGGAAGAAAGCGGAGCGGGAGCGGGCGACGGGGGCCGAGGCGGAGAAGGCCGAGATCGCCAGGACGGAGAAGCTCCTGCACTTGCTCCTCTGGGGGCCGAACTGAACTTAGCAGTCAGCAGCGGGTGGCCTGTCACCGTGTCACGCATCCATGCGTGCACTGCACGCTGCATCATCAAACGGCCAGGCCATATTTCTGCTCTAGGGAAATCAATAAAAGGTTTCACAGACAATCGAAGGGAATTATTAGTGATTAACCCGGAGATTGGCACATCATCTGATTCTGTAGAGGAAGATATTATTTCTACCACTTGTTTTCGCGCGAGGAAGGGTTTGGCATTCATTCTGGCAAGAGTAGATTAAATATCGAGAGGGAGAATTGTCTGCAAGAGTAAATTAACTACACTGTTGCAAAACTCTTGCAAGAGAGAACAACCAAGATGAAGAGCCGCTCATTTAGGTGTGAATGAATGTCCTGCTATGTTGAGGATATTGCGTAGTCGAGACAATGGTTATGTTGCTGAACAGAGTCGATCATAACGACAGTTTATCAAAAACATGTGGTGAAAAACTGCACTGGCAGTCACATAGCCATATGGACAAGCATGGTTTCAAATTTCAGTTTCCGGCCACTACTGAAGTCACTGAAACTAAGTAATGAATTTCGACACACGTTATGGCACACGTCGCAAAGAATTAAATGAGCACCTCACACAAATACACTTCGGTTGAGAGATATACAAAGTTTTATACGTTAGAGAAAATTTCCATGTACAATTTGTATACGGACAACTAGCTAGATGACCTGATTCGTAGAACAGACAGTTCAAAGAGTATCCACTTGGCAGGAGCACTACAGCTCGTGTGCCAAAACCACTTTTCGTGAAAATTTCTCATATTTCCAACACAATGTGCTAATATTTTTTCACTCTAGACGACAAAATCGTATATGTAATTGCAAAGCTTCAATAGAACATAATGCACGTCATTGACACCTTCCCGACAAACCTGACCTTGAGACTGCATCCATCCAAAAAGAGTGGGTTGAGAGCATCTAGAGCATCTTGTGGATGGGCATGCAGCGTCGACATAGTTACAACGCCAATGCCCTGTGAGCGTTTTGTCTTTTTGTAGTACTAGTAAACATGCCCGTGCATTGCAACGGGAGTAAAAAATAACAGTTGGTCGGAAAACATGTGGTACAAATTATACTCGATAGATCCTCATAGAATAAAATTATTTTTTCTACCCAAATGAGCATAAAAAATAACTCGATGTGAAAAAGATATGTTGATACATTCTTATCTATGTGATAATTTGATATAAATTTATATCATATGACCTTTAGGTATACAATTTTGTTGCGATATATGCAAGGTTCTCCATCGAAATTGAATCTTTACATGGTGTGTTGCGGCTAAACTAGAATTGGTTAATTTGCTATATTGAACATTTTTTAGTCCATTACCGCATCAGCATGTCCTCTCCACACCGTCCACGGGATCCCGCCTCCCCACTCACTGCACAGGACGAACTCGTCCATGTTTTTGGTAACGAAATGAAATTTAGCACATAGAAACCGAGCTGCCCTACCTTGCCGCAACGAGCGAATTACACTTAGTAACCAAAAAAATTCCAAGGACGGCGTTTTGACACTGGGGAGCCTCCCGGTTTTTATAATGTATTGTATAACACATTTGAAATGTCAAAAAAATCAGACCAAAGATTTCATGTGTATATTTGCTCCCATGTGCGAAATTAAATATCCGAAAAGATTCTCCAAAATGTCAACAATTATTAATTTGTACGGATGTATTGTAAAGTACAGTGCACGAAAAATTATGGTAATACAATGGATCAAACCTACAGTTTAGTATGCGAATAACAAATCTAGCACACTATGCCATATCCTATAAAATGAAAACATGTGCAGTACACATTATGTCACTGAAGTTCACGGATACATACAACAAATTCAGTAATGCTTACTGAGTTCAGCTAGTTCACCTAGTAAATCAATGAACAGTCTTGCTTGCAACTCAGGTTCCACATAAACTGCATGTCTCAGGTACATCCTACTGCTTAAGCCAAGCAGCACTGCAATTACCCGGGATGGAATGCAAAGAGTGTGGCATCGGAGGAGCAGAAGATTGTACTGTGCAATCGACACAAACAGTATTTCTCTTCTTCTGTCAAAAGAAAAAAAATACAGCTTCACTGCTCCCGAACAGAACTCTGTCTGCACAGGCACTGAAGGAGGCCCGATGACAGCGAGGGGGCTAGTGCTCCTCGCAGCCGTGCGGGAGTTCAGAGTTGAAGGTGAGGCAGCCGAAGTAGACTCCCGGTCTCCCGGAGGACGGCCGGAGCCCGCTGGTGGACTCCCGCGGCAGCCCGGTGTGGACTCCCAGCGCGCTGAGGGGATCGGAAGCGGTGGTGTTGTGCATGGTGATGGCGACGTCGCAGGAAGCCGAGCTCCATGCGGCGACCTAGGTATGGGGCAGCGGCAGTGCAGGAAGCCGGGTACGCTGGCCACGGGAGAAACGGAGTGCCGCCCGCGCCGGGCTGGGGATTGGGTGCCTCACACCGCTTTTGGTCAACAGAGAGCCCAGTGCGTGGCGCTCTGCCGTGGAAGGCGTCATCAGTAACATAACTAAGCTCCAGGAATTGCAGCCGTGTGGTTCATCCACGTTTTTTGGGCCCGCTGTCACTGAACAGATCTACAGTAAGACGGTTCGTTGGTTTGACCGACGCATAGTGTACGTGTATCATCGCATCCAACCGTCTATGGTCGTGGGCGTGCGAGGCCTCGCACCTTTGACCGATGCCCACCCCTGCCTCTCCATCTCTCTTCCCAAATCACAGCCGCCCTCCGATTCCGGCCGCCGCCTCCACTGCGCTTCCTGCTCCCGAGGCGCGGCCCGGCGCCCTTGTTGTCTTCTTCGTTCCGTCCCCCACCGGGTCGCCGCGTCGCAGGACGGTGAGGGCGGCGCCAGGTTGAGACGTTAGTTGCCGGTGACGGCGATGAGGGAGACAGTGAGCTGATCGCCAATGTAGCAAGGCAATGGGTGGCGGCGATGGCGCATGGACCCTGAAAAGAAGCAGGTCGTGCAGGAGGCCTCCCTGGCCGTGTGCCGCGCAACGGCGCCACCGGTGACCGGCAGCGAACCTCCAGGGCTCCATCGCCTTCCACTATCCCGGCACCGTCAACAAGCTCCGTCCAACCCACCTCCCTATCCACACCCCATTCTCTCCATCTCCCCAGCGAGTCATGGCCGACGACGACAAGGCGCGGACCTTGAAAGAGCAGGTGATGCAGGATCCGGGGGAGGCCAGAAGAGCCCTTGTCGCGCCGCCGGTGTGGATGCGGGGCGGCGGGGCTGGACAGGTATCTCTACAGCGCTCCGTCACCTTCCAACTTCCCTCCCCCTCTGTCTTTCTCTCAGCCTAATTTTAATTCAATCTTGCTCACTCGAGCCAGCGACAAGGCAGTCTTGATCCCCTCGCATCCTCCCAGTCTCAATCTTAAAAAATCTTCGGCCAGATGTGGGAGGAGATGAAGCGGAGATGGTGTATGTGCGACCAGATCGCAGCTGCTGCTTCAAAAAAATCTGTAAGGAAATTCCTCTTGCCCTGATTTTTGGAGGTATAATTCTGTTGGGAGAAGCACATTATGCTTCCTGAGGCATGCTAGCCTTACAGCTGATTGATGCAACACTATGAGAAGAACGGTCTTAGGCAAGCTGGAGTTCCTAGCACGGGCATCTCACATTCGCAGCAGCGTTGATGAATCATGATGACCAACATTGTACCACACATTTCCGTTGCAATGGTCGTTCTTTATGGTTGTCCGATTGAGCAGTAGAAATTGCTGTCTTTTGGAACGTGTTGATTGTTATGGTAGTGGAAAGAGGGTCTTGTGATCTTGTCATTGGGTGGATGAACCTGTAAATAGTTGCCTGCCTACTCTTCTGTAGTTTGATAGTTTCAGCAATTGATGGATCTGAAGGTTCGTGTCACTTTGTTCAGGGTACCTTCGTCATGTAGAGTGCTACGGTTGGATCTGATGGTCTTACTTTGTTCGGATGGAGTAATATCCAGCGTTGGTGTTTGTTATCTTAGATCAACGTTGGGGCTCTTGCATGTATCGACTCCACAGGCTGCCACACTACCTGTGATAGCAACAAAATGTTGTATTAGTGCTGCAGCAGCATTGTGCCGATCAGAATCAGAGTAGCATAACAGTGGTTCACTAAATATATCTTTGTAGCTTAATGAGTAATTCCGCTGTTCTCTTTTTAATTGCCGCCATTAAAACTACAAATTTGTACTTGTTCAATTATCTCTACACGGCAAGAAAAGCATTTTAGCTACCCGGCACCCACCATGCCTATGCAGCAAGGGCCATACTCTAGAAAAATAGGACCTGTAAGCCATAGATCGTACGTTTCGTTATGCCCAGGATGTGTATATGTTACGTTGAGATGGGATTCTTTAAATTTGGGTATGGCATTCAGATATCGTGGAACATAATGTACCAGAGAAATAAAGAAGAACAAGACAATATTATTCTCATTCCCTTATGCAAATTTTATTAATAATATATATATCTTGTCTAATTCAATTATTACCTATCAATTAGGGCCTGCCAAGGCAAGGCAATGTAGTTCTCCATTAACATACAATACAAAAATATTAAGTTGTACTTTAGGAAATTAGCACTGCCAATTTTTTTTGGAAGTTTCATAGGGTCAAGTAGTGACCTTTTAAACAGAATGTAATTCCGGTCAGTTTTTGGTCATTGCTTTTACTTATTACCCTATTTAAATGTTAGCAAATTGGTGGATAAATGGTGACATCATAGATACATATTTAGTTCATCGGGTCCAGAAGACATTCCAATAGAAATAGGGAAACATGAAACTACAATCCCAAGGTTCTTCTCTATTTCATATAGTTGTTACTTGAGGGCAAACCAGTGTATTTTAGATTCATTTTTTGTCAGACTTTACATGCACCTCATTTTCTACTCTGGATCTGGTATTGAGCATATGAATATATAGGTGGTGGATGCCTTCTTGGCTGAAACAAGAAACTGCAGTTGAATGTGAGTAAGCGAGACTTGCTTCATGAGTTCCTATATTATCTTACCATGGAAGAGTTAGGGTGATCTGCTTTGCTTTGAATGACTTTCTCTAGCTTTAGCTGTGTGAGTATTTTAATTTTCATGCAGCGTAGAAGCATTGCCGTCTTTTCCATTTTTGGTGTATCGTGGAGCTCTGATGGATCTCCTTACTTTGCTCTTGTTGTACCCTACTGATCCTTATTTTTCTCCGAAGCTCATCTAGACTAATCATGAATGGCAAACGTCCTTGTATGTGTCCCAAATACTATGTCAAATAGCCATGTTGACTACAACATCAATTGACCAGGATTACATATTGCTTACGGATTTTACAGGCTCTTCCGTGTGAGGGAAAGCTAGCTTAGCATCCGCTGCCTGCTGCTGATCAGTGATGTCGATGCAAATGGATGTGGACTGGTAACCGAGTGAACCACAGGAGGAGATTGATGATCTGGTACTGCGTCCCCTCTGTTCCATGGGAGAAAATCTAAGTACCTGGAAATGGTTTTTGGGACACGAAAAAGTTGAGAATCCACACTTATGTTCAAAACTGAGTAGACAATTACAAACTATATAATCAATATCTCCTTTTTGAAACTAGAGATCTTGTTTCACAGCATAGTTATGTTCTTGCTTTAACCATCTGTCCAAACTATTATTTTTTAACTTGCTGTCCAGACTATTAATTGCATGAGAATTATACGTCTGGGAATGAAATTTGGGGCATTTGTCGAGATATCGTCATGGACAGAGGAGTCTTGGATGGTTGCCAACACTGGTACTGCTCGGCTCAACCACACGGTTCTATAGCTAGCTACCTGCATTTGTGGATTTTCCTCAAACCTTCAATTTTCACCGAGCGCAACGTGATTTGCTTAAGACTCAATGTAATAAATAGATAACCTGGTTTCATGTAACATGTATTTCTATACATGCATAGACAAGTGGTCTGCCATCACAAATCGCTGCCCTTCTGCAAAATTGAATTTCAGCATATGACATGCACTCTAGCAAGTAAAACATATCGTCAGTATTGGCAATCTTTCTTGAAAAGGGAGTACTAAAACCACTTATAAATTTAATGGAAAACACTTGGCACACTGCCTCAAGAGTCAGGAGGTAGATGAAATATAACAGTTTATTTTATTGAAGGTATATGAAAGTACTAGAGTTGGTAATGAAGGAAATCAATGGTTACAAGGTAAGGTCACAAGGACTTGTACTGTCAGTTTGAACATATCTTAGTTCAAAACATGTGTTCGATTAACTGTTCATGTTGTTTAATTACTCTGTAATTCCCCTCACATCTCATAACTTCATAAGCTTGATATTTTATTCTTGCTGCCATTTTTTGGGGCCTTTCATCTTGTGAGTTGTGTATCATAGTGCTGTGGAGCCCTTCGTTGGTCAGATATGCTAGCCATAAGCTGGCGCTTGAGTCACTGACCATGTTAGGCTGAAAACGTTGCTGGTTTACTTTTATATGCTTGTGTGTAATAATTTTTTGCCTGCGAAATTGTGCCATATCATTTGGTCCATGAATGTCATATTACGAGTTTATTTTTTAAACTGGTGCTCGAAGAAATAAAATAAAGTATATTTTCGTTACTTTTCCTATCCTCTCCTTATTGTGCAGTGATGATGATGATTGGTATGTGCAAGGCGAAAGGAACTCAGTTTGATTTGCATCATACTATATCTATACAGAAGTAACAATATTCATGTAGCCTTCATGATTTCATTTTCAAACAAACATATTCACTATCTCCTGAAAATGATATGTGGCTTGCTGTTTTTTTCATTTCCAGGCAGTAGTTTGTTTGGATGGTGGCGATTGCATGATTCAGAGTGGACTTGTGGCAGATGAGGATGATTCAACTCTAGATACATCAATTGCTTGTGATTCCTGTGATCTATGGTACATTTAACTGTATTAGTATCCTGTATGTCCGTTATTAGCTGAGTCTCGGTAACCGGTTCTGTTTTTTAATTACTTTGATCCTTAAGCTAGGTATCATGCTATATGTGTGGGCTTTAGTAGAGAAATACATTTGAATATTCGTTGTTGTGCCCAGGGTAATTTTATACTTGTATAGATAAACTAATGCTGCTATTAGGTCGGTGGTGAGCTCATTTCAATCTGCCCTTGCATCGAAGTTCTATGTCCCCTCCAGTACACTCTCTCCATATATGGGTCAATAAACGAACACCGGAACTACGCCATTGTGGTTTATTTTTTCATCCATGACAATGTACATATTACGTGCAATTATATTTAATAAGTCTAGGATCAATGCCTCCGGTCTCCATGTTGAATGTTTTTGTCTCAAGTTCCATGTTGCATGTTATTTATTCTCTTTCCTTAGCATTTCAAGGATTCATTAGGCGGTGAAGAAGATTTTACATTCGATGTCGGTGTAGATGTCGCACAAGGGAGCTTTTGCAAATGTTGGGATCCTACTCAAAAAATATACAAATATTGCATTCTATGATGTATTATCTGTGTCTACACTCTATCGCATATTGTTGTTTGAATATGTATGTAATATGCCTGTTGTTTCGACACACTGATTGGAATTATGCAATTGATGATTTTGGACTTGCACAGATGAAGATGGTTTTGTAGGATGGTATGGTACTGAAAGGGTTGCTCTTACGTCTGTTGTTAAAGTCATGCTTTCTGAGGACACAGGGCACTGGAATAATTTCGACCATGCCAACTCTCTTCCGAGTTGTTTGGTTTTGTTATTCAAGCAATGCAAATTGGAGTTTCTAGGTTCGAGAAATTATTAATGCGGTAAGCTTGGTGATCTTTGCGAACCATGCTATTGTTTCATTGAGGGAAAACCATGATGTTCTTTAATTTGATGCACTATATATATATTATGTTGTTAGTTTTAAAAGAATGCAAATGAAAACAGTTGAGTCCTTTATCACTTTCTACAAAGGAGTGTAATGCTTAGAGTAAGATTTAAAAGAAAATACAATTCCTTAGGATGAGCGAGATTCAGAAAAGGAAAATACCACTGTGCATTTTTACCTCATCCTAGAACATGGAATTAATGATCCTCAAAGTGATTTTCATAATAAATAAATAAACACCTTTGCTACCATATAGCTAGCTCATTTTCAATTCCGCGTCACCTTTTGTCTATATGATCCACTCTACATCACAATGGTTCTTTGGAACTGTGTCTGGTCCTACATAGCCAAGGACAAAATCCGACTAATAATGAACTGAAAATCAGCTAGATGCTGATTGACACTCTTGATAAAATAATAAAGACTCACTAAATATATTTGTATGTTGATTATAAACGTACTATGTCTAAGATATCAAATCGATTTAATAGTGTCTGCAGGTAATCGTTGGTGGGAAGAAGTGCATCATTCTATGTTCTATAGTAGCGCAAAATTAACAAATACAAGCCGACCATAGAAAATAGGACAAACAATCATAAACATAAGAAACATGGCGATGCCAATAAACAATGGGCGCAGCAAAGCGCGCCTAATCCTTCTAGTCATTGTTGATTCCCAACGACCAAGGCGAGAGGGGCGTTGTCCACCGGCACTTGTCCTCGTTCGCACAACGCAGATTGTCGCCGGGGCGCATGCTCGGGCATGGATCGGTGTTGCAAACTTGCATGCACATAGGCAGCTAGCTATACCGGAGAAACCATGCACGTGCATGAGGTCTGGACCATGCATGAGTCGTCTGCGTCCTCCGCGGCTCTGTTGTAATCTATGCCGGCGTGGCAGGTGAGGGCAGCGACCTGGGACATGAACCGTTGTCTCCTCCGGCCGCAGGATCTCGCCGAGATCGTCTCCTCCGAGACATCTCCTGCGTGAGAGATATGTCACCTGCACTCGTTGGACACAAGGTCTCGGCGAGATGTTTCCTCGAATCTCTGACCTGCGTGAGCGAGAAGTCGTATGCACGAGTTGTGCGTGCGTATCCTCTGATCCTAGCTTTATATAGGGAGCAGGCCAAGCCTAAGGGTGCGTTGGTGTGTTGCGTGTCAATGTTGGACTCAAATGTAAGTCATACGACGGATCGATCGACGACGTAGGAAACCAAGCGACGGCCGAAGGAAAATAAAAAATCGAACCGGTACATGACTTATGGGTGGCAGTGGTGGGTAATTATTGCAAACTTTAGGGGTATTTTTAACGACGTACCACAAGAAAACTTAATGCCTTTATTATTAGGTATAGATATAGATAGGCTTTTGCTGTGTTGCAGCCGACTGATTCTCATTTCACCGTTAGTCGTTTTTTCTGGCCATTCGATTGGCTTTAAGATGCGCGCTGGCTTCCGCTCATTTGTCTCGTGCGTCTCTGCATCTAGCTCGCGCTAACGGGTCTGGTTTCGAGGCCCGAAGCCTGTTTTATCTTTTTTTTTCTTCGCCTGGAATATTTCGTCGGAGAGAAAGGTGAAAGGGGGCGGTGGAACAGAGGAGGCGATTTTCTTCGCCGGGATCCGCTGCCTCGCCATGGCGGAGATGCCCGGAGGGTGGAGGGGACGCCGGCAGCGGGACAGGTACTCTGTGTTTGTTTGCTCAGCTCCGTCCTCTTTTTTCCGCGCGTAGTGTTTATTGTCGCCGAGAGAGAGTGAGAGGGGAAAGGGGGCGGTGGAACAGAGGAGGTGATTTGCTTCGCCGGTATCCGCTGCCTCGCCATGGCAGAGATGCGCGGAGGTTGGTGGCGTCGCTGGGCGGCTGGGACAGGTACTCTCGGCGCCTGCCTCTTAGGTCTACTTACCTTGACAGTATCATTCGCTCTGAGTCTTCAGTTCTCTCGACAGAACCATGGGGATGGGGGCTGCTAGGTCTGGCTATTCAGACCACGAAAAACATGGAGGATTAGGGGGCTCGGTGGAGTAGAGCAGCATAAGATGGAGCAGTGGTCGCAGCCAGGCAGCTGCAGGCAAGGCCGCGTGCCGGCCGGAGGTCCAGTAACCGCAAGTCCGTTGTGACTGAATCGAGTCCCTACTCTTCTGAAATTTCTCACGTACTTGTGTTTCTTTCCCCAAATTTTTGGTTAGCGATTTGGTAGTATGGAGGTTAACTGAATTTGTTCTTCAGTTCTACAAATTGCAACAGCCATGGGAAAGGCTATTCAGAGAATAACTTATTTTGTCCTAAAAAGAAAATATGGCATAAGTGAAGTTGAAGAATTGATCTGACTAATGAGAAATGTATAGTCTAGTGGCACGGTTCAGAGCAATTTTTGTGTCTTCTTGTAGCATGGCCCGCCCATGGATTTTGTTGAAGCTCCGCCACTGCTCTCGGGTTGTTAGCTCAGCTCCCTTCTCAGTTTCTGCTGTAGTGTTTGTTTTGTTGGATTTCCTAAGTCGCCGGAGGCGGATGCATGCTGCGGGGTGGTAGAGATTGGGGGAGAATGCTGCGGACACCGACGGTGGTTTTGCTCTAACTTCGCGCAGCTTCCCTTCGCGGCGGCGGCGGCGATTTGCTTCGTCAGTTTTTGTTGTTGATTTGTGTAGGCTAGGGTATGATCTAGCTGGGTGATGCCGTGGCGTCTTTTTTTGTTGTGGATCTATAGGTGTTTTGTTTTGCAGGATCTATATCAGTTTTTGGATTGGACACCATCCAATGTTCTACCCCGGAGCAAGACCATTAGTACATGTTTTTGTTCATTGTTTTTGTTTGGAGTGCATTCTGTAGGATGTGAGGGAGGGGTTAAAGGGAGTAGTTCATGCTATTGTTAGTGTATATTATTTTCAGTGTTTTTTATTTGTTTTATTTTGCTTACCAATTTTGTATTGTTGCAGTGGGGTAGTATAATGGAGACCCTATGTGTATAATTTTTGTTGTGTAGTAGTGAAGTTTTATTGGTGTTGCTTTCACTGTATATGTATTTGAATATCTGCATTTTTGTGTGTGTAGATCCCAACGTACACCCACTGAATATGGAGGAACATATCTCAATCTCTCTCTTTTTATATTAGAGATTCAGTGTATCACTCTCTCTCTCCCTCTCTCTCTCTAAATCCTTTTTTTGTCAAAGAACAGCAGGAGAATAGTATCTCGAAAACTCTCTCTCTATCTCTCTCTATTTCTCTCTATTTTTCTCTCTCTCTTTCTTCTCTCTATCTTTCTCTTTCACTTTTTATTTTCTCTCTCTCTATGAATGTTTTGTGAGATTTAGCTTAGTATTCTCTCTATATATATATATATATATTCTCTCTCTGTATATATCTCAATCTCTCTCTATCTGTATTTGCGATTCAGTGTAGCATTCTACTTCTCTGTCCTTCTCTCTCTCTCTCTCTCTATATATATATATATATATATATATATAAATCCTTTTTTCAAAGAACAGCAGGATAATAGTATCTCTCTCTATCTCTCTCTCTATCTCTCTCTATCTATCTCTCTTTCAATTTCTGGTATCTCTCTGTTCAGTCTCTCTCTCTCTCTCTTTCCTCTATTTCTCTATCTCTATTTTTTAGATTCAGTCTCTCTCTCTCCAAGTTTTTCTATATCTCTTATTTATTTTCAGATATCTCTCTCTCTTAGATGCATGATGATATATCAGTATTGCATATCTTCTTAGATGCTTGATTAGATGCTTAATGATCTATCAGTAGTGGATATCTTCTTAGATGCATGATGATATCTCTCTCTCTCACTATTATTTATTTTCATATATCTGTGTTTGCATCAGTAGCAGTAGCATGTATTTTATCTGTTTGAAATGCTTGAAATAATTATAGTGTTGTTATGCAATATACTTGCGCACACCCCCTCTATACCTCTGCTGCATGTCTTGATAATTTTTATGTTCTTATATCCAGATGTTGTGCGAAACCTGTGGATGGCCAGATGGACCTTGCCAAGAGAAGAAGAGGAAGTCTTCTTTCTTTTATGTGTATCTTGGGGAAAGTTTTCTCGAGTCAATGGTATATCTTTTCCTTTTCTCTCTTTTTTGCCTTGTCTAATGTTTTCGTTACATATTTTCATTTTTTTCTCCTCACTATTTAATATCCATGTTTCATTTATGAGCAGACTATCCCGTGTTTCATGAGAGCACAGTTTAACAACATGGTATTAGGCAAGATCATGCTTGCCATGTCTCCTGAGCAAGATTAGTACGTGTTCGATGTGAAGAAGAAATATGACAAGATACTCATCTTTGGTCCTGGATATGAGAGGATGTTGACTGACTTTGATATGAAGAGTGGAGATAGAGTAAGGATTGAACGGGATCACCCAATTGATGCGTTTTTCGCCATCTTCCTGGAGGGAGCTGATGGTGTCCCCAAGCAAAGGGTGTTAGGTACTATCAGTCTGTGTATATATTTCTTGATAGGTCTTTTTGTCTGTTTGGACAGTGTGATTGTTTTCTATCTGTTTCTTTTCTATATTTAAACACTAAGATAATGGCTCATTTTGTGTTTTTGTTTTTGGTCTATCTAAAATGTACAGAAGCTCATGTTTTCGAGGAAAGCGCCAAGTCCGTCATCTTTTCAAAAGGACTCGCACTCACTGCTGGCCAGACTGGAAGGATGAACCATCATGTTCTCACTCGAGGTCTTGGTTTGGGACATGTTTTTGTTGACACCATAACTGTAACAGATGTTGCACACAATGGACTGGTAATTTTTATAGCATTTTCTATCTTTCCTTTTGAGTTCAGTTTAGCTTTGTGGATATTATCTTCTTTTCTCACTGAACCTTTTCTATGTTGTTTTACAGCGCATCTCAAAGGAGATTGCATCTGTTCTCGACATACCCGAGACAGGAAAAGCCAATATCATATATGGATATGATTGGAACAACTATGAAGCTTCATACTACACTTGCAAAGATGAGAGGATTTGTTTCAGAGCTGGTTGGCCGAGTTTGCCGCTCAGCACAAGATAGGCGATGGCTCTGTTGTGCTGATTCTCTTCCACAAAAACAATGAACCGTCTTTGTGTCTCTTTTGATCGTCTCTAGAGCTCAGCTTTGGAATTAAGAGAGTCTTTATGCTAGAGAACCATTTATATGTCGTGGTTAGCTTTTTTTCCAGTATTTTTCATCATGTGTGTTGCTACCCCTTTTATTTTTATATGTACCGCAAGGCTTTGAACTATCTATATGTTGTGGTCGGGTTCTTTTTAGTCTTGTTTGTGTGGGTCTATCTACCATAATGTTGGAACAATCTACTTGTTATCAGTCTTGTTGGGAAATATCTATCAAGTTTTTCTGTTTGTTTTCATCCAAATGCCTTAACTATCTATGTTGTTGTATTTTGGTAAGACCCTCACATATCACGACGGACTATTTTCGACGTTTTTCGATATGTGTTTTGAATGTTGTCAAGCTTTTGTTGTTGCCATTTTCTTCTTTTATGCGAACTCGATAATGTGCTAGTGTTCTTTTAAATCAGAGAGCATTTTGATAACAAACATGCCATCTATATGAGTTTGCATATTCACATTTCTGGTTATACATGTTTGAAGTGTGCACATCCATACCCTTGGTTGTTCTGTTACTGCATCTAAAATTCTGAAGAGAGGTGCAGGGACTGTTTTTCTGAAGGTTACCTGTAGGGTGGAGTTGTGCTGCGTCTGCAGTGGTGGATCCGGTTGCACCACTGCGCATTCAGCTTGCTGAAACAATCCCAGCTGACCCTGATTGATGTTGAAGGTTTTAGAGGACCTGGAACCTGGGACTTGTTGAAATGGAGACAAATTTTCAAGAAGTGAGAGCCAACCTTGTTGGGGGAGACCTGAAGATTGCCTAGGTCAGTCCTTTTGTTGTGTGTATGGCCTCGCTTGGCCTCGCTGCTGTCTATCTGGGCCTGGCCGTCGCGCAGGCAAGCAGGTTTTTTTGTTGGTTCGGGTCCAGTTTAGTACACCAAAACCCGTTTTGGAGGGAAAGCAGTCACGGCCTCGTTTGTTTGTCCCGCTAGCTGTGTACGTACGTTGTTTGTCACGTGGCAGCAAATTACTGGCTTAAAAATTCGACTGACCATGAAATGATAATCAGTCGACTGACAAATAGACGGTCCCTATAGATATAGATATAGATATAGATTGTACCTCCGCGTTGGATACTTTGTCATGCTCGTTGAAGAAGAGTCGAAGCTGAGAGCTAGCTATTGACAGTTAAAGGAAGATCACGTACCAACACCCTGAACTAAGGTTCGTAACTTCTCCTGATACATATTGGACTAGTAATTGGATTCGTGTGCAGCTGTCCTTGCTGCATCAGTTTTCGAGACTTAGTTGCAATCCAAGTGAGAACCTGGTGCAATAAAATCAATGTAAATTGGGAGTGCATGCTTAGGATTTAATTAATTTGAGATACTTATGTAGAGCGTCAGATTAAACAAATCTGTATACATACATGTGCATTAGATTGGTCTGATCATATAATTAATAAAAGATCGACCCACTTCGAAAAAAGACCCCCGCGTCGCTCTCGCCCAGAGCGACTTGGGCGGCGACCCAAGCGCATCCCTAACCCTAGCCACCGCTCGTCAACCACGCCCACGCCGCCGCCGGAGGAAGCCGCCGAGCGCATCTCGCGCGGCCGACGACGGCGGCGGGGCTCGGCGGGATCGGCGGTTCGACGCCGTGCGTGCGGCCTCTTCGTGGCGGGCCCTGCGGGCTCTTCCGGCGGCGACGCTTGCTCCATCGGCGGCGGGGCCTGGCGAGAGGTGGTGGGTCGGCGTGGTGGTGCTCCTCCGCGGCGATGGGCCTGGGCCCGATCTGGGCTCCGGTTGGGCCGGTGCTGCAGCAGCAAATCTCGGCGCGGCGGGCGCGCGGTTCCAACCTTCTTCGGCATCCGCACGGTGGCGCACCCGGTGCGCGTCGGTGCGTGTTGTTGGGCTGCTGCCCGGAACCATGGTGGTTCTTGGCATCGGGCAGCACTCCTCTGGCCCTAGCCGGCATGGTGCTCGGCGAGGAATGGTGCGTGTGCTGCGTCCGGCGGCCCTGGTGGACCTAGCGCCCTGTTGCTGAAGCTTGCCGCGAATGGTCACCCCTTGGGGTGGAGGCTGTGGCGGCTGCTGCTGGCAGTCGACTGGGATGTGCTTGAACTCCGGGTGAGAACCCTGCATCGATTTATCGTTGCCGGCGGCAGCTATGTCTTTTGACATCGTTTCCTTGTTGGAGATGCCGTTGTGGAGCTTGGGCACCCTCAGTTCATTGCCTGGTGGTCTCCAGGTGAAAACCCATGATTCGGCTTGTTGGATCAGATGACGGTGTTGTGGCCCTCGACAACACATTCTTCTTGGAGGCGTCATTTTGGAGACCCAGCGATGGCTCTTGCTGCTGCATGGGGCTGTTGGTGCTGTGTTTGGTGGTGTTGGTGCGGCAAGCTTGGGGCCGAAGGCGAGTGTTCTCTCTTCGGCCGGCATTCGCGTGCTTGCCCAAGAACCTCCAATGGTTGTTGTTGCGGTGTGGGAGCTTCGTGCTCTCGGTGGCGTCTCGGCTCACCTTTGCTCGATGACGACGCAATGTATGTCTCCCCCACCTGCTATCGTCTCGACCTCCGTGGCGGAGCTCCCCATCTAGGTAGTGCTAGGTGCTAGTCTTGGCACTCCGATGATGATAGTGGTGCTCCTTAGTTGTGCCTGGGTTCGAGTCGCACGCCGGTGCGGTGCGTGAAGCTGATTGCCGAGTCTCGGCATTGCGATCCCTCGACTGCACCCCTCACCTCTTGTGTCTCTTGGTGGCTCTTGCTTTCCGTCTTCTAGTTGTATTTTTTATGTATTTTCGTTGTTTTCTCTTCCACTGTATCCCCTGTACAATTTCTATATGTTGTAAGAACATAGACTGCCAGACTCTTTCGATGAATATAACAACCGGTGGGGAGCAATCCTCCCGTCTTCCTCAAAAAAAATATAATTAATAAAAAATATTGTTCCAAAATGATTCAGTTTGAGATGCTTTACGATTGTGTACCTTAATTGGAGCAATAGCGGGCTGGGGGACATGCCATGAGCATCGCTCGTTCACCCATCCCCGAGGTAACCGCTCGACGAAGTCGGCCTTGTCAGTGATAAGATTGTACCTGAACACGCCAACCTGCTCACGCAGCAAGGCCTTGCTATCGTTGTAGACGAAGTAGGCGCACGCGCCGTACCCACCCAGTGGCGACGCATCCACCGCGAAGCTGTTAGGCCAACCCAGGAATAGCACGCGGTCGGACAAGCTATGGCCTATGGCCGTTTTTCCTTACCCAACGCACCTTCTTCTCCGGCGCCGAACAATCCTCTTTTAGCGCATGCACGAGCAATGAGATCTCACGGTGTCGATGATGCTGAGAATGAGTGATCCGAACCTGGACAAGCACCCAAAGCAGCTCTCCGCGGGACCGCAAGATATAGTTGTACTGGGGCGAGTGGTAGCCATGGACCCACCTTGGCGAGCACGGCTCTGGGACCAGCATGTCAGCATCATCCGGCGCTATGCAGTGCCAGAGGGTACCGTCCACGGTGAACACGATCTTGCCGCCGTGGTACGCGGCACAAGCTGCATTGTACTCGGGCGCCTGAAGGGTCCTCTCGACGACTGTCCACTTGGCATCCTCAGGACGGAGTACCGCCCTGAACTTGATCATGTCAAGTGTATGCAAGTAGGAGAATCGGTAGAGGAAGGTGGTGCCGTCGTTGTAGACGATGCCATGCGTATTCACCTGCCTCCACTGGCCGTCTAGGAACAGAGGCATGCGGGTGACTTCTCCTGTGATAAGGTCATGGAGGGTAGGGCGGAGGTTTCCGACGGTCAGGTACCAGACGTGGGTGCCGTCGGCGCTGCACACCCAGTTCCTCCGGGGCACGGACAATGCCGGCGTCGTGTGGTAGCTGGCCTTGGAGAAGACACACCTGAACTTGAGCCGGACGGATTCGTTCTCGGCCGGCGCAAGGAGCCATGGTAGGAACTGGGTCGTGGTTGTCTCCTGGGGCAGCAGGTCACGGGAGCTGAGCCATGGCTTGCAGACGGCGTGGAAGTAGACGAAGTCGACGGCAGCGCACACGCGGTCGGAGATCTCGCGGAGAATGTCAGCCGGGAGATCCGTCCACCGCCTCCCGTCCATTGGGGCGGGATCGAGACGGAGGATTGGGGCAGGAAGTATCGGCGAGGAATCCAGCATGGCGGATCAGATTGTTAGGATGTCGAGTTGTTCGACTTGGACGGTGATACGTAGATGTCACAATTGGGCCTTCAAGTTTGGCCCATCGATGCCCAAACGTGTGTAGTTGTCGAGTCCGGCGTCCGCGCGGCAAAAAGTCGCTGGGCGAGCGGCAGCCTGCCGCGTGCGGCGGGCGGCATGGCGGTGGTGGAACGACGACGGGTGACCCTGTCGAGCGCGCCGAGACCCAGGAGGCCAGGAGACGCCGGCGAGGCTAGTGAGCACGTGAAGGCGGAGCGGGAGCGGGCGACGGGGGCTCAGGCGGAGAAGGCCGAGATCGCCAGGACGGAGAAGCTCCTGCACTTGCTCTTCTGGGGGCCGAACTGAAGTGGGTGAGCACTGAGCAGCCGGTGGCCTGTCACGCATCCATGCGTGCGTGCACGCCTTGCAGCAAGCCTTATCAAACGACGTTGCCGTGCGCGGAGTCGATCGATCGTGGAGGTGGAGATCTAGTTGATTCATATGACCGGACTATTGTAGTTTAGATTTGGCGTTATTTTTAGAAATTTGATGGAAATTCAGAAAAAGAACCGAACTTAGCTATTAAACAAGATAATTATTCATATTTAGTTGGCCTTCCTATGAGGTCTACTTTCTGTGAAAATTTCAGTGGTGCCATTTCAGCCTACATTTTTTATAGTTGCTTTAAAAAACTTTTTTGCATTCATAAAAAATAATCAATTTTTATAAAATAAGGCTGTGAACTTTAGATAGGAGTTTTGTTTGGCATGTCAAGATGCACGCTTTTGACAAATATATGCAAATTTTAACCAAGTATGGAACGAATATGGCCATCACCTTGATCATTTGGGTTGGAAGCCTAGATAAGTCATTTATGCCTTTTTAGAACACTTTTAAGAACAAAAATGAAGATTTGGTATTTTTGTTGAAAACCATGTCACATAAAATGATTTTTGCGCATTTTTCAATTTTTAATTGTTTTAGTCATTTTGCACAGAATCGATCGTGTCGGTGGACGCAAAGCTGCTCGCCGGCTGTTTGAGACAGCTGCTCGCCGACTGATTTAGGGGGAGATTGTTGAATAAAACCAGCTACAGCTCGGTCTAGTTCAGTTGGCGTTTACTGTATTTGTTTCTTCAGTTTCGTTAGTAGACAGACGACAGCTTCAGAAACGTCAGATTTAGTAGCAGTTTCCGTCAGGGTTTTGCACGAGCACTCCGGATCGTGGGCGTTGCAGACTGAAAACATAAGAATTGTAAGTTGTGCGCGGGCGAAAAACCTCTGTGTGTGCTCGTACGTGTTCTTCTCCAACTCCGGCTAGTTTAGGGACCATGGCGTATGGACAGTTTTTTTTTTATCTGACTTGTGTTAGGACCAGCTAAACCAAATTGTAATCATGCACGGCAATGTGTATTCGCATATGAAAATAGGGCAGCGGTCGTGCGGCAAGTCTCGATTCAATCTTCTAATCCCGTAGTAATAATAATAATTCACAAGCCGCTCTGCTCGACGCCCCCCGCCGCCGGCGCGACTGCACCGTCGCCACCATGGTATCTGAATTCTTATCCCCAATCTGTTCTAGCGCAAGTAATTTGTGCTGTCTGCACGGATATCTGATCAGTGCCTGTCTTCCGCTTGTGTTACCCTACAGCCGCTCAGCTTGGAGATCAAGGTGCGCCCGCTCGGCTTGCCGCTCTGTTCGTCCAGCTGTTGGCGTTGTTGCTGTTCGCGTTGCCGTTAGGTCTTAACTGCTGACAGCTGATTTCGTGTTCGTTTGATCTGCAGAGGAAGTTCGCGCAGCGTTCGGAGAGGGTCAAGTCGGTGGATCTGCACCCCACGGAGCCATGGCAAGTCCGCAAGTGCTCGCTCGCGCGCGTTCTTGGGGCGTTCATTGCACTTCAGTCGTCTGGGCTGTTGTACCTATGATTTTAATGGTGCTTTGGTTATTAATCTGATTGTTATATGGTTTTGCATTGACGTAGGATCCTGGCGAGCTTGTACTCGGGAAGTGTGTGCTTCTGGGACTATCGATCTCAGGTAAGGCCCTGAGGTTTTTCTAACAATTTCATTTGTAGCATAGACTATTTAAATGTAACTTTTTTGAAAGGACATTTAAATGTAACTTTTGACCGACTGCATACTGCTGTACGTAAGTTTAATACCCGACTCTCCTAGTATTGGATTATGTAATATGTTTGTTTTTCTATGTCTTGCAGACCATGGTGAAATCATTTGAAGTTTCCATGCTGCCAGGTATACATCATAGACTTATATTCATGAAAATAAAAGTTGTGCGGGAATCTTGAACTGACTTAACTATTAAATCTATTTTCGCACATAATTTCAGTGCGGTCAGCGAAATTTGTGTCAAGGAAACAATGGGTTGTAGCCGGTGCAGATGACCATTTCATTCGCGTCTACAACTACAGTACCATGGACAAAGTTAATGTTATCGAAGCTCATACTGATTACATCAGATGTGTTGCAGTCCATCCAACCCTTCCATACGTGCTGTCATCATCTGATGACATGTTGATTAAGCTGTGGGACTGGGACAAAGGGTGGGTTTACACTCAAATCTTTGGGGGGGGGCATTCGCACTATGTCATGCAGGTTACCTTCAATCCTAAGGATACTAACACTTTCGCAAGTGCATCTCTCGACCTGCACGGCAAAGGTCCGCTTCAGATTCTCTCATCTGCGGCAGCATGTTAGTATGAGCCATGACTCATTATGTGACTGATCTGGGTTATTTATACTTCTTAATCTGAAATGGCAGGTATGGAGTTTGGGTTCTCCAGATGCAAATTTTACGCTTGATGGGCATCAAAAGGGTGTGAGCTGTGTTGATTACTTCACTGGTGGCGACAGGCCCTATTTGATTACTGGTTCTGATGACTTCACTGCAAAGGTCAGTTTTTTTTGTTACCCGTTGTACTATTTTGAACCTTCATTCAGGTATTGAGTACAATTTTGAGGTGGATAATTATGGTAAACCAGGTGTGGGATTACCAAAGCAAGAGCTGTGTTCAGACACTTGAAGGCCATACACACAACGTTTCTGCTGTTTGTTTCCATCCTGAGCTTCCTATAATCATTACTGGATCGGAAGATGGGACATTTCGTATGTGGCATTCAACAACTTACAGGTTTCTTTGATTTTTGTATTGATTTGTTAGTGCAATCTCCGCAAACGTCTTTCCTAATTCTCATGCTTGGTTACTTTAGTTCTTACGCGAAAGAAAAATCAGTTACTCAAGCAACTCTATAAACTTGGATTTTGAGATTTATTGACCGTCACCCTTCAGCCACAAATGTTATGAAGAATTTTGTTTCTTTTACAAGGTGGAGTATTTGGTTTTGGCTCTTGACATGTGCTCTCGATTCTATAGAGTGTATAGCAGGATCGAAAAGTTTTCCAAGACCTCTACTAACTACTAATTAGATCCATTTTTGCAATAATATACATGGTACTAATATAATGTACTAATCAACTTGCTTATTGGTATGAAATAAAGGATAACTGTCACTGTTCTTCCAGACGCTATTTTTTTAATATTCTAGAAAATATTATCTTTGTCAGCCTCTGCGATAGAACATCACTATTGTTTACTCCTACGAATTTCCAAATAATGAGATGTTTTTATTTTTAGTCTCTTATTTATTTTGTAGGCTTGAGAAGACACTAAACTATGGCCTTGAACGAGTCTGGGCTGTTGGATACATGAAGGGATCAAGAAGGTAAATGAAAGATCCATTGCTTTCTGCTTTGATTTATTGCTGCCACGACCAATCTATCAGGCACTTGGCTATCTAATTAGTATTTTGCCATTAGAAGTATCATATCGTAGGTTGGTTCTCCTATCATTAGCAGATGTGTTCTGATGTCATGCTTCATAAATTAATCTAAAGTTGTTTTTACGAATTATCATGTTCGCTTTTAAACATATGCTTGCATCAAATTGTTGGTGAGCCATTGGTTGATGAGATTGCCATGTCTTCTCACGCTTACCAAAACCTAGTAGGTTATTACTAATGATTGCATGTCATATGTTCTTCTCACCTATATGGTTATGCCAATGTTTCTAGTTGTTTATGTTTTCACATTCTTATGTCAATTACTAGTAGTAGTTCCTTTTGTTTCTTGTTTCCCCAGTTTTTTGGGCCTTGTTGTTTTACTCCCTGATTATAGTATTGAAAACTAATGATAGCATTTTCCTATCATCTAGAGTGGTGATTGGTTATGAGGAGGGAACTATCATGATTAAAATGGGCCGCGAAGCACCTGTAGCAAGTATGAACACCAGTGGAAAAATCATTTGGGCAAACATAACGAGATACAAACTGTGTATATAAAGACACTTGGTACAAGCTTTGAGGTCAATCTGCCTTTTCTGTAAACACTGTCAATCAAATTGACAAGTTTTTACTAATTTCTTATTATTTTCTACACCAGGCCACAAATGGAAAAAGATTGCCCCTGGCTATGGAGTTAGGAAGCTGTGATCTTTATCCACAGGTAGTTTTAGATGGTCCAGTGCTCTTCCTAACTAGAAATTGTTACCATCCACATCTTGATCTGCATAACTACTCTGTAGCTTCTGATGAATGTTGCGAATGAAGGGCTACTGATTACTGCAATAGGAGTTAAAAACTTATAAGCTTCAAGGAAATGGATAAGCTTCAAGAAAAAACATACGAACTGATTACTGCAATAGGAGCTCAAACTTATAACTTGAGTTTGTTCGTTTGCTTGCGTAATATATCCTTATCAACTCTGCATGCATTTAGAGAATATCAGGTAAAGTTGCTAGCGGGTGCACTAAAGAATGCTAAAGGCTTTGGTTTTCTAAGAGCATTATTCCCAATTATGCTTATACTCATGGATCATTTTTTACCAGAGCTATTTTTCACTGAACATAACCTTTGTTCTTATTCCTTAATATGATACTACTGTTTCAAACTGGAAAAATGCAAAGTTCCTTTTTCCTTTTCTTTTTAGGCATGTTTAATCATTCATATGTATTGACTACTGTATCTAACTACGAGTTATCTTTTTTTTTTTTTGCTTAGAGCTTGAAGCATAACCCCAACAGCCGATTTGTAGCTGTATGTGGAGATGGCGAATACGTAATCTATACTGCGCTGGCTTGGAGGAATAGATCATTTGGATCAGCGTTAGAGTTCGCTTGGTCATCGGAAGGAGAGTATGCAATCAGAGAAAGTACATCAAGAATAAAGATTTTCAACAAATCATTCAAGGTGTGTGGTATTACTATCATTTCTGGCCATTTTACCATCAAACTTTTGTGTAAGATCCACATGTGCCTTGTCTTGTTTCCTTCAAAATCACTTTGGGGCATGCAACCCTTTCACGTTTCCATGTTTTATCATATTATATATGTGTATATATTGTTTTAATCAGCGAAGTTTTCTGGCTAAATATAATGTTAATTCGGGTAAAAATTAGGTCTTGTACTTTGGGGCATGCACCCTCCATTGCCGATCCCTGGAACCGATTTTCCTATTGCCCAATACGCCGATGATACGCTTCTGATTCTTGAAGCCTGCCCTCGGCAGCTGCTAGCTCTGAAGAACCTGCTGCACCAGTTCTCGTTGGCTACTGGTCTACAGGTTAACTACGCTAAGTCATGCCTTATGCCGGTTAATATTGATGCTGATCGATTGGCTATGCTTGCCGCTACCTTTGGATGTGCCACTGGTTCGCTTCCATTCACCTACTTGGGCCTCCCTCTAGGTTCTACTCGACCAACGATTCAGGACTTATCACCCATTGTTGATCAAGTAGAAAGGAGACTGAATGCTAGTGTCCGCTTTCTAGATTATGGCAGCAGACTAGCCTTCATCAACTCAGTCCTGTCTGCTCTCCCGATTCATTTCCTATGCTCTCTTAAGATGCCTAAAGGAATCATCAAACTTTTTGACCGTGTGAGACGGCATGGCCTTTGGGCTAAAGAGGAAGACTCCACTTCAGTTCACTCGCTGGCAGCTTGGTCGCTGGTTTGCAGACCAAAAAAATTTGGGGGATTGGGTATTATGAATATGGAATTGCAGAACTCTGCTCTCCTGATGAAACAGCTACACAAATTCTTTAACAAACTTGACATTCCATGGGTGAAACTTGTGTGGTCTCTTTATGATGCCTCAATTCCTCCCCATGCCCAGTCTGCCCGGGGCTCCTTCTGGTGGAAGGATATCTTTCAGCTTGTTGATATCTATCGCAGCATCACTCACTCTAAAGTTCTTGATGGACAGACCACTTTGTTTTGGAAGGACTTTTGGTGTGACTAGCAGCTCCTATGTGACAAGTTCCCTAGGCTCTATTCTTTTTCATTGCAAGAGGATATTTCAGTTCAGGAGTTTGGTCAGTCTTCAGACCTTTTATCTCGGTTTGCCTTGCCTCTATCACCTGAAGCTTTTATTGAACTAGGTGAAGTTGAAAATATTATTGCCGAGCACCCTCTTCATCCAGATCAGCCAGACATCAAGATATTTCCATGGGGGAATTCTTCATATACTTCTAGCAAATTCTATAAATACATGTTCTCTGCTCTTGCAATAGATGAATCCCTCACTGCCATCTGGAAATCAAAACTCCTTCCCAAGCTTCGGGTCTTTGCTTGGTTACTACAGAAAGATAGGCTGAATACTAAGGATTTGATGGCTAGAAAGCATTGGCACACTGATGGAGGCCCTCATTGTTTGCTCTGCTCTCAAGCAGTCCTGGAGACGCGCGATCATCTTTTCTTTAGCTGCCCCTTTGCCATTTCTTGCTGGAATTACATTGGAATTCAATGTGACTGCTCTTCTCCGATTTCCAGCCGGGTCCTCTCTGCCCGACAACACTTTGATGGTCCTTGTTTCATGGAGATTATGATATGTGCCTGCTGGAACATCTGGAAGACTCGCAATGATTTAATTTTTAAGGACATGCAGCCTTCCTTTGCGAGATGGAAAGTTCTCTTTCACCAGGACGTGTTGATTCATCAACATAGGGTTAAACCCTGCCTTGTACAGCCCCTGATCCAGTGGGTTTTAGATCTCTTTGTCTAGATGTACACTTCCTTTTCTTTTCATTTCTTTCCTCCTTAATTTTTGAGCAGGGTTTGGATTGGACCGTGATGTAAAGAAAACCGCTGGTTTTCTCTTCATTTTATTTATATAAAATCCACTAACCGTAGGGGTTTTCCCCTACGGTAACCTGTTCAAAAATTTATGTAATTGTACTTCTGATAATATTTTTATCATATTTGGTGAAATAAATTGCAAACAATTATAGGTTGCAGTTTATTGTAGTCCTGTTGTTGCTGTATTTTGCATCATATTGGTGTCCTTTTTTAGAGAATAATTTATGTACACTAAAGTGTTTAAACATGTTCACGTATCTAGAAATCATATAACTGTATAAGAGTATGTTGAGTTAGTATCTGATCTGGCATCTTTATCTAACACATGTGTAAATGCATCCTATTGTTTCTATTTTGGGAAACAAAATGTGTCATTTAACTTTAGTGATCTGATTTACAGGCGAAGAAAACCATCCAACCTATATTCTCAGCAGAGCGTATCATTGGCGGGGTACTTTTGGCAATGTGTTCCAGTGACTTCATTTGCTTTTATGACTGGGGGATTCTAGACTAATTCGCCGAATTGATGTGTTTGTCAAGGTAAGTTCAGAGTATTTTTTTATACAATTATGGATATGTGGAGTTCACATTTAAATAACCTTTTTTACTCTATTTGTAGAACATCTACTGGGCGGATAGTGGCGACCTAGTTGTAATAGCAAGTGACACATCATTCTACATCCTGAAGTACAATGTACGCAATTCTGCTCTCTAAATGACCGCTCATATCATGGTTTTTTAATTTATGCTTCCCTGGGACCTTTTTTTTAACACGGCATGACATCTTGTTTATGATTTTTGTCCCCGCAGAGAGATGTCGTTGCTGCTTATCTAGAAGGTGAAAATCCAGTAGATGAGGAAGGCTCTAAAAATGCTTTTGAGCTGCTTCACGAGATCAATGAGCGAGTGCGAACAGGGATTTGGGTTGGAGACTGCTTTATTTATATCAACTCATCATGGCGCCTAAACTATTGTGTTGGTGGTGAGGTAAATATCATCTACTCTATGTGTATATCATCTACTCTGAGCAAGCATTTCTTTTATTTCACGTCCTCGACATGGATAATATGTGTGATGCAATGTTATTTGCTTACATGGCTATACACACTCTATTTACAGGTCACGACGATGTGTCACTTGGATCGCCCTATGTATTTGCTGGGATATCTTGTGAATGAAAGTCGAGTTTATCTTATTGACAAGTAGTTTAAGTGTGTTTGCTTTTATCTTCCTCCGTTCTTCCGTACCATATGTTGTTGATTTCTGTAACTAATACATTGGCTTTGTTGCGGTGTCATTGGCTATACATTACTTCTCAGTTTGATTGAATACAAGACGCTTGTGATGCGTGGGGATTTGGAAAGTGCAAATGACATTTTGCCATCCATACCAAAGACACAATATAATAGGTCAGCGGGTGCCTTTGACCCATAGGGATATGTTCTTTTAGTGATATAAATGTTTGAGATTTACTCTGTTTTCTAATGTATTGTCGTCTATTCGAAGCGACAATAGCATAACACACCTACGTGTTCTTTCTTTGCTTCCATATTTGATCAAACATTTAATCCATCTATTGTAAATTAGCTCCGGTCTTCCTTTTTAATATGGCAGTGTTGCTAAATTTTTGGAGTCGAGAGGAATGTTGGAGGAGGCTCTTGAGATAGCCACTGATGCTGATTATAAGTTTGACTTGGCTGTGCAGCTTGGAAAATTAGAAGTCGCGAAGGTACACGACAAATTTTCGTATGATACTTCTTTCGCATTATAGAGAGCATATGCTGTAATTAAGGTCTTTGATGCTGCAAAGTTTGGTTTAATGTCATTGGTGCTAAATTTCGGACATCATTTTTCGTGCAGGATATTGCCGCAGAAGAGCAGAGTGAATCAAAATGGAAGCGGTTGGGTGAGCTCGCCATGTCCACAGGCAAGGTTAGTTCTTAAATCTTATGAATGGCTTCGGTAGGTGACATGCAAAAATTATTTTGATGCATTGCTGCTCAAAATTATGCATTGTAGCTCGAGGCGGCAGAAGAGTGCCTTTTGCAGGCCAAGGATTTAAGTGGTTTGCTGCTACTGTACTCATCTCTTGGAGATGCTGGAGGAATCGAAAAGCTTGCTTCTCTAGCAAAAGAGGACGGGAAAAACAATGTTGTTTTCCTGTGCCTCTTTATGCTTGGTAAAGTGGAAAACTGCATACAGTTACTTGTAGAGAGGTGAGTCTTGTTTACGGTGACAAACTACTTGTTGCCACAGACTTCTTTAAAGCTAAACTGCATGTTCTCTATTCTGCAGCAATCGTATACCTGAAGCTGCATTAATGGCACGTTCTTATCTTCCCAACAAAGTTTCAGAGATTGTAGCGATATGGAGAAAGGACCTCAGTAAAGTAATTTTCTTACTCTAAAGCCTCTTTGTGACAAGTTAGTCCCCAGTAAAACTTGTATCTAAGTATTGTCAATTGCTCCGTGGCTTACTCTGTTAGTGTGTTCCTTCTTTGCGGATTAATCCTAAAGCTGCAGACTCTCTAGCAGATCCTGGTGAGTATCCAAATTTGTTTGAAGACTGGCATGCTGCACCTACTGTAGAAAAGAATGTTGCTGTGTAGAGGTAAAAGTTGACACGTACACCGCTTTCTTTTCCTTGGTGTAATGATTTCCGTTTGTAGATTTGTTTGCAAGCAAAAACTGGACAAACTCTTCTATCAAAAAACCGGGATCACCTCATAGTTTTGAAGTAGGAAAACCTGTTGAAATACTAAGGCTTTTATGTGCTGTGTCCAGGGGCACTATCCTTGTGCTGATGAGTACCTGAGTCATGCTGAGAAGTCAGACTTGTGAAGCTTTCAAAAGGATGCAGGTCATTGAAGATGAGGAACTACTAGTCTAGTAGATGCACTGGAAGGATGCTAGTGTAATGGCACCGATCCTGGCAGATTTGGTTGCAGCAACATAGGCGATTCTTTCATCCCAACTCCCAAGACACATTTTCATATCCAACTTTTCATGTACTGAAGTCAGTGGGCTGGGTGCAGAGTTTGTTGTGACGAGGAGGTTTCAAGTAATTGTTGTAGAGATGTGTACAGTATATGCCAAATGACAATAGCCATCATTGCCTTGTGTTATTCCATGAGGTTACATATGATCGATGCGCAGAAGGCTTGCCCCCTGTCGGAAAGTACTTTTGGAGCGTGGGCTCCATAGAGCCCCTTTTTCGAATTTTTAAATCGATATTTTACAGTTTCAAAAAAATCTGAGCAAAATCTTAAATATTGACAATGGTGCAAATTTTCAACCCGAAATAGTTTATATTCCTGCCTACACAAAAATGACAAATCTAAAACATTTCGAATTTTGCAATTTTTGCAGACTAAAATACAGAATATTTTGCATTGATGTTTTGCACACCGGAAGAAGTAATCATGTTCTATTTCTCTATGATTTTTTAACATTTTTTAGAACTTAGAAATGTAATTTTTAAATTATTCAAAAAAATGAGCTCTATGGATCTTGTCCACCAAATCACCACTCTACCCCTTTATCATTTTGCTACGTCTTTCTTGTTATCAATAGAGAGTGGACAAATGGAGGCCGAGCTTCATGAAGCTCTTTATTTATAAATAAATAAAAGGAAAAAAAATCATATTTTGAAGTTTCAGAAAAAAGTGAATTTTTTTTCTAAATGTAGACAATGTTGTATTCTACTAACGTGCAATGTTGGGGATATCGTTTATCGGGAACTTATCGGTTGACCCAAGATAAGAGGTAAATCGGACGATTTATCGGCATATCGACCGATTTTTCGGCATATAGTCCGATTTATCTTATCGATCAGATACTAAGAACCAATAAATCTCCCCGATTTATCGAAATATCGGAAGATATTTTGAACAGTGCCAAAAATCAAAATAGAAAACCTTATATTTTGCGCTAGACAAAAGTAACAAAGTGTGACATTTGAAATAGTGAACAATTCAAAGTATCAACTCTTCCGAATCTGTCAGATTTTGTTATTTTTTTGTAGTCCTGAATATGAAATATTTTGATTTGAGATTTTGCACGTTGGTAAAATACAACATTGTCTACATTCAGGATCTTTTTCAGATGTTTTTGAAACTTAAAAATATGGTTTTCAAAATTTTGAAAATAAAGTGCTCCACGGAGCTCGACCTTCAGTTGTGGTTTCCGGTGATCAATTCCCTTTTCCTTCAGGCTCGCCGTACTTTCCTGGACTTGGTTAAGGTTTTTTTGGCAATCTCTGTTTTTTAACTAATTTACACAAGTCTGAAAGGTTCAATCCAACTTGAATTTTTATATTCTTTTCCAAAGGCTGTAAGACCGAACGATGTTTTTTTTGAGAGAGAGAAGGGCTGAACGAATGGTTGCTCCTCATGAAGATTAAACCACACTTAAGGTCTGCTATTCTTTGTCATAAGTTGGATTTAAGGCTAAACCATGTGTTTTTTATTTAATGTTGGTCGTCGACGTGGGATTCAGGGGCAGAGCCAGAATTTTTGCCGATGGGTTCACTAGAGATTTTGGCATGAACTAACTATGGTATAGTATTGTACAAGCTTAGATCATCTCGGAACAGACCATACCACTCAAAGACAACTTAAGCAACCGAAATAGCATAACATATATAGTTGTTCTGTTAAACTTAAAGGACGGAGAAATACCAGGCACATGAAATCCTAAAACCACTTAATTACATATTAAATTAAAGTACTATAAAACTTTGTAACTTTATTGGTACCTTCTGTCTTCCTGTAAAATTAAACAAAAATGGCAAGTTAACTTCATAAGTTTGAAAAAGTACAAACGAACATGTAAAGTCACTCACATTTGAAAGTTTCCCTTGTCGATCCTTCATCTTCTTAAAAATATCAAACATGTCATCATTAGTAATGGTAGAAAACTTGTCTTTCTCCAAACCTAGCAAATTATACAATCACTCATTAACTGATTATGCATTTTATTGCGCAACTTTCTTCTTCAAAACATTCATAGTTGAAAAGCTTCTCTCCACTGATGTCGTTAACCAGCAATATGCATTTTTTATAATTCTTATTAGTCAGTGATAACTATTATCGATTCTATTTCGATACCAATAGAAAGTATAAATACGTTTTAACTTATACTGAATCCACCATGAAAACCCCATAACAATCTTGTTAACAATTCAGTTAATGCTCTGGAAGTTTCTACAACTATATATACTAGAAGGATACCCCCGTGCTGCAGTGGGGATCCCTTTGGAAACTATATTGTGTAAACAAAAATATATAAGAGGTGTGATACAATATGTTGTCTAAAACAAATATGCAGAATACAATTGATCATATTTGAGATATTAAATTTAATAGACATGATATAAGTGTGTATTATAAATTTTAATGTGAACAATTGGATGGTTTAAACAATGGATGAGGTGTAGCTTGGATGTAATGATTAATAAATATTAGTGGAGGTGACATGGACAATTGAATGGCTAAGAAAATGGATGATGTAGATAGATTGCATGTTGGGATAGAAAATTAATTAAACCATGTTAGTAGGGTATTGCTTTATAAGAGACATAAATATGCTTAACAACTCATATACTAAAATATTTGTTAAGATATTTCTTCCACAATACTATAAATAGTGATCTCTAACACAAATATGTTTATGATATATAGTTTATGCAATTGTAAATATAAAATTTATGAAAGAAAAATGTTAATCGGGTCTAAATATAGGGCAATGCAATTGTATTTCTCATTGACAACACTTCCATAATATTTAGTAACTTTATTATGTGGTTAATTATGTCAAATAAGTAATAGAAAATCATTGATTAGATGGTAGCATGCTACAACTGAGTTTGAAGTATAAAAGTCTAGTATAAAAATATAATTAACCAAAACGCTGTAGATACTAATTGGATCAGACTTTGGGATAATATTTGTGATAATATTAAAGGACATCGACGACAGTGAGTATACTAATACTAAATTGAACATAGTAGAGAAAGAGTGTGGATTTGTTACCACCCGGGGAGAATGCCACCCACTTATATGCCATTCGATTCAGTAGTTCGAGATTCGTACACATTTGGGTGGTCTGGCCAAGATCTGACAAACGTAGCGACATTTTGGTAATATAAGTACAGGTGTCAGACCCACCATGTAATTCTCGTCAGGTGTTTCAGGTTTGCACTAGTCTTTGCCTCTTTTGGTACCGACAAATTAATGGTTGCGCCAAACCTAACAACAACTGTGTCATTGTTGTACTGTAGCTGATATAAACCTTTGCCAAGTTGGTCTGGTCTCTATTTTTCCAGTGTTGCATGTTAGGTACTTCATTGCTTTTGGTTGGACTGCTCAAACAATTGGATTGCTTCGGGACCAGTAAAACACACGGAAGATTTAGTCTACAAGCTTGGTAAAATATGTTGTAGGAGTATATTGTATCCACAACAATGATCTCTATGCATATGGTTCTAAGGAAAATGTTGAAATTAATCTACCCCGACCAGTGCATCTTTTTTTTTTGAACACAAGGGGGCACAACGTGCCCAAATTTCCATTCAGCTCAGAAGCATAGTACATTGAGGATTACATATCCCAGATTTTGCAAACAAGAGGTGGCTGCAAGAATTGGGCAAGAGGAGTTGCAGTGAGCTGAGTTCTGCAAGAACTGATAGGCTGAGACCGCCTAGATCTCTCGCCTGATGAGCGCAATTGTGAGCTACCCCATTCAGGTCCCTAGATATATGGAAAATCTTATGCTTCAAAGGGGTGCCAAGTTTCTGAAACTCCAAGACCTGCTAACGAATCTCCCAGAGCACATAACTGTGAGAAGCCGAAGGAGCAGCAGCAGACCGAGCCAAGTTCAGAGAGTCAGTTAAGAAGATCGGCCTATTGATGGCAAGCTGAGCAACCAAAAGAGCAGCAAGAAGCAAAGCTTGAGTCTCCGCTGCCAGCGCCGAACTGATTCCATTCGCGATTGCTTGAACAAACACGTCAGTAACTTGATCACCATCCTGAAGACGGAGATAGATACCAAGTCCTGCAAAGGTGAGGCAGAAGTTCTGGAAGCCTTCCAAGCAGCATCCGTGTAAATCTTGTTACCTGCAACCAAAAGGTCATTTGACAAACAGATTCCAGCAAGAGGATCCTGGACAGTGGCGATGCATCAATAGCCCTGCATAGAAGAGAAGAAGAAACATTGAAATGTCGCTGCGAGACCGAGGGCGAGTCCTCCTTCATCTCCATGTCTTGCAGCAGCGCTTTTGCTGCAATAGCAACCTGGTACGGCTGGCCTTCCTTTTTGCGAAAGAGATGGTCATTCCTGGACTTCCAAAGACACCAAAGAAAAGTGAACAAGTTTTGCAGGAAATAAAAGGATGATCAATGGCCATGAAATTTTTTATAGCTTTCGCAAAAGAAAACAATTTTGAGTAATCAAATCAGGACGAAGATACCAGGGAGGCTGGAACCAAGCAGCACGAGCAAAAGGGCAGGAGAAAAACAGGTGCATATCATCTTCAGGAATACACAGCGAGCACAAAGACCGTCGATGTGCGACGAAAATCTAGATGCACGAGCTCCAGAGGGAATTGCACGTCGGAGAAGGCGCCAGCAAAAGTTTTGATGCGAGGTAAAAGAGTTTTGCTTTTCCAAACCTGATTGAGTGCCTGAACCGTAAGAGCATCCACCTGTGCAGGAGCCGGAAGACCTTGTCCCTGCAAAGCCTGCAGACAAATACGATAGGCTGATTTGGAAGTGCAAATACCATTTGGAGTAGGTTTCCAACATAGAATATCTTGCTCGTCTGAATGAAAGATTGGCGTGCTTTTGATGGCTTGAGCAGAACGCTGAAGGAAAAGACTGTCAATGAGCTCAGTTCCAAGTCCTATTTCCTGCATTCCATAACTGATTAACTTGAGTAGGATAAGAGAAGGGAGGCTGATGAATGATGAGATCGTCATGCAACTGAGTCCAGGCGGTACACCAAGGTGTACTCCAAACTGAGCTGTTTCCAGCCATAATCTGATAGAAAGAATTTTGCTGCAACAGAGGAAAAACTTTGAGAACCGAGGTCCAGAAAGCAGATTTTGGCAGGTTGGGCTTGGGTCTCCAGATGGAAGTGTCATAAAAATATTTGGACTGAAGAATTTTGTAAAGAAAACTATTTGGCTTCTGTGCGATTCTCCAGGCCGCCGTCAGAATGAGTCCATGGTTCACAGCTTGCAGATTTCGTATACCCAGCCCACCTTCTTTTTGGAGCACAAATGTCTTTCCAAGCTTTAAGGCAGAGAGGTTGGAAGAGGGCTCAGTTGAGACTCCGGACCACCAGAAAGTTCTAATGATAGCAGTGATTTTGCAACAAATTTCTTAGAGAAAATTATGTTGGACATGTAGTACACGGGAATGGAAAAAATTAGCTCCAATCTGGCAGCATGAGAAAGAGAATTAGCTTTATAAGTATTAAGCTTTGTCTTAAATTTATCTAGGATGAAATGTAGGCCTCCGATCTATTTTTTGCAGGAAGGATTAAGGGGTGCCCAAGATGAATGAAAGAAGAGTCCATTGAAGGAACAGGGAACACCGATTTGATCAGATGCTGAGTAGCGACCGGCACAAATTTACTGAATAAATACCTGATTTAGTCCAGTTCGGAAGTTGACCTGACAGATGGCAGAAATGCTGGATGATTTGGTTGATTCTCTGGGCCTCTGAAGAGAAGCTGCACCACAAATGAGGAGATCGTCTGCAAACAGCAAGGAGTGGATGGGCGGGCAGTTTGGACCCAAGGAAATGCCAGATAGGGAGGCAGCAGCAAGAGCATCCTGAAGAGCAAGCGACAGTTCATTAATAGCAAGGACAAATAAATAAGGGGACAACGGACAGCCTTGACGAATACCCCTGTCGCTAACAAACTTTGCAAATGGTTGGCCATTAATAATAACAGAGAAAGTGGGCGAGGAGATGCAGGCTTGGACCAGCTTGATGAAGTGACCATGTAGTCCTTTACGAGCAAGCGCAGCAAGAATAAACGACCACTCTAATCTGTCAAAAGCTTTAGCGAGATCAATCTTCAGAAGAAAAGCTTTGTGCTTCCAGGAAGAAAGATTAAAGGAGCGAGTGATTTCTTGAGATACAATGATATTATCGCTGATTCTACGACCTTTAATAAACGCCTGCTGAGAAGGGTGGATGTAATCCGGCAAATGAGGTTTCAGACGATTGGCTAGGCATTTTGCAATGAGTTTATAAATGACGTTGCAAAAGCTAATAGGTCTGTAGTCAGCAGGAACAAGAGGAACCAATTTCTTAGGAATGAGAGCAATGTGAGTGTCATTCAGCGATCAGGAAGATTACCTGTGTGAAAGAAATTCTGAACCAGGTTGAGGACATCGTCACTGATCCAGCTCCAGGTTGCTACATAAAACTCAACATTGAAGCCATCAGGCCCTGGGGATGCATTGCGCTTCATTTCAGAGAGAGTGTCCCAAAGTTCCTTCTTGTCCGGCACAGAGTAAGTGGGATCATTTGAGTTGATAGGATAGTCTGCAGCTGTAGAAAAAATGGAAGGAGCCAAGGAAGAAGAAAAGATGGATCTAAAATAGGAGACAAAGGTGTTAGCAATCTGATTAGGCATAAAATGGATCAAGTTGTTCTCATCTTTAACAGAAACAATAGTATTTCTTCGCCTCCTCTTAGCAATGGATCTGTGAAAAAAGGAAGTATTCCTATCTCCATCTTTTACCCAATTCTTTTTTGCACGCTGCATTTGGAAATCATTCAGTTTTGTGACAGTTTGTTCATACCTGGTCATCAATTGACTTTCAAGAGAATGGTCCTGCTGCTGCATAGGCTGGCACTGAATTTCCTGAATTTTTCCTCCAAATCATTTAGTTCATCCTGTAAAGGCTTCTTTTTCCTGCACCAAACTTTAAGATTCCTGGACAGATCATTAGTGCGATGGTGAAAAGGTTGGCTGGCAGACTTAACCCAACAGCCACCAATTCTCAAATTTGAAAGTAATTTTAACCCTTCTGGAGTTCCCATTGGTGGAGCAAAGGATCGGAGCATGATCACTAAAGCAATGCAAAAGAGGCATATTGTAAATATTGGTATTAGGATAAAGCATACACCAGTCATGATTTGCTAAGCATCTGTCGAGCCTCTGGAAGAGAGGCTTTGAAGAGAAACGACGATTTGTCCAGGTAAAAGCTGGACCACTAAAACCGAGGTCAAACAGACCACAACTTTTAACAAACGAGCGGAAAGCCAGTAAATGAGAACGAGAAATAACAGGGGAGCTTTTGTCTGAGTCGTACATAATGTCATTCAAATCGCCCATACAAAGCATTGGCAAACTGCTGTTATCGTACACAAAATTTGCAACCTGCTCCCAGATAGCACTGGTATGGCGATGGTAGGGGTCACCATAAACACAGATGAGGCCAAACTGCTGATTACTAGACTTATCATAAGCTACAGCTAGGATAACATGAAAGGAAGCGGTATATACAGAGATTTGAACATCGTCGGACCACATCAGCCAAAGACCTCCCGAACGCTTTCGAGAGGGGACTACAACGGCGTCAGACATATTAAAACGATTCACAAGATCATCTTTACTGAAATTCGAAGTTTTAATCTCGGAGAGAAAAGTTACCTCAGCTTTCGTGGCGACAATCATTCGAGCAAGGTGAAGCATTTTGGGATTGCCAAGACCCCTGCCCACGCCCTGGCAATTCCATCCGAGGGCCCTCATGGCCCCTGCGGCGTGCGAGCGTCCCCCCTAAGTGGACTCAGACCGGATCGAGCTAGTCGACCAGCATCATCATCAGTAACACCGATCCTTCTCCACATGGGGACCGTGGTAAAAAAGCAGTAGAGGAAGTAGTTCAGAACCTAGTGATTCAAAGAAGGAGGACACCGATCGGATGAACGGAAGCCTAATCCATGGGGGAAAGATGGGGAATCAGGTCTAGATGTAGTCGAGAGGTGATTGAAGGGGAGAAACAGCAGGATTTGAGAGTTGGAGAATCGAAGCGGGTGGGTGAGTGGGAAGGAGAAAACAGGGGAAAGAGGGAGCTGAATCGAATCGGGAAAACAAAAGGAGCTAGGATGAAGCAGATCAGGAGGAATCGAGGCAAATCACCGGGTTCACTGGATCATCGGCAGGGGAGAGATCGAAAGGTAAGATCAAGAGGATGGGGACGACAAGTCGCCATACGCCACACGGAACTGACCACCACCGGTAAGGCTATGCAACTGGGATGGGGAAGCTCATTGACATACATTATTGACCAGTGCATCTTGGATCAATGAGAAAAAAAGTGTATGCGTGTGCAAATGTGAATTTCTGCTAATAGCCTTCATAGAGCTGGAGAAAATTGTATGAAAAAGCACGTTCAAAAGTTTATTTTATTTAAGTGTTAGTTTCATTTGTAATCATCCCATTTAGTATACTTTCATCGGGACTACCCGTTTAGCGAAATTTTGTCAACATATCGGTAACGATCTACCCCATGGGTACCGACTGTTAGTTCACGTGGCATGCCGCTCGCAATTTCTCTCCTGACCTTATTAACGCCCAAGTTGGTTCATCTCCACTTACCCGAACCGACACAGACCAAGAAGTGCGACTTGGGGTGGTTTGGACATGAAAAAGTGTCTCAGGGCTATGTTCCTGTCGGTCGGGTGAGATGAGGTGAACAAAAAGGTACGAATACCTTCCAAATTTAACATGAAATTGTAGTTTGATAAATGTCTTTGTTGCCCACTGATGTTTTTGTAAGTTTTTTTAACCAGCTTTCGTTGTAAAAAAAATGGTTTTACCTCCCAAATAAAGATGTCAAATCGCTAGACGTTGCCCCATCAATCAAATTGGGGCAGTTTGACAATCCAACTTAAATGTTTGAACAAGTGTTGATTGTGCAACACAAAATTGATAGCATTGCATTAGCATCCAATAACAGAAAAAATATGAGAAACATTGTACAAAAAAAACAGAGTACAAAATATTCCGATTAAAATTCAAATTTGGACAATCAAACCGCATTTACGCACTAGAAAACGAATCTACTCCATCAGAAAGTATCCTTTTTTGGATGGATCCCAATTTTGGCGATCTATCCAATCCATCAAGCATGAGATTAGGAAGGGGGTCCGCTTCTCCATTGGTAATGGAGAGGACACCCTTTTTTGGCTGGACCCGTGGCTCGCTGGGAGCCCGCTACAGCATAGGTTCCCTGTTCTTTTTGCTATCAGCGCGGACCCGATGCAGCTTGTGGCTTCGGCAATACCCAATGGGACTTGGAACATCTCATTCCGACGAACATTCGGTATTGCCGAGGCTGCAGCTTGGACAGAGTTACGGAGTTTGCTTCCTGAGTCGTTGCCAGGCGGTCGTGACCTCGTGTCATGGCACCTGACACCGTCTGAGTTGTTCTCTGTAAAGTCGGCGTATCGGAGACTCTTTAGTACCCCAGTTAGAGTTTGGGCCTCCCCACTCTGGAAGTCCCCCATACCGTTAAAAATCAAAATCTTCGTGTGGCAGCTTCTTAGGGACCGCCTCCCCTCAGGGGTGGAGGTTCGCAAGCGACAGGGGCCGGGTGATGGGCTCTGCCCCATGTGTGGGATCCCCGAGACGGGAACCCATATCCTTTTCACCTGCCCCGCTGCCAGGTTTCTATGGAACTTCGTTCACGAGGCACTGGGGCCTGCTTGGCAGGCCTCAGACCTTGGCGAGTTCCTAGAAATCCAGGCGAACCGTACCGGGAGAGGCGACGCCTCTTCTGGTTGGTGTTTGCCGCGTTGATGTGGACCCTATGGACGATTCGCAATAAGATGGTGATCGAGCGGATTTTTCTCCGACGTGCTTCTGACTCGATGTTTAAACTTCTGGCTTTCTTGCAGCAGTGGCACCCGTTGTCTAGGCAGCGGGACAGGGAGCAGTTGGACGCCATGATCACTAGACTTGTGGAGACCGCTCGGCGCGTCTCCACGTCTTCTTCCAGCTAGCGCCAGAGGGGCTTAGTTTTTTGTGTTCGCTCTCTTCTGTCTTTCTTGATGTATCTCTCGCACCCCCCCCCCCCCACCACACACCCCCCACTTCTTTCTTGCTTTTTTCATGTGGGCTTACTTGTGCTGCGCCCCCAGCAAGCGGCCTTTCCGCTCTTATGTTTGTAACTGTGTTTGGACTTGCTTGGCATGTTGCTTTATTTATAAAGCGGGGCGAAAGCCTATTTCGAGAGAGAAAGTATCCTTTCCCCCAAATAAAAGCATCCTTTTCATGTCATCATCTCGCCGGATGGAACTGAAAAGGAGAGGGAGCGTGAGTTTGGTGGCCGCAACGTCTACTGGTTCGTTCCGCTCCGCTCCCGAGCGCCCCAACGGTCGGATCCGACCTGCCTCTTAAACCCTCTCTCCCCTCCCCTCCCCTTCCGCGGCTCCGCGCATCTCACCCTCGCCCACAAATTTCAAACCAAAAATCCCCACCCACAATCCGATCCATATCCATCAAATCGCGCCTCGAATCACGCTCGCCTCGTCCATCACCAGGTACCCGTCAATCGATCTGCACCCCCTCTCCCCAATTTCGATCCGTTCATCGCTCGCCGCAGCAGAGGTATCAGGCGCGGTCGACCGGAGGTTCTCTCCGACGGCGGTGGCGACGATGGAGGAGGACCCGCTGATCGCGCTGGTGCACGTGTGGAACAACGCCGCCTTCGACGACTCCTCGGCCTCCTCCGCCTCCGCCTGGCACGCGCACGCCACCCCCGCCCGCCTCACCAGGCCCGACAAGGAGAACCGCCGCCCCGCGCGCGACGACGACGACGTGGACGCCGAGATCGACCACATCAAGGCCGAGATCCTGCGCCTCTCCTCCCGCCTCCACCACCTCCGCACCTCCAGACGCTCCGAGGATCCCGTCCCCGCGGCGGCCAAGGCCCAGCCGCGGCCGCGGGCGAGGGGGCTCAGCCTCGGGCCCCTCGACGTCGTCTCCGGTACCGGAAACCCTAACGCGCTCGTCCCCGAGAAGCAGCCGCCGCCGCCGCCGCCGCCCGCCGCGCAGAGGATCAAGCCCGTCACCAAGCAGCCGGTTCCGGTGACGCGAGGCAGGGGGCTCAGCCTCGGCCCGCTCGACATCGCCGCCGCAAACCCTACTACCAAAATCACCTCCTCTCGGCAGCAGCAGCAGGGCACCGTCCCCGCCAGCCGCATCCTGAAGCCGATCAAGGAGCCCCCGGTGCAGCGCCGCAGGGGCGTCAGCCTCGGCCCGATGGAGATCCAGCAGGGTGTCAGCGGTAAGCCGGCGGCGGCCGCTTCCACGGCGCGGGCCAAGCCGTTCTCCAACAAGCTGAACGCCATACGGGAAGAAGGCCAGGCTTCCAGGCAGTCCGCGGTCCCGGCCAGGCTGTGGCCGTCGAGCAATGCCAAGCAGGCACTGGACGGCAAGCAGGGTGTGCCAGCAGCAGCAGCAGCAAGCAGAGCCAAGACGAGGAGCTCCAGCATGAGCCCCAGGTCGAGGAGGCAGTCCATTGCCAGGGCCACCAACACCAGGGGAGGCGTTGCTGCATTTGGTGCTAACAAGGTGTTCGACGAGTTCACGCCCAGAGGTGCCACGAATCCCATCAGCAACGCGTCCACCTGCAAGAGGCCGTCAGGGAGCTCCAAGGTCAGGGTTGTCCCGAGCCGCTACAGCCTCATGCCCGGCGCGTCCCTGGGTGCTGGAACACAAGAGAGGAGCCGCAAGGACTCTCTCCCGGAGTCGATGGCAAGCGCAGGCCAGAGGGAGGAAACCAGAGCGATTCCTACGGAGCCTTTGGATGACGACCTGTCTCCTGAATCAATTGACAAGGTTGCTGAGTTGCTCCCTAGGATCAGGACCATGCTGCCTCCCGATGAGACTCCTCGCGACTCTGGGTGCGCTAAGAGGGCCGCAGATTTGGTCGGGAAGCGATCGTTCTTCACGGCTGCAGCGGGTGATGGCAGTACCATTTCGTCCTACCAGGCCAGGGTCCTCGAAGCTGAAGCACCGGAGGAGGCTGTAGCGGCAGAAGATGCTTTGAGCAATGAGGAGCAGTAGTATGGTTTTGATCCATCCCTTCTTCATGATTGTTACTTCAGAGTGCCTGCTTAACTTGAGCATCTGGGTGAGGCTTTTTGCAGTGTGTCACATAGTCTATGTATTCGTGTTACATCATATCTCATGCTTTGTGTTTGCCATTTCTTTTGTTAAGAATGTCCTGCTAGAGTGTGAAGACCTTTATATGGGTGCTCTTGTTTTGAGTGTTACCTGTAGTAAATGTGCTCTGTTTTGAGTAAGTAGTGTCATGGTGTGCTACTGAAACCTTTTCTTTGGAAATACAAGAGGATAATGTTCGGCTCGAAAGCTTGCTGAAATGTTGACATCTGTATGCAAATACCTGATCAGTAGCATCTCTTATTCAGTAATTTTCACACAAATCCAATTCAGCAGGCATATGTGTTCTGGTGGAAACTTTAGCTTCAGTACTGCAGTTCATGCATAGGCATAGCTGATAGCATACAAAATGACAGAGTTGTTAAAAATGGAGGGTTGTTCAGTAGCACAAGTGTTTTTATTAACAACAACCAAGAGATGGACTGACTAAGCTTGAATCCAACTAGGTTGCAAATGCATTTTAGCAGAGGCATGTGTTCTGGTGAGGCTTTTTGCAAATTCATATCTCATGCTTAGTTTGCCATTTCTTTGGTTAAGGCCCTGATAGTGTGAAGACCTGTATGGTTGCCCTTGTTTTGAGTTCTGCCTGTAGTAAATGTGCTCTGTTTTGAGTTCTACCTGTAGTAAATGTGCTTTGTTTTGAGTAAGTAGTGTCATGGTGTGCTATTGAAACCTTTTGTTTTGAAATGCAAGCGGATAATATTTGGCTTGAAAGCTTGCTGAAATGTTGCCATATGTATGCAAATAGCTGATTAGTATCATTTCATATTCAGTAATTGATCACACAAATCCACTTCGGCAGGCATGTTTTCTAGTAGAAACTATAGTTTCAGACTTTCAGTGCTACAGCATAGTACTGCACTTGTTCATGCACAGGCATAGCTGGGAACATAAATAATGGCAACAGTTATAGAAATTGGAGGTTGTTCAGTGGCAACAAGTGTTCCCATTAACACCAACCAAGAGATGGACTGACTGCTTGAATCCAAAATTCGCTGCAAATCCATTGAATACTTGGTATTTTTTAGACACGTGAACATCCATTTGACCACTTTGGCTGTAGGGAAAATGGCTAGAGTATGCAAGCTATGAAGCTAAGCTGGCTAATCTGATCCATACAAACAGCCATTGCTGGAGATTCACATGTTCAATCTTAATGTATCACGGGATGCTAAAATGTAGTGGGGAAAGATAAAGAAAGAATCTATAGTGAGTAGGACAACATGTTCTTGTCTTTGATAATTAATCACAACGTGCTGTTGAGTTGTCCTATGGCGTTATGCAGTGACGAAGTAAACAGTAACGGGTTAATCTATCTGGTTTGTCTGCTTGCTAATCCCCCACTTCCTCCTGCGAGTCTTTGACATACTGGTGAGATGCCTCAAGGCTGTGTATTTGGATACATTTGCTATGTAGTACAAGAGATTTACTGGACTTGTCAGAGTTGACGGTTCAGCGTAGATGATATCTGACAGGAGTCTTGGTAGAGTGCTTGATGGCAGGAAATTAAAATGATCGTAGATGCAAAATAATGAATTGCTCTCTGAAAGGTACATGAATCTTGATAACAGGGAACCAACATTTTGATGAAGTTCCTTGTCTATGAATTAAGTTCGTATTTGTATGTGCCTATGTGGTGTATTTGAGGAAGATACACAGGGCTAATGTTAAAAACAACACTCTGTTTGCATTGTGCAACTGCAAACTTAGGAGCAGAGAGTTACAGGGGTTGATCATAACACTGGAATGATGACAAAACTTAAAATTTCACTGAAGTTGCAATGTACAACACAAAGGAATCACAATGATGCATACACAAGAAAGGGAGGAACTATAGACAGTAAATCAAATACACTAAAGCTAAATCAAAGGGGTGTTTAGTAAAGCCATCTGGGGAGGGTCAGAGAATAACTTAAGGGCTCCATATTTTGCTGAACATTGACTGCAGTCTGCTATTGGCTATCTTCTTAATGACCTTCTTCGCATCATAGTCCCCGGATTCGGCCAGGTCTTTCAGGGTACTGAAATGCTCTGACGACACGATCTTCTTCCTGCCGCTGTTGGTCTCTGCCAGGGACATGATAGCAGACAGGATCAGGCCCTTGGCCATCAGCTTGCCCTCGGCAGGATCAAGCAGCTGCAGCAGCCTGTCGAGATTGTCGCCGTCTTGGATGAAGATGACACGGTTCTGATGAAGCAAGAGCAAGCTTGAGAGCACCTGTGCCGCCATCTCGCGCACCCGAAAGGATTTCGCGCCGAGCAAGCCTGCCAGGGCACTGAAGTACCCTGCTCTGCCCATCATCCTGCTGTACTCTTCAGAAACTTCTGACAAATGCCTCAGGATCTTGAGCGTGCACTCTAGGACAACGTAGTCGCCATTGTTGAGGTAGAAGAGAAGCCACCCGAGAACGTCTGAGCTGGTGAGATCATCAATGGAGCTGGCAGAAGAGAAGCAGAAGAACCAGATGGCCGCAAGGGCGACCTCCCTGGCCTTGTAAGAGTACGGCAGGTCAGGGTATATCAGCTGGAGGAGCGACTGGATCACCCCCATGCCGATCGCTTCTTCCCGGACGTCGGCGTCGTCGAGGGCCATGGAGTGGAGCAGCTCGACGGCCCCCAGCTTCCGGACCTCCTCCATCTTCTGGGAGAGCTTCACCAGCTCGGTGACCACCCCTTGCTCCACCATGAACATCTTCACCTCCTCCACCCTGCTCAGGTTCCTCAGCACCGCGAAGGACGAGCCGAGCAGCCTGCCGCCGCTGCCGGCGTCGGCGACGGCGCGCAGCAGCGTGGTGACGCCGCCGTGTGCGCACACCGCCCACACGTTGTCAGAGTTTTCTGTCAGCTCACGCAGCGCCTGCGCCGCTCTCTCCCTGGCGAGCGCGGTGGCGCCCGCGGCTGCGTTCTCCAGCAGCTGCACGAGCGGCGCGATCACGCCGGCCTTGACCAGCATTCCTCTGTAGGAGTCGGAGCTCGCCACGACGGCCACGGCGCCGGCGGCCTCCTCCTGGATGCGCTGGTCTCGGGACTCTAGGAAGCCGGCGAGCATGGCGACGCCGTCGTCGATGTCCAGAGCGACGACACGCACGCAGGCCTCGTCCTCTGCCATGAGCTCGCCGATGGTGGCCAGCGCCTGGGCTCTCTGGACGGGGCCGCCGATCCTGATCCTGGAGAAGAGGTCCTTGAGGAAGAACCTCTTCTCGCCGACGCTGGCGTCTGCGCTGGGCCTCACAGCGACGATAGCCTGCGACGGCGGCGTTGGGCCGCCGGAGGAGGATGCCATCTCCTTGAGCTGCCTCACGTGCGCCTCTAGCTTGGAGCTGAGGCTGTCCATGTCGCTCCTCAGACGCAGCCTCCCGCCCTTGTACGTGCCGTCGCTGCACTGCGAGGCAACGGCCAGGATGCTCCTCACGGTGGCAGAGGCAGACTGCAGAAACTGAACCAGAACATGGTGCTCTTCCTCGCCGTCACCACCACCGTCACTGCCGACGCCGAGGCCGTTGCGCAGCAAATTCAGGCCGGAGCAGAGCTGCTGGAGCTTGTCCTTGACGGCGTTCCACTTGGTCGGGAACTGCGGGACGGAGCAGGTCAGGGAAGACGATGCCAGAGACTCCAGCACCTCCAGTGCCTCACCATAGCCGCCTCCTTTCACCATTGCTGGCAGTGCTTCTCCCATCTCGGCAACCATGGCGGCAGACCAAACTACACAACTGTATTCTGCTATCTACGATGCAGCATGCATCTTTGGTGAGGTTCTTGGGAGTTGCAACTAACTGATAATGGAGGAGTTTGTAACTTGAAGAACTCAACTATTAATGGCGGTGTTGGTGCAGATAGTACGTGACAAATGCGTTAGTTTTGTTGTACCTATGCAAGTAAGCAGCAGGAGGAGTAGCCCGTGTGTGCCGGCAGCATTGGATTGCCGAGGGAGGGTAGATGGGTAACCCGGTTGCTGGTTGGTGCTGTGCTGCACCTGTCCTTACCCGTTTCTGATTTGTCTTCTTGTTAGTCCTCGCTGCCCCCTTTTGGTTTCTTCCATCAGATTCTTGCTGCCTGCCTGCCTGCTCCCTCTGAAATCTTCTTACAAGTCCTCATCGTTTTTTAACCCAATCCCAGTCTAGTAATTTAGTTTTAATTGCTAGTACCATCACATCAGCGTAATTGCATCAGTGAGTGTGTCAACGAATTATGAAACGGAATGATGGGATGGATTCGGTGGGTTGGGTGAGACGTGAGAGTGTGCATGAGGGCTACAGTTAAGAGTTGGTGATTTATGCAGTGGCCCATTATGGATTTCAGGATTTGTGTTTGTGAGGCCATCATCGAGTGTACGTACCTATCCCTGAGTAAAATAACGGCAAAAGCTTTACGCTTCCCCTTTCTGCTATTATTAAGTAGCATCCACGAAACTGTCCTGGCGATGGAAGCTGCAGTGCTGTGCTGTTGGGGGCACCTAACTAACTAGCCTGGGCCGTAGGTCCGTATGATACTTTTTTTTTTTTTGAATTTTTCATACTTGTATTCATAATAGAGGAAACCAGTACAAGGCCAACATACAAGCAACGAAAACAACAGGAGAAAACCAGAGAGCAGCGCCGCTGCAACAGGCCAACCCAACCTCGACGAACTCCAGCCGGAATCCGCCACCGTGGAGCAGAAGAGCTCCTAGCACCATGGCGTCGAAGAGCCGCAACGTCCACCAACTCCTGGGAGCTGGATCTGAAGGCTGATGAAGAACATCGGCCGGGGCCGCGCCCCGAGCCGCTTCTGCCCCGGATCCGGGCCTGCGCCACACCACCTCCGCCGGAGATGGACAGATCCGCCACCAACCCGCCACAGCACCCCGCAGCAGCCGCCTCGCAGCTTCTCCTCCTCCCCCGGCCTTGAACCCACTCGCCACCCGTCTGCCGCCGAAGCCGGACGAAGCAACGGCAGACGGGGAACGCACCTGTGGCTTAAGGACGCCGTCGAGGACGACGCCATGGAGGGGAGCCACAGAGCACCAAAACGCCGACGCAGGCCACCCCGCCACCGCCGCGCCGCCGCAGAAACCCTTATTTACATCACCGGAGCGCAGATCCGGGGATTCCCCACCCTCCCGCCGCCGGAGCGGCCGGCGGAGGGGGAGGAATCCCGCGGATACGGCGGTGGCCGCCGGAAGAACCCGAGTCGCCCTCGAGATCGCCTCTGGGCACTGTAGGCGAGAGTCGTTTCCAGAAATATCGAGTGAGACTGGTTAGGTCCGTATGATACTTGTGTGAAGGTGAAGTCACGGTACAGGAACGACCTACTCGCTCTAGCCTTTATGTTCACTGTTGTCACTTGTCAGATTAAAAAAACTCAAGAACAAACGACAGAAAACAAATTAGGCATGTGCTTCCTCTCTGTAGTATTATTAAAAAACATGTTAACTGAAGCAATCAGTATTTTGCTAAAAAAAAGAGGCACCGACTATTTCTTTCTTTCTTCTGGGAGTTTTTGTTAGTATATAATTTGGGGCCAGGACATGCTGCGAGACGAAGGCACTCGATAGATCAGAAGCAACACAATATGAGAAAACCAATTCAGAAGTGCATATCATCATCTAGTAATGTGTGTCTTGGACTTCAAGCTTGGAGATGTCTCGGACATTCTTTTCTGGGAAGGATTAATTGGAGGGGGTGGCCTACATGTCCTTGAAATGCCTCCTTCTCCTTCGATGAAATCTGAAAAGGTCAGGAGACAAGCACTAATTTTGGTGTGTAAACATGCACTTGTGCTGTACGACACCTGCAATGAAAGATGGAAGAAACGTCGCCGAGGTACGCTAGTACATTTAGATCGCAGAAGTGAAAGGTATATGACCAACAATTTGGGAATTTGGGTGATTTCGGTGACCCCAGAATATCCACATTTCAGAGAACAAAATTCACTGACTCTTGAATTTGGACCAAGGTTCAAATATTGGTTGCAATTTGAGTTGAACTGACGCAAAAAGAAACCAGAACTTTGGCCAAATCGTGTAACAAATTCAGTAATTTTCAATTGGTGCTGACGAAATTCACCGGAATCGGTAGTTCTACTCTGAAACGGCGTACATGTACATGTGATGGGGAAGAGGCCAGCAGAAGAGGACGGCGTGAGCAGGAGAATGGACCATTCGCTCACGCTCCGTATGCGGTACAAACAAGGTGTACTGAGCCACGTCTGCTGACCATTTGTTATACGTACACGTACACATACACATCATCCGCGGCATCCGATGTGATGTACGTTGTCACTGACGTATGACAGTGAAAGTTGCAACTGCTACTAATTTGCTGATTCTTGTCCAGCGTAAAACACATTGCTGTTACTCATCCCTCCATAAGATTAATCAACAGGTTATGGAGAAAACAATCTAGCATATACTCCCCATAAGTAATTTGAAAAAAAGGCAGTAAATGCATGGGTGGTGATGAGTAGTACATGGACATGGTAAAAACAAAACAGAGCCATGTACATCAAATTCACATTGTACCTGTACCAACAAGTGAGCCAAAAAAAAACATTTTTCTTCGCCCCCAATTTCGCACAAAATGCGCATGAGCTGTGGCACTTGGTCAGTTATGCTTCAGCTTCACAATCAATCAGAACAACCGATCACATGCAGAGAAGGATATGGTGGCTTCGTTGGCAGGACAGGACAGGTAACGAACAAGCCAGAGACAGGGTTGCTTGTTCAAACTTGAGCACAATCACTGTACACAGAGAGAGAGGCCATGCCGCACGCATAGGGATCGGCGCTGCTAGATCCGGCTCGAGTCCCTGCCGAATATGAACCTGCGGGTCCAGTCGGACACCACCAGAACCCTTGTGCGCCAGCTCACTTGCTTGCTGTTCATGGAAAGAAACAATCTGAGTTGCGGCTAAATGGTTCAAAGAGGATAAGGCCATGGTTTGTTCTGGCAGAATGGTAGATGGTGATGTTCATGCTTATTACCTTGCGTATACGGAGTACCAGAGCCACTGGGTGCTGTGGCCCATGGAGACCCAGTCACCCGGGAGCTCCGCGGCAGCCTGCTCGCCGCCCAATGGTGCGAACTGCCCCAGATGCTTGTACCTTGAACACCAGGATATCAGAAGATGAGAAAGTAAATGGATGTGGAACCATGAGCTAGTGATATCAAAACAAAACCCAAGCAGCAACCACTTCCAATGAATGCTTTGTGTAGGAAAACGTCCGAGTCTGGAGCTGATATATTGAGTACTTAAATGCAAGGCAAGTTACTTCGTTCCCTTTAAAACAGGTATCTTGAGTATTACTGTGAAGACAATAGGATAGTACATTAACTAAAAATGAGACAGTCTTCTTAGGTTATCATAGTGATAATTTCCTAGTCATTAAATACTGTGTGCAACTGAAAGAGCAATTGCAATCATTGTTAGATCACTCCATCAATTTCTAGGATACCAGCATTCATTAAATGTTCTTATGTACATATCAGTCCTATCCAAGCAGGTACTGACAGTGATAGTAATCATAAAATCAGTTAAGTCATGCCATGCAAGATTAGACGTACGGGTTGTGCCTAACATGCAAGTCTGTGGATGGGAAAAAGTAACTGAAACCAAAGAGATAAGTACCGGAATGGGCGGAAGTTGTGATGCTCTGCTCCCGACCCTGTCAGCCGTAATGGACCTTCTGGATGCTCTTTGCAATGATCCATTTTGTTAAAACAGTCAGCAAGATAGTATCCTTGTTGTGCAGCGACCTGGCAAATATTCAAGAAAACACTCAGTGAGTATTCACACATGCAACAATTGGCCGTTAGCCATCTCATGTTCTAATTTGTTGTTTTCCAATGGAAAAAAGCAGTGTGTGATAAAATATCATGAAGACATGTTTATAAGGAGGTAGTGGCAACCTGGGCTGTTGCAGGAGCGGTTTTAACTTGGGAGTCCACATTGCACAGAGCTTTTTTGAACTCCTCTATGTCAACCACCATAGACTCTTTGTGGGAATCACCTACGGCATTTGCTATCAAATCCGCAATATCCAGCATGTGCATGCTTTTCATATAGAGTTCTAATTGAGGGTATCTTATACAAATATCTTCTAAAATATCAGATATTTCTTTCAGTGTCAAAGTGCCAGAGTTATCCTTATCAGCTATTTTAAATATTGTCAAAATATCCTCCTGAAAAAATACAAACAAAAATGTCAGAGAAAGGAAGAAGCATCTACTAGATGTTACGTACATGTTCAGTTTGCTTGTTTATTCAGCGTGATATAACTTTGCAATGCTTATACAGAGGAAACTGGAAAGGACACACATGGGCGTAACTAATTTCGCTCCTATGACAGTTCTACCGATAAACAGTTACCATCCAGCGATAATTTTGATGTGTGTGTTGCTGTCCCTGCAGTGGCTAGAAGGCACAGACAGGTTGCAAATAACAATTATGAAATGCTCTTTTACATATACCATTATTTTTCTTTGACTTATTGAAGCACAGTCTCCAATTGCATAGACACCATCACACTCACGAACTCTTAACCATTCATTAGTTGCCAATGCACGTCGTTTAGCCTGGTAGGAGAGAACATTTGCATTTGTCAAACTAAAGGTTGGAAGTAAAACATAATTGCGTAACCTGAATGCATGTTTTTTATCGAGATTTAACAACCTGACCGACTTGATTCATGAAGTCCACAATGACAGGACGAGTACCAATGCCAGCAGACCAAACAGCCATGCCATATGGCACCAATATTTCACCACCAGATGATTTGCTCTTCACGGTAATCAAATCGTCAGCAACCTTTACCACTCTGAATCCTGTATTCAGCTCGATGCCATCTCTCAGGAACTTGGTTTCAGCAAACGCAGCTATTCTTTGGTCAAACCTATATAAATAAATAGATATATCACATCATAGTACACATGAAGAAAAGAGCAGATCTGCTGAGGCTACAGTAGGCAAATTTCCCTTGTCAAATCAACAAAAATCCAATTCCAAACAAAATCGCAATGTCTACAGTAAGCGTGATAATTTCATAGGTAGATGCATTCAGTGAAGAACAAAAAGAAAAAAAAAGAGTAATAACGGAAAAAAACCCGAAATCCTCAGAAGATTTGGTACAAAGATCATCCATTAATTGCACTGTTTGGGGCTGGCATAAGGAGTTTTGGTGTATCCTGGTAAGAAATTAATGACTGGGATATATTTTCCAGTTCCAGTGACTAAATTGTTTTTCCTAAACATGGAGGGAGTTTTGGTGTATCCTGGTAAGAAATCAATGACTGGGATATATTTTCCAGTTCCAGTGACTAAATTATTTTTCCTAAACATGGAGATCACAAATTGTTGTTCACTTATTCCTGACAGTATTTAAAAATTATCCCAGGATATTATTTGATGGAAGTCTGGGAATAAAGGCTCAGACCATAAGCATGACATCCTAGTACATTTTTCCCTATAGGCTTTTTTTTTTGTTAATACTACCAAAAATGTTTTCCTTAGTGATGAAAAACGAACACAATAGTTCATTGTATGCACCATGCAATGGACGTGTACCATGGCTATTACAATCCTCATTATCTGGTAAGTTAATGGTGTCTTACGTATTTAGAATATGTTCTCCTGATTGAATGATTGTTATCTTCATAAATTCTTGAACTGTAGGATATAGCTTCACCAGATCTTCGACAAGAAAATCATGCAACTCTGCAGCAAATTCAACCCCAGTAGGTCCACCACCAATAATCACAAAGTGAAGGAGCTTCCTTTTCTCCTCTTCACTAATGTTAGGAAGTGATGCCTTTTCAAAGCAGTCTACCACACTCCTCCGTATCTTTTGGGCATCCTCCACTTCCTGGCTTTAACAATGTCAGGCTGTAAGCAGAAGACATGGCTAATGGTTCCATGCAAGAAATTTACTAATATGCCTTTAACCTTAACCTTACCTTAACCTTAACAAAGCCTTTTGTCCCAAACAAGTTGGGGTAGGCTAGATATGAAACCCTTTCACGAGGACTTCTCAGGAGGTCACCCATCCTGGTACTACTCTCGCCCAAATGGGTTTCATACCCATAGAACTGGCTAGTTTTTACGTTGGCTCGCCAAGCCTATCACCTTAGATATGAAACCTTTCACGAGGACTTCCCAGGAGGTCACCCACCCTAGTACTACTCTCGTGGGTTTCATATCCATGGGATTTACTAATATGCACAGTACAATAAATCACAGTTATTCTGCATTAAGGGCAAAATTACATAACGAGAACAGCTACTCCAGGGAATGTTGACATGTTCCTTACACCGCCACATCATAACAAACAGGTTTAGAAGAATCCATTGACTTGCATATACGTCTTTAACTCGAGTGCAAACGACAAAACAGTATGTGTGTTTCTATTCAGTTTGGTATTTTCTAAGTTTTTTTTAGCAATTAGTAATTTGGCATGTAGCTCTTTAACTCGACCAGTTCAGTATTGCAATTGGATTGTCTTGCGAAAACACTGAAATGGTGTTCGATTACACATGCAAAACTAAAGTAACAATACCATATATCTCAAGATATTGCAGAAAACTAAATAGAATAACTTACAGCTTAGGACTGAACATGAGAAATAGCAGAACAATATAGGAACACCCAATGCTCAATGCTGTAAGTGATTTTACCTTCAAAAAGTAGCAATTCTCCATCACACCAGGAGTGTTAAATGTATTCACAGTAGCTCCAAGAGCAACCACTAAATAATCATAATCAACCTCGAAATCACCATTCCCATCCAAATTGGTTCCGATGGCAGAACGGCAGTGTACAGCTTTCTTCGTCGCATCAATCTTGAAACACTCTGCTTCGTAATATGCAACATCTTTCTTTTTCTGCAAAAGAAGTGGAGAACAAGAGAAGCAGTCACTGTGTTGCTCCACAGTTTTGCATAACAGACGTGAGAGACATAACAGCAACAACAGTAACACATACAGATTTTAGCACACAATAGCATAAAGATCGATTGGTAAACTAAGTTACCTTCTCGAACATCCTTCGTATCGGTTCGACGATGCTGCGCGCCTCCACGGTCCCGCACGTGACGCTCGGGAGCAGAGGCGTGAACGCGAAGTAGTTGCGGGGCGATATGACCTTCACATCGTAGCGGGAGCAGTCGAGGTTCTTGAGGAAAGAGGTGCCGCCCCAGCCAGTGCCAAGAACCACCACCTTCTTCTTCCTGGGGGCATCCGGCTGCGGCGGCCCCGAGGCCTCTTCCGCCCTGGAGGAATCAGCGTACGCCACAACACCTCCGGTACTGCAAAGCCAGTAAAAACAGAATCTTGAAGCTCGCAAATGCAGCCAGTTAAGCGCTTTGATCCGGAGGGACAAGAAGTACAGAGGATGGATGTACAACAGAAATCAGATATCTCGAGCCCTAGACCATACATCACATATATGTTGACCAAGATTACCTACTAGAGTCGTAGACCAAGAAAGGGAGCTAAGAAAAGAACAAAAAGGGGACGGGAAACAGTAAAAAGGGTAGGGAACAGCGAATCATCATGCAACAGAATCACAAATGCCAAAAGAAAAGCTTTATTAGACGGATCAAAAGAGCAGGGGACGGGAGGGAGATTGGGGGAGGCAGTCACCTGGCTGCTGTGAGAAGGAGTGCGGCGGTGGAGACGCCGGCGGGGCGGCTGATGTCCTCCAGGAACCGGGCGGCGGCACGAGAGGCGAAGAAAGAGAAGCCCATGCTTCCTCTGTTGCCTCAGACCTCCAGTCCCAGCTCACCTAAATCCAATTCAACCTGATCGGGTCTGGTACTAGTGGATGGGTAAACACTGAGAGCGATTTGGAAGGCAACAGCCTACCTGCTCTGCTGTTCGCCTGTTCCCTGGGCATAAATCAATGGTTTGATCCCGCCATCATCTTGGGAGCAGCTCTTGTTCTGCACTGTGGAAGAAGACAGACAGATCGTCCACACTACGGGATAGGATCCGATGCTCTGGTAACTTCGTTTGGATCTGATCTGGTGCACATGCGCTGACCCACAAGAGCACACCTCCAACCACCACTGACCACGCCAACATGTTCTCTTTGTTTCTTTATGAATGACGACACCAGCAAGGCACCAAGAGGATGATTAATTAGAGATGTTTGACCAGAGACATCACCAAGCAAACCTAACATCTGATTAAGAGATGGAGTTTTGGCCTCAACTCGCACCATCAGGGCACAGTTCTCATGATTCATGCCAGTTGAACTCCACATTATTCCCCCACTCTCTCGGAAAAAAAGAACTCCATACTAGTGTGCATAACTAAGTTCCTCTCTTGAACTCGAGAACAAGAACCCTTTGATCTTCATGCCTTAAAGGGACTAAACTCTTAAAAAAAGCAATGGTTATAAACAAGGAAAACTGGAAGAACATAGCATTGCAACTACCGTAATAACGCCGTTCAAACCGATTACAGTAATGTGGTACTAAATGAAGAATGAAAATAATAAAATACAGGGGTTAGCAAGTCTGGGCCTCCTACAGTTTTTTTTTGCCTTATTGATTAATTAAGCAGAAGGTGCTCGGTTTATTAGCGGAAGAAACCGGACGAAAACCTATAGTATTTTAATAAGATAAACATGACATTCGAGATAGTCTTCAGGACTCGAGGTGCAAAATATGGGGGTCATACAATATACTACACGATCCTTCATGGACAACGGAACAAAGCATCCTCCATATCTAGAAGATAGCCTTGTCCTTTATCTTACAGAATAGTTGCTACTCTCTGAAATTTCACACTATCTGATAAAAATCCACTACTGGCAAATCATTTAACCTTCACAAAACCCTCTGTTATTTTGTGGTGATCCAAATTCGTATATACTGATAAAGGCCAACTTGTGACGAGGAGAGCGGAGCGTCCCGGAAACGAAGGTTCGTGTCGAGGTGGAGCACTCTGTTGAAAAAGAAAATGTCACTGTTGACAATGATGGTGGTGCTACTTCAGATGATTCTGATCCTGATTCTGATGATTTTGATAATAATAATGTTCAGAACTCACCCCCTGTTTTGCAGCCACAAAATCAGTCTATTGCTGCTCGTAGGAACAGGAGAAATTGTGGTCCTCGACCACGTTTAATTGAAGAGTGTAACATTGTTGATTATGCTCTGAGTTGTGCAGAACAGGTGGAGCACGGACATAAGCCGTCCACGTATACTGAAGCTGTTGGTTCGGGTGACCGCGAGAAGTGGATTGCTGCCATGCAAGAAGAGATGCAGTCACTCGAGAAAAATGACACATGGGATGTTGTGCGCTTGCCCAAGAAAAAGAAGGCTGTCCGCTGTAAGTGGATCTTCAAGAGAAAGGAGGGTTTATCTCCTTGCGAGCCTCCAAGGTTTAAGGCAAGCTTAGTTGCAAAAGGCTTCAGTCAAATTCCATGTGTGGATTATAATGATGTTTTCTCTCCGGCTGTTAAGCATAGTTCAATTCGTATATTTTTCGGTATTGTTGCTATGCGTGATCTTGAGCTTGAGCAGTCACGGGGATGTAAAGACTGCGTTTCTGCATGGAGAGTTGGAGGAGGAGATATACATGGACCAACCAGAAGGGTTCATAGTGCCGGGTAAGTAGGATCTTGTGTGAAAGTTGAAAAGGTCCTTGTACGGTTTGAAACAATCTCCTCGACAGTGGTATAAAAGGTTTGATTCTTTTATGTTGTCACATGGCTTTAAGAGGTCTGAATTTGATAGCTGTGTATACATTAAGTTTGTTAATGGATCGCCTATATACCTGTTATTATATGTTGATGATATGTTGATTGCTGCCAAGAGCAAGAAAGATATCCCTGCCCTCAAGTCACAGTTGAGCAGCGAATTTGAGATGTAGGATCTTGGTGCTGCTAAGAAGATTCTAGGTATGGAGATTACCCGTGATAGAAAATCTGGTCACTTGTTTCTTAGTCAGCAAAATTACATTAAGAAAGTTCTTCATCGTTTTAACATGCATGATGCAAAATCTGTTAGTACTCCTATTGCTCATCACTTTAAATTGTCAGCTGAACAATGTCCTAGTACGGATGAGGATTTTCAGTACATGTCTAAAGTTCCCTATTCTAGTGCTGTTGGTTCCTTAATATATGCCATGGTTTGCTCACGTCTAGATTTATCATATGCTATGAGTTTGGTTAATAGATATATGGCTAATCCTGGTAAAGAACATTGGAAGGCTGTTCAGTGGATTTTCAGGTACCTTCGTGGCACATCCAATCATTGCCTCAAGTTCGGCAAGACTGATGAGGGACGCGTAGGCTATGTGGATTCAGATTTTGCTGCCGATTTGGATAAGAGGGGATCCCTCACAGGTTATGTGTTCATACTTGGTGGTTGTGTCGTGAGTTGGAGGGCAACGTTGCAATCCGTTGTTGCCCAGTCTATTACTGAAGCAGAGTACATGGCTATTGCTGAAGCATGTAAAGAATCGGTTTGGTTGAAAGGTTTGTTTGCTGAGCTTTGTGAAGATGATACTTGCATTAACCTGTTTTGTTACAGTCAGAGTGCTATTTACCTTACTAAGGATCAGATGTTTCATGAGAGAACAAAGCACATTGACGTCAAATACCATTATGTGTGTGATGTTGTTGCACAAGGTAAGCTAAAGGTATGCAAGATAAGTACTCATGATAATCCTGCTGATATGATGACAAAGCCAGTTCCTGTTACTAAGTTCGAGCTTTGCTCGGGCTTAGTTGGTATCACTGTCTGGCCTAAGAGGCTATTTGGCGCCGAAGGTGTTTTCTTTGTTGTTTCACGGTGAAGTTCTCGTTCATGCTACAAGATGAAATTTGTCTCAATGTGGAGTGTTATTTTGTGGTGATCCAAATTCGTATATACTGATAAAGGCCGACTTGTGACGAGGAGAGCGGACTTGGTACGGTACGAGTTGTTTCCGGGTCGGACTGCAGTTGACCTAGGGTTTTACCACTATATATACATCTTGTAAGCCGCCGGTTGGGATAAGTCGCATTGTGTAAATCCCCGGCGTTTGTAACCTCACCCGATATAGTGAGTATTGCTGGCTGGCGCCCGTGGTTTTTTCCTCTCCTTTGTTTGGAGAGGTTTTCCACGTAAAATCTCGTGTCCCCTTTGGTTTGATCGTTCCGCTCTTCATCGTTTATTTGCTATCGTTTATAACAAGTGGTATCAGAGCCCTGTTTCAGATCTGTTTTCAGATTAGGGTTTTGGATGGCATCGATGAAGTTCGATCTACCGGCGCTGGACTACAAGACGAGATTTTCGCTGTGGCAGGTCAAGACGCGTGCGATCCTCGCACAGTCCAATGATCTTGACGAGGCGCTAGAGAAATTCGGCGACAAGATGCGGCGATATGGACCGCCGATGAGAAGAGGAAAGACCGTAAGGCTTTATCGCTTATTCAACTTCATCTGTCTAATGATATTCTGCAAGAAGTACTGCAGGAGAAAACCGCAGCAAAGCTGTGGGCTAAGCTGGAGTCGATCTGCATGTCAAAGGATCTAACCAGCAAGATGCATGTGAAGATGAAGTTGTCACGCACAAGTTGCAAGAAGGTGGTTCGGTAATGAATCACTTATTGATCTTTAAGGAGATCGTTTCTGACCTAGTGTCGATGGAGGTAAAGTACGATGATGAAGATCTAGCACTTTTACTTCTATGTTCGCTGCCAAATTCCTTTGCCAATTTTCGTGATACCATACTGTTAAGCCGTGATGAACTAACCACCGCGGAAGTATATGAGGCCCTGCTTGCCAGGGAAAAGATGAAAGGTATGGTACAGAAAGAGGAGACGTCGTCCTCCAAGGGCGATGCTTTGCAGGTCCGAGGGAGGCCTGAGCAGCGAGATAATCACTACAACAACAGAGACAAGAGCAAGGGTGACAGAGGTCGCTCAAAGTCTAAAGGTCGTGACAAGTTCTGCAGGTATTGTAAGAAAGCTAATCATGTCATTGATGATTGTTGGAAATTGCAGAACAAGGAGAAAAGGAAAGGTACTTACCAACAGAAAAATAATGAAGGTAATGATACCGGTGAGGCTGCTGTTGTTGATGGTAGTTCTGATGGCGAATGCCTAGCTGTTTTGCTGCATGTGTTTCTCGTCATGATGAATGGATTCTTGATACTGCATGTTCGTTTCATATTTGTTGTAACAAAGATTGGTTCAGTTCTTATGAGTTAGTGCAGACTGGAGATTTCGTGCGCGTGGGAAACGACCAACAATGTGTTATTGCTGGCGTTGGTTCCGTTCAGGTCAAGACACACGACGGTATGACACGAACGTTGGCGAAAGTGAAACACATACCAACCATGGCAAGAAATTTGATCTCGCTCAGTACCCTTGACTGTGACGGGTACAAGTACAAAGGAGGAAATAAACTCCTAAAGGTATCAAAAGGTTCTCTCATTGTTATGGTTGGTGATATGAATTCTGCTAAGTTATATGTTCTTAGAGGTAGCACGTTATCTGGTACTGTTGCTGCTGTTTCTCATGATGACGCTAGTAAAACTAACCTTTGGCATAAGCGTCTTGGACATATGAGTGAACTTGGTATGGCAGAATTGATCAAGAGAGACTTGCTGCAAGGATGCAGTTTGGGTAAGATGCAGTTCTGTGAACACTGCATTTTCGGTAAGCACACAAGAGTTAAGTTTAATGCTTCGTCCACACCACCAAAGGTACACTTGATTATGTACATGCTGATGTTTGGGGGCCATCTCGTAAGCCCTCTTATGGTGGTGCTCGTTATATGCTTACCATTATTGATGATTACTCTAGAAGAGTTTGGCCTTATTTCATGAAAAATAAGGATGATACGTTTGCTGCTTTTAAAGAGTGGAAAGCTATGATTGAAAGGCAAACAGAAAGGAAGGTGAAATTACTTCGTACTGACAATGGTGGCGAATTTTGTTCGAATGCCTTTAATGATTATTGCAGGAAAGAAGGCATTGTCAGGCACCTCACCATCCCGTACACGCCTCAGCAGAATGGTGTAGCGGAGCGGATGAACAGGACCATCATCTCCAAGGCTCGCTGCATGATCTCCAACGCTCGCATGAGTAAGCGTTTTTGGGCTGAGGCGGCTGCCACCGCCTGCTACTTGATAAACAGGTCACCATCTATTCCCCTCGACAAGAAAACTCCCATTGAGGTATGGTCAGATTCTCCTGCTGATTATTCACAGCTTAAAGTTTTCGGTTGCACTGCTTATGCTCATGTTGATAATGGAAAGTTAGAGCCGAGAGCTATTAAGTGTGTGTTCATTGGTTATGGTTCGGGTGTAAAAGGATACAAGTTATGGAATCCCGAAACTAGCAAGGCATTTATGAGCAGGAGTGTTGTTTTCAATGAATCTGTTATGTACTTTGATAAGTTGTCCTCAGATGTTTTGCCAGATTTTTCTGAGGAGCAGGTTCGTGTCGAGGTGGAGCACTCTGTTGAAAAGAAAATGTCACTGTTGACAATGATGGTGCTGCTACTTCAGATGATTCTGATCCTGATTCTGCTGGTTCTGATGATTCTGATTCTTCTGATTCTGATAATAATAATGTTCAGAACTCACCCCTGTTTTGCAGCCACAACAGTCTATTGCTGCTCGTAGGAACAGGAGGAATTGTGGTCCTCGACCACGTTTAATTGAAGAGTGTAACATTGTTGATTATGCTCTGAGTTGTGCAGAACAGGTGGAGCACGGACATGAGCCGTCCACTATACTGAAGCTATTGGTTCCGGTGACCGCGAGAAGTGGCTTGCTGCTATGCAAGAAGAGATGCAGTCACTCGAGAAAAATGGCACATGGGAGTTGTGCGCTTGCCTAAGAAAAAGAAGGCAGTCCGCTGTAAGTGGATCTTCAAGAGAAAGGAGGGTTTATCTCCTAGCGAGCCTCCAAGGTTTAAGGCAAGGTTAGTTGCAAAAGGCTTCAGTCAAATTCCAGGTGTGGATTATAATGATGTTTTCTCTCCGGTTGTTAAGCATAGTTCAATTCGTACATTTTTCGGTATTGTTGCTATGCGTGATCTTGAGCTTGAGCAGTTAGATGTAAAGACTGCGTTTCTGCATGGAGAGTTGGAGGAGGAGATATACATGGACCAGCCAGAAGGGTTCATAGTGCCGGGTAAGGAGGATCTTGTGTGTAAGTTGAAAAGGTCCTTGTACGGTTTGAAACAATCTCCTCGTCAGTGGTATAAAAGGTTTGATTCTTTTATGTTGTCACATGGCTTTAAGAGGTCTGAATTTGATAGCTGTGTGTACATTAAGTTTGTTAATGGATCACCTATATACCTGTTATTATATGTTGAATATGTTGATTGCTGCCAAGAGCAAGAAAGATATCGCTGCTCTCAAGTCACAGTTGAGTAGCGAGTTTGAGATGAAGGATCTTGGTGCTGCTAAGAAAATTCTAGGTATGGAGATTACCCGTGACAGAAATTCTGGTTGTTTCTTAGTCAGCAAAATTACATTAAGAAAGTTCTTCATCGTTTTAACATGCATGATGCAAAGTCTGTTAGTACTCCTATTGCTCCTCACTTTAAATTGTCAGCTGAACAATGTCCTAGTACGGATGAATTTTGAGTACATGTCTAGAGTTCCTATTCTAGTGCTGTTGGTTCTTTAATGTATGCCATGGTTTGCTCACGTCCAGATTTATCATATGCTATGAGTTTGGTTAGTAGATATATGGCTAATCCTGGTAAAGAACATTGGAAGGCTGTTCAGTGGATTTTCAGGTACCTTCGTGGCACATCCAATGCTTGCCTCAAGTTCGGCAAGACTGATGAGGACTCGTAGGCTATGTGGATTCAGATTTTGCTGCCGATTTGGATAAGAGGAGATCCCTCACAGGTTATGTGTTCACGCTTGGTGGTTGTGCCGTGAGTTGGAGGGCAACGTTGCAATCCGTTGTTGCCCAGTCTACCACTGAAGCAGAGTACATGGCTATTGCTGAAGCATGTAAAGAATCGGTTTGGCTGAAAGGTTTGTTTGCTGAGCTTTGTGGAGATGATACTTGCATTAACCTGTTTTGTGACAGTCAGAGTGCTATTTACCTTACTAAGGATCAGATGTTCCATGAGAGAACAAAGCACATTGACGTCAAATACCATTATGTGTGTGATGTTGTTGCACAAGGTAAGATGAAGGTATGCAAGATAAGTACTCATGATAATTCTGCTGATATGATGACAAAGTCAGTTCCTGTTACTAAGTTCGAGCTTTGCTCGGGCTTAGTTGGTATCACTGTCTAGTCAAGAGGCTATTTGGCGCCGAAGGTGTTTTCTTTGTTGTTTCAGGGTGAAGTTCTCGTTCATGCTACAAGATGGAATTTGTCTCAAAGTGGAGTGTTATTTTGTGATGATCCAAATTCGTATATACTGATAAAGGCCGACTTGTGACGAGGAGAGCGAACTTGGTACGTTACGAGTTGTTTCCGGGTCGGACTGCAGTTGACCTAGGGTTTTACCACTATATATACATCTTGTAAGCCGCCGGCTGGGATAAGTCGCATTGTGTAAATCCCCGGCGTTTGTAACCTCACCCCGATATAGTGAATTATTGCTGGCTGGTGCCCGTGGTTTTTTCCTCTCCTTTGTTTGGAGAGGTTTTTCACGTTAAAATCTCGTGTCCCCTTTAATTTGATCGTTCTGCTCTTCGTCGTTTATTTGCTATCGTTTATAACACCCTCACAGTGCAACGGCTGGATTGCTGTATCATCTGGCTCACTGAGAATTATCTGAGCATGAGGCGAGGCCTTTCTGAGATGCATTAATTTTGTTTCAATAAATTCGGACGTATTCATGTGATCTTTCTTGCGCCCTTTTGGCTGATTACTTTCGGGAGTAAATATTATCAGTTGGTTGAGACAAGCAGACTTCTTCAACACAAGCCTTAGTGGCCCCAATTCATTGTCGCCATCCTTGAAATTAATCATCTTGAGCAACACAAGGTTCTCAAACGCCTCTAATCGAGCTTTCTCAAGCTCAGCTTCCTCTGGTGGCTCTCCATCTAACAGCTCTTCCACTGGCCCATCTTCCTCCGATTCTGATCCTGATAGTTCTTTCTTTGGCGCACATCCATAGCCCCTTGTCGGAAGCTGCATGAGGCATGTAATAAGCATTCAAATCAACTAAGCACAGAAAATGCAAGCAACAAAAACAGAAAATGTATCTCAATGCATTTCCCAAGGTCATACAGCAATTTCTTTAGCAGTGCATATCAACCAGGGTCCATAAAAGCGAATCTATTATGTATACCAGGTGACATTTACCTGTACAAATAGCCTCTCCAATCGAGGGCTGCAGCAGTTCATGAGGAAAACATAAATGTCATCCATGTTTTCATTGTACATTGCAAACATCAGCAGCTGAAGCTCTCTCAAATTGTGCAACTTGCAAGGTGCGGCATTTCTGGCAACTGATCCCTGGCGGACACTCTCTGCAAGGCGGAGCAAACAGTAACTTAGTACTGGAATAAATCAGCAGGATGTCGTGAAATGCAGTGAGGGACGAACCCGTAGTGCGCTGCTGCAGAGGGTAAGCACAGCGAGGTTGGACAGGTTGGTGAGTAGTTCAAGCCAGTTCCTGCGCAGCTCATGGGAGTAGGGCCCCGGTGCATAACACGAGACTCTTTTCCACGGGCGGCGAGCAGGTCGCCTGAGGCTGATGCAGAGGTCGGCAAGCTCGGGGGGTGGCCGGGATGCTGTGGGCGGCGACGTAGGCGCCGCTGTAGTGGAATGAGCGGAGGCTGAACACGCTGTAGGCAAAAATATCGGTGAGCGGTTTGCATCCTGCAACGGTGAGGCTCCGCAGTAGCGCAAGTCGAGGGTGTGGAGGAGGGGGCAACCGGCGACAAGGAGTTGGACTGTCATGGAGGTTATGGGGGCAAATAGCTCCTATGCGACGTTTTTCATCGTCAATTGATGGGCAGTGACGTTGTTGGCAGGAATAGATCTGCTGCGACATCGCTGTTTGCACAAATTGCTCTGCTGCGACTTGGCTCTTAAGCGCAGTCTGTTAGTTAGGATTAAGATTATGGGGAGCCGGCAGGTGGGACCCACAACTTATCCACGTCAGCTTGCATAAGATGGGACCCACACAGCAACGACGACCGTTATATCCTCCTCCCCTGCGTGCGCGTCCTCCCTTGCTTGTCTTCTTCTTCTCCGGCGACGAAGCGCCGCAACGCCGACGAGCTTGTCTGAACTGAACTGAAGATTCATTTGCGCAATTTCTGAACTGAAGCAGTAAGCAGAACTGAAATTGCACTGAATTCAACTAAAATTTAACTTAACATATACTGAAATTGCAAATATTACATAGCTTAGTTCGTGGCGATCATCGGATCAAAAGCCACACACGTGGGCACAAGCCGATTACATAGTTAGCCTAGCTAATTGGGCGTCGACGCTGCTCTACCCCTAAACGCAGATCCAAAATTGGGTGTCCGGAGCCCCGGGGGTGCGGCGGCGGCGTCGCTCAGTCGGACCAGCCGAACTCGGAGTCGGAGTCCGAGCTGACCTCGATGAGGGGGGGCGGGTGGAGGGAAGCGTCGATAGCGCTCTGGAGGCGGAGTTCGTTGAGCTCCTCCCGTTCCTGACGGCGCACCTCGACGTCCTGCTGCTGCTGCTTGCTGCGCTGGATCACCTCCTCGGTGATCCAGTCCAGGTCCTCGTCGGCGGCGAAGTCCCCGGGCAGCAGGCCGCGGCGCGGTGGGCGGTCCTGCTGTTCCTGCTCCTCCTCCCTCTTCGGCGGTGGCAGCTGTGACGCCCGTGCCGCCATGCGGGAGCTCCCCGCTCCGGAGGAGCTCCCGTGCTCGTAGCGGCGGCCGCGCGCCGCCACGCTGCGGTCATACTCCTCCACCTCACGACGGGCGTACGCTGCCGGCGGCGCTAGGCCCATGTGGAGCCACTTGTACGCGCCGCGCTTCCGATCGACGTCGGAATGAACCCGCCTCGCGCGTTCGGGGTCAGCCGGCCGCTTCTGCGCCTTCCGGCCCTCGTCGGAGCGATTTCCAGCGCCGGAATGGCCACCGCGGGAGCTGGAACCCCCGGAACCCCCACGCCTTATCATCTTCATGCGGTGGCGCTGGATTTGTAGGTAGCGGCGGCGGTTTCACGTGGAGTTGGTCGCCGGCGGCGAGTGAGTGTGGGGAGCGGCGCAGATCTGAAATGGTGCGAAATAGCTAGGGTACGACACATCTGAGTGGATAAGAACGGGAACGAGGGCAGTCGGGAAAAAAACGGTAGGCCATGGCATGGGAAAGTGAACGGGAGGTGGGCCGTGAAATGAAATAACAGGCTCGTTATTTGGTTGGCCCTTATCTTATGCGTATCTGGAAAAAAACTATGCCCTCGAACACTTATCATAAAAACATGAAGATTTTTTTGATTTGCAAATAAACCATTATTATTCATTTTCATTTTCATTTTTTAAACTTGAGTTTAGTTTTTCATTTTCATTTTTAAACTTGAGTTTTTTTTTGATTTGCAAATAAACCATTATTATTCAAAAGAAAATAAATTAGATGAAGATTAATTCAAAAAATAGTGAGACTTCAGAATGACACTATATAGATAGAAAACAAGTCTAGGAGTTTGTTTTGGCTGATTAAGACAAGGTGAACACTTGCTTAGGAATGGAGCTGTTTACCCTTCCTTTAGAGCTCATTTGAATTTTGAGAAGACAAAAAATCAAGATTTGAAAAAAATTCAAAAAATTTGTCCCAGTGCAATATCTCGATGGATGGGACAACTCACTATTATATATTTTCTATAATAGTGAGATGCCCGACCCACTGAGCTACTGGACTAGAACAGGAAATGCAACACCCAAATTATGAGCATGGGGATTCGAACTTGGGTGGGCAAAGGGAGGTATCAACCCTTGCCACTAGGCTATGCCCATGTTTGCGACAAATCTACCACCATTAGGAGGTAATAGTTACAACCCTCCATCTAACAAAAATACACCCCAAATTGTGAGCATGGGGAATGACACTGTATAGATGGAACACAATTTGCAATGATTTCCAAACTATAAACTTGTTTGTTCTAATTTGGTCGTCAATCCGAGCCTTCGTGAAAAAAGTGCTAAAAAGGAGCTCCAAAGGTAGGGTAAACGACCTCATTTCTAAGCAAGTTATTTTCGACCTTGTCTAAATCAGCCAAATAACTGTTCTACAAATCTACTATGTATATAAGAAGACTATGTGGGCTGGTTTTTTCATTTTTTGAATTTTTTTGCTCATTTCAAATTTGGTCAAAACTAAGTTTGACCAAGATTTATACAAGTTCAAAACATGAAAATGAAAAAGTAAGTCTGGATCCTTCTTAGTCACTCCAAAATGAAGCTTTGGTGAGTTTTTTGGAAAATTTCATGTTGCAAATCCAAAACCACATCTCTTCACACATGAGAGTTCATAGTTTGAGATTTGAGATTTCACACCACATTCAAGCATATTTTGTTTGAATGTATCTAGACCTTGTTTATCAATTGGAGTTGTTAGTATAGGACAAACTAAGAACATGTGCACTGGTTTTTCATTTTTATGTTTTTTGAATATTTTATGATTATTTTGAATTCGGTCAAACCTAAGTTTGACCAAGATTTAAACAAGTTTAAAACATGAAAATGAAAAACCAAGCCTGGATCCTTCTTAGTCACTCCAAAATGAAGCTTTGGTGAGTTTTTGGAAAATTTCATGTTGCAAATCCAAAACCACATCTCTTCACACATGAGAGTTCATAGTTTGAGATTTGAGATTTCATACCACATTCAAGCATATTTTGTTTGAATGTATCTAGACCTTGTTTATCAATTAGAGTTGTTAGTATATGACAAACTAAGAACATGTGCACTGGTTCTTCATTTTTTTTTTTGAATATTTTATGATTATTTTGAATTCGGTCAAACCTAAGTTTGACCAAAATTTAAACAAGTTTCAAACATGAAAATGAAAAAACAAGCTTGGATCCTTCTTAGTCACTCCAAAATGAAACTTTGGTGAGTTTTTGGAAAATTTCATGTTGCAAATTCAAAACCACATCTCTTCACACATGAGAGTTCATAGTTTGAGATTTGAGATTTCACGCCACATTCAAGCATATTTTGTTTGAATGTATCTAGACCTTGTTTATCAATTGGAGTTGTTAGTATATGACAAACTAAGAACATGTGCACTGATTTTTCTTTTTTTTTTGATGTTTTTTGAATATTTTATGATTATTTTGAATTCGGTCAAACCTAAGTTTGACCAAGATTTAAACAAGTTTCAAACATGAAAATGAAAAATCAAGCTTGGATCCTTCTTAGTCACTCCAAAATGAAGCTTTGGTGAGTTTTTGGAAAATTTCATGTTGCAAATCCAAAACCACATCTCTTCACACATGAGAGTTCATAGTTTGAGATTTGAGATTTCACACCACATTCAAGCATATTTTGTTTGAATGTATCTAGACCTTGTTTATCAATTGGAGTTGTTAGTATATGACAAACTAAGAACATGTGCACTGGTTTTTCATTTTTTTGATGTTTTTTGAATATTTCATGATTATTTTGAATTCGGTCAAACCTAAGTTTGACCAAGATTTAAACAAGTTTCAAACATGAAAATGAAAATCCAAGCTTGGATCCTTCTTAGTCACTCCAAAGTGAAGCTAGGGTGAGGTTTCCCATATTTTGCATTTTGAAAAACCCAAACACTCTACTCTTTCCTTCGAACTCTATGCAACCTCAGTTGAGGTTGTTCAATTTTTGAAGGATTTTTCGTGCAAATTCTTGTGCATCATCTTTTAAACAAGTGCACAAGTTTGAACAACATTTTGAATGTTTTTTAATGGACAGCGACGTCGTTGGTGAGTTTTCCGACTGGTACAAAATAGCAAAATAGTTTCACACAAGCCAGTGGGCCACAAACGGCCATTTTACATAGTACTTCTAATAATAACAAAATATAAAAACTAAAAAATTTGCCCTTCGGTTGGCGGCGGCGGTGTCGTCAATCTACGGATCGACGCTGAGGTCCTCCTGCTCTACGATGCCGAGGATGGCCACGACGACCTCCCGCGCGTCCACCGCCACACGAAAGCGCTGCTCGGCGCCCTCCTCGCCAGCCTTGAACGCCTCCTCCGCAGCGGCCAGCTCGACGTCATCCACCCTGTTCCATGCTGGTAACACGACGTCGAGGAGGACGCGGAAGCTGCAGGTGCCGGTGCGGCCGGCACCCGCCCAGCGGAATCGGCGGCAAATCGTCCGGAAGGACGAACTCTTCGTCGTCCTCCTCCGCCGGTAAATCGTCCGGCTCAGGCTCCGGCTTCGGCTTCGGCTCCGGCGCCGGCTGCTTTTTTCGCTCCTTCCGCTCCTCATCGGAGCGGTTACCGCCATCGGAATGGCCACGGCGGCCCGCGTTTGAACCCCCCTCCTAAACATTGTGGCTACGCGGTGCTGGATCTGCAGCTGGAGGTGGATTGGTCGCCGGCGGCGAGCAAGTGGGAGCGGGGGCGACAGTGGGAGCGGCGAGTGAGTGGGGAAAAATAGCTAGGGCACGACACCTTTGGGTGGATAAGAAGGCGTGGCATTGGCCCGTGGTATTGGGCCATGGTGAGGCGTTTGGGCCTTAGTTGGTTGGGCCGTGCCGTTCGGCCGTGGCGAGGCGGTGAGAATAGAAAAAAAACACCATTTGGACCGTGGCCAATGCGTGTTTGACATATTCAAAAAACAAAACTAAAAAAAACTTGTGCACTTGCGGTTTAGCATAACTAATTCAAAAACATTCAAAATATATTTCATGTTCATGTATTAAACTTGTTCATGTTCATGTCTTAAACTTATTTCATGTGCACACTTTCAAATGAGTTCAAACTTGTTTAAATGTTGGTCAAACTTGGGTTTGACCGATTTTAAAATAAGCATAAAAAATTCAAAAAAAATCAAAAAATAAAAAAACCAGTGCACATGTTCTTACTTTGTCATATACTAACAACTCCAATTGATAAACAAGGTCTAGATACATTCAAACAAAAAATGCTTCAATAGTTGACCTCTTTTATAGTGACAAATGGCACTTTATTTACCACTTGGTAAATAAAGAAGTAAATCATTGTCTATAGATGACATCTTTTATAAGCCTCTACCTAGTTGACAAGGTTTCACAAAAGTGTTCGACATGGTGAACACAAGAACGTGCGAATACCAACATCGGCATGTCCAGAGCACGCCCCCAAGGTGTTCGACATGGTGATTACATGGCCAGTTCACAAAAGTACTCCCCCACACGCTCCCAGCGCTGGGCAAACACTGCCTGAAGGAGTTTTAGGCAGCTAACAAAATTCACCAGACTACCAGACTACAGTCTGCAGCTCATTCTTCCAGCGTCCATCTTCCCTCCGAACGCCATGGCCCTGGAGCTGTCTCTGTAGCTGATTCCTCTAGCTCATTTTCATCTCGCAGAGAATTTCTGAGCACACCAATCTGTCCTCCGCCAGCCTAGCAACTTGACTGTAATCCTCTAGGCTCACCGCTACTTCGAACTACAGGCTCGGGGTTGAGCGTTCTGAAATCCTGCTCGATGAGCTCCGGCCCGAGCTGCTCTGGTCGCCCGTAGCAATGTTGCGCATCGAGGCAAACCTCGGGTACCTCTGTCTCGCCCTCGATGGCGAATGACGGCAAAGTGGAAAACCCTTGCCGTCGTAACCGTGACGCAGCCACGCCTGCTTCAACACCTGCCCCATCGAAATCCGGTATCGCTTTGCCCTGCAAAGATGATGGGTTGGATCCCTCGCCACTGCCCGAATCACGAATCGGGCCGCCGGTCTCCTCTGCGACTGATGCACCTAAAATGCATCTACTTTTCCAAGCACTTTGCTTCATAATTTGCTCCGGAATCTTCCCATATTTGAATAAACCTGCTGAATCTGACGCTGTTTTTAGCAAAGTCTCGTTTCTGGTTATTTTTGAGGAAATTAAATCGGGGAAAATACCACGTCATTTTTTATGGAAAAGGAGGACAACGTGCAAAGGATGGACACGAGGAAGCGCCGGAGGCCCAAAAGAGGGGCCCCACGCGGCCAGATCCTTGGGCCGCGTGGGCCCACCTAACTGGAGCCTCGGGCGCCGCCTCTCCTTCGGCTTTTCGCGTACCCCCTCATATATACGAAAAAGTGGGTGCCCTAAGAGGGGAGAGCTTTCGCGAAACACACCGCCGCCGCCACCACGATCTTCGTTTTCGGAGACAGATTGATCCAGGATTTCTCCTCCGGTGGAGGGATCCGGAGACCGTCTTCACCGCCATCTTCACCGCCTTCATCTCCATCGACCATGAGCTCCCTCTCCATCACCATGTGTGAGTAGTCCGCTGTAGGCATGTGAGGTGGATGGGGATTGGATGAGATTGATCATGTAATGATACCCGTTGTTCGAGATCTTAGGGGTTTATCTTGAGGATATTTTTGTATTGTGTTGATGCACTTATGCTATACTTAATGCTTGTTACTAGGGCCCGAGTGGCATGATTTCAGTACTGAACTTATTTTGCTTCATCATATAATTGAGTTTGGTATTTATCTGCAAAGTGTATCACCTGCTATTATGTTGAACCTGCGAACCCTAAAAGTGACAGTATAGGGAAAACAAGGGGGAGATGTTTTAGTTTGAGGATTCTATGTGTTCATGAAGTGTTAATGCGTTGTTCCGGGCTATTCGAAAGGGTAGACCTTAATTACCTGTAGTTCCAAGTTGGCCCCGGTGAAATGGGCAGGTAGGACAATAGATGTTGTGCAAATTCTCTTGGTTAGTACGCACAACTAATTATGGAACACATACCTACATATATCAGAGTTAGAGATAAGTCCCATTGCTATTTATATCTTATTATATGATCAATCTTATTCATGCAACACCCCGCTATCACCTCATGCCTACGTTTTAAATCTCTGAGTTACACTTTCACTTTTCCGGTGAAAACTGGGAAACCCTTGTTCACTACTGCTGTTCTATTTGCTACTTGAATCATACTACTGCCATCACTATCACTGCTGCAAGTTTATTGATATACAGGTGTGGTTGAGAGTGACGCCTCAATTGCCAAAGTCTTATTGGTATTCTTGTGTTCCCATCGTGTCGAACTATAAATTTGGGTAATACTTCCCAACGAAGATTTCAGCGATCCCCTATACTTGTGGGCATCAAGACATTTTCTGGCGCCGTTGCCGGGGAACCTAGCTTTATTGGTAAGACAACTTGTTATCATTTATTTGCTGCATTTGCTTTTTCCTAACCATGGGAAAGGAAAAGATTACTCCGAAGGAAGTGAGGCCTTCAACTACTCGTAGAGGTACGGACTTGCTAAGTAGGCCAAACTTTTCACCTAATGCTGCTTCTGCTATTGTTCCTAAGAAAAAAGGAAAAGTTTTGAATAGTTCACCATTGTCTAAGATGTCTACTAGTACTGAAAATGATTTAATATGTGGTAGCATAGACAATGAAGTGACACCTGAAACATCTGAGATAACTGAAACACCTGAAACTCCTGAATCTTCTATTATTGAAAATGTTGAGTCTGAATTAGAAGATAATGAATATTGTGATGATGAACATGAAACTTCTTCTGAGGAAGAGGATGCATTTACTATGGCTTTTATGGATTCGAATTTTGATAAATTGGATAAACTTGATATCTATAAAAATTCTCCTCTTGATGATTATTTCCCTGTTACTGAGAAAATGAATGCTCCAGCTATTAAAATTAAAGACAAAGATTATGAGTTTAGTGTTGATCCTGAAATAATTGAAAAAGCTGAGAAGTATAAGTTTTATGGGAGAGACAATGAGTTCCCTTTTGAACACATTGCTGATTTGCATGATTTATCTGTGTTATTTGGTAAAGATGAAATCCACCAACGCTATTATTTCTTAAAGTTGTTTCCTTTTACTTTGGGAGGAAATGCTAAAACTTGGTATAATCGTTTAGAACCTGGATGTATTACTAGCAAGGAGGAATGCTTGCAGGTATTTTATAATAAATATTTCCCTGCTGATAAGATTCATGGTTTAACTATTGAGATTAGCAACTTTTCACAAACAGAGAAGGAGGATTTACCCCAAGCTTGGGGGAGGTACAGTAAGATGGTTAGGAAATGTCCTACCCATGGCTTCAAGAATAATGAAATACTTGATATATTTTACAATGGACTAACTGAAAATACAAGAGGCTATCTTGATAGTATTGCAGGTAGTGTTTTCAGGGAAAGGACCGTTGATGAAGCAATTGAGTTATTGGAAACTATCTCTAGAAACTATGAAGATTGGAATATTGAAATAATAGATGACAGAGAGATATTTCCAGAGAAGAAAGGAGGTATTCTTGAATTAAACAATGAGGCAATGAAGGGAGCCTCCAAGGATATGAAAGAGAAGGGAATTAAAACCTCTCATCTTAAGGAATTATCTGAAATGGGTGTTAAACTTCCTATTGATCGACCATGTTTTCCAATCCCAGTCAATGCTATAAGCTCTTTGGAAGGTAATGAAAAGGTAACACCTCCTATTGATGTATCATATGTTAATGATTTTGCTTATCATAATAAACCTGAAGAGCATGATATTAGAATGAATATGATGGAAAACTCTCATAAAATTAAATTCCTTCGTGAAAATATAAATGCTAGTGTGGGAGAAGTTAGAAGAATTGTTAAACACTGTGAAATGATGAATAATCAAATTGAACAAATGGTTTCTCTTCAAAATCAATTGTATGAAAATCTTATTGAGAAGAAACAGGTTTGTGGGGTTAGTACTAGAGGTGGTGCAAGTACTCAGGACCCTGACTATCCTGAAAACCATCCCAAGAGAAAAGAGCAAGAGGCTCTCAAAAGGAAATCTTCTGCAGGAAAATCTCCCAATGGAAACAAAGGCATTGATGATTCTCAAGAACAAGACAATGATATTTCTATTTCTGATGCTGAGACCGAAGATGATAATGTTGAAGAAGAGGAATCATCTCCACCTGAAGAAGATCAACATGAAGTTGAAAATATTGCAGAACCTGAACCTCCTGAAAAGGAAGACCCTCAACCATCTACTGAGAAGAACAAAAAGAAGAATCATCCAAATCCACAAAAAGGTAAAGAGAGGGATCCATGGGTACAAAGACCCATACCATATCCCCAAGAGGTAATGAAATCTTTGGATGATGCTAGGTTTGAGAAATTTTTTGAGTTGATTAAAAATTTATGTTTGCAAATTCCTCTTGTTGATGCTATTAAAATTCCTCCATACTCAAAATATATGAAAGATATTGTCACTAATAAAAGGAAGATACCTAATGATGCAATTACTGCTATGCTTGCTGATTATTCATTTGAAGGAAAATTGCCTGAAAAGCGTGGAGATCCTGGTATTCCGACTATTCCTTGTCGTATTAAAGAAACTTATGTGAAATATGCACTATGTGATTTAGGAGCTGGTGTTAGTGTTATGCCTTTTTCTTTATATAAGAAACTTAACCTAAACAAATTGGTTCCAACTGAAGTTTCATTGCAAATGGCTGATAAATCAACTGCTAAACCTATAGGTATATGTGAGGATGTTCCTATCTCTATTGCTAATGTGTTAATTCCTACAGACTTTGTTATATTAGAAATGCCTGAGGATGATAATCTATCTATTATTCTTGGAAGACCCTTTTTAAACACTGCAGGAGCTGTGATAAATTGCACTGAGAGCAAAGTGACATTTAATGTAAAAGGAAATGAGCATACTATCTATTTTCCCAAGAAGAATGCTGTTACAGTGATAAACAAGAGTGTGAATTCTATTCAAAGAAATACTATTATGATTGGAAGCTTTGAAATTGCACTACCACCTCCTGAACCAAATATGCTACTTGATGATTGGAACTATTCCAATCAAGTATGAGGTATCTTGAAACTCTTCTTTATATCTATAAAATAAGAATCATGTATTATATCTTTTGCATATTATTAATGAGACTTGATCAACCTCATTACTAATGTGGAAATGATGAAAACTTGATTCCCATAAAAATTTGTATTGCATTTTAATTTTATTTATCTTAGAATTTTAGAGTATATGCATAATCATAATTATTTCAGAGTTCAGAAATTCCAGAATATGAAGTTTGAAAAATTCTCTTTAGAAAATTGTCTCTGAAAATTCCAGAAAAATTTGGAGGTAAGTTATTTAACCAGAGGGACCATCTGCCAGAAGTGGGACACCAGGAGGCCACCAGGGACCAAAATGGGGTGTCCCACGCGGCCGCGTGGGACCCACCAACTTTGTCCCCAGGTGGTGTTAGGTGAGTGTCCTGTGCCCATCTCCTTCCCCTCGACAGAAAACCACTTCCAGGTATTTTTCCCAAATTTTCCCGAGCTCGTTCTTCCTGCTATCCTTGGATCTCCAAGTTTAGGGCAGATTTTTCAAATCTGTTTGGTGGGATTGCTCCTTGGTATGTGACTCCTCCACCCATCCAATTATTTTTTGTTCTTGTGCCTCATGTATGAAGTATTTTGCTGCACTAGGTGTCACCTAATATGCTTGAGAAATCCATGGATTTAAGTTTTCTAGTTGATATGGATGCATGATATTGATGTGGAGACTAGTTATGGATGGCTCAATGTTGTTTTAGAGTGCTACATCTTAATTTTTGTTGAATATTATTTATGGGCAGCAAGGTACCATGATGAACAAAGGCAAGGCATTGCTTGGGATGAGCTCAAGACCGAGGAGAAGAGCATCTAAAGTCTCCCTTAATTATGATGACAACCATCTTTGGGAGGATGATGCAGTTTTTGTGGGGAGAAGCTGAAGATCCATACAACTAGATGGCAAGACCCCATGTTCTTGAGCAGTGGGGGATAAAAGAAGACTTCGACACCTTCGCCAATGCAACTGGTTTGCTTGAGTTTGCCCAAAATCCACGAGGTACATACGAGGAACTCTCGCGAGAATTCCTCTCCACATTCAGGTTTGAGGGCCCTGAGATCTACAAGCACAGTAAGAAGAGTAAGGCACCCACTCCTACCTTTGTTTGTAAATTTACTATGAGGGGGGAGCGCCTTGTTATGTCTTTGGAGGAGTTTTGCAAAGCTATTGGTGTGGAAAACAGGGGTAGTTGGGATGAAACCCGTGCTGACTCCAACCAGGAGCTTGTTGCATTTTGGCACTCTATTTCTGTTAACTCTCATGATAGATTGAATAGGGGTAAATTTACTCATATACAGCACCCAAGTTTGAGATACTTTGCGTTGTTCCTTGCAAGAGGATTTCTTGCTAGAGACAACAATTCTGCTTGCACGGGACCAATGGTTTATTTACTTAAATGTGCAAAAGAAAACACCACATGTGGTATAACTTGGGAGTCATTCTTGCTAGATCCTTGCATACGGCTGTGAGTAGAAATATTACTGATCAAACCCCTATTTATGCTGGTGCTATTGCTACTTTAGTGTATGAATACATTAAAGATGAAAGAGGTTATGGTGATAACATGGGTACTCCTGTGATAGAGTCCAATTTACTCGATTTTGCTTTGACTACCCGTATGGATATAAGTGTGATGCATGGGGATCATTATTGGTATAACTATTTGAGTACTAATGGACAAAGAGTGCCCATTAGGCTCCCCCGTGCTGACCTTTTTGACAGGAGTACCGGAAAATGGATTGTGGAAGAGATGCCGCCTCAAGAGGAGCCACAAGATCCAGGGATGCAAGGCTACCAACCTCGAGAGGAGCCCCAAGACTCAGGAATGCAAGGCTACCCATATGGTTACTTCCCTGGAGGTGGAAGTGGATACAACTACTACCCGGGATACTAGCTTGATCGCAAGCTTGGGGGAGTACCTCTCTCCCTTTCCATTCATTGTGTTATATCACTGTTATCTTGTTATGTTTTAGTTTCTTGTTCTAAAAATCACAAAAACACAAAAAGATTTCATTTGTTTCTTTTGTTTAGTTACTTCTGGACATTTACTTTATGCATCTTAAAACTAAAAAGAACAAAAACATTTTCGTTTTATTGAATCCAAAGTGAAAACGGAGGTGCAGGAATTGCTGAAATCTGCTCACTGTTCTATTTTTCATATTTTCTCTGTAACTCCGAATGAGCTAAAATTTTAACCACTACTGCAACTTTTCATAACCTACACACCCGTAAATTATGAGATTTTTCTGAGTGTCTAGGTAGGGTAAAAACAGTACTGTATGCAGTAACATTTTATGGCAGATTTGAGTTTTTATTGCGCAGTTCAAATTGGGAGAGGAGAACAACAATGATGAGTTGATGTGCATGAAGTGGATGAAAGGTATGACACCTTTGCCTGCTTATGTGGACTTTTTAATAACAGCAAGTGCGCACATCATAGTTTCTTTAACATCTAGGGAAGTGGTAGCAAATGTTTATCTTCTCCGTGTTCTAGTATGTTATATTATGATGCAAGTGAGATAATATGTAGCGACAACACTTGGATGTGAGTTGAGTAATTGTGGCTCTAAACAAAGGTCTACGCATCCCATTGTGCTTGCTAAACTTGCCAACCAAAGAATAAAAGAATTTTTCAAATGATAAACATGAAGTCATATGCTTGACAAGCTTAGTGGTTGGGAGTTAACTTAAATGTGCTGACACATGGAAAGCTTTCAACATTGCACTAAATTATATTTAGTTGATATCATGTACCTTTGTTTATGGATGCTTATCATGTGCGAAATAAATGTGGAAACTTAGTAAGTTTGAGGAGTAGGAATAATTGGCTAGAGAGACGCCTGGGCCGCCAACCTAAGCCATGCATCATTCATGGTGGAAATTTACAGCGTACCATAGTGAACATTCAGTGATGCACATCATAAAGTAAATAAAAGAGTGCTGAGATTGTTCATTGTCTGTTTGTCTTGTCGTTTGGACATGGGCTTGTTCCATGTCTTGGGACAAGAGGTACCCCAGTTGACGCTCTTGATGACGCTTTTATTACTTGCAATGACTGAAAAACTCGAACTTGCCTAGTGACCGAGTTGAGTAGCACGTGGTGTAGGTACTCGTATTCACGGGGCATGAGACTTTCAACCTCTAGTTGGTCAAGCATATGAGTCATAATAGGGAACACCAAATGGTTTGATAAAACTGAGAGCAAGGTTGTAAGCACAATGAGTTCATTAGTCAATAAAAGAAAGAATCAAAAGATCTCAAAAATCTTGTCTTGATTCAATTAAAAGCGATGCAAGAACCTTTGTTTATTTCTACAGTTGGGCAAACTCATCCAAGTATTGACACTTCATGATATTTCTCTTGCAACATGTATAAATGCTTTAACACTGATTAGATATACCTTTGCTAGCATTTTGTTATTTGTTATGGAAATTATGTTTTGAATACTTGTTGGTATTAAACGGTGTTACATATGCAATGCAAAGTTCTTGTCAAAGTCTTTTTATCGCTTCTGCACTATGTTTGAGTTGTTCGAGGACAAACAACGAGCTAAGCTTGGGGGAGTTGATGCACCTAAAATGCATCTACTTTTCCAAGCACTTTGCTTCATAATTTGCTCCGGAATCTTCCCATATTTGAATAAACCTGCTGAATCTGACGCTGTTTTTAGCAAAGTCTCGTTTCTGGTTATTTTTGCAGGAAATTAAATCGGGGAAAAATACCACGTCATTTTTTATGGAAAAGGAGGACAACGTGCAAAGGATGGACACGAGGAAGCGCCGGAGGCCCAAAAGAGGGGCCCCACGCGGCCAGATCCTTGGGCCGCGTGGGCCCACCTAACTGGAGCCTCGGCGCCGCCTCTCCTTCGGCTTTTCGCGTACCCCCTCATATATACGAAAAAGTGGGTGCCCTAAGAGGGGAGAGCTTTCGCGAAACACACCGCCGCCGCCACCACGATCTTCGTTTTCGGAGACAGATTGATCCAGGATTTCTCCTCCGGTGGAGGGATCCGGAGACCGTCTTCACCGCCTTCATCTCCATCGACCATGAGCTCCCTCTCCATCACCATGTGTGAGTAGTCCGCTGTAGGCATGTGAGGTGGATGGGGATTGGATGAGATTGATCATGTAATGATACCCGTTGTTCGAGATCTTAGGGGTTTATCTTGAGGATATTTTTGTATTGTGTTGATGCACTTATGCTATACTTAATGCTTGTTACTAGGGCCCGAGTGGCATGATTTCAGTACTGAACTTATTTTGCTTCATCATATAATTGAGTTTGGTATTTATCTGCAAAGTGTATCACCTGCTATTATGTTGAACCTGCGAACCCTAAAAGTGACAGTATAGGGAAAACAAGGGGGAGATGTTTTAGTTTGAGGATTCTATGTGTTCATGAAGTGTTAATGCGTTGTTCCGGGCTATTCGAAAGGGTAGACCTTAATTACCTGTAGTTCCAAGTTGGCCCCGGTGAAATGGGCAGGTAGGACAATAGATGTTGTGCAAATTCTCTTGGTTAGTACGCACAACTAATTATGGAACACATACCTACATATATCGGAGTTAGAGATAAGTCCCATTGCTATTTATATCTTATTATATGATCAATCTTATTCATGCAACACCCCGCTATCACCTCATGCCTACGTTTTAAATCTCTGAGTTACACTTTCACTTTTCCGGTGAAAACTGGGAAACCCTTGTTCACTACTGCTGTTCTATTTGCTACTTGAATCATACTACTGCCATCACTATCACTGCTGCAAGTTTATTGATATACATGTGGTTGAGAGTGACGCCTCAATTGCCAAAGTCTTATTGGTATTCTTGTGTTCCCATCGTGTCGAACTATAAATTTGGGTAATACTTCCCAACGAAGATTTCAGCGATCCCCTATACTTGTGGGCATTAGCGACCGTCGACCCGCACCACCCCATCCTCCATCCTCCCTTGTCGCCGTTACCTGTGATTGCGACGCAAGCCCTGCGTCGCCGCCCGCCTCCTCGACTCCGATTGCCGCGCCGCTCGACTCACCCGCTCCATCTACCGCCGTCGCCAGGATTGATTTCCTCCTGCCCGGAGAAGCCGAGACGACAGGACAGGAGAGTGAGCTCCAAGCGACGCTGGCGCATGGCAGAGATGGTCGAGCAGAGGCAGGGGTCGATACAGTGCAGGCATGCTCTCTGTCTCATCCACTTGACGGTCAAACGAGATTGACCGCGTGGGGAAAATGAATTAACACCCATGTTGCAGCAAAGCAATTAGTGCGTTCAGAGATATCGCAGCAGAGCTATTACAACCAACGCTCTCTGTCCAATTGCTACGAAAAACTTCGCATAGGAGCTATAAGCCCGGAGGTTATGTAGACGCGGCGGAGGTGGATGACCTCGAGGGCGGAGAAGGTACAGGAGCGGAGGGAGGAGGTGCCGACGGTGATGCCGCGGAGGGAGAGTCGCGCAAGGTGGGGGTCATCCAGCGGGAGGAGGAACTGGAAGTCGAAGCAGGGAAGGTTTGGTAGGCGAAGTGGACGCGCAGGTCCTCGACGGCGTAGGCGGCGGCGTAGTTGGGGGCAGCGGCGGAAGTGCTCGGCCTCGAGATCGCCGACCCCAAACGAAAGGGTGAACCGGTCGAGACGCCGCCGCTCTCACTAGTAGGAAAAGCCTTATCAGTGGCGCACCAAAAATGGATTCTGTGGCGCACCCCCAGAATTGCTGGGTCCGCCACAGAATCATCGCCACTAAAATATTATTTCTGTGGCGCACCATGGGCATGTGCCACATAAACCCGCTTTCTGTGGCGTACCCTCGCCTGGTGCGCCACAAAAAATATTTGATGCGCCACAAAAGTTTTTTCCAGAAATACAGAAATTCTCATTTTCTTGTACAAATACAGGTATATTACATGAAATACATGTATATTACAAGAAATACAGAAATAATAGAAACAATAATATTTTGACACGGTATATGAAAACAAACACATTACTATGTCATGACAAACACTTAGATCCCAAGATACATACATATAGTGACAAGTGCCAAAGCACAAGTCTACAAAAGTTCCATCTCGATCATGTCACACAAGTCTTAATTGGTACAAAGGTTCATCTCATGTCACACACAAGTCTTAGTACAAATGAAGTTGTCACCGCCGTGATGATGGAGCATGATCATGGCTTCCTCTTCTTGAGCGGCGCCGGAAACGGTAGAATGCCCCCTTTCGTCCTCCACTCCCTGGTGTCCTTCTGCGCCGCTAGTCGTTCTTCCATCTCCCTCTGAGACAACGCTGAAGATGGATTGGGATATATATTGGTTAGTGATATACATAGAGTATAATTTGTTCATCTAAGTAGAGAGGCAAGACGATCAATCAATGTTGTCATGGTTGGAAATCATATGGCTATCCTATTTGGGTTTCATAGCATAGCATATATATAATATATAACCCTACACATGCACTTCTACAAAAAAGTACACACTAGCTAGTAATGCTTATCAAGGCTATCTTTTATAATACATCCTACGTACCAAAGCGGAAGTGGAAGGACCCTGAGGCGTGCATGACATCGTCGATGATCATATTTGTTAACTGCAGCCGGATGCGATGGAAGTCTTGTCTATAATCAGCATCGGTGAGACCTTCCGCCATTTTGGTGTATTCTGCGAGATTAGATGCAATCTTCGTTTTCTCGTAATCCCGGACAATCGTTTTAAGGTGACGGAGGGCATAGTAGGCCTCCATCACACTGCCATCCAGTTGCTTGACGCAATGGAATCCGGTCCCATGCAAGAACTTGTGTGTGTTGTCGTCCTCCGTGAAAAATTCCGACTTCTTATGGAAGGGGCCGCCCTTTTTGGCATAGGCCTCGAGAGCGTCATCGAGAACACCTTTAATCTGTTGTATGATCTCGGCTAGGATTTATTCCCCGAGTCCAAATAAGTGGCAACGGACCACCTCGGGGATACGTGGATGAGTGCGCAGTACTTGTCCCTGCTCAACACAATTGAAGCAGAATGTTGGACAAAGGATCAGCGATGGAAGAAATGTACAAGAAGGCATAAGATAGGACGGTAGCGAGCAGATGTGTACTTACTCGAAAAAGTAAGGCAGAAGAAGGGCGGTCTTCTCCTTGTTGGCCAGGAAGACCCTAACGAGGTACTCCTTGGCCGTTTCCCGTGTTGTTGATCCTTCCACCAGATGGCTGTCGCGCATGTAGTAGGGATCCAATATCGCGATGTACGGGGTATCATCTCTCCTGATCTTCATCGCCGCATCGAGCGCATATAGGCGGACCATGTTATAGTCCAGCCGTTTGGAGTGATACAGGTTGAAGATGTCCTCGTACGCTATGAAGAACACATCTGCGGGGTCTTCCTGGACGAAGTCCACCAACTCTTTTGGCACCTTGAGCGGGAACGCCGGGTAACCTGGGTTCTTCTCTTTAAGAAGGGTCTCCTCTAGATACAAGATATTATTCTGCAAAGTAATCATGGGTCCTTCTGCAAGGCGGAGCATGTCCCGAACAAGATAGATTTACCAGCTTCATGAACTCGGGAGTAGCCTTGTGGATACGTGTCTTCAGGACCCCGGATCTTAGGATCTTGCTGGCTCACAGAGGATGATTTTCTCTTCCTTTGATGACTCTTCTTTTTCTTCGTCTCTGGGGATTGTGGGGGTGCAGTGAACCCCGCTTTAACTATTTCATGCAGTGTGGTAGGGCTGAAAATGTTACCCAGTTGAGCTTGATGATCGCCCGCATCCGGAGGCGTGTCGGTGAAGGCCAGGCGCTGTGTGCATGAAGTGGGACGAGCAGGTTGAATGTGGTGGTCACGGAAGGGTTCTTCATCCATAAGAGGCATGAACATATCATCCGCGGCGGCGCCAGTGTTGATGTAGTCATCGACGTTTACATCATTATCATCATCCTCCTCAACATTGTCGTCATTGCCACCAAGTTGAGGTGCAATGGCTTTGTCCTAAAACATAAACAATAGCACATCCGTTAGTCGGGAAAGTCGGGAATTCGGAAAGTCAGAACTAACCTTGGGGGTTGCGGGGAAGACGTTCCCAACAACTGTTTGTGGCGGTTGGTGGCGGCGATGACCGGCGGCGGTAGCTGCCGGCCGGTGGTGGGGGCGACCGGCGGTAGCTTCCGGTCGGCGGTGGCGGCGACCGGCGGTTCCGTCTGGGTGGTGGTGACGGCTGCTTGTGGCGCGGTTCATTCGCAGCATCTTTTTTTGTCTGCCTCGGCGGGGGCGAACGATCGGGGCGGGGTCCTCGAGGTGGCGCCGCCGGTGCGCCTGGCCCCATGAAGAACATCCCCAAGACGAATTTGGGTCTTCGGCCATTCCAGCATCCACTGCCCGCATTCGCCAAGCTTCATGTGTTCTCGGCTCCCTGAGGTTGCTTGGGGGGTCGATGTCACAGAACTCAGGCAGTACCTCCCTCACATTTACTTTCATCACGAGCTCGCTCATTCGGACGTTGTGGATATCGCGGGTCAAAGGTTGTACGGTCGAGGCCCTTGCGACTTCCTTCAACTCGCCGTCGGCCCCCACCCTATGCAGGAGTATGCAAGGCATGTCCTAGGAGTCAACACATAGCGGGCACCATGAGATAAGGCATATATAGTCTCACATACAATGTATCATACATTTTCATGATCATACATATATATGTTTCCATTGCCTCACACACACATACTAATTAGTTAACTTGGTCACGGCGTTGAGCTCGGCTAATGTCAAGACAAGGGCGCGGTGCCCGGCGGCCGGCCTATCAATCTCCGGCCGCTCGTGTGCATTATCATTATTCTCCGGCGTTGGTGTATGTTGCTCCACGGCAGGGGGCACTGGTGGGGTCGGCAGGGACCGGCGACACGTTATTGCTGGAGGTGCTGCCGGCGAAGCTGGGCACGTGTATCGGCCCCTGTTGACCTCCCACATGCCAAGCAGTTATCCCTTGCACCAATGCATCAGGTAACAAAGCCCGGAGCTTCTCGTCCACCTTCTCGGCCACTAGCTTGTCCACCACGCTGGAGTCCACCTTCCCGGCCTCTAGTGCGTCTAGCTTCTTCCTTAGCTCGAGAACCTCGGCTCTACCTTTAGCCGGCCTCCTCCTCTCCTTTTTCTTATCGGTGTCCGTGCTATAGTACTCGGTGAACTTCATCACCGTACCAAAGCCGGTCACACGGCCAGCTGACGTCGGCGGCTTTGACTTGTCCCTCCCCTTGTAAACGTTCATCACCCGGTTGAAAGTCATGTCCCACGGGCCGGCCGGAGGCTCCTGGGACGACGGGCCGGCCTCAGCCTCAATCTCCAACTCAGCCGCCTGCGGACAAAGGAAATAAACGTGAACTCATGTAGAAATCAACGCAAATGGACTTTGAGATATCCGCGGTAATTAAGTTCCTTACCAGCTTTTTCTCGAATTCCAACACATCTTCATAGTCGGTAACGAATTCCCCGTCCCCGGCTTCAGATAGTAGCGGGACCGAACAAAGTTCCTAACTTGCTTGTCCGTGATTTTATGCCACGGGTTCTCTTTCCCAAGTCTCGCAACCTCGGCATCCTCCTTGTCCCAAACGGGCTTTTTTCCTGCGTAACCGCCGCTTCCCAAATGGTGGTTACCTAAGTTCAGTGCCCGGATGTTCTTCCCTCACTCGGTCCATTTTTCAGCCTCTGGAGATGACAAGGACACCTTGAATATATCGAACTCGTCTTTCTCAAGGTACGACTCTTTGGCACTGATCTCCTCCCAGCTAGGACCCTTTTCAAGAATCTTCGCCTTCACCCGGCCTCTCCAGCTTGTCAAGGCGGTGTTCATCTTCGTGATGGCGAAGTTGTCCACCTTTTGTTTTCATCAGCCGGGAAAATATATCGTTTGTGAAGCTTCTTGAGGAGGTCATTGCGCAAAGCCTCATTCTCCGGATTCCTGAGGTCATACGTGTTGATCGATGCATTTTCCCGGAGGATGCACCCTAGTTGCATGTCGTACCCTTTTGCGATGTCCCAAGGCTCCAGTGGTTAGCCACTTAAGGAGACCTTAGTGAACGTGTCTGTGACGTTGCCGACCGCTTGCGGTGTCCAGTCCTTCCTCGGCTTCTTAAGCCTCTTAGCAGGCCTCTTAGCAGGCGGGTTACTACCACCACCGCCATCCGTGTGGTCGCCACCCCCGACATCCGTGCTGGTGGGTTCTCCATCGGTGGTGGTGGCTTCGGCAGACTCTAACTGAAAGTCACCATCGCCGTCACGAGCTAGTTCGGCGGCCTCCGCATCCTCCATCTGCGGGTTCAATTCCCAGAATGATATGTTCTTTTGTCTAGCTTGTTCTTCGACGCTCATGTGCTTCTCAGAAGGGCCGGCCTCGGAGGACATGTTTGCACTACATTAAAAAGAGGCAAAATGTTAGTACAACAAATATAACAAAACATCACTTAATTTAGTACTAAGATATCCCGACCCATGCATTAGCCGCAATACCCCATATGTCCTATTTTTAGCAAAGTCATGCTAAATTTCACGAAATTTTTTGGCATGACCTTTGCTAAAAATAGGACATATGGAGTACCCAAATTTGCCGGAACGGAAGTTAATTGACGTTCCGACAATCTCAAGGGCCTCACGGGGTACCTGTACAAGCATTTCACAAATAATGGCTGGCATAGCTGGCCGGCAACAGCATCACATCAACACATTTCCCGCTGGCATAGCTGGCCGGCAACAACATCACTTCAACACATACATCACCACATCCACATCCACATCGAGGAGAGGGAGGAACTACTCGGGTAGGGAAGGGAGGCTCAGGTCCAAGATCGGCGTGGTGGAGGTGCTCCTCGTGGTGCTGCAATAAAGAAACCAAACCATGATTCAGCATCTAGCACACACATTTCACAAAAGCAGCTAGCAGCAAAAGCACCTAGCAGCAACTAAAAATGCATGCTCTGATTATGAAAATACAAAGCTGATGTATTGAGGAGAAGTGCCAACTACAGTGCTACATTGCTACACTACTCCAACTACATACCTACATTGCTACACTAGTACTACTCATTTTCTGATCATCTTCATCTAGCTATCTACAAAAGTTGCTATTTCTGCCCATCTTCTACTTGAAAATTCCAAAATGTGACAGTTCACATGTAGCTAGATTTTGATAACTACATACCTACATTGCTACACTAGCAACAGGATCATGATCGAGAGGCCACTACGGGAGAATCTATTGACTAGCAACAGGACAGGGTTGATGTTTCATTCCATTTGCACTCCGAGAGCCTCCTCCTGTCTATCTAGTGTCTGAACTTGTGCTAGCTGCTCTGCTTGGTTTTTCACTGAGCAACACGCATGCATGCATACATGTGTTAGTTTGAAAATTTGGTACACCTATGACTAATTCCATATACATAGTTATATACGGTCCAAGAGCTCTAACAGAACGATGATACAAGCATTAGCAAGAAATTTCGCACTGATCCTAGCTAGGAATTTTCGCAAACACCTTGCGTGCAGGGTTTCGGTAGGGGAGGGAGGAGGCAGAGAGGGGAAGCACACCTCGTGCAGGGGAGGGAGGGGAGGTCGAGGGCAGTTTCTGCGTGACGAGGAGGCGACGACGATGGACTCAACCGGGCTTGGAGGAGGCGACGGCGACGGACTCGGCCGGGCTTGGAGGAGCCGACGGAGCCGAGCGCCACACGGACGAGGCCGAGGCGAGTGTCACCGGCAGAAGAGGGCGGGGGCGGGGCGCAGGGGAGGTTGCCGGCGACGAGGGGCGCGGAGGTGGGGCGGCGAGGGCGGGCGGCAAGAGGTGGTTTTCGCACGGGGACTTAGCAGATTTTGGGGAAAGAAGGAAGATGGAGGCAGCGCGTGTGCGGGCCCACATGTAAGTGGGTACAAACTATTTATGTGGCGCATCAACCCGGGCATGCGCCACAGAATAGTCTATTTCTGTGGCGCATGGGCGAAGTCGTGCGCCACAGAATCTGATATTCTGTGGCACATCCACGGGGGTGCGCCACAGAATTAGGAGGCCTGAGTTTTTTAAAACCTATTCTGCCTTTTACAACAATGATAGTAAATTAGCCCAATGGTTTGCTGGGCAAAACTTGTACTTTGGACAGCCATGTTCGAATCCTGGCTGTCTCACTTTTTATTTCTTTACTTTTTTCCTTAAATATTTTTGATTAATTTTGGTTACAAAATACACAAAATGTCATAATATTCAATTCATTTAATACATATATATGCTTTTGCATTGTCTCACACACAATGTCATACATATTCATGATCATACATATATATGCTTCCATTGTCTCACACACACACACAAATTAAATACACCAAAAAAGTATTCTTCGTCTCAGTTCCGCGAGTTAGATTCTCTTCTTTCCCTTCTTCGCGGTTGAAAACTTTAGGCCGTGACCTTGAGATTTCTTCGCGTGAACGGACAACCTTTAGTAGGTAGGGAGGTCTTCCTTCTTTGTGTACTAGTAGTAGGCATGTCGAAGAACTTGTCGAATTCCTCCTCGATCTTTGGCTCGTTGTCCAAGTCTTGCTCGGTGGCGCCTCCTTCCATTCCGATGATGCTTCTCTTGCCCCTCCTCACGACAACACGGCTAGGCTTTGACGGGTCGGTAATGAAGAAGCATTGCTCAACTTGGCTAGCGAGTACCCATGACTCATTTTTCGCGGAGGCGTTCTTCGATTTGGCATCGGGTATTACCATGGTGGTGAAATACCGGCCTTCTTTGACGACGTCCTTGGCCCATCTTACACGGAACATTGGCACCACCTCTCCACAGTAGTTGAGCTCCCATATGTCCTCAATCCTTCCGAAGTATCTTTCCTTGACAGTAGCCTCCTCATCGCCGTATGATAGCATAGTTACTCCTGAGTTTTGATATTCCGACATCTTGTCCATTTCCTCGGTGTAGAATCTATAGCCGTTGATGTCGTACGCCTGATAGGTCTTTACGTTATGCGAGGGACCCCGTGATAAGGAGAATATGAGTTTTTCATCTTCCGTAGATGGCGGTTTCCTCTTTGCTAGCTCCATTTGATTTTGCTTGAACCAACGCGTGAAGCTGGCGTTGTGCTCTCTGGTTACGTCTCCCTTCTTCCTCGGTCGGCCCAGTTTGATGTAATGTTGCTCGAGTAAGCATTTGTACTCTTCCACACAAGTTTCGATCAACTGTAAGTGTTGTAGCGCGACCCGGTGAGCCCTGTCGTAGTCGTCCTTTCGACCCTGCATGCTGACAAAGATTGTGCTGGTGCCCTCTCGGTGACCATATCCATTGAGCCTGTCGAAGTGTTTCCTCGTGGGCAGACCTACATCCTGGTTCTCGTTGCTTAGATAATTCTGGCAGAAGGAGATGCACTCGTAAGTTAGAAAGCCCTTGGTCATGCTTGCGTCTGGACGGGCCCTGTTGCGAACGTATCCTTTCATGACACCATTCATCCTTTCGAACGACATCATGTAGTGCATGAACATTGGCCCTAGCTGCCTGATGTCATCAACGACATGGAGAAGGAGATGCACACATATATCAAAGAATGCTGGCGGGAAGTAAATCTCGAGCTCGCATAGTACCAGCTCGATCTCTTCCTGTAGCCTGTCGAGCTGCTTTCACCCGATCGACTTCCTGTTGATGACGTCGACAAAGTTACAAAGGGCAAGTAGCGTATCACGGACGTGCTCGTCTATTATCCCTCGAATCGCAACGGGAAGTATCTGCGTCAACAACATGTGACAGTCGTGAGACTTCATCCCGCTAAACCTCTTCTTCTTTCCGTCCAGATATCTGCTTATCTGCCCGCGTAACCATTCGGAAATTTGACTCCTAGAAGACACCTGTAGAATTGCTCGAGCTCCTCCGGACTCATAGTGAAGCATGTAGCGGGAAGCACCACAGTGTTCTTCTTTACCCTTTTGCCGCGACCTTGAGTCCCTTCCGTCTAATCATCATCATCATCGTCATCGCTATCGGGGGCCTGAAGATCTTTCCTGACACCAAGACATTTCAGATCGTATCTTGCTTTCGTCCCATCCTTGGTCTTTTCCGGCATGTTGGAAAGAGTGCCAAGCAGACTCTCGGTGACATTCTTCGTAATGTGCATCATATCGAGGCTATGTGGCATCTTGAGGACCTTCCAGTAGGGCAAGTTGTGGAAAACAGCCCTCGCTTTCCATACACCCAGCAACGGATCTACCTTCAGTCGTTTCTTTCCCGGCGCAGGGCACTCCTCCCAATTATTCAACAGCTCGTCGATTTCTGTGCTGCTCCTTGGGATCGGGGGTCCTTCGGGCTCGTCCTTACCATTAAACAGGTCACTGTGTTTCCTCCATGGGTGATCCATGCGAAGCCACCTTCGAGCCCCTGGGTACACGGTTTTCGAAGACCCTGGGTTCCTTGGTAGCTGGAGATGCGGGGTTGAGTCCATGCACCTGACACATACGTAGAATCCGTGGCTTACCTGGGCCGATACATATGAGCAACCAGGATAGTCCTGCACCGTCGTGAGCAGCGTGGCTCTCATTGGGAAATAATCTCCAGTGTAGGCATCCCACGTACGGGCTGGGGTCGCCCACAACGTGGCTAACTCCTCTTCCAACAATGCGAGATACGTATGTATGTTGACACCTGCTTGTTTCGGCCCCTGAATGAGAAGACTCATGTGTATATACCTTTGCTTCGTGCATAACCACGGGGAAGGTTGTAAGGCCATACAAACATGGGCCATGTGCTATGCGTGCTACTCTGGTTGCCGAACGGATTGAGTCCATCGGTGCTCATACCGAGCCTGACGTTCCTTGCGTCGCCTCCGAAATTTCCGACGGCGTCCAACTCTTGCCACTGGCCAGCGTCTGAAGGGTGTGTAAGGATCCTGCCCTTCTCCGGATCTTCTTCAGGCTTCTCCCTTTCCGCGTGCCATTGCATGAGCTTTGCTTCCTTAGGGTCCACGAAGTACCGCTGCAGACGGGGAGTGATAGGAAAGTACCATGCCACTTTGTGAGGACCTTTCTTCCCACGGCTCTTGTACCGTCCTTGGCCGCACACCGAACATGTGGTTCTGTCCTCGTACTCGCCCCGATAAATTGCGCAATCATTGATGCAGGCGTGGTATTTAACGTGCGTTAGGTCAAGAGGGCACACGACTTTCTTGGCCTCCTTGATACTAGTTGGCAATGTGTTCCCCTCGGGAAGATGCTCGTGGAAAAATTTCATGTTCTTGTTGAAGCTCACGTTGGTCCATTTGTTTTCCGACTTCATCTCCAGAGCATCAAGCGTTACTTGCAAGCGCGTATCCTGTGGCCGGCACCCTGGATACAACGGAGTCTTCCCGTCTATCTCCATTTGCGCCAGCTTGGCTTTCTCTCTAACGGTCCTCGCCTACTTGAGGAGCAGTTCTTGAACATGAGACTCCATCAAGGCCGACATTAGCGAGCTCTGCGGCGTGTTCGCATCTTCTCCACCACCATCTACTCCTTCATCATGACCATGTCCGTCGGCATCTCCTTCGTCACGATCATCTTGCCCGCCCTCGTCTTCAAGCGCAACATTTGCTGTCGGTGCAACATTTGCTGTCGGCGCTTCATTGAAGCCTTCCATGAAACCGCGCCTGAGCAGGTGTTCCTCCAAGTGTCCGAAATCAGGGTCGATCCATCTCACAAATTTGCAACTTCTACACGGACATCGTATGTGGCGCCTGTTGCACCGAATCATTTCCGCCTTCGCTTCTTCCTTGTAGTTGTTGATTCGACTGGAGCTCATCTTCATGACCATGGTCGCCTACGCGGTATAGATATAGAGTATGTGTTATTAAGTCGGAAATGTTCGACGAAAAAATTCGGCATGACTTCCCCTAGAAGTAGGACATATGTGGTGCCAAAATTTACCGAAATGGAAATGAATCAACATTTCGGCAAACATCCATGCACCACGCCGGCGCAAGCAACAACATGCAAAGATTTATGCAAACCACACACACAAGTTTCATGCATATATCCGTTCAAAAAATAGTTTGCTTCATGCAAACCACACACAGAATCGTCCGCCGACAAGTTTCTCATGCCTTTAACAAACACCCATCCAACAATACCCACCTAGTAGATCTAGATCCGTTCCCGAGACGTGACCGTGATCGATGAGAGAGAGTGTGTGGTGATGCAGGGAAAATAGTGGACAAAAAGAGAGGAGGAGAATATATATGGAGGCTTTCCCCAAGCCCTCACCAATTCTATGTCAAACAAAGTAGGTTTAACAACAAATAATGGATAATAGGATGGTCAAAATGCCATGGGAGAGAGGAGGAGCTCGAGCTAGATGCATGGGGGGAGAATGAAGAAGGTCACATGGGGAAAGTGGGTGTTGCCACCTTTTTGTGGATCTGGGCCAACATTCTGTGGCGCACGCAGCTCGGTGCGCCACAGAATGTCAACTTTCTGTGGCGCACCGTGTCTGGTGCGCCACAGAAAACTAACATTCTGTGGCGCATGGTGGCTGGTGCGCCACAGAATGTGAACTTTCTGTGGCGCACCAGCCGCGGTGCGCCACAAAAATTGCCCAGATGGACCTAGGACCAATGATTGCACGTGGGACCCACAGGATTTTTGTGGCGCATGGGTGTCCATGCGCCACAGAAAACCAACTTTCTGTGGCGCATGGCCCCCAGATGCGCCACAGAAAGGCCAAAATTTCTGTGGCGCACCTCCTCCCATGCGCCACAGAAATATTTCTGTGGCGCACCAATTAAGGGTGCTCCACAGAATGTCAACCTACCTATAACCCTTCTCCTACTAGTGTCTAGGGCTTCGACGAACGGTTGCGGGGATTCGTAGGCGGCGAGGCAGAGGTCGAGGGACGAGGGCGCCGGCCAGCGGCGCGTCCAAAGCTCGCGCCACTGGGTGGAGAGCGCGCCCGTGCGGATATTATGGGCCGGGAATACCCAGCTCGTAACGATCGGCCGGCCCAAAACTGACACTGCAATGATGGGGATTCTGTTTGTGTTTTTTCTTCCTTTTAAGATAAGAAGACTCGGCTTCCTTTTTTTTACAGCAACCACGTAAAAATCAAGTTACATAACCAAACACAAGTGGAAACTAAAGACTTTGCAGATAAAACACGAAAAGACAGAAATATAGAGAACTGTTCCTAGGTTTTTATGCACTCATCGCTGCCACCAGCACAACCCGGAAGAGACGTCGAGCCTCAACCATTGTTAGATCCAAAGAACCAATATCGATAACGAGTCTTTGCGGGCCGATAAACAGGTGTGCTGCAAGGAGCAAGGAACGTGTCATTGTGGCATGTCGACCAGGGGACGTCCCCGTGCTATTTTGAGCCAAGATCCGCCACATCCCAATGACGAAGACGAGGAAGAACAATAGATTGAGCACCATCGGACCAACCTCCTCGCTCCAGAGCATCCGTCTCGCCCTGGCCATCAGCGCTACCATGGATTTTGGCAAGCACCAGCGAAACACCGAAAAACTAATCTCGCTGGATCTGAAGAACGACAACAGAACCAAGCGACCTGCTTCACGGCACCACAAATTAACTAGAGCACCGCCAAGATGGGGGAGAAGTAGAGGCACCTTATCCCGACACGGCGCCGTCCTTGCCACCGTGCCCCTAGAAAAATCTAGCTCAACCCTAACTATTCGCCAAGGTCGAAACAGCGGCGGAGGAGGTAGGGATGTTGTAGATATTCCGAAGAGGCAATAACAATAGTTATTTTTAATATATTTTTCATAATTAACGTTAATGTTTTTATGCTATAACTGTTGTGCCCCCCGAATACGAGATTCAGAGAAATACTCATACGCACGTGTAGACACATAAACACTTACATGTAACACAGTCTTGTCCCACTAGTACAGAACGACACATCGGAAACGGGCCAAAAAGCCCATCGGAAACGGAAAAAGGGTCCGTGTCCCCGACCCTGTCACTGATGTGAAGGCTCTCATCGGCAACGGACAAGAAAAACCGTCACCGATGAGGCTTGATTTTGGCTACGGTTGCCATCCAGTCTCCGTTGCCGATGTATCTGGACATCAGAAACGGAGATTCTGTTTCTGCTCGTTTGCATTGAGGTTTCTTCATAAGCCTAGAGCAGGAATAGATTTGGCACTGGACATTTAAAATTTCACAGCAGAAGCACAAAAATGCTAACAAATTCATTCATAAGGTATAACAAATGTCACCAATACATTGCATTACAAGACAACCAATTACTTATCTTCATTGTCATGCCTCTCTAAATCTATCATTGACATGTCTAGCTAAATCTATCTATGTCATGCCTCTCTAAACTTATCCTTGTCATTTCCAACTTAATTTATCTTCATGACTTGTTGTTAGAGTTCATGAATTGAATCTTCTTCTTGGACGGTGTTGCCAAAATATAATCAACTCGCCGCTTTGTCCCCGACCTTGTAGTTAGCTCATTTAAATGAGCTAAACGGATCAGCACCATGCTCTGCACATAGTGCAATAAGCGAGTGCTGATGTACTGAAGGTGCCTCTTTTGTAAAGTGGTCACTGAAATGCAAAGAGAGAATATATGACTCCATGTTAGCTCACTATACATCTAGCATAAAGGACATACAACACAAATGGATGCATAAGACAGAATAACAAACTTACAAATCCATTGCATAGTTGTTGTGTACCAACAATTATGCCGGACGACAAGCGCACCTTGGCTAAGGACCCGACTTTTTATACAGTGTCACCGAAATGTACATCTGTTTTGCAAAGGAGATAAGTCAGCCATGAGTTTCATACACTACCGATTTGTGCTAGTTATGTTCTTTTCGAGCGACACTACGTAGTCGTCCTCAGTGGCGGAGCTAGAACATATTGAACCAGGATGAACACATGTTACCACAATACATTTAAAACAATTTTTAGGGGTGTATATGTGATGAAAAAATGCTAATTTACAAAGAAAAATTCCTTCTCCCGGTGTCCTGTGCACCCGGCTGGCTCAAGGTGGATCCGCCAGTGGTCGTCCTCATCGTCCTCGGATGTATTACAACCCTAGTTCTAGTTCTGTTCATGAGTGTCCTATGGAAGAAAACCTAAGCAGAACAATGACAACAACCCTAGTTCGTCGGCACGACGGCCGGTCACAAATAGATGTATTACCTTCGAATCTAGCGGCGGGAGTACGTAGTCGTCCTCGTCGTCCTTGGATCGACACGCCATGCGCCCTCCAGCTACAGATCGGGCGACGAGATCTGCCCGGGTGGAGCAAAGAACGGGTACGCGCTGCCATGGTCGGAGGAGAGGAAGATGCGCGCCGATACGGTCGGAGGGAGGGAGATGCGCGCCGCCACGGTCGGAGGGAGGGAGATGCGCGCCGCCACGGTCGGAGGGAGGGAGATGCGCGCCGCCACGGTGGAGCTAAGATCTGGTGCTGCGTGGAGGCGCCGCCACACTTTGAAAGTGAGGCTGAGAGTGAGAGCGATGGAGTTTAGGGCTGTGTGAAGGGCGCATTTATAGCAAAGTAGAACATCGGAAACGGAGGGTATAAACAACCGTTTCCTTTGATTTTTTTCACTGACACACTGGACTTATACTGATCTCTACTAGTATTGAAGTTGAAGAACATAAAAATAAATAACTATAACTACTCCTCGGCCTCTGCCTTCTCCTGCTCGTATGCGAGGAGAGCCGCGTAGTCGTCCGTGTCATCCCGCGGCTCCTTGCCAACGATGTCATCGCCGCCCGTGCGCCCCTCCCACATCTCGTCGTCGTAGGCAGGATCGTCGCGCAGATCGGCGGGAGGACGAGCCGGTGGTTCCATCCAGTGCCGCTCCGCGACGGCCTGCCCGACGATGATGCGGTTCCATCCAGGCGACCGCGAACGAGCGTCTCTCTGCCGCGGCGAGCGGCTGCGGTCGCGGGCGCCCGAGGATCCCGCGTCCTCTTCCGGCGGCATAGGCACCCTCCTGTGGTTGATGCGCCAGCCAGCGGGGAGGCTAACATTTGACCAGGGCACTGGCCTCCTATATTGCCAGTGCCTCTGCGCGACGGCCTCCGGCACGACGACGCGGTTCCAATTCAGCGAAAGCGGGAAACTGCTGCGGCGAACGCCCGAGGAGTTGCTTGGAGTATCCATGGCTGCGGCGAAGTGGCGTACTGAGATAGCAGGGAGATCGTGGGTTTTTTAAGGAGTAGTAGGCGGTGCCGCGGCGTCACTACGCCACTACGCCATAGCAGTTACTCCGCTCGCATCGAATTCCAAGAAGATGGAACGTGTCCACATTGCACACGGACACACAAAAGTCTCCGTTGCTATAGAGGCACATATCGGAAACGGAGCCAGAATTAAGACCGTTGCCAATACTATGGGTAACGGAGTTAATACTTTCTCCGTTACCTACGTTGACGGGCCAGCCACGGCCCAGGTCAGGTTTGTACGCACTGGCCATGCGAAAAGCGCGATTCTCCGTCGCCTAACGCCTGCCGTTTCCATAGACGGGTATCCGATGTGTCGTTCTGTACTAGTGTCCCTTGGATTAACTTGTTGATTACGTGATGTGACCATGTTTTAATGGTCATAAAAAATGATTGCTAGTATCAATAAGAGCACATTGGTAGCTGAACAATATGGCTGGATAGACCCAATTAAGTTAGATGGTTTACTATGAGATCCTATCGATACATCAGTATTATCACATAATGATTGACATGCTGACATATCCTTACACCATGAGATTATTTATATTTATGTTACGCATGCTTGAAAGATTACTCTTTTTTTTTAGAAAAGGGGGGTCCCAGCCTCTGCATCGAATAGATGCATACGGCTTCTTTATTATTTTATTCAACATAGGTCTGACAAAGAAACATACATCAAAAAACCCGAAGCCACCACACAACACGTACGAACTCGACAATGAGTGAAATCATGTAAACAGGGCCTTGTGCCATGAAAACGCGAAATCCACCCACCAACTAGGAACCGGGAACAAGTCGCATACCCCGAGACGCCCTCTAGGCGAAACGAGAGCGGGCATCCGGTCTAGCAGACTCCTGAAGCAAGAAGCCGTCACCACCATCGAGCCACCGCCATCGAACTCTTCAGGGTTAAGATCCGCATGATACTCGACAGGCCTGCTGTCGACGCCTCCATGACGCCCAACATCGCCTCCACCCTGCGCTCGCCCATCGAGATGCATCCGTCGCCGATACTCCGAGCGCCATGCCGCCAAGGCCCGCCGCCGTCGACGCAGATGATGTCACGTCGCTCCTCCGAACCACCTCCAGACCAATCCAGTCGATATCTGCTCCAAAAACGTTGCCCTCAAGAGGGTAACGACGCCGGACGCCGCCAACGTCCAATCCGGGAGACCCAGATTTGGGGTTTCCCCGGAGCAGCACGAGTGAAGTGACGAGAGCAGCGAGGATGATGCCTTCAACAAGGTGACGACGTCAAGCGCCGCCGTCATCGTCCGCCAAGACCGGGGTCGAGGCTCAGTTTTCACCGGCTGTCACGTCACCTCGAACTCGTCATCGACCACCGTCGGAACTCGGTGTGGGATCCCAAGATCCCCACACCAGTCCCAAACCGGCTGACCACCTCCGGCAGGAGGAGCCGCCGCGGCCATGCCCCGGGCCGCCGCCCGGGCGCCCATGTGATGCGGGCGGAGCAGCAGACGAGCCGCCGCGCGCAGGAGTCCAACGGGCGCACGTGACGGTCCCCCTAGAGTTCGCGCCGCCACAGCCGCCGTCTCCTCGCTGATGCGGCAGATCTCCGTCCACCGCCGCCGAGCACCACCGCAACCGTAGGAGAGAGATGGATCGCCGCATCCTCACCCATGGTCGCGCCCAGCAGAATCCCCGCCGCCGCCGTGCTGCGCAGGCTTTGCCCAGCGACACCTCCGGCGGCGGCGGGTGAGGGGAGGAAGGGAGCGAACATACCATAAGCTCGAGACAGCCGCAGAGGAAACCATATTTAACACTTCATCTTTCTTATTACCCCATTCCCACACACAATTTTAGGTGTAACATCAATTTGAGTACCAAAAATATATGACAGAGTATTCCATCAGTTATGGGCAAATATACACATGAAAAATAAGCGAGAGATAGATGCTGGTTCCGAAAAACACACAAGTGTTACCTGCAACCGGCCACTCGCGGCAAAATCTTGTTGTAACAACGCATGAATGCGAAGGGGAACAAAAAAAATTCAATTGTCTGGAGAATGTACATGTAAAATTCCAGCAAAGTTACCCATAGAGTAAAAAGAGGCAAAAGTGTAAGAGCCACATGAGGTGTGTTTCCAATTAGCAACATCCGGACTTTCCCGAAGCAAATCATCTTGGATTATATCAAGCAGTTACTGCCATCTAGCCATAGTATGCATGTCCACAAATCGCCGAACTGAAAGATTCAAATTAACTCCATCGCCTAGACTTGTGCAATAGTATAGTTTGTTCAATAACAATTTGAAAAAAGATCAAAAAAGGAAGCGGCCAAACAGCAGTTACCAAATCAATGATCAAGCCAAAAGTTAATCTGTTTTCAATACGACATAGATTAAAGTCTCTAGAATTATGAATCCCAAGACCACCAAAGTTTTTCCTTTGACATACCAACCCCCCATTTGCCGAATGTATCGGTCGCTATCCTCAACATTACCCTAAGGCCTCGCTTGGATCGCTGTTTAGTTTTCCGCTCCGTAAAAGATGGAGGTATTGCTTCCTTAATTTATGGACGTCTTCTGGTCCGTAATTTATTTCCGGCCATTTACGGCCCAAATACCCGGCACCCAAGCAGGGCCTAAGTGAAATGTGCCGTGAGGAAAACTCGTAGCTTTAACAACCCATTCTGGAAAACCAATGACAAAAGAGGAGGTACGTAAGCCGATAGGTAAGCCGACATATTATTTTTAGTAAACAATAAGATGTATCATAAATACTCAACTACGATAAAAAATAAATACACAACTGAGATATAAAAAGTGAAATTTACTACAAAAAAAATCGCAACCCGAGCCACCCTAACCTGCATTCGAACAAAAATTCGAAGCGAGACTGGGACCTGCGATGCCAATAAGATGGATACATGAAAATTACAGTGTAACTCCCGTGCTTCATTCTTCTTCCAAAAACCACTTCCTTTCTTGATAGAAACCAATCATGATACGACCTCCAAGTCGCGGGACATCTGTACATTCGTTGGTTCTCGGATCATAAACAAGTGTCCACCGCTGTTGCCCTTGTGGTGTCATAGTCTCAGAGACATAGTAAGAAAACACAATTCTGCCATTGTCCAACTCTATCATGTCCTCGATGTATGAGCACTTGTGGGGATATGGCACATGTACGCTATGTTTCTTGACCCAAAGACCTATCTCCAAGTCCTCCGTGAACCACAAGTCAATGTTGGGGCGGTCAGAATCGTAATGGACCATTGCCAAGGTGTTGTTTAGATTCACAAGTTTGAGCCGACATGTATGAGCCCCGGTGTCAATCGCCGAAGGTCCTGGGATCGCCGGCCACCACTCCTCTTCCTGGAGGTCAAACGGCACGACAGAGCTCACCGCAGTGTCTAACATCGTATTGTAGAGCGAGGAGAAATTGGTCGCTAGGAAATAGACAACCCCCTCGACGGCCACGTCGTGGACGTCTGTGGCAGACTTGACGGGGATCGGGGGGCTCCGCCTCCGCCTCCAGCTTTGCTGGTTGTAGTCCCTGCCGCGGAGGGAAAGCACATGGCAAAACTGCTTGATGCCATGGGTCACGACGCGGAGCACCTTGCGGTGCCCGGTAGAGACGTCACCAATGGTATAGTCGGCTCTCATGGCTGGGATCCACATTGACTGCGACCGCCGTCTCAGTTCGTCGGGATCGTCGAACGGCAAAACGGAGACGGTGCCAGTGTCCGGGTCGACCACCCTGATGCGGTCGCCGCTGCTGGCTCGAAAGAGGTACAGCGGTCCGGGATGAGCGGGCACCACACTTCCCTCCTCGGCCGCCGGGACGTGTATCTGTTGCACGACGTTGCCAGAAAACCCCAACACGTCGATGTGGTTGCCGTCCATGGCGAGGGCGAGGATGAGGCCCGGGTGGAAGGCAGCGTGCGCCTTGACGAAGGACGGGTCGTCGAGGAGGCAGCACCACGACCGGCAGACGGCGCGGAAGCTGCAGAGCTGCCTGGCCGGGACGCGCAGCAGGATCTCCTCCACCACGTCCTGCGGCAGCGCGACGCCGGTATCGCTCGGCCGATCCATCGATCCTTGCTGATCGATGCGATCAGCGAAACTATTCTGGTCGGCTGTGTACAAGCCCTAACGTGTGTATGTAGCCTCAGATTTGGGACAGAGGAGATATATGGACTCTTTTTGGGTAAATACAGCGGCATCAATGCATCATACTGGTTTCAGAATTGCTCGACCCGCTGCAGCATTATCCCGGCCTTTTTTTCAGTACTGCAGTAAATATACTCTTTACATTTACAACAACTTCTAATCTGTTTCGACAGAAATTATTTACTTTTTATATGTTCCACAGTCCATCGAATATACCGACGTCTTTTAAAACTATTCACATGACTAATTGAAAATGTTCGATATTAAAAAATAAAGATGATAGACACTCCTTGTTTTATTTTTACTTCTCCCGTCAAACAAATAGAAATTGCTATACATCAAACCAAACTATTTCTACTGTGAACAAGAGAATAATTTGTGATATGTAAAATAATGTAGATGGCTTATGCATTGGAGGAACACATGAAAAATTCAAAAGAAAAATAAAACAATAAATAAATTACAAGTTTTTAAAAGGTTAAATATAAATATTAATTTGCAAAATATATAAATAATAGTTAAATGAGTACAGTAAATTTGAGTATAGAAATCGAAAATGCAAGAGATAAAAACTAGATAGAAAGTTCGAAAATTACATTTACAGCACAAAAAACAAAGAACCTTACAGTGCAATCTTTTACTTTAACGCAAAATTTCTTTCTCTGCGTCACTTTCTATAACAGAAACAATACCAATTTAATTAAATGGAAATAACAGCTAAGAAAATTTGTAATTTATAATATCGCTTTAAAACCTAATTGATAATTTTGTATATCGCAAGCATAGTAGTGAATTTTCCATCGATTATTTTTTGTCACACATGTACTTTTGAATTTCTCATCATAGATTTGTGTCCTGTTCAACATGATAATATTTGTCTAACAAATGTATGTTTACTAGTTTAACTAATAATGCTACATTTTCTGAACCTTTTTATGATACAACATCTTCTGAAGTAGTTGAACGCTTACTACAAAACACTACTAGAATTTTTGGATAATTTATTCATACACATCGTGCTGCAAATTAAAGCATCAGATGTTGCCACTACCGGGATTGAATACCACTTGCAAGCTTGGCCACACACAAGCCACAACCAAACCACCCCCACCAAACGGACACGGTCCCAGCTTGTTAGTTAGAGGATTTATTTTTCCCTACCAATGTGATGTGGCCCACACTCATTTTTCTACAGTACTCGGAAATTTAGAAATCAAAAGAAGCTATATATAGAAGGGGATTGAACAAATATGCACAATGGAAACATCAAATTAGCGAGTATTGATACTTGACAGACGATTCAAAAATATTTACAGCAATAGGCTAATGGAAACATGACTCATCATATATAGTCCAGTAAAAACGGCAACACTCCATTGTTCACTCTTTTTTGCGAAACACGGTACAACACAGACGCTCACATACACGTGCACACACTCACCCCTATGAACGCACGCACGCACACCCTACCCCTATGAGCACCTCCGTAATACCGAGCCGGCGGGTCGAGTCTTGAGATTGACGAAGCCACCATAGGCGTCTCGCTGTCGACGGGAACGTCGCCTCCCACTGAAGAATATTCCACCTAAATAAGAAACACCAACGTCAAACCTGGGGTTTGAACTCTGGTGGACTGGGGGTACAACCACCCTCCTAACCATTTTGCCACAGGCAAGTTCTCCCCTCCATTGTTCACTCGCTCATCAAGTATAGAAGGCTTTCTCGTACACACCAACGGTGCAGCGACCACCAAGTTGCGGCACATCTGGGCACATCTGTATACGCCTTGGTTCTCGGATCAAAAACTCGTGTCCACCAGTGTGGCTCTTTCACCGACCAGCTCACAAAGTATGAAAAGACAATTCTACCATCTTCCAGCTCCATCACTTGCCTGATGTCTCTGCCTAAAGACATATAAGGATAAGGCTCTAACAATTCTCGTCGTACAACAAGGTTCTTGACCCAAAGATCTTTCTCCAGGTCTTCCGCGAACCAAATTTCCACGTCCGTCTGCTTACAATCGTACACCATTACTACTAGGGTGTTCCTTATCTCCGCCAGTATGCGTAGGCATGCACCAATGGTGGTGATTATCTCCGGCGGCCCTCGGAGCATGGTCGGGCTCCACTGTTCCTTCTCAAGATCAAAAGACGCGATAGAGAGTTGCTTGGAAATCACTACAAGAAATATGCTAACTTATGACCTTTTGACAGTGACCCTGAAAATATTGGTCATAGATCTGTGACGATTTTGCACAATTTGGTCATTCGCTGTTTTGGAGGGTCTAAATCCTAAAACATAACGACCAAATCTGTCAAAAAGGTCATAATCTCATTACATGGATTGGTCATAATGCAGATAGCTCTAATCTAGAACCTTTTTTCTACCCGGTTACGACCAATTTAAATGGTCATTTGAATGACTTGACAGCCAACTCAGCAGTTTTTCCCACGTGTCACTGCTTATCTGTCATTTTCGCTTACGTGTCACTCTGATTGGACATCCAACTCAGCAGTCACGCCCATGTGTCAGTATCATTTTCGATTACGTGTCACTCTGACTGGTAGGACCCATTGACAGCTGACTGACCTGACCGGTGGAACCCAACCCAGCCCTACAAATGTGGGTCCCACACCCAGCCTACTTGACATGTGGGTCCCACCCACCACTGACATGTGGATCCCATGCCCCTGACATGTGGGTCCCGCACCCACCCTACCTGACTGGTGGGTCCCGCACCTACATGACATGTGGATCCCACGCCCTGACATGTGGGGCCCCGCACCCACCGTACATGACATGTGGGACCCACCCACCCTGCCATGACATGTGGGTCCCGCACCCAACCTACTTGACATGCGGGTCCCACCCACCACTGACATGTGGGACCCGCACCACACCCTACCTGACATGTGGGTCCCACACCCTGACACGTGGACCCGCACCCCGGTCTGACATGTGGGTACCGACCTCGCCCCCACACATGTTGGTCCCGTCCCCCGCCCAAACCATGTGTAATATTTCGCAAAATATTGGGCAGAGCAGGGACTCGAACTCCCGATCTCATGCTAACAGGTTTCGCTACCTACCACTGGGCTATCACTGCGTTGTTGTTATTTGTGAGAAGCTACCGTATATTAACTATGAGTTATGTCTGCGTACAAAATAGGCCTCGCCCGCTGAGGCAAGCTAATGGGCCGGCCAGTCTGGTTTTTTTGTTCCTTTTTATTATTCTTTTACGTTTTCTTTTATAACTTTTGATTTTGAACTCCAATTTCAACCAATTAAATTTTGTGTTTTTTGTCAAGATGTACTCTGTAATTATAGAATATTAGGGACTGTTTTTGTTCAAAATAAAATAACAAAATACCACTAGCCTTATATATTGCTTTACATATGGTTTTGAAGAATTTGAAATATTTTTTTGGATTATTCTATTAAATTCAATATAATTCTAAGAAAACTTTTTCAATATATTTCCTGTATTCCAAGTTAATTAGTTGTGAACCTACAAATGAAATTCTTAAAAAATAACGGGCAAGATATATAGCACTTGTAGTTCAAATTTTAGCCATTTCCAGCTGACCCGGCAGGAAACAGTTTAATTGACCGAAAAATGGTAGAGAGCTCAAAAATGAATATTTTTTGGTGATTCTACATAGAATGATATCTACTATGTGAACAATTTTTATCGGTTCCATTTTGGACGACACTCTCGGTAGCTGCTTCACAAAAAGTCGGGCTATTAGCACTTAAAAAATGAAAAGTGGATTTTTTTGTGAAACATGTCGAAATCGCTGGTCGGCAACATTGTTTGTCATGCCACAATGCACACATGTGCCAAATTCGGCCACATTTCGACAAACTATGTCACGAGTGTGGCCAAAACACTGCTTGTTAGTCTTGAAAGTTATGAATGTCTATTCATGATAGCAAGTTTCTGGAAACACGTTTTCAATAAAACTTCTGAATTGCAAGTTTATATATTTTTATGGTAACTAGGTCACATGTCATGACGCTACGCGAAGGTTTTCCATTATTTTGATTTTTTTTTGAATTTCGTATGCTTGTTTGAAAATCTAGTCAAAGTCTTGGTCATGTCTGTTCGTGTGTAGTGATTGAATCATGCAAATATTTTCGTGTATCTATGATGAAATGACTAGTTGTGAACCTAGAAATGAAATTCCTGAAAAATAACGAGCAAGATATATAGCACTTGTAGTTCAAATTTTAGCCATTTCCAACTGAACCGGCAGGAAACCGTTTAATTGACCAGAAAATGGTAGAGAGCTCAGAAATGAATACTTTTTGGTGATTGTACATAGAATGATATCTACTACGTGAACAATTTTTATCGGTTCCATTTTGGACGACACTCTCGGTAGCTGCTTCACAAAAAGTCGGGCTATTAGCACTTAAAAAATGAAAAGTGGATTTTTTTGTGAAACATGTCAAAATCGCTGGTCGGCAACATTGTTTGTCATGCCACAATGCACACATGTGCCAAATTCGGGCACATTTCGACAAACTATGTTACGAATGTGGCCAAAACACTACTTGTTAGTCTTGAAAGTTATGAATGTCTATTCATGATAGCAAGTTTCTGGGAACACATTTTCAATAAAACTTCTGAATTGCAAGTTTATATTTTTTTATGGTAACTAGGTCACATGTCATGACGCTACGCGAAGGTTTTCCATTATTTTAATTTTTTTTTGAATTTCCTATGCTTGTTTGAAAATCTAGTCAAAGTCTTGGTCATGTCTGTTCGTGTGTAGTGATTGAATCATGCAAATATTTTCGTGTATCAATGATGAAATGACTAGTTGTGAACCTAGAAATGAAATTCCTGAAAAATAACGGGCAAGATATATAGCACTTGTAGTTCAAATTTTAGCCATTTCCAGCTGAACCGGCAGGAAACCGTTTAATTGACCGGAAAATAGTAGAGAGCTCAGAAATGAATAATTTTTGGTGATTGTACATAGAATGATATCTACTACGTGAACAATTTTTATCGGCTCCATTTTGGACGACACTCTCGGTAGCTGCTTCACAAAAAGTCGGGCTATTGGCACTTAAAAATGAAAAGTGGATTTTTTTGTGAAACATGTCAAAATCGCTGGTCGGCAACATTGTTTGTCATGCCACAATGCACACATGTGCCAAATTCGGGCACATTTCGACAAACTATGTCACGAATGTGGACAAAACACTGCTTGTTAGTCTTGAAAGCTATGAATGTCCATTCATGATAGCAAGTTTCTGGGAACACGTTTCAATAAAACTTCTGAATTGCAAGTTTATATTTTTTTTGGTAACTAGGTCACATGTCATGACGCTACACGAAGGTTTTCCATTATTTTGATTTTTTTTGAATTTCCTATGCTTGTTTGAAAATCTAGTCAAAGTCTTGGTCATGTCTGTTCGTGTGTACTGATTGAATCATGCAAATATTTTCGTGTATCTATGATGAAATGACTAGTTGTGAACCTAGAAATGAAATTCCTGAAAAATAACGGGCAAGATATATAGCACTTGTAGTTCAAATTTTAGCCATTTCCAACTGAATCGGCAGGAAACCGTTTAATTGACCGGAAAATGGTAGAGAGCTAAAAAATGAATACTTTTTGGTGATTGTACATTGAATGATATCTACTATGTGAATAATTTTTATCCGTTCCATTTTGGACGACACTCTCGGTAGCTGCTTCACAAAAAGTCGGGCTCTTAGCACTTAAAAAAATGAAAAGTAGATTTTTTTGTGAAACATGTCAAATATTTTTGTGTATCTATGATGAAATGACTACTTGTTTAGCTAAACATGATTTTATAAAAAAATAAAGAGAAAACTATGAAACACCTGTAGTTTAAATTTGATCCGCTTTCAACTGAATCGACATAATCTTGTCTTTTTAAGGAGACATGGATGGAAAGCTTTTTACACACAAACATTTGTTTATTTGTATATAAATGTGGCATAAGTTTTTTTTTATTGGTATGGTATATTTTTACAACAAATATTTGATAGTTTCTTCACAAAAGAAATTCATTTTTGATACCCAAAATTGACCCAGCCTCGGCTGGGCCTAGGCCCGTTGGCAGCGCTGGAGCACCACGAGCCGTCGGATGCCGATCCGACGGTCTTCAGCGTGCAAGTCTGGAATAAAACCAACCGTCGGCAGCTCTCCGGAAAACCCTAGCCCCTTTTCTTCTCCCTCTCGCGACGGCGCCTACGCCGCAATTTCCTTCTCTCCCTCGCCCCTTCTCCCCCATCCCAATTCAGATCGACGGCGCTGCCGCTGAATCCTCTCCGCCGCCGCCCCTTCTCCCCCAGCCCCGGCGCCTACTCCCGCAGGCCTCTCCTCTCCTCCGCCCCCAGTCCCTCCTGCTCGACACAACAGATCGACCACCGCCCGCGGCCCGCCTCAGCCTCGCCGGAGAGAAAGGCACCGCCGCCCAGCGACCACGGCGTCGCGGCTAGCTTGCTCACCAGCGCGCGCGTGCGTGCTTCGATGCGCGGCGCTCCGTCGAGCTGGCCGGCCCGCCGCGCGCTCGTGGCCTGCCTAGTGTTTGCGGTGGCGGCGCTACACGCTGGCCATGGGTCTCTGGCCACTAGGACGGCGACGGACACGGGTCTCTGAGCCGAATCCCCATCAACGCGCTCCCCTCCTCGCCGCGGACGCAACTCGCCATGCCCGCCGCCGTGTCGGATCTGTTGAGCAAGAAGACGGAGGCCTTCATCGACGATGATTTCGAGCTCTACACCCAGACTAGCGTGGCCTCGCTCACCCTTGGCTCCCCCGACGATGTCTTGCTCCATCTCTCCCTCTTCCTTCAGGCCGCATCACCTCCTACTCAACCTCCTCTAACGCGTCGTATCTGTCGAATCAGGAACCTACGAGATCGACCTCCCTTGTAGAGCCGCGGTAGGAACTCGACGACGGCGACCTCCTTGCATGGCTCGGACCAGATCTTGTCCCGACCTCTCCATCCCCGGAGCGTGGATTGAACCGACGGGATGTGGGTAAGGCCCTTGATTCCTCCATTTGTTGCCTGCTGTTCACTTGTTACCTGCTCTAAATTGGTGTATCTGTTGTTATCTGCTTTAAAAGTGTAAATTTGTGGATCTGTTGTTATCTATGGGACAACTTGCTGAGACGAGCCATGATCTCGTTGATTGTTCCTTAATTTGCTTCTTCCTTAGCGTCGTTGTTCTTTGGAACGATAATCTCGTGGATTGTTCCTTAATTTGATTTACCTGAGATGTGATGATGATGCTATCAGTTGAAATATAAGTCCATTTGGTGTCAACAGTTAATAACTGAAATTAAAGATAATTACATGTACATGGATGCTATAAAAGTAAAATGCTTTATATCGGTTTGTCCTGTAGCTTGGCCTATGTACTTGCATTTGTAAACTGTATATGCAACAATTGAACTACATGCATTTTGAGTTTGGAGTAAAGTGATATTCAGTAATGTGTTCTATAGATAACAATAATGATGTGTCGGTATGCTTTATTCATAATGTGGTAGTAGAATAGAATGGACAGATTGGACAGTGTTATAAGTGAGGTTATAAATAGAGATATAATGGACAAATCTTGAACATAATTGAGGTTTCTAATGTGGTTATGCTAGATTAATTCACCACCAGATGTGTGCATGGTTTAGTTATCCCGCCACTATTTAGTCAGTTTGTAGATCTTCAATTTTGATTATTTCTGTAATTGGACTAGTTTTCAGGTAAGCTTCCATACTCATCCTCCATGTACATCACTTCTTTCATTGTAGCAATTTTTTCTTAGTCATCTGCATGGGTTATAGTATTATATTTTTGATAAGTCCATGTGCCAGGATCGTTGATTCATTATTGCAGTTCCAGCATGAGTTTGTCTTAATGGAGCTGTTTGTTGTGGTGTTCTGAATCCTGAAGTTCTCGATGTCACAGGGAAAGGATTCGCGGAGGCATGGCTACCTTTGAGATGTACTGGTAGGCTGCCATTGGAATGAGGCTCACCTAGACGCTGGACGGAATGGTACTTAGTTGTGCGCTCAGTCTTGAACTTGCTGTCCGCGCCCTCTTCCAGTTTGATGAGGTTTGGCTGTGAACGCTCACTGACATGTTTCTAAACTATGATGAATTGCTTGTGTTTTTACCTTTGGATGCATGGTCTCTTGTTTTTGTCCATGAGTGCCGTGCTGGAGCATCATGTGCTTCAAGGTCTATACTAATGCCATCTCTGTGTGGCAACATCTGCCTCTTGTGTCATGTTAGCATTTTAGATGTTTATGTGAATGCTGAGATACCATGTTTGTAGTACCTGCCTGTCATGTCATTCTCCAAGTCTGCACATAGAATTGAGATTTTAGGAGCAGATTTCTCATCCTTCTTTGGATAATAAACCTGAACTTCCTTGATAGCCAATTTAGCTGTGTATTACCAGTTCAAGTTGTTTAGTATATATCATGTTCTGTTTCGCTACTGAACAACCATCAACTTAAATGGTGAATTGTATAATTGTTTGTCATTTAAGGTGAACTCACTCCTTGCTGTTTGGTGGAGTCAATAGAGTAGTCTTGATATGCTGTGCATAGTTCTTTGAAATCTGAACTCAGTCCTTAATATATGGATGGATGCGCCGTTTTGCAGGTCGAAGGCGCAAAGTGTTGGAGATTGGCTGCTAATCGTGCACGAGAAAGAGGAAGTGGCATTTCCAGGATATCAAAGTTTCACAAGAGTTACAGACTCCATAAGTTAGAGGATGCGTGAAAAAGTTACTGGGTATCAAAGAGTAGCTAGCTTTTTATACTAGCTGAGCTTGGCTGTTATTTGAAGATATTGTATGGTGATTGTGTGAAATATTGTGATGAACTAAGTTTTGCTGTTATTTGAAAATTGTCATGTATCTTCTTCTTTCTAAATGATTTATCGGTTATTAGCAATTTGTGAATTTTTAAATCCTGACAATTGTGATTCTGACAATTGGGACCCACAGATAGAAGTTTCTGACAATTGGGACCCACCTCTCTGTAATTATATAAAACAAAATCCGAAAATAAAATTAAATGGACCTCAAAATGGCTACGGCCCATAAAATAAGAAGGCCAAATTACTGGGCTCGGCCCAAGTTGCTGTCTAATATTGACAGGAAAAATATATTAAATGGCTGAATTATTGGGCTTGGCCCATTTAGATGATCAAACTGGACTGGGCTAATTTTGATCTACGACCATTTTATTTGGTCACAATTTTGCCACGTCAGCTCTGCCACGTTGGATCTGACGTGGAGTGGCCAGATTGCCCGTGACCAAAACAATTGGTCATAAATTTCGTGACCTTTGTTTTTGGTCACAATCGTCTATGACCAATCCCCAGAAAAGGTCACATACTGCCATTTGTGACGCTCATCTTTTGACCAATCGTTTTTGGTCAGAAAAAGGTCATAAATGACAGTTCATGACCATTTCTGTGACCAATATCGAGGGTCACAAGTTAGCATATTTCTTGTAGTTATGTACGTAACAGGTACATGACAGATCGACCGAGGCGTGCGTGATGGGGCTCTCGCGACCCAGCCTTCGGCCGGTCCGTGCGCGCCGCCCCCGCTTCGATCTCCTCCGCTCGAGCTCGTCTGCAGGCACCGCGACCAGATCCAGTGTCCCCGCGGCGTCCTCTCCTGGTCCAGCTGCCTTTGTGCCGGAGCTCCTCCAGCAGCCCTGCTCCACCCATTCTCCCGGCTCCTCCGGCCGCCGGCTGCGTCAATGGCTCTGTGTCGCAGGCCGTTGGGGAGGCAGTCCCAGCTACGCCTTCGCATAGGCTGCCTGCTACACCGCCGCCAAGCTTGCTGCTGATGCCATGCTCGGTGTCGTGGGGTAAATAACACGGCAGATGCTACCTTGGGGTAGCTTGTGATGATGGGCAAGGCGACTCTGGTGTCTGGGAGATTGTTTAGCAATGCAGGGACAAAGGGTTTACCCAGGTTCGGCCTCTCCATTGGAGATAAAGACCTACTTCCTGCTATCTTGTTATTGATCTCGATCTCGATAACCCGGCTACGATAACAGAGCCGAATCTCGATCTAGGTTACAAGGTTCGCTTGGTAGCGGATGTTTCTCTCTATGATTCTCTTGCCTAAACTTGGATCGTAAAGGTTCTCTCCTAACTAGGGCTCAAGAACCAGTTTATATAGATGACCGGGTCTCCTGGCGCTTTACAAGATGAACCCGGGCTCTACCCAGACTCGGAGTCCTACTCTAACTCTTCTAGCCTTCGTGTCCTCCAAGTCCTGAACCGCCTCCGGTCTTCTAGAACTTTCCTTCCTGAACCGGGTTACGCCAAACCTACTGGCCCAGCGACATAACCCGGCCCATGCTGATGGTTAGCTGGCCTGGCCGGGCCTCCTGCCTGGCGGGTCATGTTTCCCTCTTCATGAGCCTACCGGGTTATTATCCCCCCATCAGTAGCCCTCAGATTAACCTGGTTGCCAGGTTGGCATGCTCTGCTTCTGTTCTTGAATATTGCTTCTTTGAGCAGAACTATTATCCTGGCCAGCTGGGTTAATCACCTGAAACGTAAAATAACACACAACAAATTAAATACCAAAGTACGTCTCTTTTCTCCTTAGCTTGGCCAGCCCTTTTTGGCGGTACACGCCGTAGCTCGGCTATTTCATGCCGGGTTCATATGCCTCCGAGTTTCGTATTCAACACTTAGCGAAAATCTCAACTCAGCTGTTGGTCCATCACCGTCCATAAACTTGGTCAGCGAATATTCCCTTTGTTTCTTCTGTTTGTCGTTGACTTCCAGCAAAGACACTTATCTTATCTATTCAAGTTTTACCTCAATACCCTAGGGTTTGCACCACGGTTATAAATAGAAGACCACAAGACGTGCAATCTTTTTCCCCATTCCGCTCATCATCGTAATCTTCCTCGCGCCTGCACTGTAGCAACCGCAGATCCAATCTCCAATCAAGCCTCCAAATCACCGCAAGAAGATCCACAGGTACGATTCTCTCGCGCGTCCGTATTTCACATTTGATTCCGCTCTAAATCTTGCCCAAATTTACTTCGCATTTTCCTCTCCACACATCTGCATCTACAACTAGGGTTCCTCATCGCCATTGTTACAGCCAGAGAACCTCGAAGCTCCACAACCATGGTGAAGGAGAAGGTGAAGGCTGGGGGTCCCCGTGCCGCGAAGAAACCTCCCAGCTCCCACGCTGGTGGATCTGGCTCCGCCGCCCCCGCTGCTGCTCAGGTCAACTGGACCAAATCCACAGTAACGAACCTGATGCTGCAAGAATACGTGAACTGCGGCGAGCTCCCTCCCAAAGAAGAGATCAGCTGGCGCGCTGCTGGGGAAGAAATCCGCCCTAGCCCAAAAGAAGGTGAAGTGGTTGTTTTCCTTGATCATGTACAGCGCGGTTTTTGCCCCCCAGACTCTCTGTTTTTCTGCGGGTCTTGAAATACTACGGCCTTAGGCCTCAAGATATTGCACCCAACTCTATGCTAAACATCAGCAATTTCGTTGTGTTCTGCGAGGACTACCTGCAAATGGCTCCAAGCCTCGACCTTTTCCTTGAATTTTTCTACTACAACCCATCACGCAAGGACCAACTGAGCCCTTATGGTGGAGTTGCGATTCAACGCGAAGGAATGCGATTTCCCAGCCCTTCTTTTAGCCAGCCATCCCAAGGGGTGGCAAAACACATACTTTTACTGTAGATACCGGCTTTCCGGAACTCGGGCTTGACATATGAGGCCAAGATGAACAGCTACGCTGCAGATGCGGACCGGGTCAATCTCGAGCCTACACTTCGCTAGGCCAGAGCTTTACTCGCCCATGGCCTCAAGGGCACAGACCTTGTCAAGTGCTGGATTGGTTGGTTTATCGAACCAATCAGTATCAGGACCCGGCTATTTTGCCAATACACTGGTGAAACCACAGATAACATGCGTTATTCTGAGATGACGCTAACTGATGATCAAATTGTGAAGAATGCCAAGAGACTGCTTGGCGAAAAGAAAGATGCCATTGCACTGGACGGGCTTGCCCCATTTAGTGCTAAGAATAAACCCTCCACGGTAAAAACCAATCCTTGATCATTTATGCTAACATTAACCCGGTAATTTCATCCATAGAATGTTACTTACTTTAACTGCTTTTTCTCAGGACTCCAAGTGGTGGAGCGTGGACTTTACTCCCACATCCTCTCCTGATGGAGAGAAGACACAGAAAGTGAAGATGATGAAGAAGAAGAAGAAGAATAAGGTGAGCTAGACTGTAGGCCGGCTCTTCATCCAATTGATTAACAATGAAGTCCCCAACAAGGACACCTCTACTGATAACCCGGCAAATCTTGTTCTAGGCCCTACTGACCCAGCTTCTGACATACTGCCGGGTCCCCAAACTGCTGAACCTCCTACTCAAAAGAGGACCCGGCCACCATTGCTAAGGTACCATATTCTCATATCTCAGTTTACATGATGAACCATCTCAAACTTAAGCACAAACACAGGAAAAGAAGCTGAGAAGGAGGCTGAGGCGAACAAGAGGTGCCGAACCCGATCTTCTACAAGCCACGTTTCCCTGCCCAGGTATCCCTCAACGCTCTTTATCAAGCTGGGCCAAATCCATCCAGAAGACGCCCAACAAACAGTACCCTTTAGCTGGCAAGATCCGGGTCGCTAAACCATCTCGTTTGTCAGATTCCTCCTCGGATGGTGTTAGCACACCCGAGGATTTCCAGATCAACACCGGGTTAGAAATACTTCACACACCTTTTCCATACCTCTATACTTTACTGCTCCTTTTTGTTTGACTAAAACACTATCTTGTTCCAGTGCCAGAGCCTTTGCAGATGAAGACCCGGACTCTCCTCCAGCGGCGTCTCCTCCTCCAGCAACAGCAGAGCCTTATCCTATGGAGGCACATACTGAAGAATCAGTGGACAAAGACGAGCCAACGGAGCATGTAACCCCCGTGGCTTCTCCAAAATACACAGTTGATCCTGTGTCAAATCCCGGTTAGGCTCTGGAACTAAAGAAGATGAAGTACAAGTTACTGGAACCCGGCACGTTCCAGTACAAAGTGCTCCCGAAACTCTTGCCAAGGTGCCATCTCCAGATGCTAACCCGGCGTCTCCTGCCAAGGGAAAGAACCCGGCTCCTTCATCAGATTTGTCGGCTCTGGATGCCATGTCCGTCCCAGCCCTTTGCGATGAATACTTTCTTGCCTTGCTCAACACAAGAACCTGGAGACGAACTGGTCGCCTGATTCAGAAACGATATCAGGTATACACTTATTTCCTGCCTTTTATTTTCTTGCATAACTATATCTGAGTAGCCCCCAAGCTCTAAGTTCATCACTTGTTGATGAGCTTGGTGCTTATAATATGAATTCCTCTGGTAAAAAAACTTCAATCCTGTACCCCCAAGTGCCGGGTTGTCTGTTCACAGCAACCTGGAACTAAAAACTTCCATCATTAAAACTTGCCAACTTTCGCAAAAACTTGAACACTGTAGCCCCCAAGTGCCGGGTTGCCTGCCTGCAGCAGCCTGGGACTACCATACATCCATATTGCCTCTTATGCACTACTTAAGAACGTCAAACGTGTAGCCCCCAAGTTTGGTTAACTTGCCTGCGGTAACCTGGGACTAACATAATCTTTTGTATTTTAACAGGAAGACCACGCCAAAGCCGAGGCAGAAATCACCCGGCTCAAGGACATTGCTAAAACTGATCTGAAACCCGGGTGACGCATGCTGAACAGCTGCAAACCCTGAAGAAGAAGGTCACAGAGCTAACCCAGGAAAATTCTGACCTCAAGAAGAACTAGAGGAACATGAAGAACACTGGAACGAGCAACGCGCCAACCTCCAGAAGCAGCTAGATGCGGCTATCGCTGAGCTAACCCGCTGAAGAAAATGATCATCTATGGTTGAATCCTTAGTGGGTAAGCATTACTCCTTTGAACTCGAACTGAACTGAGCAAGCAAACCCGGTTTTTTAAATCTCACTGTTATGCCTTTCCTACCCAGGCCCTCGTGATGGGAACCTTCGCAAAACTGCTGCAGAGAAGATCAAGTGCATGTACACGCTGACACGTCAGCTGTACTTTGGCAGCTGCGAGGTTATCAAAGCCGCAAGGAATTGGGAGAACCCGCCAAGCGTATACTGAAGTCCTTGGGCATCTGTCAACAATGCCACAATGGATACATTTGCTCAAGAGATCTGCATGCAGGGAGGTGATGCGAGGTCTTGCTTTGGCAAAGGCCTACCATCCCCAGCTAAACCCGCTCCCCTGAAGAAGGCTTTCCCCAATACGACACGATGGCAAGGAATTTGACAAGAAGTTCTACTCCCGGGTTGTGAAGCAAACCCGGCACGTTGCCACTGTGATGCCAGCAAAATGAAGCTCACCACGTTGCAGTTTGGATACACCGAAAACGATGAAAGATCATGGATGACGAGCCACAACGCATCGATCTCCTGCAAAGCTAAGGATTCCATTGATCCAGCAAAGACTGCTCCCGGTACCTCCACTGCACCCAGCTCTTCTACGCCAATTATTCCTCCTCCATCACGGGCCATAGTTGAAGAAGATGATGAAAACTTCTTCCACCACTTCGACAAGTCACCCGACGCAAGATCAAGGCCAAAGGAGACCAAGGAGGAAGCTAACCCGGCGACCGCCGAGGAAGATGACCCGGCGAAAACACCGAGGAACAACCATCCAGCTCGCCTCCCGTGACCCGGATCCTGAAGCGAGGCTTGAAAAACTTATGCAATGCTTTCATATCTGCAAAAAACAATTTCATTCGGCCCTTCGGGCATGTTATTGTAATAACTTAGCACTATTATCTCTTGCTTGCAGTGGTGTAGTAGTACACCTTTGAAACTTTGCTTTATTACTTGAAACTTTTGTTCGATGATACCTCTCTGTGGTTTTGATGACCCTTTTGATTTCTTTAACTGTGAGCCGGCTTTCGCATGGATACCCTGTCACAACTTCGCTGAGAAAAACAGGGTCGAACCAAGTCCCAACGGGCCTCATGATTGATTGATTTCCAGGTGAGCAATCAGCCATATAATTGCGAGTCACATCAGCTCAACAGCAAGATAACCAAGAATAAACTGTGGCATAAAAGCCGGGTCTTGGGATTGCAGCTACGAACTATTCAAGTAAGAGCCCCCAAGACCTGGATCAATGTTTATAAAGTAATGGCTTAACTATGCAACATTACCCCATTGATCCATACTGGTGGGACCGCTCTCTGGGCGTCCTCAAAGATAAAAAAACAACTATAACACTTGTTCTATAACAGAAAAACATAAACAACTGATATTTAAACTAAACATGCATATACTGAATCCAAAATACTAAAGCTAAAAACTGCTCTTACCGGGTCACAAAATTTCGAGACCCGGAATCGTATGAGCCGGGTTTGGGAAAAATTTGCCACCTCAATGACCAGCCCCCAAGACCAAGCTGAACAAAAAACTGCTACAACATGCATTAAACAAGAAAAACAATTGGCTTGCCAATATAAACTGAGACTGAAACAAGACAAATTTCTGTTCAACCTTTACTTTATTGATAGAAAAGGTTAGGTCAGCAAGCCGCCTCATTAAAAACCTTCCAGCCCCCTTAGGTACCCTGGTAAGGAAAAGAGCGCGTCTGAAACCTGCTGCCTGTTACATCGTGTATTACATCTCATATCTCTTTCTCATGCTAAGTATAGTATGGGCGCAGCTGGGCAATGTTCCATGGCCGCTCACGCTCTTCCAATGAAAAGGTGAGTGCGATGTGCATTTACAGACTCGACTTTTCTCTAGCATCCACCAAATAATATGAACCATTGTTCAATTTCTTGCTTATGAAGAATGGCCCTTCCCAAGGAGGAGATAACTTGTGCATCCCTTCCTTGGATTGCGTCCATCGCAGCACTAAATCTCCCTCCTGGAAAGTGCGAGTTTTAACCCGGCGACTATGATACCGCCTCAAATCTTGTTGATATACTGCTGATCTCTCCAATGCTTGTTCTCTGTTCTCCTCTAGCAGGTCCACAGAATCCTGCCGGGTCTGCTCGTTTTTTTTTCAACGTAAGCCGCCACGCGAGGCGAGTCATGAATTATATCACTTGGCAATACATGCCTCTGCCCCATACACCATAAAGAAAGGGGTCATCTTGGTGGATCTGTTTGGTGTTGTGTTGATTCCCCAAACTACTGATGGCAACTCCTCAACCCACGCTGCGGCTCTGATACACGGGACCCGGAGACGTGGTTTCAAACCCAAGCAACTCCTGATTTGCTCGTTCTACTTGTCCATTGGCCTGCGGATGAGCAACTGAAGTAACGTCTAAACGTATACCCTGGTTTCCACAGAACTTTGCCATCTCACCAAGGGACATGTTATGCCATTGTCTGTGATGATACTATGAGGATACCCAAACCTGTGTATGATCTTCTTCAAAAACTTGACTGTTGTAGCTGCTTCACAATTTGTAACAGGCATCACCTCAACCCACTTCGTAAACTTGTCAATGGCAACCAAGAGGTGGTTTTCTTACAAGGAGACATGCTAAAAGGACCCACCATATCAAGCCCCCAAACTGCAAAAGGCCAAGTCAAAGGTATTGTTCGCAACTCCTGAGCCGGCACATGATTTGCCTGCGTATCTCTGGCAACCATCACATCTGCTTACCAGCGCTCTGCATCTGCCTGGGCTGTGAGCCAAGAAACCGTATCTGAAAGCTTTTGCTACTAAAGACCTTGTTGAAGCATGATGACCACAACTCCCTCGTGAATCTCTTTCAGAATTTGCCGGCCTTCCTTTCCAGATACACATCTCTGAAACACTCCGGAAACACTTCTCTTTATAACTCGCCATCATAACCACGTAAGCCTTAGCCCGGCGCACAATTTGCCGGGATATAACTTCCTGCTCTGGCAGCTCTCCACGCAAAAGATACGCCAAGTAGGTTCTGTCCACTCTGGAATTTCATGAGTTGCTGCTACTAACTGCGAATCCGGGTCTTCCTGGTCGCAAGCTCTTCCACGTCCTGAAGCTTAACTGATGGAATCCATAGCTCGTCCAAGAAAACATTAGGTGGAACCGGCTCTCTACGTGAGCCGAGTCTTGACAAAGCATCTGCAGCATCATTTTTTCTGCGATCAATATGATCCACCTGACAGCCTGAGAAAACCCGCTACCTGTCCACCTTCTTCTGTAAGCCGCCATTGTCGCATCTTTTCTATCCCATGTTCCTGAAACTTGCTGTGCCACAAGATCTGAATCCCCATAGCAATTGATATGCTTGATGTTCATCTCCTTTGCCATCGCAAACCATGCAACAAGGCCTCATATTCTGCCACATTGTTAGAACAATCGAAGTGAATCTGCAAAACATAGCTCAACTTATCACCCTTGGGAGAAGTTAACACAACTCCGACTCCTAACCTTGTGCTTGCTTAGACCCATCAAAGTGCATGACCCAAGGCTTGAGACCCGGGGTAAGGGGTGGTGCACTCAACTGTGTCCAATCATTAAGAAAATCAGCCAATGCTTGAGACTTGATAGCTGTGAGGCACATAATCAATGTGGACGCCCCATCTCTATTGCCCACTTGGCAATTCTTCCTGTAGCTTCTGAATTTCTAATGATATCTGCTAAGGGTATTGAACTGACACTGTGATTGGATGCTCCTGAAAATGGTTTCAACTTTCTACTTGCCATGAAAACACCAAACAATTTTCTGCCAGTGCGGATAGCGCTGCTTTGCTTCTGATAACACTCACTAACATAATAAACCGGCCTCTGAACCGGGTTTTCCTTGCCTTCCTCCTTACGCTCGACCACCACCACAGCACTCACAGCCTGAGGCCCGGCAGCGACGTATAACAACATGGGTTCCTTGGGACCCAGGGCCGCCAGAACTGGCGCTTCTGATAACTGTTTCTTCAGAGCTTAAATGCCTCATCTGCTTCCTGATTCCACACAAAGTTGTCTGTTTTCTTCAGTAACTTATACAAAGGATTGCTTTCTCCGAGCCGGGATATAAACGGCTTAGCGCAGCCACACAGCCTGTCAACTTCTGAACATCTGCCAATTCCTCTGGTTTTTTCAAACTTTGATGGCTCTGATTTTTTCCGGGTTTGCTCAATTCCACGCTCTGACACAATGAAACCAAGCAACTTTCCCGCTGGAACTCCAAACACGCACTTTGTAGGATTGAGCTTCATCTTGTACTTCCTCAAATTTTTGAATGTTTCTGTAAGGTCACTAATAAATGACCCAGCTTTTTCTGACTTGATCACCACATCATCCACATAAGCATGCACATTGCGTCCAATCTGATCATGAAAACAGTTTTGATACCCTCTGATAAGTTGCCCTGCATTCTTCAACCCAAAAGTCATGGTCTTGTAAAAAAAGCACCAAAGGGGTGATGAACGATGTCTTTTCCCAATCCTGCCTATTAAGCTTGATCTGATGATAACCTGAATATGCGTCCAGAAAACACAAGAGCTCGCTGCCTGCAACTGCGCCAACAATTTGATCGATGCGCGGCACGCAAACGGGTCCTTTGGACAATGCTTGTTGAGACTTGTAAAATCAATGCACATCCTCCACTCATTATTTTTCTTCAGAACCAAAACCGGGTTAGCCAACCACTCTGGGTGAAAAACTCCATGATAAAGCCGGCTTCCAATAGCGGGCTATCTCCTCTCCTATAGCTTTTCTTCTCTCTGCATTCATTTTTCTCAAACCTTGTTTACCGGCCTTGCCTTAGGATCAACATGTAAACGGTGCTCAGCGAGTTCAGTCGGAATGCCTGGCATGTCACTAGGTGTCCATGCAAAAACATCCCGATTCTCACGGATGAACTCGATGACGCGCTTTCCTATTTGTCAGTTAAGCTGGTCCCTATGGCGAACTGCTTGGAGGAATCCCCAGGCACAAAATCCACCATCTTGGTAGCTGCTTTAAACTTTGCCCTGTCATCTTTGTTGTTGGTTTTTTGAGTGCCTTGTTGTCTGTGGGTCAAGATTAGACCTGTAAGCTTTCAACTCCTCTCAGCACAAGTTTGCTCTGCCAGGGCTGCATCTCCCTCGCATTCTGCTGCAATTTCTCTATTACCATGAACTGTAATGATCCCTTGGGACCCGGTATCTTCAGCTGCAAGTACACATAACACGGCCTGGCCATAACTTGGCATAAGCTGGCCTTCCGAACAAGCGCATGATAAGGACTTGGAAATTTCACCACCTCAAAAGTGAGCCACTCTGACCTAAAGTTATGGATGGACTAGCCAAAAGCAACCTCTAATGAAATCTTTCCCTCTGGTGTAGCTGACTTCCCAGGAACTATACCATGAAACACTGTTGATTTTCTGTAACTGTGATTCCTTCAGACCCATGCGTATAAATGTCTCCCAATACAAGATGTGGATGCTACTACCACCATCCATCAAAACCTTCTTTACTCAAAGCCATGAACTTGAGGAGCCACAACTAAAGCAAGCAGACCCGGGTGTTCCACCACATCCGGGTGATCTGCCCTACTCCACGTAATGCTATGCTCTGACCATCTTAAATACCTTGGAACCCCTACAGCCACTGAGTTAACTGCCCTTTTGACTATCTTTCTCTCTCTCTTGGTCGTGCACTACTCATTGGACGTGATCCTTGATAACTATTTCCACACTGTAATTCCCATTGTTTCCCTGATAACCTCTGTTTTCCTGATAACCTCTGTTTTCCTGATAATTTCCGTCCATCCTTTGCCTCTGAAACCGGCATTTGCGTTTGCCACTAGCTCTGAGTTTCCTCCTAATGCCCATGCTTGTGCTGATTCTGATTGTTGTTGTTATTTTTTCCCGTGCCATTGTTGTTTTTCCTCCATTATTTGCAGTACCTTTCCTTTTTATTCCTCACTATCATCCTGGGTCTTGTCCGTGGCTGCGTGCTTGTTGCACGCATCCATCAACTCTGCCATAGTAACTGGCTTAACCCGGTGTCCCTCTTTTATGCGGCCCAGCTTCTGGACCAGTGGAGCGTACTTGCAAGTTTTTTCCATCGATGAAATTGCATCCTTGGGCTCGATACCTGATGAGGATGCAGGATCTCCGTGACCCGGCCCATCCAGTGACGTGCTGACTCGCCTTTCCTCTGTACAACGATCAAGATCTTCAATGGAAAACAATCGTTTGCACGTACCCTAAAAGTGATTGATAAAAATTGTTTTCAACTCATCCCAGGAACTGATAGACTTCTCTGGCAGATTCTTGAACCACAACTTCGCTGCACCATCGCTCATCATCAAGTACATGTACTTTGCACAAACATTCTCTGTGGCATTGTGTATACACATTGCCATCTCATAGCTGCTCAACCAGCTTGCCGGGTCCATGCTCGGCTCGTAATTGGAATCTTGCTTGGCTCCTTGAACTTCTCGAGGAAAGGCTCCGCTCTAATGGCATCTGAAAGACACTTTGGCCCGGCTAAGGTAGAAGAACTTGTCAAAAAATTATTGTTACCCGGCAAGCTTGCAGACACTGCTGGCATGGGACCCGTTCCTCCCTGTGGTGCTCCTGCTACATGCATTGCCGGGTTTGCATGGCTGCATTCTTCCCGCTCTCGATCTATTGACTATCTGCTGAGCCACAGAAATTGCAGGACGGGTTGGTGCTGCTGATTGTTCTGGTTCTGGTTCTGCTGAGGCGGGTTTTGCTGCTGTGCCGTGGCAAACCTGGCCAATGGCGGGTTCCCACCGTGGCGACTCTTACTATGATAAGTTGTGGAATGAAACTTGCTGAACACCGCAGTGCGCAACATGTCAATGGCACGCCGAGCTTCAATCTCTGCTGGCGAGTCTCCCAGTGGAATACGGTCAAGTGCTAAAGTTTGCGGCATACACGTTATCTGCTGGATTGGAAAAATGGTCCGCCGGTGTGTGGAGCCTTGGTGTCCTAGGCGGCAGACCCGGATTTCCCCTGGCTCCCCAGCGAGAAGACCCGGCAGCTGTAGCTGCAACTCCAGCTCTTCCTGTTCCTCTGTCTGGTTCTGCATTTGTTCTAACAACTGAGCCACCTGAGTTACACCAATTGGTTGATCTTCTGGGGTTCTAAACAATACTGCGGGATTTATGGTGTTTTCTCCTGGAGCCAGCCGGCTCTGGTGCCTCCTCTGATAAACCCTAGTCATCTCAGTGAGACGATTTTCCTCATCCTCTATTTGCTTTCGCCTAACCTCCATATTTGTTTCTCTGCCATTGTGTCTCTGTGCATCTGCTCCAAAGCCGGCGTGCTGTATCCTATTCTATAGCTCTAGCTGCTGAGTTTTCTGGGGTAACCATCTCGTGAGTGCTGATGGATCTAGGACCAGGCCATTGTTAAACAAAGCTGGGCACCAGCCGTATTGCTTCGTTCTTGCCCTGAGCCCGGTTATTGAGAAAACCGAAGTTGTTCCTGTAACGCGTCGTGTCTTCACTTTCCTCTGACACCGAAGCCGGGTCTCCATCAACTCTTTGACCCGCCAATTCAGTACTGGTGGCAATTGTTGCTGCTGTTGACCCGGAGTAAAAGCAGGTGGCGACCATTGACGATGATGCCCCACGTTGGTCGAAGGGGCGTGTAAACTGCACCTCCTAACCGGGCTTGGGCTGGACTCTTGCTCCTCTTCATCCTCTTCTTCTGCTCCATATCCGAACCGTCCTTCAAATAGGGGCAAGATCGATTCTGAATCTGCATGGTCACCACATCACCCGGGATTTGAGCCGGGTTTTCCGATCGTTCCCCGTGTACGTCCAGGGGCATCTCATCTTCAGCCGTACCAACTGATGCTTCTCCATCAGATTGAACAATTGTGGCAGCTCCTGATACATATTCATAGTCTCCATCACTAGCAGATTCTAGTGCAATCATACCAACAAAAATGTTAAACTTGCCAATTGGAATAACATCACCTGATTCAAGTAGATCTGATTCCGGCCCCCAGCCAGAATCATCAACGATGGGCTCTCCTTGCGAGTTGAGGGTGATCTCGCCGAAAACAAAGTTCTCCACTCCTTGCATTGCTTCTCCCATGATGGTGACACCTTTGACGCGCTTCCACAACGGCGCCAACTATCGTGGGGTAGATAACAGCAGAATGCTACCTTGGGGTAGCTTGTGATGATGGGCAAGGCGACTCTGGCGTCTGGGAGATTGTTTAGCAATGCAGGGACAAAGGGTTTACCCAGGTTCGGCCTCTCCATTGGAGATAAAGACCTACTTCCTGCTATCTTGTTATTGATCCCGATCTCGATAACCCGGCTACGACGACAGAGCCGGATCTCGATCTAGGTTACAAGGTTCGCTTGGTAGCGGATGTTTCTCTCTATGATTCTCTCGCCTAAACTTGGATCGTAAAGGTTCTCTCCTAACTAGGGCTCAGGAACCGGTTTATATAGATGACCGGGTTTCTGGCGCTTTACAAGATGAACCCGGGCTCTACCCAGACTCAGAGTCCTACTCTAGCTCTTCTAGCCTTCGTGTCCTCCAAGTCCTGAACCGCCTCCCGTCTTCTAGAACTTTCCTTCCTGAACTGGGTTACCGCCAAACCTACTGGCCCAGCGACATAACCCGGCCCATGTTGATGGTTAGCTGGCCTGGCCGGGCCTCCTGCCTGGCGGGTCATGCTTCCCTCTTCATGAGCCTACCGGGTTATTATCCCCCATCACTCGGCCATCGGAGGTCCGACCTCGCCATTGGCGGAAGGTGGTGTAGCGCTCTACTCCCCCCAAGCCTGCTGCTGCGATGACCTTTTCACACCTGCCGACTTCCTCGACCTCCATGGCTGCCTTGGGGATGAGCATAGCCTCCGTCCCTCGTCCTCCACCATGGACCTGCCGCTCCTATTCGACACGGGCGCAGCTTGGGTCACAGTGCTGCAACAAGACCGTTGAAGACGACGGTGTCACGGTTGTGGAAGCTCCGCAGCCGGCTGCTTCGAAGGGGCTCGACTCCAGTGGGATCCTGCTCCAGGGCGGAGTAGTATGGTGGCAGGATCCTGGTCCACCGTCACCGACGAGGGTTGATGACAGCGATGAGGAGGAGCTAGCCCCAAGCTCATCCCTGACTGCTCAGCTGGCTCAGTCGCGCATGGGTTGCAAGGCGGACACGAGCGGGGTATGGCAAAAGGTGTTGCATCGGCGTGGTCCGGTAGTTCGGTGTCACCATCCACGACTTGGCTCCGTCGTCCCATCCCGGCGTGGCTCCTTGGTAGATGTTGCAGATGCCTCACACATGGACATCGCGCGGCTGCTTGCAGGGACCCTCTTCGGTGCTCTCGCTGTTTGGAGAACGGCCACCGTAAGAGCGAATGTCGCAATCCATGGCGTCCTCTCAGCTCCATGGCATGCCTCGCCGCACCAACAGGGCCTCGCCATGGCGCCGAGCTTCACCATGCTCAACACAATGTAAGGGTCAATTGAGTTTTGTGCTCCCCTCCAAAAATCTTTGTTGTGGATCTTGGGCGTCGGTCGTTTCTCCCGCTGGCTCGGGATCATCGTCCGATATGGTGTTGCAGTCCACTCCGACAGCCCTGGCAGAGCTGCTGCAAGGGTGCCTGGTGCAGGTTGAGAGCTTCCTAGAGCGAGCGGAGATTGCTTTGTGCAAGCTCTCTCTTGTGCCGGCTGTGTTGAAGGTCATTCCTTCACTGCGTCCTCTTGGTGACAATGATGTCGGCTCTGCGGAGGATTTGGGAGGGGAGCTCAATGGTTGTTACTCCCTCGTGTGGGATTTGTCGGTGTTGTTGAAAGTGCATCTTCCTAGATGATGTTTTGGTGTTAGTGATAACACAATTATGTATCTAACGATGTTTTGAGCTTCCAGGAATTATTGTCATAAGCGTCATCGAATAGAGCTTGTAAATTGGACTTGGCAGTTTTTCTTCTCCAGGCAGCGGTAGTACCGCCAGGCGCGGCGGTAGTACCGCTGCGTAGCTTCTTCAGCCAGCTACCGCTGGAGGTACCACCGTTTTTCTGGTTCTGTTTCTTTCAGCGGTAGCTCCAGCAGTACTGCAGCCGTAGTACCACTGGGCAGCGGTGGTACCGCCCGTTCCAGCGGTGGTACCACTGCGTGCGTTTTCGAGTGTCCCAAGGTTCCAGCTACTGCTGCGGTACCGCCCGAGGTACCGCTGTTTTTCGTCTTTTTTTTCTTCGAGCGGTAGCTGCAGCGGTACGCAGCGGCAGTACCGCTAAGCAGCGGTGGTACCACTGCCTCCAGCGGTGGTACTACCTTGAAGACAGGAGCGTGCCCCTGCGAAGTTAGTCATTTGAATCGAAGACGAAGAAAGGCAGCGGTAGTACCGTTGCCCCAGCGGTAGTACCGCCGCGGGAATCTGGACTGTTCAACGGCCACTTTTGGAGGAGGCTATTTAAAGGGGTCTTCTTCCTCCTTGAAGACCAAGCTTCGAGCACTCTCTCTCCTCCATTTGTTGAAGCTTCAACCTACTAAGATCTCCACTCCAACCACCCAAACGTCTTGATACTTTTGTGGAGTGAAGGAGGAGGTCTAGATCTACATCTTCACCGAAGGAATTTCAATTTCCCCCACACTCTCCGTGTGGATCTTGCATCTTGGGTTGCTTGTAACCCTAGGTGCCTTTGTGAGTCTCGGAGGGAAGTCCGAGGCATTGTTGGGAGGCTCCAACTCATTGTGGAGTTCCCCAACCTTTGTGTACCGGCTTGGTCAATGCCATCAAGGTGACCTCATAGTGTAAGACCCAAACCCCCACGGTGTAAAGCTCACGGAGAATAGAGTGAGCACATCTGTGCTATTGGAGCGCCTAGGTGGCTCCACACTCCTCCAACGTAGACGTACTTCCCTTGGGAAGGAACTACGGGAAACATCTCCGTGTCTCCACTTTGCGGTTATTTCTATCATTTACTTGTTGCTTCCGCTACGTTATTTACCTTGCTTGTATCACATAGGTTGCTATCACCTAGTGCACATCTAGTCAACCTTGTTAGACTTTGCTCAAGCCTAATTAATCGAAAAATAATTAAAATTTGGTAGTCGCCTAATCCCCCCCCTCTAGTCGACATATCGATCTCTTTCAATTGGTATCAGAGCCTCGCTCTTATCTAAGGCTTCACCGCCTAAGAGAATATGTCAGACAACTTGGACCCAAACTGCGTTGGAAACTAATGAACGCCTTGGTGAGGTTGTTAGTGATCTCAAGAGTGAGATGTCTAATCTCAATACTGAGATTACTACCAACCTCAACCTAAGCATGAAGGAATCGATGCGGGAGATGTTCAAGGAGTTTTTAGGGAAACCAGAACCTAAGATTGATTTACCCCCGCGGGAAAAGGAGTCGGAGAAGGTAGATGTTCTTCCTTCTTCGGTCCTAGTCAATGTGGACGGAAAGGCACAAGCCAATCCCGAAACAACGAATGCCGCGAAGGGTAATGCTAGCGCTAGTTGACGAGGGAATATCTCTCGGCAACAGCGCCAGAAACTATGCTTAATGCGTGTAGCGTCACACGTCAGTTGGGAAACCCAAGAGGAAGGTATGATGAGTGCAGCAGCAGTTTCACTCAGTATGAAACCAAGGTTTATCGAACCAGTAGGAAAATGAGGTTGCTTCGAAGGTGTTGTGAAGGAGTGTAGTGCGGCGCAACACCAGGGATTCCGGTGCCAACGTGGAACCTGCACAACACAATCAAATTATTGCCCCAACTTAACAGTGAGGTTGTCAATTCACCGGCTTGCTGAAAACAAAGGGTTAAACGTATCGTATGGAAGATGATGTTTGTTTGCATAAACAGTAGAGAACAATGATTGTAGTAGATTGTATTTCAGATGTAAAAGAAGGACCGGGGTCCACAGTTCACTAGTGGTGTCTCTCCAATAAGATAACTACCATGCTGGGTAAACAAATTACAGCTGGGCAATTGACAATTGATAAGTGCATAAACATGCATGTGCGAGTTGTGGTGTCTACTATGAGATTCATTTGGGCATTACGACAAAGTACATAGACCGCTATCCAGCATGCATCTATGTCTAAATAGTCCACCTTCCGGTTAATCCGTACCCCTTCCAGTATTAAGTTGCAAGCAACAGACAATTGCATTAAGTAATGTGCATAATGTAAACAATACATTCATCCTTGAATAAAGCATTGTTGTTTTACCCCTAGTGGCAACAACACATCTACAACTTAGAACTTGCTGTCACTATCCAGGTTAAATAGAGGTTGAACCCCAACTATCATGCATAAATACCCTCTCTTGGAGTCACAAGTATTCACTTGGTCAAGACTTCAACAAGTAACGGAGAGCATGCAAGATCACAAATGACATATACATGATATATAATATTCAGCTCCACATAGGTTCAATATAAGTCAGATCCCAGCAAACACAACATGTAGCATTACAATAAGATGATCTTGATCATGATAGGCAGCTCACAAGATCTAAACATGATGGCACAAGTGGAGAAGACAACCATCTAGCTACTGCTATGGACCCATAGTCCAAGGATGAACTACTCACGCATCACTCCGGAGGCGGGCATGGCGATGTAGAGCCCCCGGTGATGATTCCCCTCTCCGGCAGGGTGTCGGGAAGAGCTTCAGAACCCCCAAGTTAGGGTTGACGACGGCGGGCGGCAGTGAATATGTTTTGGATGAAAGGCTCGGTGTTTTAGGGTTTTCATGTCTCGGGGAATAAATAGGCGAAGGGGCGATGTCGGTGGCCCCCGAGGGGCCCAAACCACCAGGCGGCGTGGTGGGCCCACTGTCGCGCCGGCTGTGGTTTGGCCACCTCGTGGCTCCCTTCGTCTTCCTTTGGACTCCGTGTACGTGTTGGAAAAATAGGGACTTGGCCTTTTGTTTCGTGCAATTCCGAGAATATTTCAGAAGTAACTTCTGAAACCAAAAACAGCAGAAAACAGGAACTGCACGTGGCATGTTAATAGGTTAGTCAGAAATGCATAAAAGTGATATGAAGTGTATATATAACATGTAGCAAATGGTATAATATAAGCATGGAACAGCATAAATTATGGATACGTTGGAGACGTATCAGGTAACTCAATCCCAAGGAAACCGGGGGTGTATGCAAGTGTCCCACCGGGACAAGTGTATAACTCAATCCACCAACACGTCTCTCCGCCACACATCGCCAATATGGGCGCACCTCCTAAGCTTGATCCAAAAGACTTTCCTAATTGGCAATATGCTATGCGATCACACATGTCTAGTTGTTGTGTTTTCTTGATTGACATTCTAGAGCAAGGCTTCTATCCTCAAGACCCACTCAACATGACTTCAACGGAGAAGGCCAATCATCAACTCAACGCCACCATGCACATGATCCAAACGGCCGCCGGCCCAACTTATACCACTCATATCCGGATGTGCAAGACGGCAAAGCAATGTTGGGATAAACTCCATAACTTGTTCTTGGGGAATGAAAGCATTCAACTTTCCAAGTATGAAGCGGTTCAAGACGAAGCCGATGAGTTCGTGATGAATGAGGATGAGACACCCGAAGATCTCTATCGAAGGCTCACCGCTCTTTCCATCACCTTGAATGATTTTGGCTTCGAGAAGTTTGAAGACAATTGGATCAAGCGCAAGTTTCTCAAGGCAATCACTCCCTCAAATCAAGGCTTGGCTCAAACCATTCGATCAAGACCGGACTTCTCAACACTTGATTCCAACACCGTGCTCAACGAGTTTGTATCCATTGGAATGGTGGTCAAGAGCTCCATTCATGCTCATGCTCGGCAAAGAGGACTTGCGGGACACTCTCCAAATGTTGCTTTGAAGTCCACGGCCATCACTAGTGAAGAAGAGTATGAACATGGAGTTGAAGAGGAGGATTCGGAGGACACCAAGCAAGACTATTATGAGCACATGGCCCTTGCTTCAAGAGCCTTTTGGGGCAACCGTTCCAAGAGATCTTCATCAAGACCTTTTGCTAAGAAGAACTTCGTTGCAAGACCAAGAGGAGACCGTCCAAAGACTTGCTATAATTGTAGTAATCTCAATCACTACATTGCCGATTGTCCTTGGGAGAATCGAGAGGACCACAATGGCAAGCTTGTGAGAAAAGACAAGTCCAAGGGCAACGGCAACAAGAACTACGTGAAGAAGAGGGTTCAATGCCTTGTGTGTTCAAGATAGAAAAGTTTTGGAAGAATACATGTCCGGTGATGAAGATGAAGATGAAGTTGAGCTACCGCTCGCATTGCCATAGCTACACCTTCCTCTACACCGTCATCCCTATTTGAATCCCCCAATGAAATGAGTCCATTCCCTACACATGTCTCATGGCAAAAGCCACCTCGGTAACTCCTTCTACCAAACCTATTACCTCTAACCTCCTTCCTTATTGGATTGTGTAGAGAATGTTGTGAAGGAGCCCCAAAGTCCAAATGAGGTGGACTTGTGGCTAGCTAATCTTAAGGAGAAGATAAAGTGAATGTTGATGCTCTTTTGGAGCAACTTGAGGAAACTAACTCTCTTGTAGATCAAAAGGAGGAGATCATTTCGGGCATGGCAAACCGTGAGGTTGACTATGCTAATGAGATAGCGGATTTCTCTATCGCTCTTGAAAAGGAGCAAACTCGTAGAAGGTCTCTTGAGGAGGCCCTATCTAATTCCGAGGAATCCTATGCTATTGACATGTCTAGAGTTAAAAAGGATCATGAACATGCTCTTGCTACTTCTAAAGTCTATAAGAGAATTGAACATGCTAGACTTGAGAAGGAAAACAAGAGACTTGATGAGGAACTCAAAACCCTCAAAGAGTCTTTTGCCAAACTTGAGAAGTCTCATGATCAATTCCTAGGTCAACAAGTGAAAGAAGTTATTGCATCCACATCAAATGAAATTGTTGCTAAATCTATTATTTGTTGTGAGCATGCTAACCTTGTTGAAGAGAATGCTAAGTTGAAATCTCAACTTGAGAAGGGCATTTGGCTTGTGCCCAAGGAGAAAAGAACCTCAATGACCTTTTGAGCAATCAAAAGGATCAAATTGGAAAGAAGGACTTGGTTTCTCTACCAAGTCAAAGAAGAAGAACAAGAAGAAGAAGCCTTCTCCCTCTTCAAAAGCTATTATCTTTGTGAAGGAGGGGGAGTTGGCTAAAGAGAAGGAGACCAACACCATTGTGGGTGGTGAGGTCACAAGGGACCTTCCTACCCATAATGACTTTGCCGGCAAATATAACCCATCTTATGTTCTTATGAAATCTAAGATGGTCATGTTTATGCTAAATATGTTGGCACTTCTTATGGTGATGATTATCATTGGACTATTTGGGTTCCAAAGACCCTTGTGACTAACAAGAAAGGACCCATCGAAAAATGGGTACCTAAATCGAAGACTTGATTCCTTGTAGGGTGTGGCGTCCGGTGCGGGTCGATGGACGGTGGATAGTGGCGCATCCCAACACATGACCGGACGCATTGACTTGGTGGATGATATTGAACCTCCTCTACCTCAATATTCACGAGTCAAAATTGGTGACAACCGCGAGCTTAAGGTATTGGGACGAGGCAAGGTCGTTGTTGCTAGAGGTCTCTATCAAGAATGTACTTGTCGTTGAGTCCCTTGGCTACAACTTACTCTCCGTCTATCAACTTACTAAAAGTGGTTATGGGTGTTACTTTGATGACGAGAGTGTGATCATCACCGTGAAGGGATCTCTTAAAGTAGTCTTTGTTGGACATGTCGAGTACGGCATGTATGTGCTTGATTTCTCGAAAGAGAGCATGTCGGCCGCGACTTGTCTAATGGCTAAAGTTGATGTGGGTTGGCTTTGGCATCGCCGACTAGCCCACACCAATATGAGAACACTCCATGATCTTCAAAGTGGTGATCACATTCTTGGACTAACCGATATTAAGTTTTCCAAAGATCGTGTGTGTAGATCATGCGTTCTAGGAAAGCAACATGGAGAAGCCCATCCATCAAAGACGAAGATTACCACCGACAAGATTCTTGAGCTCATTCATTTGGACCTATTTGGTCCATTATCTTATGATAGTCTTGGTGGGAAGAAGTATTGCTTGGTGATTGTTGATGACTATTCAAGATACACATGGGTCTATTTCTTCAAGAAAAGAGTGAGACTCAACAAAGAGTCATTGACTTCATCAACATGGCTCAACGCCAATATCAAGAGAAGATCATGACAATTCGAAGTGACAATGGGTCCGAATTCAAGAACTACACCGTGGAGGGGTTTCTTAGTGAAGAGGGATTGCTCATCAATATTCCACTCCATACACCCCTCAACAAAATGGTGTTGCGGAGAGGAAGAACCGGACTCTTATGGATGCGGCTAGGACCATGATTGCGGAGTATGCTTCTCCGTTCAACTTTTGGGCCGAAGCCATCTCCACCGCTTGTCATGCAACAAATCGGTTATATCTCCGCAAGCTATTGAACAAGACCCCATATGAGATTCTTCTTGGGAAGAAACCGGATCTTTCTTATTTTCGTGTCTTTGGATGCAAGTGCTTCATTCGCAAGAAAGGTAACCGGTTATCTAAGTTTGAGACTAGATCTATAGAGGGCATCTTTGTTGGTTACTCCACAAACTCTCACGGCTATAGAGTCTACAACAAGACCACCGGTCAAGTTGAAGAATCTAGTGACGTGAAGTTTGATGAGGATAATGGCTCCCAAGTGGGGCAAGTTGATCCTAATGTTGTAGGTGATGTACCTATGGAGCTCGCTCTAAGAAGGATGGCAATTGGGGACATTCGTCCCATTGAAGAGGATCCTCCTCAAGTTCAAGATCCTCCTCGAGCTCCTCCTCAAGTCATACCATCACCAACTCAAGATCCTCCCCGTAACCAAGAACAAACTCCGAGCCCTCAAACAAGTGAGCAAGGTCAAGAACAAGATCAACCTAGTGGTTCCTCTCCACAACTTGATGTTCAAGACCAAGCTCTAGATGGTGCACACGACAATGATCAAGAACAAGATCAAGGTGGTCCTCATCAAGATCAAGCTCAAGATCAAAACAATGCACATGACTCCGATGATGAAGGAAATGATCAAGTCATCTCTCAAGAAACTTCGGAGGAGACCAAGAAAGAGAGAATTGCGAAGAGAGCAAAAATTAACTCGCTTAGAGCATACATTGGACAAAGTTCTTGGAGGTGTCCAAAGCAAGGTCGTCACAAGAAAACAATTGGCAAGCTTTAGCACCAACCATGCTTTTGTGTCCTTCATCGAGCCCAAGAAGGTGTATGAAGCTCTTGAAGATCATGATTGGATTGATGCCATGCATGAAGAACTCAATAACTTCAAGCGCAACAAGGTGTGGAAGTTGGTGCCAAGGCCAAATGGGTGCAAGAACGTCATCGGCACCAAGTGGGTCTTCAAGAACAAGCAAGATTCGAACGGCATTGTCATTCGAAACAAGGCAAGATTGGTGGCACAAGGCTACTCTCAAGTCGAAGGTGTTGACTTCGGTGAAACCTATGCCCCCGTTGCTCGTCTTGAATCTATTCGCATCTTGCTTGCATATGCATCTCATCATAACTTTAAATTGCAACAAATGGATGTTAAAAGTGCTTTCCTTAATGGTCCTATTAATGAGTTGGTATATGTTAAGCAACCTCCCGGGTTTGAGGATCCCAACCATCCGGACCATGTTTACAAGCTCGACAAGGCCTCTATGGCCTTAAACAAGCCCCACGTGCGTGGTATGAGCACCTTCGAGAGTTTCTTGTAGACCGTGGATTCCAAGTTGGTGTTATTGACCCCACCCTCTTTACCAAGAAGGTGGGTGGCAATCTTTTCATATGCCAACTCTATGTAGATGACATCATTTTTGGTTCTACTAACAATGCTTTCAATGATGAGTTTGCAAAGCTAATGACAAGCAAATTTGAGATGTCCATGATGGGGGAGTTGAAGTACTTCCTAGGATTTGAAGTGAAGCAATATAGGGAAGGTACCTTCATCAATCAAGCCAAATATACCCAAGACATGCTCAAGAGGTTCACGATGGAGCTCAAACTTACAAGACACCCATGTCCACCTCCGTCGACCTCCACACCGACACCGAGGGTAACGATGTCGATCAAAAACTCTATCGCTCGATGATTGGCTCTTTGCTTTATCTTTGTGCATCTAGACCGGATATTATGTTTAGTGTGGGTAAGTGTGCAAGGTATCAAGCGGCTCCCAAAGAGAGCCACTTAGTGGCGGTTAAGCGCATCTTTCGATATTTGCTTCATACCCCAAACTTTGGTCTTTGGTATCCCAAGGGTTCAAGCTTTCATCTCATGGGTTACTCGGATGCGGATTATGCCGGAGAGAAGAAGGATAGGAAGTCTACATCCGGGAGTTGTCAATTTCTTGGCCGCTCCTTGGTGTGTTGGTCTTCCAAGAAGCAAAATTGTGTTGCTCTCTCCACCACCGAAGCCGAGTACATCTCCGCCGCAAGTTGTTGTGCTCAACTCTTATGGATGGTGCAAACTATGAAGGATTATGGTATTATCTTCTCCAAGGTGCCCCTCTTGTGCGATAATGAGAGTGCTATCAAGATCGCCCACAACCCCGTGCAACATGCCAAGACGAAGCATATTGAAGTTCGTCATCATTTCATCCGGGAGCATGTGGAGAGGGGCAACATTGACCTTTCTTTTGTAGGAACCAAGGATCAACTTGCGGATATATTCCAAGGCCCTTGATGAACCAAGATTTCGAGAGTTGAGGAATGAACTAAATGTCATTGATGCGAGCAACTTTGCTTGACCGCCTTGCACAAGTACCCTAGTAGACATCGTAACTAGTTTAGATGCATGCATGGACATAGGGGGAGTGTAGCTCAACTCATGAGTCAACACTACTTCTATTATGCGCACATAGACAATTCGTGCTTCATTTGGTCACTCCGGTGACAAATTGTGCTTAAACGATGAGTATTGGCCTTGAACCCAAGATATATCTTCGCGGTTTTGGGTTGATAATTGCTCATACATGGTGGCCTAGGCCACCGCCCTCCTCCTTGAGGAGTTGGTTTTATTTGGATCTTATTTGGTGTTTTAGATTCTTTTGGGGAGAGAACTCAAGCTTGGGTCTTGTTTGGTTTTTGCAAACTTGAGTTTCTTCTCCTTCCTCAGCTACTTGTCTATCCCAAGCCACAACCCTTTCAAAAAACAGCCATCTCTCTCTAAAAATGCCTTTTTCATGCTCTTGGTTGTTTGGATGGTCGGAAACGGCGGTCAAATCGGCTTCGGGGCTCATTTTGAGCCCTAGCTGATTTTGCCCCAGGGCCGGTACTACCGCCCCCTGGCGGTACTACCGCTGCACCATGTGCAGCGCGGTATCGCCACGGGGCCGTGTAAATATTGGGACCGGTACTACCGCTGGATCGAGCGGTTGTACCGCTCGTTCCCCCACTCGTTCTTCCTCCCCGTGACCTCTTCCTCTCCTAGATCCCACCGCCGCCGGCCACTCCTCCGCCGGGAAGGAGCCCTCCCATGCCCGGAGCTTCCTCCTCCACGCTTGGGACGCCTCCTGCACCTCCCTCCTCCTCGATCCTCCGCCATGAGTTCCGATATGCCCTACCTCTCTCTCATCTAGTTGATGGATAGAGATGAAATTAGTGGTGTTCCTCTTGGATTCGTGGTAGATTGAGTAGGTAGATGTGTGCATTTGTGGATAGAACCTTGTCTATCATTTTGTTGCGAAATTTGTGGCTAGTTTGAAAGTTCCTCTTTCTAGATTTAGAGGAGTAACCCTAGATAATGTTAGTGCTTTTTAAGCCATAATATTACCTCTTGTTACATCTCCAACACTGATTTGGCACTCTCCCTCTAGTTTTAATTTCATACAATTTTGTAGACATGTGCTCTTTTTCTCCAAAATAATGAAATGGTGCATTCTTACCTATATGCTAGTCCCTCCCATGCTATTCACAGGTAGTGCGTCTCGTGGTCGCATCAAGTCTGTCGGGCGCAAGAAACCAAGGACCGATGGTGCTAATGAGGTTCAAGATGAGCTTGATGGGGTTCCCGTGACTCGCCGGAGGTTTCCACCTTCGGAGAAGACCTTGCCCAAGAGGACCCAGACTGCTAGTCAAATGTCGGACAAGGATTTTACGGTAAAGCGGGCTATCAATTGCTATGTGATTGAGAGGATGGATCAAGTTCCCTCCATTCGGGGCAACAATCCTTTCTTTCACAACAAGTTCCAAGAACAATGCTACCATGAGATCTTGTTGAAGAAGCCGGTGGAGAACTATGTCGAGCAACACTTCATCAATATGGATCACATGAGGGATAAGATTGATTACTTTGGAGAAGCTCTGGATATTTGCGAAGAGTTTGGGCTTCTACCCATGATGGAGTTGGAACAAGATTTTGATGAGAAGCTTGTGGCTCAGTTTCTAGCCACCGTTCACTTTGGAAATGAGACGGAGCGCACCATCACATGGATGACAAAGGAGAAGAAGTTTGAAGAGAAGTGGTCCGCAGTTGCTCAGATGCTTGGTTATGAGGAGTTTGGTTCCATCCTCTACGAGGACTTTGATGATACTCACTTCCGTGTACATCATACGGGGGTGCAGGCTGCAGAAGTTGAGAAGCTCCTGCCTTTATATGACCCGGAGAGCGCTTACAAGTGGAAGGTTGGCAAGTCAAGGGGACTCTTTCCCACTTGGGACATCATGCAGGATTTATCGCGAGACCATCAAACCAAAGGTGGGCAACATTGATGAAATTCATGGGTATCTCAAGAATCTAATGCTCCTCACAAGGGAGATGCAAGGCAAGGGAAAGAAGTTGGATGTCATGGATTTCATTTGGCATGAACTTTGGGAGGTCATTATCAAGAAGAAGAACATCGCTTTTGCTCCTCTCATCATGCGTATCATCATTTGGAAGTGGGTTGAGGAGAACGATGTTGCGGAGCTTGGGGATGCGGAGGATTGGATTCCCCACAAGAGTAAGCGGCTCCTTGTCAAGCTCCATCCGAAGAAGAAGAGCAAAGAAGTTGTCGATGAAGCTGGTCCCTCTCACACTAAGAAGGAAGGGCCCTTCCTTTGGATGGCTACGTCTATGAAGAAGCTCTTCAAGTTAAACAAGAAGGTTGAGAGGAACCAATATGATGTCTATGAGAGCACGATGAAGGCTCGCCAAGCTGAAATTGCTTACCATCGTTCTCAAGGAGAGCAAGTGCAGTCCAGTTCGGAGAAGAATATCACTCCATGGGAGGAGTGGCAAGCTCAGGACAGTGCAGGGCAGGTGATCACTTGGGCAGATTATGAAGAAGATGAAGTCACCTCTCAGCAGCCTCCGTTCGGTTTCGAGTGACCCATGGGCGTTAGCATCGGTCTTTCCCTTTTTGGTGTCTCGATGCCAAAGGGGAGAGACATCTAGTAGCTTGTACGGGGTTTCGGAAGGGTTGTGTGTCGCAAGCTTGGTCTTTCTTCGTTTTGTTTCTCTATGCTTGTGAACTCCTTTTATTTTCAGTTGTGGATCTCTCCATGTGGTGTAAGACATGTGAACCTTAATTGCTTAGCCTTTGTTATGTCTATGTTCTTGTCTTACCTGTTTGTTGCAAGCTCTTTATCTTATATTATTTGCAAAGTTTGCAAAAGCTAGGGGGAGCTTTGATCCTAGGTTGTGTGCGTTTGTGCATTCAAAAGCATTTCATGAATAATGCACATGTCTAGGGGAGCTCTGTCTATCTTTACAAATCTTTTGCCTTGCGATAATTGTGTTGTCATCTAACGCCAAAAAGGGGGACATTGAAAGTGCATCTTCCCTAGATGATGTTTTGGTGTTAGTGATAACACAATTATGTATCTAACGATGTTTTTGAGCTTCCAGGAATTATTGTCATAAGCGTCATCGAATAGAGCTTGTAAATTGGACTTGGCAGTTTTCTTCTCCAGGCAGCGGTAGTACCGCCAGGCGCGGCGGTAGTACCGCTGCGCAGCTTCTTCAGCCAGCTACCGCTGGAGGTACCGCCGTTTTTCTGGTTCTGTTTCTTTCAGCGGTAGCTCCAGCGGTACTGCAGCGGTAGTACCGCTGGGCAGCGGTGGTACCGCCCGTTCCAGCGGTGGTACCGCTGCGTGCGTTTTCGAGCGTCCCAAGGTTCCAGCTACCGCTGCGGTACCACCCGAGGTACCGCTGTTTTTCGTCTTCTGTTTCTTCGAGCGGTAGCTGCAGCGGTACCGCAGCGGCAGTACCGCTGAGCAGCGGTGGTACCGCCTTGAAGACAGGAGCGTGCCCCCGCGAAGTTAGCCGTTTGAATCGAAGATGAAGAAAGGCAGCAGTAGTACCGCTATGCCCCCAGCGGTAGTACCGCCGCGGGAATCTGGGCTGTTCAACGGCCACTTTTGGAGGAGTCTATTTAAAGGGGTCTTCTTCCTCCTTGAAGACCAAGCTTCGAGCACTCTCTCTCTCTCCTCCATTTGTTGAAGCTTCAACCTACTAAGATCTCCCACTCCAACCACCCAAACGTCTTGATACTTTGTGGAGTGAAGGAGGAGGTTTAGATCTACATCTTCACCGAAGGAATTTCAATTCCCCCCACACTCTCCGTGTGGATCTGGCATCTTGGGTTGCTTGTAACCCTAGGTGCCTTTGTGAGTCTCGGAGGAAGTCCGAGGCATTGTTGGGAGGCTCCAACTCATTGTGGAGTTCCCCAACCTTTGTGTACCGGCTTGGTCAATGCCATCAAGGTGACCTCATAGGGGAAGAGCCAAACCACCACGGGTAAAGCTCACGGAGAATAGAATGAGCACATCCGTGCTATTGGAGCGCCTAGGTGGCTCCACACTCCTCCAACGTAGACGTACTTCCATTGGGAAGGAACTACGGGAAACATCTCCGTGTCTCCACTTTGCGGTTATTTCTATCATTTACTTGTTGCTTCCGCTACGTTATTTACCTTACTTGTATCACATAGGTTGCTATCACCTAGTGCACATCTAGTCAACCTTGTTATACTTTGCTCAAGACCTAATTAATCGAAAAAGAATTAAAATTTGGTAGTCGCCTAATCACCCCCCTCTAGTCGACATATCGATCTTTCAGTTGTCCCCCTTGCCCTTTGTTCCATCTACCGATGAGGGCGAGGCAATTGCCATGGATGTGGCTCCGGTGTTGGAGAGCATGCCCGAACTCCAGGAGCATTGTTTGAGCCCTGATTTGTCCTTGGCGGTGGAGCATATGAATGTGGACTCATCAGCGACCTTGAGCTCGCCTGAGCAATTGGAGGTAGCTTTCGCGCCCACTCCAACCCCGTCGACACATGATGCCGATGTTCTCTTTGCAAAAGAGCTTTGCAGCTTACTTAGCAGTGTGGAGTCTACCATGCCTGGATCTGGAAGGGCGACTGCTTGTCTCCTAACAAGGTCAACAATCAAGGGCAAAAACAAGAAGACGAGCAAAAGCAAGAAGGGTGGCGTCATTGGAAAGGCGACCGTGGCTGTTTGATGGATGATTGGTGTTGTTGTTGAGGTGTTTCACCGGTGTTTCCATTTTGTTGTTCAAGGTCCAGGTGTTGTGTGTTGGGAGAGTTTGCCGAGCTGATTATTTGGTTGCGGAGTGGTGGGTTGAGCTTGACTCTAGTGTTTTCGAGTTTGTGTGGGCTTCACCATGTGGTGTTCCTTGTATGGTTTTGGCGCGGTTTCTCCCGTTAATAAACTGCGCACCTTCTTCCTAATTAATGGATAAAGCAAAGCTTTTGCCTTCGGTTTAAAAAAAAAAAGACGCGATACTTGCCGTCCTCACATTGTTCATCCTGTCGTTGCAGGGATAGGAGACGTCGTGGGTACTGAAGACATCACCGACCGCGGCCAGGAAATAGACGAGCCCACCTAAGGTGACGACGTGGAAGCCAACGTTAGACTTGACGAACATCTGAGGGCTCAGCCTCCACCTCCAGCATTCCGGTTGGCGGCTATCATCGCCATCGCCGAGGGTAAGCACATGGCACAATTGCATGAAGGGTGAGAACGAGAGGTCGGCCTGGGGCTCTGCGATACAAGTAAAGATGCGGAGAACCTTCTGATGCCCAGTGGAGGTGACACGCCCGAGCACATAATCGGTTCTGATGGACTGTTTGAAAGACAATGGCAGCTCGTCGAGTTCGTCGGACGGCAAGGTGGATACGGCGCCAGTGTCCAGTACAACCATACGGACGCGCTTGTTTGCCCGGAAAAGGAAAGACGGGCCAGGGTGCCGGGGCGGCATCACTTCCTCCTCAGCCGCCGGGATGCGTATCTGCTTGACGATGCGGCCGGAAAAGTCCACCATGTCGATGCGTTCGTCGTCCGCGGCGAGGGCGAGGACAAGGGCTGGGCGCAAGGCAGCGTGCGCGTTGACGAAGGACTGATCGGAGAGGAGGGAGCGCCATGACCGGCACACGGCGCGGAAGCGGCGGAGATGCCTCGCCGGGACGCGCAGCAGGATCTCCTCGACCACGTCCGGTGGCAGCGCGAGGCCGGTCTCGGTGACAGGGACCTTTGGTCTCTTCATGGATCGCGCGGTCAATCCAGCTGATCGCCGGCAAGTACGATCGTATGGTGCCCTAGCCAGCCAAAGCTGCTCGTCTGGATTCAGGTCATCAAGACGAACTCTACTCGGCAGAGCCCAGTAGTTCGGGCCCACATAACAAAATCCAACTAGCTGGCCCAATTCCACTAAAAAAAACACCCGACCCAATGTACATGTACATGTTTTTAAGACTGCACCGGACCTGACTCTTACAACAGGAGGAAAATTTATAAATTTGTATGTTATAAACGATAGGTAAACAAACAATGAAAAGCGGAAGATCAAATCAATGGGGACACGAGATTTTACATGGAAAACCCTCTCAACAATGCGAGAGAAAAACCACGGGCGTCAGCCAGCAATATTTCACTATATCGAGTGAGGTTACAAACATCGGTGATTTACAACATGCGTTTTTGAATGAGTGAATATACACACTAAAATATGTCTAAAGCAATACTTCACTATATCGCGTGAGGTTGCAAACGTCGGTGATTTACAACATGCGTTTTTTAATGAGTGAATATACACACTAAAATATGTCTAAACACACAGAATCAGGACAAATTTGAAAAGGCTAGAAAGGCTTACATTTAAAACGGAGTGAGTAGTATCATAGTAAAACCTTTTTTCTCGCAGTATCTTTAAAACCATACCAAAACTTGGTAATCTTAGAATGTATTTCCCATTGATTTGATTATGTTTACATATAGTTCCTGAATATCATCGATTATGTGTCGTTTGACACGATTTTTTTTTACTAACAACTGTATGCTTATTACACTTAATTTTTCATGCTACATTCTGAGTTAGTTGAACAATGACTACAAACCTCTGGAATTTTAGATTAATTTCGTTATATAAACATCCTGCAAAAGAGCATCTGATGCCACGCATGGATGCACAAGCCACAAAATGCATGGGTTCCTTCTTACTTAGTTAAACTTCCCTGCGAATTAATGCGACTCACCCTCATTAGTCATTTTCCGACAGCAGGGTGACTCGTATGGAGATTAAGAAAAGAGGGATAGAATGTGACAAAATGCAAAGGAAACAATATATGAAATTTTGATAAACGATTCAGAAATATTTATAGCAATATAGACAACTTGACATTTCAACTCATTCACCATTTCACCAGGTATAGAAGGCTTTCTACGTATACACCAACAATGCCGCAAAAGTCAAGTTGCTGTATATCTGTACACGCTTTGGATACTGGATCATAAACTCGTGTCCTCCAGTGTGTTGCTTCCTGTCTCGAAGGCACAATGTAGGAAAAGACGATTCTACCATCTTCCAACTCCATCAGGAGCTTGACCGTCTTTTGCAGAGAGATCCCAACCTCTCTTTCTAAAGACGTCGTTGGTGCTAGCAATTCTTGTTGCATGCAGTGTTTCTTGACCCAAAGACCTCTCTCCAAGTCTTGGGCGAACCACAAGTCAATGCTGGAGTGGTACGAATGTACCGCAACTAAGGTGTTGCTTAGCTTTACTAGTTTGATCTGACATAGTACTCCACATTCCGTGTTTATTTCTGACGGTGCTTGGAGCGTCGTCGGCCTCCACTGCTCTTTCTCAAGGTCGAACGACACGAGAAACTTTATTTTCTTTTCTCTCCCGGCGTCATAGGGTGGGAATAGGCTCTCGAATGTGGTGAGAAAATAGCCCGCCAAGAAATAGACGAACCCTTGGATGGTGACGCCGGGAAAGTCAACGTTAGACTTGACACAACTCTGAGGGTTCGGGCACTCCCTCCAGCATTGCATTTCCTGGTTGTCGACGTCCCCATTGCCGAGGGTAAGCACATGGCACAATTGCTGAAAGGGCAAGTATCGGGATCGGCCCGGGCCCATGACACGGTTGACGAGGCGGAGCACCTTGTGATGCCCAGTGGAGGTGTCCTGCCCGAGCACATAATCGGTTCTGGTGGTGGACCAGAGTGATCGCTGCGGCGTCGGTTGTCATGATCGTCGAACGGCAAGGTGAATATGGCGCCGGTTTCTGGATCGACCATGCGGACACGGTTGTTGGCTCGGAAAAGGAAGGACGGGCCGGAGTGCTCGGGCAGCACGCTTGATCCCTCCTCGGCCGCCGCCTGGACGTGTATCTGTCTGACAACGTCGCCGGACAGGTCCACCACGTCGATGTGTCTGCTGTCCGCGGCGAGGGCGAGGATGAGGGCAGGACACAGGGCAGAGTGCGCCTTGACGAAGGCCGGATCGGAGAGGAGAGATCGCCATGACCGGCAGACGGCGCGGAAGCGGCAGAGCTGCCTCGCCGGGACGCGCAGCAGGATCTCCTCCACCACGTCCTGCGGCAGCGCGACGCCGGTGTCGGCGGTGGAGACCTTTGATCGCTCGCTCGTGAGCTCCATCGACCTCGCGGTCAAACCGGCCGATCGCCGCAAGTGCCCTAGCCAGCCAAGCTGCACGGTTGCTGATGTGGCGATCGAAAACGACGACAGGATATACACGTATGTACCGATCGACACTTAAGAAAAAACTGTCACGGGCCTGACCCGCTGTAGCATTGTGATTTATCCATCGGCTCCTTTTTCTTAGATCAACTAGTGCTATGTTCCCCCTAAAAAAAAAACTATGATTTATTCCAAGAAGTCGTGGTTGTACAGTTCAAAAAATATTATCCTTAAAATTTCTCTACTCTTGCTTTATACCCTGCTGGTCACAAAAATGTAATGTATTCTACTCCCTCCGTTCGGAAAAGTATGCCACAAAAATGAACTATAGATAGACCATTTTTGTGACATCCTTTTCCAAACGGAGGGAGTAAGATATTGGATAAATCATTAGGAATATATTCGTAAAAATACTAAGTATTTACATTGTCGATTTTATGTAAGTATATTATCTTAAATTTTATTTTGATAACGGTATAATTTTAGACATTTAGTAGGCTTCACAAATTTATTTAAATGACGTGTTTAATTTACATGACACAACAGTAAATCATAACACTCCTTCTGATGCTGATAGTAATTTGTTTGTCTGTTTGCTTTATGTATTTTGTACCTTTTGGTTTCAAACATTTAAGATGTTTTCATTTCATTGTTGTTAAGTATGTATTAGTTTACATGTGACAACTAATCAGGTACTATGTTTACATATCAATATCTCATATGGTTATCTTGCTGATTTTTCAATCCAGATTGCTGGTGGTGTTGAGTGTAATCTCAATTCCTAAAGAAACTTCCCTGTGAGTTTGATACCAAGTCAATGCTTCAAATTATACTGCATTTGTGTAGTTGTTCATTGAGTTACATTCAATAGTCCTACATCGTATACACACGAAACCTTGGGACATACACCAAATAACGAGTTAATGGCACCAGGGGTCACACAACTCGTCCGCTATGTACACTTAATTCACACAACTGGAAAACGGGATTTATTGGTCACACAACTGGAAATTTGGTGCACGCAGGTCACAAACCCTACATGTCAGTCCGTTTTCCGTTGCAGGAGGTCACACGCATGGCACGTGATGCTGATGTGGACACGTAATGTTGCAGAAAACCCCCTGTGTTTTTGGACATTTCGCAAAAAAAAATCAAATTCGGGTCCAATTCGCCGTCGTCTTCTTCGAGTCCGGTCGCCACGTTCCTGGACGAGCACGTCTCCGTCGTCGCTTCCCAGCCCCGCCGAGCCCTCGTCATCGCGGCGGGGTCGTGCACGCGGATGCCGCCGTGGCGCTCCGGCAGCTCAGCAGGCTCTTCAGCTGCTCCCACGAGGACGTCGATGCCACCGTCTTGGCTGCCGCCGCAGCCTTCTTGGGCTGCTTCCGGAGACGGTCGTTCCTGGGCTGCTCCCGCCCGCCGGAATCGCGCCGAATCGGCCGAAATCACGCCGGAATCGGTCGGAATCGCGAGCCACCAGGCCTACTGGCGGCAACGGAGGCTGCCGGAGACACCGCCGATAGAAATTGCGCGTCGTCCAAGCAGGGCTCGATGCGGAGGCATAGCAGAAGGAGTGACCGAGCGCGTCGTCCAGACAGGGCTCCACGTCCACGGACGCCGGCGCCGGCCACGAGCACGCACACGCCCAGCCGTGACGGGCAACTGCCTTGCGAGCTAGCTAGCCCATCCGAGGCTGCCTCTCCGGCCGTGGACGCGCACGCGGAGGCAGATGGAGATGAGCTAGCTAGCTCCCGGCTTGGTTGCTATTTTTTCATTTCTAGTCAGGGACCTGATGGCGAGTTAGCTGGACCTATTTGTATAAGTTAAGGGACATGTCAGCCGAATTTGATTTTTTTTTGCGAAATGTCCAAAAATACAGGGGGTTTTCTGCAACATTACGTGTCCACGTCAGCATCACGTGCCACGCGCATGACCTCCTGCAACGGAAAACGGACTGGCATGTAGGGTTTGTGACCTGCGTGCACCAATTTCCAGTTGTGTGACCAAAAAATCCCGTTCTCCAGTTGTGTGACTTAAGTGCACATAGCGAACGAGTTGTGTGACCTCTGGTGCCATTTACTCCCAAATAACCAACACCTCCTATCTCGTGTATACACCAATAATGCCATGAACACCAGGATGTTGCACACCGATACAAGACTTGGTTCTTGGATCATAAATATGTGTAATCCAATGTGACCCTTCCGGCCATGTGTACGTGGCAAAGCTGGAAATCCTGCCATCGTCTAGGTCTAACGCCATCGAGAGCTTGGTGCGTCCGTGCAGACCCATCTGGTTATACGCAAGCTCTCGTGGTAGGCTATGCTTCTTAACCCAGAGACCCTTCTCCAAGTCTTCCGCAAACCACAGGTCCACAACGGGGTACGGCTTAGAATCGTAATGCTCATTGCCAACATGTTGTTTAGCTTCACAAGTTTGAGCCGACAATTGTCGGTGCCCGTGTAGATAGACGGTGGACCTCGGATCATCCCGAGACTCCACTCCTCCTTCTCCAGGTCAAAGGACGCGACGGATTTCATCAGGCCCATCGTTCTGGCGTCACCTAGACGCTCTCCTTCGTTCAAGCTACGAAAATTTTCGTCCGCCAAGAAGTAGGCGAAACGTTGGTCGATGACGCCGGCAATGCCGGTGTTGGTCGTGATGCAGACTGGGGGGCTTGTCGTCGGCCTCCAGCACCACGGGCTTTCGTCGTTGTCGCCGAGCGTAACCACGTGGCACGGCTGCTCGAGGCGGGCACCATTAAGAGGAGCCACACGGAGCACCTTGCGGTGCCCGGTGGAGTAGTCCCGCCAGAGCGTGTAGCAAGGCCGAGGCCAGTGGTATGTCGACTGCCACTCCGGTGTCTTGAGATCGTCGACCGGCAAGGCAGTGACGGCGCCGGTTTCGGGTCAACAACACGGACACGGTTTCTGTTTTTCTTGCGAAAAAGATAGAATGGGCCGGGTGCGCTGGCAGCGCCCCTTCCTCCTCCTCGTCCGCCGGGAAGTTTATCCGCTTGACGACGTTGCCGGACAGGTCCACCACGTTGATGCGGTCCCCGGCCGCGGCAAGGGTGAGGATGAGAGTCGGGTGCAAGGCGGCGTGTGCCTTGACAAAGGACGGGTCGGAGACGAGGGTGCGCCAGGACCAGCAGACCGTGCGGACGCGGCACAGCGACGTGGCCGGGACGTGGAGCAGGATCTCCTCCACCACGTCAGGAGGCAGCGTGGCGCCGGTAGTTTCGGCGGCGGAGACCTTTGGCCGCTTGCTTGCCGGCTCCATCAATATCGATCAGTTGTTCGCCAAAAGTACTCCCGTGCCCTACCCTGAGATGCGTCGTGCTGGAGATTCGCCGTGGACCGGTCAATTTTTGTCCGCGGTCAACGGCGGATCTAGGCCGTTGGATGGCTGAAACGGACGGCCCAGATTTCACCCTGGCGTCATATGGCCTTGTAATTGTCTTTTACGTCATGCTGAATCGAGGATGATTTCCAGGCTTTAATTCTGTGACCACCGATACAGGAGGATTGGGCCCGATCCCATCTCAATTCCAAATTCTGTGCTTCAATATTCTTTTCTTTTCACTCGGAAAAAGAATCTTTCCTTTCGAGAAATTTGTGGTTTGCACTGTAAGGATTTAAGGGCACTTCAAAGTGCCCTGAAAGTAACACAGTTACCCCAATAAAATTGGTTATGTATACGCCCCACGTTCGATACCGATCCGGAAACTAACACAGATACTAGTAATACGGCCGGCGATTTTGCATGCCACGCCATAAATTTTGTTAGCACAGTGTAAATAGCGCTCAAGTGAATCGTACTGGAGCCCGGTATTAAAAAAATGTTATTTAGATGTTTCAAAAAAAATATGGTTTTGGATATGTGGATATGACCTATAGATATCTGTAAAGTTTCAAGGAAAGTTTTGAGAATTTTGGGCTATGAAAAATATCAAATTTGTAGCTCTAAGAAGAAGATAGACTTGTTTCTGATTCCACGTTTTTTGTGTGTAGATCACAAATAATAATATATTTCGACGAAACAATACTAAACATTTACATGTACACTTATGGATGTTTTCATATTTTTTTTGAGATTTAAAATACATCACTTTACGTCGTGGTAGGTTGTTTGCATCATAATCAATCAATATATCAAAGCTCACTGGGTTAGGCCTTCCGCCGAACCTTCCACGTCGCCCGCTTTCTTGCGCCGTCCGATCTCGAAACAGACGGCTCAGATTGGGCCACGTCGCGTGGCCACTGTTCTAAGAGCAGTGTTGCACTTCTACAATGCCCGCGCCGCTCCGCACCGTCCATTTTCCATCGGACGGCCGGCAGACGGCCAGCGCGTCGCTTTTACGAAAAGCGTCCTCTGTTCAAACGAAATTGCAGAGCAGTCCCACCATTTGCACGCAGAAGGGCCTAACCGAAAATTCCAGAAACTGCAGGGGCCTAGCAGAAAAACGACGGCACAACTCCCCTTCTCCTTCCTCGCTTCCCCGCGCTACCGAGCTCGCCGCCGTCACCGACGCTCGCCGCCGCCACTGCGCCTCTCCCCGCTCAGATCGAAGCATACAGCGAGATGCGCCGTCGCCGCCTCCACCTTCACGCCAAGCGCGCCGGAATCGACGCCGCCGTCTGCGCTGGCCTCCGCCGCGTCCGCGCGTCGCCGGCGCCGCTCCGGCGACCCAAAACCGGCGGCGCCGCCACCTACGGGTAGCGCGCGACGCCGCGCGTCCGACAAGCCCTCGCTCGCGTCTCAGCTCGCGGTAACGCGACGCCGGCGTCAACGGCGCCGCCGCGGCCGATCTGCCCCGCTCTGGCCCCTGTGACATCATCACGACGTCACAGAGGGCCCACGCGTCAGTTTTTTTTTTTTTTTCCAATTTTTTTCCTTTTCCCTGCTAAATACTGTGAAATCAATAAATTTTGATTTAAATATATACACTACAACAGTACAATAAATCAATAAAGTGGCCACAAAAAATAAATGGTGACTACTCATACCACACGCTAAAAATTCAAATTTTGAATATTCCAAAATTTTGAGTACCGCGATAAAAATTCAACTTTGAATATTTCAGATTTTTAAGTACCTTTCAAATTTGTCCATTTCATCGATCGGAAAAACACGCACGCATCCGAACGATCGGAAAAAATAAATACTACCTACTTATGGCAAGAAAACAACCATGTCTTCAAATTCCAATTTGGTCAACATTTCGAGAAAATCCAAATGCACTTCCTGTAAACATTTTTTGCAAACAAATAAAAAATTCATATCCCTTATCATGGATTGAATTTGAAAAATATAAATAACATATGTGACTTATTGGAAAGATAAATACTAGCAACTTACGACAAAAAACAAACATGTTTTCAAAAAAAAAAAATAGCATATGCTATTTTTGCCAACCAACGAGTATGTATTAAAATTACAATTTGGTAAAAATTTCAAGAAAAATCGAAGTGCACTTCCTCTAAACATTATTTGCAACAAAAAAAAATATTCATATCCTCTAATTATGGATTGGATTTAAATGGCAAGAAAACAAACATGTCTTCAAATTCCAATTTGGTCAACATTTCGAGAAAATCCAAATGCACTTCCCGTAAACATTTTTTTGCAAAAAAAAAATTTTCATATCCTTTATCATGGATTGAATTTGAAAAATAGAAATAACATATGCGACTGATCGGAAAGATAAATACTAGCAACTTACGACAAAAAACAAACATGTTTTCAAGAAAAAAATAGCATATGCTATTTATGCCAACCAACGAGTATGTTTTAAAATTACAATTTGGTAAAAATTTCAAGAAAAATCCAAGTGCACTTCCTCTAAACATTATTTGCAACAAAAAAATATTCATATCCTCTAATAATGGACTGGATTTAAATTAAATTCCGAAAATTATCAAATAATGTATTTCCTCCAATTATTGGGCTAAATTAAACATCTAACATGAAATCAATAATTTTCCAAATTTCCACATTTTCTAAAAAAAGATATTTTCCCAAATTTGAATTTTACCAAGAGACATTTCTCAAAATTTGAACAATTTTCCGAACGTACACTCTCTTTGGATTTCAATTATTTTCAAATTTCCACACCTTCAATACAAAAACATTTCCAAATTTGAATTTAATCGCACGGGCGCGGCCCCGCAAAATTTACACCAACAAAATTCAACTTTCAAATTTGGCTATTTGAAACTTTCAAATGTCTTCCAAATATTTTGAACTAATTTCCGGATCTGAACAAATTTTAACCATAAGCTTTCTTTGCATTCCGACAATATCCAAGACTATTTTCAAATTTCAGTCCTACCGTCATAGCACGGCAAACAAATTTGAATATTTTGAAATTTCAGCTGCTTTGCAAAATCTAACCATTTTATTACCGTCAAATTATTCAAAGCTACATAACTTTCCAACTCGCCTAATTTTCGAAATCTAATTTTTTTTCAAACACAAGCTCTCTTTGCATTCCAACGATTCTCAAATCTACACAAACTTTAAATATCAACATTTTCAAATTTGAATTTAACAACACGGGTGCGGCGCTAGTACTACCCCAAAACGGCAGCTCCCTCACGACGCAGGATATGTCTGAAAGAACTACTACACCTTAATCGATCGTGACATGCTTCATGGCTTTCTTGCCCTGGCCTGACGAAAGATTTAGGATCAGGAGGCCCATGGCTTGCCAGTATTGGCAGGCGGCTGCGAACACTCTATTAGAGCATCTCCACCGGGGGCCTCCAAGTGACCCCCAAAGGCCCATTGGGGGTCCGGACGCCTAAAAACGCCACCAGCGGCACCCCCCAAAGGATCGCCCCGAGCAAAATCATGTCCGGCACCCCCGAAGAGGCCTCCAAATTTGGAGGCCCTCTCGGGGTGCCGGACATGGGTGCGGACATGCTTCTGATAGGGCTGGCCCGCCCGTCATACGCACAACGCCCCGCCCCGTGTTAACTTGGGCTTGGCAGGAGGCCGTTGCGCCGTGTTTAATGGCGAGGCGACGAGACGGCGGCTCGCCTGTCAGCACGCCTCGCAATAGCGAAGCGATGCCTTGCAATAACGTCGCGCCCGTTCCCATGGCGCAGACGGAAGCGACGCGTGCTGCAGTCGCAGCGGCTGCCCGCGGCGGCGCCCTGCGCATGCGTTGTCGGCGTCAATGCGTGGCCAGGCGAAACGGTGGCCGCGTTAATGCAGGCCACCCAACCCCGCTCCTCCGGCCGCCTTTGCCCTCCTCTCCCCACACCACCGCTTCTCCCTTCTCCCCTCTCCCAACTCGCCACCAGAAGATCGGCCGCCAAGCAAGGCGGTCAACCGCGAGACGCCGGAGGAGCGCGAGCTCCGGCGTCATCGCGACTTCCTCTCGGCGGAAAGCGAGCGCCGCGGCCAGATGGAGGAACGCCGTCGCCGCAACGAGGAGGCGGAGATGGCCAGGGCGTATGAACGCGAGCGGTGGGTCGAGGAGGCAGCCAGCGCGCCTCCATACGTCGTGTCGCTGGAGACGGCGCAGCTGTGCAGCCGCCACAGTGTGCCGGTGGAGGGGGACGCGTCCCTACCCAAAGGGTGGACGAAGAACGTCGTCAACGTGCCGGTGGCGCCGCGGCTCTGCGGCAAGGAGCGCGTCGGCTTCATCATGCGGAAGTGGCAGGCGATGCCGTACGAGCAGAAGATCGACCCCAAGTACTCCATCTCGGCGCCCTACTGGCACGCCGTGGTGGACGCGGAGTACGAGGCGCGCTGTGGCGGCGACTTCCTCCCTACCGGCGCGCGGGAACCAACGCCAGAGTTGTCTGCATCGGACGACGACGACGCAGCCGAGGAGGACGACGATGACCCCGAGCTGCCCGATCTACCTATAGAAACGGCGAGCACATCTTGGTCAGCAGCGCCGCCGCCACCGGAGAAGGGGGTGCAAGGTGAAGCCGGCGAGGCTTTCGATCAGGCGGCCAGGCGGTAGATGAAATCCCACCACGCGCCGGCCGCGAAACCAGAAGCCTCAGCCACGGCGAGGCTTCGTTTCTAAAGGCCGTAGCCGATGGAATAGCAGATGAAACTTCCCGCGCCGGATCATCGAGACATGCAAGTCTGTTGATGATTCCGACGCTTGGTTCGCATCTTCTACCCTTTCGTTAGGCCATGGAGCGGCATCTCTCCTCGCCGTCGGCGCGTGTAGTGGTTGGCTAGACGCTGTAGCGTGTAGCCGGTACCGGCGTAGTTTAAGTTTAGTTTGTTAAATCTCGTTTAGATTTTAAATTGTAAGATTGTTAAATCTCGTTTAATAAAATCCGCCGCCCGCAAGGTGTTCGATGATTTGATCGCGTTTGGGGGGGCGGACGTTTGGGGTGCGCCGCTGTGGACGCGGTCGAAAACATGGGCGGACACATGTCCGACACCCCCCAATGGAGACCCCATTGGGGGTGCCGGACACGAATTTGGAGGCCCCCGGTGGAGATGCTCTTAGCGCCCCTAAAGGTCTGAGATCTGTCATTGTGCTTATCACTTAATAGATTAGGAAGGAACAAAATGTAAGAGTTTTCAACACCAAATTATTTACTCCGATGACTCTCTTTCAGAAGATTCAAGGCGAAAGCAAAAATTAGATCCTAGCAGCCGCTAGACATCTTGCAGACATTGTCTCTTAGGTTGCTTTCTGTGGCCTGAATGGTCTTTTTTTTTTCCTTTTTTTGTCTTGGCCACCCCTCGTTTACTTTTGGCTCGTTTCAAAAAAAATGGTGACGTGCGGTCGTCGTGAATTAGGTTGATCCCAACGTGCGAAATCGATTTCTGCCAAGATGAACGAACCAAAATTCCAGCCTACCATTTTCTGCCAAGATGAACGAACCTAAGTTTCAGTGAACACTATATGGGCAGAAGATATGGGTGCGTGTTCTGAACTTTTCATACCACCCCCGAGTTCCAACTTACTGGTCCAAATCCGTTCAAATCATTTCTCTTCTCCCACCACCGAAGCATTTTTTCTGCTCCTCCCACGGGCGGAGTAGCGTGCTAGGGTTAACGCCGCCGCCAGCACCACCACCGCCCATTCCCTTCCCTGTTTCTCCCTCTACCTCGACCCCGGCCACCTCCGAACTCCTCTTCGCTGACCCGCGTCTCGGCCCCATCCCTCCACCGCGGAATCCAGCTCGCCCCGACGGCGCCGACGCCTCCCTCTGCTTTTAGTCGCTGGGGAGCCTGTCCCCAAGGTAAATGTTCCATTTTATCCCCTACGGACGTACCTGTGCTGCTTAGTTCTTGTATAGACGCATGTTTCTGTTATTATTTGGCTGTATGGATGAAACGAGAATGGCAGTACCATATTAGTATTTGTGGGTGTATAGATTTGCAGAAACTGTGTGTCATATTTGTGAACGGACGATTCTTTTGGGAAACAATATGTTTCTTAATATCTGACGGAAGCGCAGACACTAGCTAATTTTTCATTTCAAACTTCCTGGGTGATGATTTTTCATGCAAATTGTGCTGATCACTTCCGCTCTATATTCACATTTGTAGATCATGGATAGTTCTGACGAGTTCTTCTACCACCATTTTATTGAGGCATCGTCGTCGTCATCATCATCCGACGATGATGACTTGTTGATTGTCACGGCTATTCTCTTATGGGATGCTGAGCAGAATGCTTTGCCCAAGTACCAAGGTTCGACAAGGGGGCGCGCGGTGGTCAGTCGTGACAGGGCAGCCCGTCGTCTTCTTTTGCATGATGACTACTACAAACCGTCAGTACAACCTTTTCTCCGGACAAGTTTCGACCTGCTTGTTTACATGTGTAGTTTTTGAAACTTTTTGTATTGCCAAAAAGATACAGAAGTTCTCCTGGGAACCCCGAAAGCTTGAGAGCTATTAGGAGTTCCCGTACATTAGTATATATTTGTGTAGGCTGGATTCTGATTTGTACCGTTCAGTAAAATATTTCTCATTGTTTATATACAGAAATTCTTCTGCTTTAGGTGCTAAAATACCACCTACTCATTTTAGCATAATGCTGCACATATAACATGCATGCTTCTAGCTCCAGGAGACGTTGCCATTCCAGTACTGTGCCAACATCGTGGTGCAGGAAAATATTTGTTTCCGCTAGGTGCTTACACAGAACTTACAATTTGATATGTTGGTATATAGGCGACAACCGACAATATATTTTTCCTTCTTGAATATTGTGTAGTATTTAGCCAAAGCATCTGCTAACAAAACCCCAAATCTCACTCTCCACATCTTCATATGGCGATCCTCTCTAAACAATGGCCTCTCCATATATCTGCATGCTCCAACTGACTCCGACTCTCCATTTTCCACTCATATATCCACTATCCTATTCCCCCCCCCCCCCCCCCCCCCCCGTTACAGCTAACCAATATAGAACGGAAAGAGTATTTTTTATTGATATCCTTTAAGTCATATATCCACTATCTTCATAATGTTTGTAATGGTTACATGTGTTACAGCTATAAGTCTGATGGCTATATTTTCTGGTCTGTGTATGCAAAGCCATTTGCTATTCTTGGTTGTTCCCTCTCTACAACACCTCAATGCTTGGTCGCAACCTCCGCATGTAGTTTCTTGACAAGCACATTGTGACTACAGCATACCTAGCACACACACATAATATCAGCATTTGAATGCTCCACACCATGGTGATTACGTGCCCAGGGCCCTAGATGTTACAGAGTTGGATGGAACTATACATGTAGGGGTTATTTAGAATTGTAACATAGTAACAATCTACACTGCATAAAAGAGAACATACATCATGATTAGCATGAATATCAAAGCATTAAGATAATTTTATGTATTTCACACACCTAGGCATATTATGGATTTTCACAACAGAAAAATCTTTACATGTTGACCAGTAAACATATTCCCCTGTAAATCGTCTGACATACCAACAATCGAGGCAGTCTTTTTTTTCGTTTTTTGATTAAAAACAGCTACCGGGTAGGATTTGTGGTTTAGTTGCCGATGCTCTTTCAGTTACTAGGTGAAGTTGGGAAGGCCTTTATGTTTGTTTTGTCGTGATCACAGGTACAAGCACCATAATGTATTATATGAGATGACACATTCATCTTTTGCACTTTGAGCGACCTAGTTTTAACTACATTATTTGTTTTTATTTGGAGTGCGCATGTTTTTCTTTATTACATTCCCCCTACTTTAGCCTTTATTTTCTGACATACAACATTAATCGCCTTTCAGCATTCCTGGTTTATTTTTAAAGTTTGTTCTTTAAATGGCTTGGCACATTAGAAAAGAAACTATAGATAGTCAAATATGTGTCGTAACTGCTCTGTGATGACTTGATGGTTGCTCGTACAAACTTCTCATTACTCTTCTTAGTTTGTTCTCATGTTTTGATTTCCAGGCAGTCAAAACTCCTAAGGTGGCAGACAAGGAACATGCTCAAACCTCTAGAAAGAGGGTTGCAGATAAACAAATCAACAAGGGCAATCCTGAATCTGATGATGACTCACCGGAGCAGGAGGCGGAAATATTTGACAAAACTAGTGAGGAAGTGATGGCAACCCGAAGGATTGTAAAGGTTCAGCGCCAGCAGCCGTTGTCAACTCCTTCTAATCCTTTCTCTGCAATTAGGTTTACCCCAGGTGCTTCTAGTGTTCAAGCAAGTACCCCTTTCTCAAAGCCTCCACCTTGTGATGTCACAGTGTCAAATGTAAAGGGCAGTTGCTCAAGTGAGAAAACTAATGAGGGCTGCAATGGCAGTATGAAAGATGCGGACAGTAATGCAGATTCTAATGAGGCAGCAGAGATTCAAAAGGATACGCCCCTGTTTGGGCTGAAGACTGATGGTCCGTCCTTCCCTGCTTTCAATAATGGTGGTACGAACAACAACGGAAGTTCTGTCCCAGCCCTCACCACTGGCGCAGAAGCGCCAAAGAAATTTGCTATGATGCTCAAGGACATGGACAAGAAAGGCGTAACGTTTGCATGCATCAACAGCAACGGCGAATTGCCGAGCGGGCTTACTACGTTTGCTCTCAAGTTCAAGGACGCTGGCGTGAGGGAAGATTTCAAAGCTGCCGTGGAGACGCACAGGGCGAGGAAGGCTTCGGATGCCTGAGAACTCCCAGGAGGCATCCGGCGACTGAGAGGAACCGCTCTGGTTATGAGGTTTTTTTGTATGTGTATGCTGAGTCAGGGTTAGGAGAAGAGCTGACATTCTCCTTGTTCACTTGGCGATGAAGTAAAACCTTAGCTGTAACAACATGTGATGGGGCCTTAAGATACAAATTGCATTCAGTTTGTGGTTGCATGTTGCCATTTCGGAACGGTGGGTAGTCTGTCGAACTGTAATTGAAGCAGTCACTATCTAACTGGAGAGATCATGAAGAATATTTTCGTCTCGTGGGTGCCAAGCTATCTCTACTATATTAAAACGGAGCCGGTGGCATTCCGTGGTACGTCGTCCACCCTATTCGCCCGCACGAAACAATAGATAGCGTTAAAAAAACCGGAAGCCGCTCCCCGCCTCGCATCTCTCACCGCCGGACAAAGAACCGCACGCTAAAAAAAGCGATCAGGAAAAAAACCAGCGCGCCGTGCACACAGCCACACACATGATCAAGGAGAGCCACACACATGATCAAGGAGCAGGATAACCGTTCCCCATCCCTCGACCACATCCCCCAGTCGTACATCGTCTCCCCAGCCGCATGCTGCACCGCCGGCCGCCGGCCTCCACCCCCGTGTATCTCGCCTGCCAGCCCGTAGCCCCGTCGCGCTGCAGCTCGAGCCCCAGATGCGCGGCCGGATTAGTCCGCCCCGCCGGAACCACTCTCGTCCCCATCGCGCCGTGGTCAGCTCCAGCTATGGCAACCGCCGCCACGATCCTCTCAGTCAAATGGCAACCGGCATTCAACGTCGATCGTGGACGTGCTTGCCTCCTTCACCCATTAAAAAAGGTACGCCCCAGCCTCACTCAGTCTCATCTCCGCACTCCTGCCGTGCTCGTCGTCGTCGTCGCTTGCCCTCATGCGGTTCTCCACTGGCAGAAGAACCACACTGCTGCTTCGGTACCTCGAGGCCTTGTGCTGCAGAAGACGCCGGCGGGCGCCATCCTTCAGTACGCCCACCCCGTCGAGCGCGAGTTGCCAATCCAGGAAGGTGAGATCCTTCTCTGTTGTCTCCATCGTCGTCCTTGATCCGTTAGCGCGGTGGTGATGGGCGAAGCCATTCTACATTCGTGTATCCATACGCAATAAAAGAGATCTCTCCTACTGAATCCGTCTTGTGTCACATCTACTTACACTATTTAGTTGAGTCTTTTGGATAATTAGTCTCCATCACGTTAGTTGTAAAGATCATGATGCCTGCGCTCTGTAGTGAGAAGTACATTAGCTCTTGCTTCCTTGCAAAGAATTCTGATTATGATGCATGCTTGCCTGTGATTTGGTGTTGATTGCAGACGTCGGGGCACAAGGGATTTGGAGGAGCTTGACTGGAACAAAGTCAGCAAGTTTGTGTTAAGCGAAGCCAATCCTGATAACTAATGAAGTTGCATGGTATGTAACTCAATTTAGCCTTTATTAAGAAGAAACAGTGAAAGGTAGTGAGCAATTACATTCAGTTGTGAGCTTTGTTCTTACAATTTGTAGTAAATAGAAAATAATAGTAGTTTAAAATACATTTGTTTGTGTAATTACGTTCCTCTCACATGTCTCATTGTTGTAGTACACATGTTACTAAATACAATCTGTTCACACACGAAATTATTCTGCTTTGCAGTACCCTACAAAGAGGAAACTGTGACGAGAAGCTGAAAACTGTACAGTTGAGCAGGTCAAAGGTGGATCTCTCTGAATTTCCAATTTTTGTGAAGCTACACTTTCCAAAAGTTTTCAAGTCATAACAATATAAATTTACACCCTCTGTTTAGTGATTGCAAGTCATACTATTGTAGTCTGCATGTCAATTTAAAGGGTTTAACAACCATGTGCAGTTCACCCCGCCTTGCATTGACCATCAGAAAATTAATAGGGATCGATTTCCTATTTGCGGTGAAAAGTAATCCGCTGATCATATATATGTTAATTGAGCTGTCCATGCTTCAGCTCAACATTTTGTATTCAAAAACATCTATACTCAACAGGGATCAAGTTTCCACTTGCCGCAGAAAGGATCTGCTATGCATTCAAACATTTTACCAATTCGTAAAAAATAACTATCAATTACTAATTCTGCTAATTCATATCTTATGCATAAGATATTTGGCATGCACCCTTTTTTGTTACCTCAAACTAGGATGCATAAGATAGTTTAAGGAAGCATAGCAGTACGATGTTGCCATAATAAAGCCACTGTTTTTAGTACATGATGTGTGGGTCGGTGTCACCTGAATTATTATGTCCTTAGGTGTCAATCATAAATTTCCTTCATTTTTTCTGTCTATTTCCACTGGCAGAACAACCATAATAGTCTTTTAGCCTTTCACCTATGCTTTTTAGATCCATTTTTTAACCTTCTAACTCACGCTCAGTCATAAGTATCTTAGACCAAACTTTTTCTGTCTATTTAACCATCTCTTTTCCATAGAAGAATTAGACCAAACTAAGGAAGGTAGAACCAATTTCCTAATTAGCATATCAAATCTTCCAAGCCGTAATAGTGCAGCATCATTTTCGGGTGGCTTGCTGTGCATGTGTGTTTGGCTGACCTTTAGCTGAATTAGAGGGTTTTGATTTAGTTATTTCCTGCTGATTTATAATTGCCAACAACAGTCTTTTGATTACCCGTTGCTTCACATATTTTCACTTGTGCCACATTTTTAGATTTCCAACAGAAGACTGTAAGGGGAGAAGTCACGGCAAGCATCAAGATACTTCCTTAGATTTCCAACAGAAGACTGTATGTTTTGATTGCCTATTCAAGGTACGTATTTCTGGGATATTGTATTCTGGTTTACTTGTGTGATGCAATGTTTTGGTCATTGAATGCCCGTCCACATCTAGACTGAAACTTCCTGATAATAAATACATGAACGTCTGTATTTGTATTTTTATGTTTCCAGACGCAGCCAAACTCTGTTCATTTGTACAACTGTCCATCAGTACCACAATTACACTACAATTTACCATTATTTTTTACAGAGAAAAGGGAATTGTTGTGTAGTGAACATATTGCTTTTTCTTAGATGCACTGCTCCATTGCACGTCAACATAACTGAAAGTGTTGTTTGCTTTTCTTCTCCTGCACATGTCTTCTCCCTGATACATACAGGAATGTCTTTGGTTCTGTTACACGTATGTTATACTATGCTAATGTCCAATTGTGATATTGAGTATTTTCTTTTTTTTGGGACGGGAAGGCTATGCCTGGCATTGTGATACCAATAAACCTTTAGTACCTTTCTTGTGTAGATGGAACCCATTAGTATTAAAAGAAAGCGGACGTATGCAGCCATCACTGAAACCCCGCCGACCCCTAGGTTTAAATATTTTGATGATATTGAGTATGGAGACACACACACAAAGTGGAGCATTTGTGTGAGGGTGGAAGTGAAGTTTCAGCCTAATAAATATGCAGACAACATTTCCTTCATTCTTATGGATAAGAATGTAAGTAACAAACAGTTTCAATAAATTGCTAAAATGTAAACATATTTTTATCACAACCTTACCTTTTCTTCTCAATATCATTAAAGGGGGCAAAAATCGAAGCAAATGTTTGGGGACACGCTGAAGTAGAGCGATTCAACCTCATACTGCATCTTGGTTGGAAGTATATTATCCACAAGGTTACAATTTTTCCTAATATGGAAGATGTCGAGTTTAGAGCCATTGGACACGACTATGAATGCCACTTTAATAGAATGACAGTTGTTGAACCTTCTGTGGATGTTGAGTTCCCAATACTCCCAAAACATTTCATGCCATTTTGGGATGTTGCCAAGCGTCCAAATAAAACCTTTGTAGGTATGTATCTTAAATCTTTCAACTATAGTACTCACTCGGTACAATACAACTTCACTATTCGAAATGAATCAAGTAATAATGCATATTGTACAGACATAGTTGGCATAGTTGTTCACTGTTGTGAACGTGAACGTGTTGGGATGCGCACAAACTATAGAGAGGCAATCTTCATGGATGCGTGGTATGTGTAGTTTATACAGAAATACCGCAATTTTGTCTTATACATATTAGCAAAAAGATGTTCTTAAAATAACATTTCAAAAACTGAAAATTGTAGGGGTAATCTTATTCCTGTTGGCATTTGGGGTTCTCAATTGATTCAGAACTCATACTTATGGTCAACGGCTCCTTTCTAACCTTCATTTTCATCCTTCACGCAGAGGGGGGTGGCCGTTTATGTGTCTCCGTCAGGGACTGCTACTGCTACAGGCTACAGACGCGTCCAGCGATATTCAACCCCATACTTCATGGAGGGCGTCTGTTTCAGCAGTGGGCGGTCGACATGTACATAAAGATCGAGGGATGCAGGTTAAGTTGGATAAGGAACAACCAGCCCCAGCTACGTGCCGACTTATACAAAGGTGTTGTCGATAGCATCACGGCAGGGGAGACACGAGCGAGCGCTGTTGGCATTAGGACTGTTCTCCCATGGTCGTTCCAGGGGGGCTTCCGTGACATGAAGCGGAGGCATATGGACGCCATGGCATTGGTGCAGACGTACGGCAAGCCTGACATCTTCTTGACGATGACCTGCAACCCAAAGTGGCAGGAGATACAGGATGAGTTGCTTCCAGGCCAAACCCCGCAGGACCGACCAGATATTGTGGCCCGAGTGTTCAGGGCCAAGCTGGAGACAATGAAAGATATGCTGACGAAGGAGCATATCCTAGGAGTTGTGAAGGCGTACGTCTATGTGGTAGAGTTCCAGAAGAGGGGCCTCCCACATGCCCATTTCTTGTTGATTATGGATTCGAGATATAAGCTTGTTGTGCCAGAACAATATGACCGTCTCATATCTGCCGAGCTCCCAGACAAGCATAAGTACCCGGAGCTCTACGCCATGGTCGTGAAACATATGATGCATGGCCCATGCGGGGTCCTGAAGCCCAACAACGTGTGCATGCAAGAGGGGTCGTGCAAGTGTAGGTACCCACGGGAGTTCAACGAGACCACCGTACAGGGAAAGGACTCTTACCCGGTTTATCGAAGACGGAAAGACGGTCGCTCAGCGCAGGTCCGGGGTCAAACGCTAGACAATAGATGGGTTGTGCCTTACAACCCTTACCTCCTAAGGATGTTCAACTGCCACATCAACGTGGAGGTGTGCTCGAGCATTAAAGCTGTCAAGTACCTATATAAATACATATACAAGGGCCACGATCAGACTTCGTTCAATATCGACATACCCGACGCCCAAGGTAACATAGACGAGATCAAGAGATTCATAGATGCAAGGTGGGTAACTCCACCGGAGGCAATGTGGAGGATATTTGGCTTCACCCTCTGTGAGAACCACCCATCGGTCCTGCAGTTGCCGCTACATCTCCCAAACATGCACAGGGTCACATTCAAAGAAGGAGATAACCTGAATGACGTCCTTGCCAGTGATAATGCATCAAAGTCTATGTTGACGGAGTATTTCGTGGCTAACCAGACACACGTGTGGGCTCGAGATATTCTGTACAAGGACTTCCCTGGAAGGTTCACATGGCAAAGAACAAAGTATTGGAGGAGAAGGGAACTGGGTTACCAAGTAGGCCGAATCGTGTCAGCCAATCCTGCCGAGGGGGAACGTTACTTTTTGAGGGTGCTTCTAAACCACGTACCAGGCTCGGTGTCCTTTGAAGACCTGAGAACCGTGGAAGGTGTGCTATGTGATACCTTTCGTGAGGCCGCCGAGAGGAGGGGTCTCATCGAGTCAGACAACACCCTGGACGAGTGTCTTACGGAGGCAGAGCAGTGGGCCATGCCAGGTTCTCTCAGAAGGCTCTTTGCAACAATCTTGGTATTCTGCGAGCCTAGCGACGTGCGCGGTCTTTGGGATAGGCACGTTGAGGCGATGTCTGACGACTACAGGCTACGTCACACGTGCCCAACCGCGGTGGAGCAGATGGTGTTGCTTGATATTAGGGGAATGCTGCAGTCGATGGGAAAGGACATAAAGTTGTTCGCTCTTCCGGACATCGATGAGACTTATGACAGCACAGAAGGCGAGGCCCGAGAGGTCATCGAGGAAACCACTATCGAGGTTGATGAGCACGACAAATCCCTGGAGTCCTCACTAAACCCCGAGCAGAGGGAAGCCTACGACGAGATACTAGCGGCAGTTGACAACGACGAAGGGGGCGTCTTCTTCGTCGATGGCCCGGGAGGCACTGGGAAGACCTTCCTATACAGGGCGTTGCTCGCTAGGGTTCGAGGCGCGAAAAAGGTCGCGGTGGCCACAGCGACATCAGGTGTCGCCGCCTCGATCATGCCTGGAGGCAGGACCGCCCACTCGAGGTTCAAGATCCCACTAAACATCGAAGAAGGTGGATCGTGCAACTTCACCAAGCAGAGTGGAACAGCCAAGCTACTGAGGATGGCTTCACTCATCCTATGGGACGAGGCCACCATGACGAAGAGGCAGGCGGTTGAGGCGCTGGACAAGAGCATGCGAGACATCATGGGCCGACGGGACATACCTTTCGGGGGGAAGACTGTCGTGTTTGGTGGGGACTTCAGGCAAGTGCTTCCGGTAGTCAGGAAAGGGTCACGAGGTCAGATAATCGATGCGAGTCTGCGTAGATCGTATCTATGGAATGGAATGCGCCAGAAAAGGCTGTCGCCAACATGAGGGCTCATAATGACCGGTGGTTCGCGGAATACCTATTGAGGGTAGGCAATGGCACCGAAGAAACTGACGAGCAAGGGAACATCCATCTACCCGAAGACATATGCGTACCTTCGACAGGCAAGGTAGCCGACATAGAGAAGCTTATCGACCACGTGTTTCCTGCCCTAGACCTCAATATGGCCAATCCTGATTACATGACCTCTCGAGCAATCCTCTCCACCAAGAATGAAAACGTCGATGTAATAAACATGCGTATGATAGAGCGTTTCCAGGGCGAGGAGAAGATCTACCATAGCTTTGACAGTGCAGAAGACGATCCGCATGGCTACTACTCTCAAGAGTTTCTGAATGACTTGACTCCAAATGGACTTCCCCCGCACGCACTTAAACTAAAGATAAATTGTCCCGTTATACTGCTGAGGAACATCGACCCAGCTAACGGGTTGTGTAACGGCACGAGGCTTGTGGTCCGTGGGTTCCAGAGGAACGCCATCGACGCAGAGATTGTGATGGGACAACACGCCGGGCGTAGGGTATTTCTTCCTCGAATACCTATCTGTCCCTCCGACGACGAAATGTTCCCATTCAGATTCAAGAGGAAGCAATTCCCGATCAGACTCAGTTTTGCCATGACAATCAACAAGGCGCAAGGCCAGACCATCCCGATTGTCGGCGTGTACCTTCCGGAACCAGTATTCTCACATGGCCAGCTCTACGTGGCATTGTCCAGAGCTACCGCAAAGCGCAACATTAAGATCCTCGCATTCAAGGACAAGAGAAAGGAAGACGCAAAAAATTCAAAGAAGCGGAAAATATCCGAGTCCTTTGAGTCCTTGATAACAATCACACAGAACATAGTTTACAAGGAAGTTCTTAGCGCTTGATGTCGTTGCGCCAAACGAAGTTGGACATTTTGACGTTGTACACGAATATCTTAAGCGTCTCAATGGGTACATGTTTAGTTTGTAAGATATATTAGTTAGTTTCTATCCTTTTTTTATGCATGACACTGAATTATGCCAATTGTAATTTTTATATTTTTGTAATATCACATGGCTATCTTTGTTATATATACGTGAAGAATATTTGTGTGATTTTCAATATTTACACATGCGATATTTACGACAAAAATATATAAGGGCCGTCGCAACGCACGGGCATCCTATATAACTAAATAGTTCATCCCCACTAACTCATTTCTCTACACATGCAGCTATGCCACATCATTAAGAATTCTTGAGCAATACTAGCCTGCCACGTCACACAAATCTCCACATCATCCACCACGTCCAAGAAAGCATAATACTAGCGCTTTAAAATATTCAATGGTATGTTAATCTTCTCCACGAGAAGCTAAAAGGGGAGTTCAACTAGTGATCAGTAATGTCTGGAAATGAATCGTTCACCACTGGCATATATGAATATTCTCCATGCAGCATGCTTGCGCCTGTTTCACCCATGGTAGTTTACAGTTTACAGCGATAGCATACCATGCTGCATTCCGCAGGTTTCTCTATTTTTCTGTTCTGTGGGAAGGCAAATTTCTCTGTTGCTAACCCCGTTCGCCTCCCCCTCCTAAATTCTTCTCTCAAACCTACTCCGAACGGCGCCTCCACGAATTTCCAGAATGAGTAGCGTATTCAAAAGAAACAAAAAAGTTTTTTCTATATAAATTGCACATGCAACTGTTCCTCATTTGTATGAGTCTATGACTATACATTCTCATAGAATAAAAATCTTGTTGAACCCTGCGAAAAGAACACAAATTGGTTCTCCAAAACAGAAATCCTGTTGGCGCTAAAACTTATGTTATTACTACAGACCGTGAAAATGATTTCCTTTTCATGAAAAGTTGCAATCATGTGTTACTCGAATATATTTACATGTCTACATTTCAATGTAATTTTTTTACACTTCAAAAAGGTTCCTTTTCACCCCAAGAGCACGTGGCACCGGGAGCATACTGTGAGGACCCCTCGTACCGAAGTCCGAGAAGTCCACGTTATGTCAAATAGATCACGATCCCAATGATCAGTGCATCGCGATCACATAACCAACATGGTATACAGAGTTACATCATCCAACTCGATTAGTACAAGACTTACATAAATGGTGCTCACACGACCAAGCCTGCAACCATCGTCACGCAGGACGGAATTAACTACGATAAAGCGGAAGCTTTCGGCTAGCGCCGGCCCTCGTCACAACCGGACGCATTCCCACAAAGCAGTTGACCGGTGACACTCAGTTGGCGTAGTCGTCGGCGTACTTCTCCTCCTCGTCGTACATCTCCTCGTTGTAATCTGGACATTGGAATATCCAGGGACACAGCCATGAGTACAATTACGTACTCGCAAGACCACCACCAGGCTTAATTTTTCATGGTAATGCAATAAAAGCGTTTTCGAAAACTGGGATAGCTGCTATATGACTATAGGGTTTAGTTTTCGTAAACGATGCCTTTAGACATAGAGAATACGACACCTCTATATCTTTGTTAAAAAGAAACATTTAGAGATAGAATTCTCTTTTGTAGAGATCACCGGAACTATCTCCACCTCTTTGTAAAACACTTTGTAAAACTTTTCAAAGACACTAGAATAGGGATGCCCTTTTTCTCTTTTCCGGGTTTCGACTGGTGGACTCCCCGAGACCAACCATCTTCTCCCAAATTCCGTACCTCCCAGGTACCTCCTTGATGTCTCCTTTCTGCTTTGTCGAAAACAGTTTCTTTTTAAAACATAAAATACCCATACGCCTAGATCGGGGACCTTTCCAACCGTCCATGACCGCGGACACGGCTATTCGAATAGTTTTACACTCTGCAGAGGTGGTGCACTTTCACCACACCAAACAGTCATTCCGCCGTGATCAGCCACGGTCCTCATACGACAGTATGCGGGGTTTCGGATAACATGATCAAAACTTTTCACTATGTCGACCCTAGTACAGAGCCCCCTCTTCAGTGGGTCTGAATCTCCCCGGCACCCAGTGGAGATGGCCATCGTATCGATCCGGTCCCTCCAAGCAACACTGCGCCATGACAGGAGGCCCGCTGTTTGCAACCAGCAGCGATCCAGACTCGAACTGGATCCCGCATTTAGATAACTTGGTTCAGAGAGCCCCGCATCTCCTAAGCATTTTGAGGCGCTCCGTACTAAGATAAACAAGTTTCCGGCTACGCCCTACCCATCTCAGGTGGTGTGGTTGCACGGGTTAATTGTTCGGGCGGCCGCTAGGGCTGTACTTTGTTTTTTCAAACACCATCTCCACCACCCCCCCCCCCCGACTGCTCCCAGCAGCTCGGGTTTTCACAAACTCTCCGAATGCTCCCAGCACTTCGGGTTTTTATAAACATCTCCATTTGCTCCCAGCAACATGGGTTTTATAAAATGCTTTCTCGCCGACTGCTCCCAGCAGCTCGGGTTTTTCCTCCGAAAACATTTTTATCAAAACCAGGCTCACATCCTACAATTTTGGGATAAGAGTATAAGGATATGCTACTGAAAAATATAATTTTCTTGATAGCGCCTTCGGTAGAAGGCTTCTCAAGTGAAGACCTATTTTTATAAAACCTATTATAGACTAGTAAATATCTTTGGCCAAACAACATTTGTAAAATAGTTTTGGGTGGCAGAATTACCACATAAGAAATAACACATGCATTATTTTATTTTGAAAACAAAACATGCTTGTAAAAATAATGGGATTTCATTAGAGGGGTGAGGTGGCTTGCCTTGCTCAGCAAAATGTCCCTGGTCTTGTTCTCCCTCGTAGGCGGGTTCAGCTTCCACTACTGCTCCTCCTCTTGCGGTTCTATGGTACCGGAAATTTAAACGCAACTACCGTTAATTCTAAGAGGCGGGTTGACAACAATCTAAAGTTCTTAAACAAAACAGCAAGCATTTCATTACCCAACATCCTCTGGATAAAAACATCTAGAACAAACCTAACACAAACAATTAAACACAAACAACTACCGTTAATTGGATTCACTCAATTTGGACACTCCTAGCTCCTACTAAAAATAAAACACTAGAAAAGACTCATTTCACAAGATTTAATGTCATGCAAAACATACTAAATATTTTTGAGCAAACCCACTTCTGCATGTTTAAGAAATCATCACAGCACCCTCTAAAAATACTCCTAACCAACATGCATGTATAGATCTACCACAAAAGATTAAATCTAAACAGCACATTTTAACAGAAACTGCAAAAGATTAAAAGAAGAAGCTAAAAAAAAAAAAGGGCAGCGCTCGGGCCAGATCTGGCCGAGCCCAGCGCAGATCCACTGCGCGCGCGAGATGGGCTGGCCCATCTGCGCCACACTGCGCAATCCAGTGCGCGGGAAAAGCCCGCAGGGGAGGTTTGAACTGGGCCGTTGATCTCGCGATCAACGGCTCACGTTCTTCTTCTTCGCTGCGTCGCGCCCGACGGCGACCAAGGACGGGGAAGTTCGGCGACGGCGAGGGGCTCACCTAGGGCCTGTGCATGCGGCTGGGGAGGGCTGGGGATGAAGGAGGGGGTCGAGGGAGAGGCTTGGATGTGGACGGCGTCAGCTAGGGTGGCCGGAGTCCATGGCGGCGGCGGCGCGTTCTTCGGGTCGAGGATGGAGGCGGCGTCTCCGGCGGTCCCTGGGCAAAAAGAAGAGGGGTGGAGTGAGCTCGTGCAGAGGGGAGTCCAGCAGGCCGAAAATGGCGAAGAATAAGGCAGGGAGTCGACGGCTACGGCCGTGCTTTGCCGGCGGCGACCTTCTGGTTTTAGAGGATCTCGAGTAGCAGAGGGCACGGGACTGGGCAGGGCGACTAGGGTGGAGAGAGGGAGTGTGTGGGCGTGGTCTGAGAGGAGAATGGAGAGCAGAGAGGCACGGGGTCGAGCTGGGGATTTGTCTCCTCCTTGGTGATGTTTTCGGACAGGGGAGAGAAAGGGAGGGGAAATGGAGCACGGGCAGTGGCTGAGGTGGGCGGTGCAGGTATGGGCAGGGTGGTGCTGGTCGGAGACGTGGCCTGGCCAGTGGGTGGAGAGAGGCTGATGCTCCATTGGGCCACGGTGGAGAAGGGAGAGAGGTGAGTGGAGAAGAGGGGTGCTGGAGAGGGAGATGAGTGACTGACATGGGGTCCAGGGGTGAGGTGCTGGTCTTCTTCTTTGACTCCAGCAGAGGGAGCCGTTGGAGAGGGGAGGGCTAGGTTTAGCTAAGTTTTAGGATTAACAAACTAACACTAATTTGATTTTCTAAATAAAACTCACAAGACAAAGTGTGGTCAACACTAGAGCTAATCCAAAAACATGAGGGTGGTGAACTAAGTGAGGTGTTGCAACAAGTTCTAATTCTAAAAGCAGTGGCGGAGCTGTGTTCTGTATATGATGTCAAGCGACATCATGAAAATTTAATTAGCACCATGATACTAGGTATAAATACGCCAGTTTTGACCCTATAATTACCACATAATGACCTCACTAGCCCCAGTTTTCACTTGTTTTGGCCATTTGACATCACTAGCTGTCAATCCTAGCTCCGCCACTGTCTAAAAGCATGAAGAAAGAATTTCGAAAATTAAGAAATTGGAGACAAAATGACCAAATGGTCACTGTTTTGAGTAGGCCTCAACACCTAGATGGCTTTGTGATAAAACAAGCTTTCAAACAATGAAATCAAGCAAAAAATAAAAATGGAAGTTTCAAGGAACAAGATGGTCATGTTGCATGTCAAAAATGACACAAGGGTTGCTTAATCAAGGGCTCTAGATTGGCTAAGTTTTAACCAACAAGAAGATCATAGTCACTAAAATTTAAACTAGAGGAATATTTATAAAAGTGCTACTAAAAGTTTTTAAGCAAGACTAACAACTTAAGAAAACAACTATGACAACCAAGCAAAAGTTGACTGAAAATAAACAAGAGTTTTTGCTATTTTGGGAAAAATTCTAGATTAACACCACAATTCTAAAAGAGGTAATACATTCCACTCAAACAAGACAAGCAAAGAAAACATTTAGATATTAAATCAAAACATGTGCATCAAATGGTGCTACAATCAATCACCACCTGAATGCTCATAAAACATCAAACTCAAGTCAAGCAATTCAAACACAAACAAACAAAAATCAAAAATTTACATAACATTTAATATTATTAGGTGATATAGTGATCACACATAATCATGACAAGATGATGTTAAAAAAAATTACCTCAACTCATATTTTTGCTATTTTTCAAAAGTCTTGATAAAAAGAAACATAGGGTAATATATATCTCCAACTTGTATCATTTTCAAAAGGTGTTTTGAAATCAGGAGTTTTAGAATAAGGTATGTTGATACTTGCAACACATCAAGGTTTTAAACATAAGTAGGAGATATTAAATAGATCTCCATAGCTTTGGAAACACTTAGATTTTTGGAAACTCTACTTTCTAAAATAGTAAGCTTTTTGGGGTTTTATTAAAATCAAGACTTCCTTGAAAAAGGGTTTGGCCAAAATAAGATTGGAGAAGACATATGGGTTATTTCTCTTGTCATGACATGATCACCAAAATTAAAATGACATGTTAAATTAGTTGAGTTCGAAGGTTAGTGTTTTTAGTGGTTGTTAACTTAATCAACAAAGCAGACAAGGTCACACAGAGAAATCAGAAGTGAAACACAAGCATCAGTGAAGTATTTCAAAAAAAAATTGTTGACTCTGATTTTTGGCTCTATAAAACTGTGTTTTTCTAGCTTCCCCAAAATTTGGGGCGTTACACATACTCATATTACTCGCCATAATACCCCCTTGTGATTGTGAACATGGTATGAATAGCAAATACTTGTCATGAATTTGACGTGGCAAGGGCTATGGTGTTACAGCAGGCCTTGGTAGTGATGATGATCCCATCCTGGTACACAAAACCTAGGCCTTGTTTCCTGTTGAGTACAAAGCCAAATAACAAGTAGGTTAGTGCCAAAAAACAGTAACATATTTACAACAACATACTCCAGTAAGTGTGCGGGTACAAGAAGTTTTTAGGCTCCTCTGAAAGAGAATTTCTGTTACCATACTATAGATGTACACATACTAATTCCATAAACTCCTTACTAACCTCATTGTAGTTGGGCAATGGATCCATCCATCTGAAGGTAAAAAAAGTACGACAGTCAGAACAAAAAATTACAAACAGGATTAACCTCCACAAGACACAGAGAATGATACGCCACCTGTAATAATTCAACTCGCTTAAAACATCAGCAAACATTGTGCTCCTTACTATGCTGCCATCACTTTGCTTCCTTACAACAACCTAGTAATAATATCCAATACAGTGATGATTAGAACATATGGCAGCAATTCTAGTTCCTGGAATAGTGTACAAAAATACCTCCACCGCCACGTTGCTCCTTGAACTATCTCCTTCTGTATGTTCCTTGCACATATCCATCAACATTGCACCGAACTATCATAGCATGATGCAAATAATGTTGTCAGCTTTTTGCATTTATAATAATAAAGGCAACTGCCTGAACACTGAATCACCTTCGGAGCAGTACCGAGCACTTTTCCAGCACATTCGACTAGAACATCACCAACGCAAACCCCAGCTAGATCAGCCGGGGATCCTTTAGCCACCTAAATTTAAATAATTAAGTTCACCTTGTAAACATATGAATACCACTACATGCATTGTAGAATTTTTTAATCTTGATAAACAATAGTATGAAATCATAACTTGGCATATAGTCAAGAATTCACAATTTGAGCAACCCTGCATACAAGAAAATCTAACTCCAGATTATGAAAATGTACATAATGCCTATATTTAAGATGGACTTTCTCCACCCGGGTCCATTCACAGCCTATATTTAAGATGGATTTTCTCCAGTAAAATGTATGATTTTAAAGGTATCTTAATTATGCATGAACATATCATGGTATACCAAGTGCAGAAATATCATCCATGTTGTGAAATCCAGAACGGATGACTAACAAAGAGTTGTCGTTTTTTAAAGATATAATGCCTAGAAATGCGTCCCACTGTAAGAAAAACTATTATGAAAAAAATGGATATGAACTTTCGTGAACTAGTGAATTAAGTAATAAACGCCAAGAAAGAAGAGTTTCATACATTTGAAATATGCAAACCCTTGCCAACATATGCACATCTCTCCAAAACCCGAATGGGCAACATCTCAAGAGGGGTATAAGTGATTCCAAGCCAAGGTCGAATTATTTTTCTGCAAATAACAAACAAGCTATTAATCATATATGCAAGGCTGCTAAAAACATGATATCTTGCCATATGTATCGACGAAATTTGCATAGTGGTGTTGTCAATAAGAATGGACCTACCCATACTTCCGCCAATGTTTCAAGCATCTTAAGATAACAGACGTTGAAAGAAAGGGTGTGTGGTTCTCTCCATAGAAATTGATGCCCACAACATGACCATCATAATTTACTAGGGGTCCTCCAACACCCGCCTAGTCAAAAGAAATAAATGATTACAAACATGTTAACCAAAAGACATCCTAAGCTGAAGCAGAAGAGGAATCAAAAGAATGCACCCAATGTCATGCACAAATAATAAACATATTGTGCCCAAACATATTCACATCAAGAAGCTATGACAAGAAAAAGGTGAAATTTTCATTTATACATGTAAATTGGTAATCGCATCAAACATTTTGTTTTCATATGTCTATTTTTTTAAGACTATAGAAAACAATAGTTTTAATGATGTAGGTCATATGTTCTTAACCAAGATGGTGCTTGATTCCCCTGTTCAAAAAAAAAGATGGTGCTTGATATTACTCATTTATATAGTGATGTATATCATGTGTTGATTACCATGGTCGTCTGACAGCTTGATACTAGAAGCTCTGAGCACTCGAAAGTACTAGCTTGTTTTCTGACTTTGCCTTGTGCGCACATAACTCCACCATGATCATAGAAACGCCCTATTGCTAACACGGCGCCTCTCTTGATAACATCACTCGTCATAATTGCCTCTAGAAGTTCCTGGTCAGATTTCACTTCGACGACGGCTATGTTATAGTGAAAGTCTACCATAGATATGGAGCCATCCGAGATTTCCCCATTTGGTAGACGCACCTTGATCTATAATCAGTAATCCACCAACAAAATCCCATGTCAGAAAAATAGTACATATATGTAGGTACATTCACCGATTCACGAGGAGCAATACATTGAAGCATGCACCCACCTTAACATCTGGAATCACACTGTTATTTGCGTTAAGAACCCTGACTAGCGTCGCTGAAGTTAAGATTTTAGTGGTATCTGTATGGCGATTAGACGGTATGACGAATCCTGAGCAAACTCTTATCCTCTTTTCATCTGGAAGCAAATAAGTAGGGGAGTCAGCAATGGTTGAAGTCATGTTAGAGAAACGCTAGTTTGTAGGAGAAAAAAGAACACCTGAAAATGAAGAGAGGCCGACGACGGACCGTGAAGCTGGCAGGGCGACTTTCCGAGCCTTACAACTCCGGGAACTGCCGTCGTCAATGTCGCAAAATTCCTTCTCAACCGTGAGATTGCGCATCTCGGACATTCTTTGGGCTGTAACATGATAGGGTTATTTTCGTTTAGAAACTTGTAGATAAATAATCTGTATATGATTTGTGTGCAAGCCGAGTAATGCTTAACTGAATTTCGAAGCCTGATATTCAGCCATGATATGCCTGAGGCCGTCGCTGATTCTGTCCCTGACAGAATTCACCTGGGAGCGGAAGGCCTCCTCGGAGGACGGCGACCGTCCCATGGCAGCTGCGGCGCTTCTATCAGCTTTGTCGATGCTCTCCGCGCGCACATCTTCGGCCGACGAATCGGAAGAACTGACGGAGTCCGAGGACCCTCCGCGTAGGGCACAGCCGGTTCTCATCCTCTTCTTCTTCGCCTGCGGAATCGGCTCGTGATCCACGCGCCATCGCGCCCGTCTGGGCTCCATCTGCCTGTCCTGAGCACGGCGCTCGCGGTCCGATCGCCGGCGGCTCGGCGTGGCCTCCCTCTCCCCGTCTCGGGAGAAGGGCATCGCTTCACCGCAAGACGACGACAAGTCCGAAGGGTTTAGGGAAGTGAAACAGTTTGGTCCTTGTCTTTGGATCAAAGCCGCTGGTCGAGACTCGAGTTGTATTCAGTTTCTAGAATCAGAATCCATGAAGGACACGGGTAGCTGTTTTTTACTCACAGGAAATAGTCTTTTTTTTTCTTTTTTTTTGCGACGCGGGATGAATGCTGCCCGTAGAAAACAGAGTACAATGAAATAGCTCTTGCTGTTGCTGCGCCTATCCACCACTAGTAAGAGCATCTCTAGTGGAAGGTGTAAATTAGGTGGTGTGTATATCTTCATATACACCACCATCTAAAAAAAAATTGCGGATTGGATCGCGGTGATGATGGAGGTGGTCGGCCATTCCGTGGCATGCTCTTTGCATTGGTCTTGCCGGTCCACCATGTTTGTGGTTGAGTTCGAAGCTCTCATCAGTAGTCGGGTTCACGAGTTTCACCTTGTTTCCGTTTGCCACCCCTTCCTCTCTTTGGGGTTGTCAATCGATGCCAACCAGACGACCAAGTTCATAGCGTCTAGCTTGCTTGGTCAGATGAAGATGTAAGTCGAGGTCCTCCTCCGTGTTGGTTGTATCGGGCAGACCTTTGTGGTGTTGTGGGTGTTGCTATTAGTGTAGTGCTGTTGATGTTGTGCTATGCTTCGGTGTGTGCCCCTGACCTAGCGCTTGCTAGAAGTTGTATGGTTGTCCTGCCTGATTTCCCTTATAAACCGAGTCATTTGGCAATCAGCTTTTCTTCTATTCATAAATGAAAAGTAGCTCTGACTGGTTTTTCAGTCAAAAAGAAAAGATTTTTTTTACACCTCTCAGTTTTTTAGGGGAACGTCTATATCCTCAACCTGTACATTCTCTCTCCAATATTTTAATAGTTTATCATACTACAATTCATCAACAATTTCAATGGCTACATTTTCAACAACTATGTGTTTGATTCAACAATATTAATCCTCATATAAACATTATAGTGCATTTAAGTTAAACACCTATTTAAAATTTTCAAATGACATAATTTAAATTTTGATTAATAATTCGTCAAAAAATATGAAAAAAATAAAGATACATGAATTATGTACAAACATCAAACCTATGCAAAGTAGACATCAAATTATGCTACGAAGGCACTAATATATCGAAAGCTAGACCTTAATTGGACGTTACACTAAATGCACGTGGTGGGAGAGTGGTGTATATTTCCACCACGGGTAGCGAGCTGGGTGGTGGTGGAAAGCTTCCACCATGGTTTAGACCTTCCCCTGGGAGCTGTTTTTGCCTCTCGATGGTGTATATCGAGTTTACACCACCATATCCACCAGCCACTAGGGATGCTTTAAGCGTGCATGTGCAACGCACGTCTCTCAAATGTGACGGATGTTTTTAGAAAACCATTTATTTCTAACCGATTTATTACTTATCTAGTTTCTGTTCCATTTACATAGGCATCATGGCCTAACTGTGTAAGCATGCCTGTGCAATGTTCGATTCACCAGGGTGATATCAGTTAAAATTGTCGAATCGCGAAAATATATTACTATTGTTTCCAAAAAAATCCAATAAATTCTCGATTTGAAGCAACTAAAAATATTAAGCAATATTATGCACTATTTATTCTCTGATAAAGATTCACCTTTTTATGTGATCAATGAAGCCTTGTTCGATGATATTGTCTATTGCTTCATGCCTTCCCTTAATTTTTAGTGAACTTTAAAATGTGAACCAAAATCGCTTCCATGGATCCATGGCATGGATAATTTCTACAGCTTCACCCTAATGACTCACGAGACATATATTATTCAATAAAGATATTAATTTTTTAAATTAAAATTTAAAACAAATGGGATCTATATATTAGATAGATTTTATAACACAAAATAAGGCAGCTCGTGGTACGGGCCCCGATTTGATTGAAAAAACACCCATCAGGGCCAGACACGGCGTGGACACTGGACACACATTGTTGTCTCTCAATCTCTCCTCTCTCGTACAGACGCAGTACAAGCAGCGCCGCTGCCCTCTTCACTGCCTTCCCGTGACTGATTTTGTTTACAAATATGACCTAGTACCCAATGCATTTGTCAAAAGTAACCCCACTGGAAAAATTGTCAAAAGTAACCCTGGCGGGAGGTTAAAAAAGCGAAACGTGTCTTTCGGGCGGCTCAAACGGCAGGAAGTCACATCCCGCCATATGAAGTGGCGCGAAGTCACTTTGTGCTGCGTCAAATAGCATCTACGCGACTACTTTGCTTCAATTGAAGAAGCACCATGTGTCTTTTCGCCAGCGGGATCGACGGGTAATCACTTTCCGCCATCGCAGTTGGCGGGAAGACACGTTTCGCTTTTTAACCTCCTGCATGGGTTAATTTTGACAATTTTCTCGGTGGGGTTACTTTTGACAAATGCACTGGACAGAGGGTCATATTTGTATAAACTCCCGCGACAAATTCACAAATAAAGCATCTGATGATTAGTCTTGGTTGGTCTAAATATTCTGATGCTTTAGCTAATTTGTGTTCTTATTTCCGACAAGATGCATCGTTGTCTATCTGAACAACAGGTTTCATGGCATGAAATAGAAGGAATATATAGACCACAGTGCATTTCATGGGGCTGCATTACTGCAAAGTTACATAAACAAGATTATTTCCAAGCTTTACATGGTCATGCAGTTGAGTTAATATGCTATTTTCCTCCTCTCCTATTTTGAAGTGTGTAAATCGGTGTCGCTACATATTTGCTACTGTCGCATGTAAATTGTGATGGTGAACCAATATGCAGTACATGGGTGTATAATTGTCTTGCCGCCGGAAGTAACTTGCTAAGCTAAACAAACCACTTTGGCAAATGGCAGGTGTACCTTAAAATAGGTACACATGGCGCCCCGCATCAAGAGAAAAGGCAGCTTTGGCTAAGTCATGAGCCTCATGGTTCGACTCCCTACTCTCATGTTCCAGACTCACATCCTCCAGCTCTGCCATCATTGATTTTATGTCACTGATGACCATAGTACTGAAGCCCCAGTACTCGATCTTAATGTGATTAACAGTAGCTAGACAATCTGTCACCACATGCACTTTACTCAAGGATAGATCATTAGGGTTCATCATTGCCTAAGTTAAAATTGAAATGAAATTCTGTTTTTTTATCAGTATTATCTGTATTTATTTGTAGTGATCAACATCAGATGTTAAAATAGAGGAATCTTCTGTGTTGGTGAGAGAATGAGAGATGTTCCTGTACTGCGTACTGATCAAAGTATAAGAGCATCTCTAGCAGAGCCCAAAAAAGGCCCAAACCCGCAAAATAACCGCCCGATACGGATTCGAAACCTTAAAAACGCAGAGAACAGAACCCTCAAAACTCCCCGACCCGTAAAAGTTTTGAGGGGCCCTGTGAATCCGGCCCTCGAAACCGAGAAAGCTAGGTTTCCATCCCCGGCCCGCAGACGGAACCTCATCCTCTTCTATCGTTGGCGCGAGGGAAGATTCAGCTCCCGAACCGCCGCCGCCGCCACCGATTTCTCTTCCCCCACTCCGGCCATCGCGCGCCCTGCCCCATCGTTGCCATGAGCGCCTCCGACCCATCCCTGGTGACCTTCCCGGTCGGGGCGGCACCATCGACAGATCTAGCTGGCCGGGCAGAGCTCGGCACCGCCGCCACGGCTGCTCCATTGGCGCCGACGAAGCGGAGAAGACTGGGCACCGCCGACGCTGCCCAAATCTTGGTTGCGGCTACCACCGCCGCCGCCGCTGCCGCGGGCACTCCCGCCGTCGCGGCTACGAAGAAGAGGGCGTCCGTGCGGAAGGTCAGGCCAGCGCCGCCCCTGCTGCAGCCAACGCGCCGTGCCCGGCGCCGCTGCTGCAGCCAACACGCCCGTGCCCGGCACCGAAACTACGCCCGCGAATGTCGCCGGGACCGAAAGGTATGAACAAACTGCCCTCCGCCGCCTATTTGTCAAATTATGCTCGCCAATATCGAAATTGTTCTTCCAAATTGAAGCACGCAAGCTTTCATGGACATGCTTGGATCGGTTGAGATCAACAACCCTCCGCTCGGCAATTTCGGCTACAACAAGGTCGAAGGTGGCGTCGATGGTGGTACGGGCGAAGAAGACAACGAGGTTGAGGAGGTGAACGGGGCAGGAATTTCCCGGAGAGGTACGAATTACACCGTTTTGGAGGACCAAACATTGATCCGTGCTTGGGAGAGTATTTCTCTCGATGCAACTCATGGCAATGATCAAACCAAGGATCGGTATTGGCAAAGAGTGGAGGACAAGTTCTTCCAACTCATGCCACGCAATGTTTTGCATATGCAGTTTCTGAACGAGGCGCGGCGGAGCAGAAACCGCAAAGCCGAACCTCAAAACAAATCGCCGCGTTTCGAGCAAAAAAACGCGCGTTCCGCGACCCTCAAAACTGTTTTGCGGGTTCGTGTTTTGCGCGCTCTGCTAGAGATGCTCTAAGGGACTCGGTGGACTCCTATTTCTGAGCACTTCATCCTGATCAATTTTACAAAGCAAATGGTTATGACAGACATCAAGAAGGTACAGTAATTCTGAAGTTCTTGTAGGGGAATTTGCCACCATTTGTATATTTTATTCGTGACTCATGTCTCATTTATCTGCTGTCTCTCTTTGCAAGCAGATTTCCATTGACAAAGTTTTTAAGCCCAACATCCCATCAAATTACAAAAGCATTATTGCCACACGATCTAGAGGAATTCAATTGAGCAACATAGTTGGCAAATAGCAAAATTATTTACGTATGTTTCTTCATAATAGTCAAGAGAAGTATCACAATTATTTACTTCTGCTATTCTATAATATTCTTTTTTTTTAACTTTACTCTTTAGGCCTCTAAATTGTCCAAGGAACACAGTAGTGCATTTTTTACATTTTTTTTTTACTTTTGTGCATTTTAAACAATTTCACTCAGCGTAAAACCGACCCAAATAAGTAGAAAAATGCAAACGGGAGTATTATCAACAATTACTAAATTCAGAACTGCAAAAGGCATACGCAGATACAACCCACAGCAAACTCAGAAGTACACAAACAAGCTAACTCATAAGTAGATGTCTTGTATACATCCGCATGTGGACAAATGGAAGACATCTAATTTGGAACGGAGGGAGTAGTACTTGGCGTATATTTTCTACAGTTTCTACAGATAAGTTCAGAGAAATATCGCATTCATTTATTTCTGCTTCTCTATAAGATTTCTCAAAGAAAAATAGAAGTCCATTGTACTTTTTTTCTGTATACTTTGGTGCATTTTGAAAAGTTCACTCAGACCAAGCAGGGTAGTAAAAATTCATGAAATGGCAGGTAATAAAATTCCGTAAAATAACATGTAGTCGGGAAGAATGCAGAACGAGTGCATATCCAGTGATCCCACACCTCGCGTGATACCATGATACCATTTCTCAAAATCTGATTTTTAAAGTTTCAAAAAAAATCTGAAATAATTTGTGGGTGTTCACAAGTTGTGTGTTTACGACTCCTAAAATTTGCAGAATCAAATTCGAAATATCCACATAGAAAAAAAAAAAGACAAATCCAACATGAATAGTGTCACAAAAAGATAAAACACATAAATGACACTATTCACTTCGTATTTTGTCTTTTTGGTTTCATTGTGTGTATTTTGAATTTGGTTCTGAAAATTTTAGGGCATGTAAACACACATCTCGTGAACACCCACCATTTTTTTCGGAATCTTCTGACACTTTAAAATTAAATTTTGTGGTATGGTATCATTTGAGCTATGGTATCACTAGATATTTTCCCAATGCAGAACATATAGAAAGCTTAAGCTCACTCCTTAATCAGTGGCAGAAGGTTATCTGGAACAAGTTGCATTGCATATGTACGTACTACATGTTTTGAATTTGTTTCAGACCATCTAGTCCTTTCGTTATGAATATCACTACTTTCAGCTAACCACCACATTCTGCAGAATGTTAAATCCCAACTCTCAAACAAATGTAGGCTTACAGTCTGAAATATCACAGTGCCAATCTTAAACTAAGCAACCAAATCAAGCTAAGACATGATAATACTAGGCATATAGCCTCTACAGTTTCTTCAGATAAGTCCAGGGAAATATCACATTCAGTTTCTGATTCTCCATACCATTCTTCAAAGAAACATACTAGTGCATTTTACATTGCCTTTTTTACAATCTTGTGCATTTTTAAAAATTCCACTCCGACTAAGAAAGACAAAAATAAAGAGAAAAGTGGCAAAGACAGCATCATCAACATTTGGTACTTCCAGAACTGCAAAAAGGTATTAGCAGCCACAGACCACATACAAATTCAGAAGTACAGAAACAACGCCAACTTGGCATATTGAGTCACTGACCTGCAGTGTTGCGCTCGATAAGCACGATGATCAGCGACTACCGGCTGCGAGGCAGGTTGACGACGAAAGGGCTCAGTTGCCCAAAGCGATCTGGGCAGACGCAGAGAGTGTAGTGACTGTAGTCCGGCCTGTCGACATGCAGGGAAAGCAGGCTCACCAGCTGACTCTTCAGGTGGATCGTGAGCCTCCCAGTGTAGCGTTCCGAGGTCCAGTTGTCTTCGCTGCAGGCGCCGTAGCCGTCGGCACGCACCCACCGGATGTCCCGCTCCAACACGCAGAGGAATTCGAGCAGTGCACTCTTGTCAACTAAATCAACAATCAACCCTAACGGGACAAAGTGCACTGGGCAAACACTGGTGCTGCTCGAGCACTAAAACGAGTACAACTGGTACACATAACTTCCAAAGTATGTGCGTAAACCTAACACATAGTAGCACTACAAACCCTCAGGACTACACGATTAGTCAGCTTTGACGGTGCTTAGGCTATGGTGAGCAGGAGCTTCACAGACAGCACATGCAGTTGGAAGGACAATCCCGCTGTGTCGCGTAAAAGCTAGTGGTAGTTTCCTGTTTGAGTACAAAGCCAAGTAACAAATATATGAGTGCGATAAACAATAAGTGGCAAAATTTGGTAAGTCTGCTGAATCCAATAGCCATACAGATACCGGAAAAAAATCTCAGCTATGAAAACCAAACAGTACATCGATGTAGACCACTAGCAAGGCAAGGGAACCAGCATGTACTCATTTGCATAGTACCCTACCTTTATACTAAGAGTTTATAAATTGCATTCCCGCCATCTTGTCACTGTAGGTGGGCAATGGATCAAGCCAGCTGAGATGCAAAGAAAATAAAATGATTATAACAGAACATCATTCAAGCAAATTAACTGCTAGAAGACGCGGGAAATTAGAAACCTGTAGTAACTGCCCTCGCTTAAGACACTGGCAATCACTGTCTTCTCCGCTTTGCTGCCATCCTTTTGCTTCCGGACAACAACCTAGTTGAGATGTCCAACAAAAAGATGATTAGAGCATACCACGGCATCCTAATTCCTAGAATAGTACAGAATGAGTACCTCCAGAGTCACCCTGCTTCCCAAATTATATGACTCCATCTGCTCTTTGCACAAATCAAGTAGCAGTGCACCAAACTGCCATTACATCATGTGAAATAAAGTGGTTATAATTTTACATTTAAAAGATAAGAAAAATCATTACCAAAAACAATAATAAGGACAGCCGTCGAAACGGAATCACCTCTGGAGCAGTACTGAGGACTTTTCCAGCACACTCAATGAGAACGTCACCAACGGAAAGCCCAGCAACGTCAGCAGGGGATCCCTCGGTCACCTAATTATCAATTTATTAAGTTAACCTTGTAAGGACATGAAACCACTACCATCACTCTTGAGAGATTTGGGAATCCAGATAAGCAGCATGAAATTATAACTACGCATACAGTCAAAGCATTAGCAGTTGAGTACTCTACATTCAAGAAAAACTACAAAATACTATTGCAAATTTCGTATGAAAATGTAGAAAGTTGCCTATATGCATCTAGATCATTCACGCCCTACATTTGAGATGTGTTTTCTCCACTACAAGATATTGTTCGTTTTGAACAAAATCATGCAGGACCATCAAGCTATTGTAAGTGTAGTAGTTGGTTGTGTAATGTTTCCTTTCTATAGTGTTCTATTTGCATATGTACCTATGTACATTTCGGCCCTTTGGCCCAATAGCGATGCAAGGTCCATTTGTCATGGATATGGTATCCAGAGCAAAGAGGGCTATCGTTACAGTCGTCACTGGTCAGCTATTGTCTAGCCACCGGAGTTGCACACAGTGGCCTTTTGTCCCGCCCTGCCTCGACCAAATCCCTCCCAGGGCCCCACGTGGCTCTACGTCAAGCAGCCAGTGCAAGCAAGGGAAACACCATCACCGCCTGCTGATGTTGCTCTTGTGTGCGTCACCTCATGTCTCTACTGCACACGCCTGCTGTGCTGCAGCTTGCGGCACCTGCTGCTTGCCGCCTCCAATGGTCAGTGTCTGTGGGGGTTCCTCCCTGCCTCGTCCACCTTACCCCATTTTGCCGCTGTCTAAGCCTGCCATTCCTGATTCCCCTGGAAACTTCCGATGGCACTCGGGAGGTCTCCCTCGCTGCCTTCCATGCAGAGTTGAACACCAACCAGACAGACCTGGCCCCATGACGATACTCATGGCTAAGGCTATGGTTATCTCAAGCATGGATCTGATCATTCGATGGACACTATATCTCTTGATGTGGGCTCATCTCCAGTACCAGTACAAGTCCTGCAACAAGGTAACGTTGCTATTCGCAAGGAGATTCAGTCGCTATTGGTGGAGCCAGCAGGAGAATGAGAACAAATTCATTGCATCAGTTGGAGGAAGATGATTCAATCGAAGGGCCAAGGGGGGCTTGGGGTTTCGAGACGTACAAGGAGATTCAGTCGCTATTGGTGGAGCCAGCAGGAGAATGAGAACGAATTCATTGCATCAGTTGGAGGAAGATGATTCGATCGAAGGGCCAAGGGGGGCTTGGGGTTTCGAGACATACATGGGTTTAACATTGCCATGGAGACAACATCTTAAGCAAATTGTCGGAGCTCATCAGTCCGATCACGGGCCAATGGGACCACCAACTTGTAACGGACACGTTCTCAGCTGAAGAGGCTTGCCTAATATTCTGTTGCGAGAGCGAGCAGTGGGTTTCCAGGCATGGCATTTTGATCCCAGCGGAATGCACTATGTGCGGAATGCCTACAAACTGTTCGTTCAGGGAGAGATTTATGCGCCTGGAACCGATGCTGGGAGCAGCTTACAACAGTCAGAGGTTCTAGGTGGAAGGGGTAAGAACAAATGGTGGAGAATTTGGAAGTTGGCCTGCCCGAATAAGATCAGGCATTTCTCGTGGAGATGCGCACACAACACATTAGTCATTAGGAATAATCTTGTCAGGGGTGGAGTCCAAATTGAGGACCTGAAGTGTCTCTTTTGCAATCGAGCACATGAGGATGGAGGATATCTTTTTGTCAAATGTAAGTAAGTAAAACGCTTTTGGCGTGCCCTGGGATATGAAAACATCCGGGTAAAGCTGGAGGAGTGTATCGATATTGAGAATAACATAGATATGATATTTGGACCTGTCAGAGGAGCAGAAGATGCAGATCATCGCAATGTGGTGGATTTGGTGGCAGGAACGCAATAAAATTAGAGAAGGAGATATGCCCACGCCTATCGCTGATTTGGCTCACCATGTAAAGTGTACATCGGCTGAATATCTGAGCTGCTTTGCAAAGAAAAAAGGTATATCTAAACTGAGTGCTGGAACATGGCAGCTTCCCCCTGTTGGTGTCATAAAATTCAACTAAACCATGATGTTGATGAGCATTTATGGCCGGTCAAGCACTTGGAGGCGGACTTGTGGCTAGGACTTCTGACAGCGAAGTGGTGGTCGCCCGAGCAGGTTGTTCAAATGCAGTCCATGATGCCTTGACTGCAGAATTGCACGCAATGGAAGAAGCTTTCTGTCTTGCTGCAGAGCTGGGAGCGATCAGGGCAAAATTTGAGACTGATGCTCAGCTGTTGCCCATGGCAATGAACAGCAGTAAGGTAGACTTTTCCAGCGAGGCGGCTATCATTGAAGACCTGAAGCTCCAGAGCAGGACGTGGTTCTCGTCGTCCTCCATCAAGTTCAGTAGGCGGTCTGCAAACAACGCTGCTCACGCTCTTGCACAAGCTGGCATTAAGTGTAATGTAAACACCTACGAATCATGGGAATATGAGGTGCCTAGTGTGCCAGTGTTGCTGTAATGGCGATTCTGCCTAAATTGTTTCGTAATAAAGCTGTGTGCTTTCCCTTAAAAAAAGGAGATTCAGTCGCTGCAGCAGATGGATGCCACCATGGATGACTTATCGCCAGATGTCCATGGCTTAGCATCAGCTTGACTCTCAGGTTACTGACCATGAGTTTGACGGGGGTGCAAGTGTAATAGTTAGCTATGTAGTTTCTCTTCCTACAGGATTCTGTTTGCGTATATTGTGGCCATTTGGCTCGATAGCAACCCAAAGTACATTTGTCTAACAACCAAAACATAATATTTAAATCATATACGTCGTGAACACAATAGATGATAGCATTTTATGATAGCTAAAATGCCTAGAACTGCAATCCACCGTACTATTCTGAAGAAAAAACTAAATATTAATAACTAGAAAATAAAATAACAAATTATAAGAGAGACTTTCATATCTACCTTTGAAATATAGAACCCCTTGTCAACATGTGTGCATTTCTCCAAAATTCGAAGTGGCAACCTTTCAACAGGTGTGTAGATGAATCCAAGCCAAGGTCGAATAATTTTTCTACAAATCAGAATATTTATCAATCAAATGCAAGGGCAGTAAGCCCACATTATCTTGCCCTGTATTTAAACATCAAGATGAATTTTACTGAACCTACCCATAGCTCTTCCAATGTTGCAAGCATCTTCTGATAACTGCAGTTGACAGAAACGGCGTGTGGTTCTCTCCATAGAAATTGATACCCACAACATGACCACTGTAATTTACAAGTGGTCCTCCAACACCAGCCTAGTGGAAAAAAAACTCATTATGAATATGCTTACCAAATAACATCGAAAGCACAAACAACACCATGGGTACGAAAAAATGCACCAAATAACATGCAACAATTTATACCATATTGCATGAATATAAGATATTCAAGTTTGTATTTGGCATAGATAATTCTAATGAACCGACAAATGTGTGGTCAACCTAAATGTAGATGTAACTAGACTAGCGAGTGACAAATAACTTTTACCATAGTTGTGTGGCAGCTTGACACTAATAGCTCTGAGCATTCGAAGGTGCTGGCTTGTTGTGTGATGTTTCCTTGTGCACACATAACTCCACCATGATCGTAAAAGCGTCCAATCGCTAAGACTGCTCCTTTTTGGATGACCGTATCCACAAGAATTGCCTCAGGTAGTTTCTCGTTAGATTTCACTTCAACCACAGCTAGGTTATAGTGAAAATCTATCATAGATATCAAGCCATCGGACACATGCCCATTTGGGAGACCCACCTTGACCTAATGAAAATTCCACCGCAAAAATTTCAGGTCAGAAAATAATACATATACCAAAAGTAAATCCACAAGAAAATTTTGTAGGACACACCTTTAAATCTGGAATCAGAATGTTTCGTGCACAAAGTGATCTAACCAATGTTGCCGAAGTTAAGATTTTGGTAACGTTGGTTGACGGATCATACTCTATCATGAATCCCGAGCACACTCTTATCCTCTTTTCATCTGAAAAGAGATTTTTAGGATTCAACATTATAAAATAATACAGTACGTGAGAGAAATGCTAGTTGGTAAAAGAAAAAAAAGTACCTCAAAAAGAAGAAAGACTAACAACTGCCTTTGAAGCTAGCACAGCCACTTTCCGGGCTTCAAAACCTCGGAAACTGGCATCATCAATGTCACAAAACTCGTTCTCCACTGTAAGGTTGCATTGATTCAGGGATTCTCTACGAACTGTAATAACATGATTTTATTGTTAAATTTCATGAAATATATAGATCAAGTGCGAAAAGTATTAAACCACAAAACTCGTTCTCCACTGTAAGTCTGCATGTCAGAAAGTGCCAACAAATGCTTGCATTACATGAATATTGCGTAGTTACAAAATATTATATGCTTGATTCATGGAATCCTTGTGTATGTCTTGGGAAATTTGGGAAAGACATGTGCAGAAACAGGTGTTGTGGTTGATCTTGGTGGTGGATCAGTTCAAATGGTTGATCCCAGAGAAGGACGGCAAAAAGGCTCCTAAGCCAGCAAATGGTGAAGATTCATACGTGGAGAAGTTTTTCCTTAAAGGGACAGCATATTATCTTTATATCCACAGGTAGCACTATAACTTCTGTTAGATTCCTTTGTTGCTTCTGTCTAGTAAAAAATATTGTTCTGGTAATTTCTGAACCCTCTGATGGTGTTAGTCTAAGGATAACATGGAGTAACAACGTTCAGAACCTATTTCAGCACCTGATGGTGGTACTGTCCTGCAAATCTATTGTTTCTGTATAAGTGGCTTTGTGACTTAGAAATCGCTTAAATCAAAAAATTGTGCGCGTCTGTATTAAAATATCATAATACATATGTGATCTAAAACAAGTTAAATGTTAGTGTGAAAAACTTCAGGCTAACCTGAATTTAAATGCAGTTTTATACGTAAAATTCACCATATAAAACAGTTAGGTAGTCTTGGGAAAAGCATAATTATATTATAATGCCTTGTTTCAAGGTAATTGCGTTGAAAAAAATATTTTGGTGTCGAGTCAATATGACATAAAGTCACACACGTTGTCTCTGTGGAGTAATAAGTCTAGATGAATCATTACTGAAACTGACTTCACATGATTATTTTGGTCCCAAGTATGAGGTGTTTATGCCATGCATATAAAATTTTGTTATGGGCTGCTGGGTGCTAGAGCAGAGATCTTAAAAGCTGGCAATGCCCATGGTTACAACAACTGTATATTGGCTGGACAACAGGGTATGATTGCTTTCATTTACCATATTGTTCCTGATATCATCTTTTATGTCCGCATCTTAGAAGTATAAGCTAGCTCAAAGTGGAGTTTGATCCGTAAGAAGCTAGCTTTGCTCAGTTGTTTTTCCCTGAATGACATAATTCGCATTGTGAAATTAATTCTAAAAAGGCTATTCAATGGTTGCATTGGCTAGTGAAATCCTATTCAACGGCGCCCAACGAAAAGCCAAGGACAAGAACAACGAACGAGCGAACAAGAGGGGCTTTTATTTTCAATTTCATAGCCTACGTGTTACCGAACTGGAGAGGGGAGGGCGATAGTACCTTGATTGGGTCTTTTTGCAGCGTACTCAGCCATAATTCGTTTGAACGTGGCGGCCATTTTTTCAGAGAGGTGGTCAGAACTGGATGCTGGAGGCAGGGCAGCCACGATAGGGGAGGGTGAAGGCGCAGCCTTGTTATGGGATGATGAACTGAAGCCGGCGGGCTCCTGCTCAGGTGCGTCGGTTGTCTCGATCTCCTCCGCGGGTAGGGCAGCCACGATAGGGGAGGGTGAAGGCCTGCGATCCGTCTCCCGATCCCCGGCATCGGACATGGCTTCACCGCGCGGACAGTTAGGGATTGCAGAAACGCGGGTGGGAGCAGGATCGACGAGGGCTAGATCGAGGGGGATTTTTTTTTTCTTTTTTTAAGTTATCGAGGGGGATAAACCCTAGCTAGCGTCCGTGAAGGACACGGTAGATATTTTTATCATGCTCACAATTATGACGCGAGATTGACGCTCGCAATTTTTCAGTTTGTCCCTCCATATTATAACAATGAGTATAATAGAGTAGAGTAGAGATTTCTTGCACCCAAACTCCACGGCTCCCGCTACTTTAAGAAAATTGAAAAATACATTTATAAGTTTCAAAAAAAATCCTGCATATTTTATGATGTCTATAAACGTCCAAAATCATAATGTGAAATAATTTGTATTCTGACCGACTATGACCAGATTTGCAAATTTTGTCATTTTTGTGTGGACTATAATTTAAAGATTTTTGCATTAAAAAATTCACGCTTGTGGTATACATTATTGAAAACATGCATGATTTTTTTACAATTTTTTGAAACTCATAATTATTGTCTAATTTTTTAAACTAGCAGAAGCACCGGTGCTCGGCAGTCAAAAGCACTTTACGAGTATAATATAAAATCTTAAAGAAGCGCAATAATTCTTTTGATAACCTCCATCGGAAGGATAAGAGATGTGAGATGGCGAATTGATTGAGACACAAGGACCGAGCGAACAAGAACCTGTCTTTCGGCCATGTTAACATTCTTCTAATTACCTAAACAGGCTTTTTCAACAATCTTATTTTCCAAAGGTTGGAAGTCACTTATTTTAAGTCGAGAGATAGCAAGCGGGAGATCAAAAAGACTACCTACGCATATCTGAATACACACCCATTAAATCCATGTACAGATTCTGGAGAGCGTTGGTGGCACTGTTTGGACCCACACTATTTAAAAGAACCAAAAGAAGTGTCCATTTACTTGGCTAGAGATGCACAAATAGACGTAATGAATATTGCAGCGTGGTACTTAAAAATGTGGCAAATTACTGACATGTGGATTTGGCATGCTTTTCTGACATTGCAGGATCTCAAAATGACATCAACGTGCTGCAACGCTCTCCACTGTTTGTGGAATTGTTGATGACCATGCTCCGACGGTCAACTATTAGATCAATTGACACTCCTATAACAAAGAGTACTAACTAACGGATGGTATCTATTTAAGATGGTCGAAATTTGTGAAGACAATCCCTGATCTAGTTCAGAAAGAATCTTGGTTTGCCAAAAAATAAGAGAGTGTGAGGAAGGATGTTGAGCGGTCATTTGGTGTGCACCGATCTCGGATTACAGTTGTCCGGTATCCTGCTCTTACTTCTTCGGATGATCAGAGACCTGAGAGGTCATGAATGTTCTATGATCATGACCAACATGATCATCGAGAGTGTGAGCGCGAAAATTCAGTGAAAGATACTCATAAGTATGAGTACCATGGTCCTCTCGCCACCGTTGATTACCAGGTGTCGGCGGACTTTTCTGATTTTCTCGCCATGCATACGAAGATCTGTTATGAAATTGTTCATGATCAACTTCATAATGATCTCTAGTGGAAACATTCGTGAGCATGCAAATGAATGTATGTCACAATCTAGTGAAATTCATTAATTTGAATTGTATGAATTGATTTTACCATTATTTTGAAATATTTTGAACTTTTTTACATGTTTAAGACTATGAAACACGTGATATTTTAATTCTTATTTTTCAAAAAAAAATAGAATTTAGCAACAAGATAAATAATTAGGAGAGTCGTACAGAAAACACCACTGCCAAGTGGTGCTCCCAATAGCACGACATATATATCGGCGCTACCAATACCACTCGTCCAGCGCTAGACTGCCGGATAGGCTATGGAGGACATGAGTGGAGATGCTCTTAATCGTTACAGAAAGGATACTTAGAGCATCTCCAACCGGCCTAGACAAATTCCGCCCCTAAACAGTATACGGACACGTCAGGATGTGTCCGCGGATAAACACCGGACAAGCCCCAAATGTTGTGCCCTCCAGTCATAACCCCTAAATTCTTTCTCAAATCCATGCATTCCATGCATATTGATTATTTTGAAGATTATCTACATGTAAAATCTACCTACTGCACAAAGATATACTCCCTCCGTCTCAAAATACAAGGCGCCCTTTAATTTTGCTGGTCAACGCCGTGTAACTTTGACCATGATTTATACTTATAATATGTATCCAAAATTATTATAAGGATATCGAAATTAAAGAACTTTACGAGACGAATCCAACGGTACCATATATACATTTCCAATAATTATATTTTGTTATATATTGGTGGTCAAAGTTGAGCATCAAAGACCACCTTAAAAATAGCGCGCCTTGTATTTTGACACGGAGGGAGTACCATACATAGCAACTACAATTATAACCAAAATAACTATATCTCCCAATGCATAGTGAAGATGCATCTCCTTATCCATGGCATGTTTTTTCATCTTCTTCATCTTCGTCCGAGTTGCATTCATTTTTGTTTTGTAATCATGGATGATGTCGGCTAGATGCAAATCCATTTCCATCTTCCTTTGTTCTACCACCATCTTCTCTTCTTCCAACCTCATCTACTCTTCTTCTATTTTCTTTTTCTCTTCTTAATTCTTCTTTATTGTCTCCTCGAACTTTCGGTTTCAATATTGAACTAGATCAAACTTTTCATCAATCTTCTTTTTTCTCGATTGTGAAGTTCAGATCCTCCAATATGAGCATCTTGACTCTGAGGTAATCGTTTAAATCGAAAATGATAGCACGGACATTGCAACTACATGTATTTGAATCCAACAACAAAATGTAACTCAAATCAACTCTAAATGCAACTCAAATCAACTCAAAATTTGATCAAACCCTAATCCTAGAACATATGCCTGTGGAGCCGGGATAGGTGTTGTTCCCGTATAGAGGGAAGGAGGCTGCCTCGGACTCGTTGGTGTCCGAGGAAACCATGGTACGGCGGCTCTGGCTGGACGTGAGCCAACTCGGTCCGGCTCGGTGCGAGCCTACAAAAAGCTCAGGCCAAAGTTGCCGAGCCGCGAGCCAGCTCGAGACTGCCGGAGAGCCGCGAAATGGAGCTTGGCCCGAGCTAGAGGAAAGCTCGGTGCAGCTCGCGAGCCTCACGGTGTTGGGTCACTGACGGGTGGGGCCGTCTTCCCCGATAGCGGCGGAGACTACGTCGGTGATGTGGGGGCGGCGAGGTAGAGCTTGCTGGACGAAAAGAAAATGCCATGGCTGGCAGCGGACAACGACGCGGAAGAGGGTAAGCAGTCCCGAGTTCTTGGGACGCTAGGGGTGGGTGCGCGTCCTACGGCGGCGGTGACGGCGCATTTGGCAGCGGCGGCGACAACGCATCTGGCGGCGGCGGCGCTGACCTAGGTTTTTTGTTCGTGGGATGAAGAAGAAACCAACAAGCTCCATCTTCTGTGTCATGTGCGTCTCGACCAGGCCAGTATGCACAGCCCAATAACTTTTTCCCTTGTTGTTTCTCAATTTCGAAGAAAATAAGCGATCCAAACGGGCTGGACCGAGCCAAGCCTGGCTCGGCCCAAGCTCGCCGCGGTCCAGGAAAGTGTGCTCAGCTCGGTCCATCTCTTTCGCAGGCCGAGCTGGGCTCGGGGGCGAGCCTGTCAAAGCTCGGGCCAAGCCGAAAAACTCGGGCTGAACGTCTAGCCTAGGCGGCGGAGACGGGCGGAATCGGTCGGCGACAACGGCGCTCGGAGTGCTTGGGGTCAGTGGAACTTACAGATTGGGAAGCCGGGCGTTCGGAGAAGCCGTGGAAGAGCGACGGCGGGCGGCGGGAGAGGCAGATGCGACAAAAACGGTCGGCAAATATGCGGCGAAATCCAGCAAAATGCGGCCGTGCCGGAGCTTTTCTATGGCCGAAATCTGGCTTGGGAAGGTTAGGCGGGAGTGCAGACGATGGGTGCGGCCGACCGACGGGGAGGCCTAGACGGGCGGCGTAGCTTGGAGAAGAAAACGGGCTGAGTGTGACAATTGGGTGGGTCCGTCCTGTCGGGCGAGGGTTTGCTCCGAGTTTATGCAAATTGGGTGGGTCCGTCTTGTCAAATCCTAGGACCACACCAAACTCTCCCACACATGGCCTGGATTTGAGTTTGTCGAACAACCCAAATATTTAGGCTGAGTTTTTGAGCCATGTCTGGCCTATCCACCAGACGTATTGGGGGTTTGCCCACACCGGTTGGAGATGCTCCTACATTCCGGCACTTGGTACACCCCGCGCGGCACGGGCCGGCCGGCCACAACCCTAGACAAAAATGAGTGAAATGCATCTACAGTCCATGCATGAACTTGTTGGCTAAGTCTAAAACAGTCCTCAAACTCAAGAAACGCACCAATACGATCCTTAATCTTGTTCTATACGTCCACATACGGTCCTCGCTAGGATTGACCGCTGTATTTTGCTGATGTGGCGTCGAATTGGCCCCATGGCCATGGCGTCGTTCCTCACCTTCGAAATTCCTAAATCGAGCCTCAGATGCCCCGATCTTCCTCAGTACCGACGAGTCCAGAGGTGCCTCCAGCGGCGCTGCCACCGGGTCAGAGGCTCCCCGATTCTACGTGTAGACCAACACGTGTGTTTCAACGTGGGCGGCCAGGGGCTCGCTTCTTTCTCCCTTTTCCTACGCGCGCCGGTGAGACGTACGCCGAAGTAAAGCTCGTGGCAGCCATGGTGGTGGAGAGTGGAGACGACGATCCGCGTCGACGCTCCCAGGTTCAACAAGTTCCACGAAGAGCGTGGCGCCATTTTGTCCGTGCACCTCCACTGCACCGTGACCTTCGAGCACACTTCCCAGCTGCTCCGCGACGGCGGCGTCGTCCCGACGACACCCTCCGCCATGCCGCGGCTGCACGACAGCGACCTCTCGCCGGCCAACTGGGACGGCGAGTACACGCCTCAGCGTGTCACGGCGTAGCTACACGAGCAGGGGTCCGATGGCTCAACGGCCCTGGCAAGCGGCGGCGCTGCCCTGTACGAGGTGGAGGCGCGGCTGCAGGTGAAGCTGGTGTGCTGCAATGGTGCCTCAAGGTGAGGGGAGACCGGCAGAAAACAGCATCGTCTCCGACTCATCGCGCCCCTCCTCCTCTTCATAATAAACGAGTCGGGACGCATGGGATCGACGCCATCGTCGTCTTCTTCCTCCGCTCTGGCCGGTCGTCCTCCCGTGCTCTGCCTTCTTGTGTGGTATTCGTAGGCATATCGGCGTACGTCCACGCCGGCAACCTCATGTACCTCGGCACGTCTGCGGTCCAGAGCGTGGTCGTCAGGAACCTAGTGGTGTGCTTGCCTCGCTCGCGCTCACTGCCACGCTGGCAAACACGCGCTGACTGTCCTTCCCGGTGCTCGGGTTCACGGCGCGCCCGCGTGGCTCAAGGCATTCGCTGCAGGCGCCGGTGCTCATCGCGCTCACTTGTGTGCTGCTGGCCTGGGCCTACGTCGTCGTCGCCCTATGGCCTCGCAAGGTAGGGTTTCTCTCTCTGGCTCAGATCTGTCTTCTTGCCCCTCGTCGTCCTCGGGCAAGGGGAAGGAGGTGGCGCTGCCGGCCGATGATGCCGGCGGGGCTCCATGGTTCGTGGCGGAGGGCTCCCGCAGCCGCCGGCGCCGCCTGAGGCAGCAGCTCCTCATGCAGCTGCATGCCCCGCGGCCGCCGGCGCACAAGAAGCTCCCACCGGCGATGCATGGACTCTGCTACAACTGCCTCCGGGACGGCCACATCTCCGCGTGCTGCACCAAGAAAGTTCGCTGTCTGTGCTGCGACGGCGAGGGCCACATCGCCAGGGGCTGCAAGCGGCCGAGGAGTCCTGCGGGCTCAGCAGAGCCGGAGCGGCAGGTTGCGCCTGCGCCGGCGCCCGCGCCGTCTCGCGCCGCCACGTCGTCGACGCCCCTGCCCCCCCCCCCCTCTGGCGTGGTGCGGCTTGGGCGGCCCGTGAACAGGGAGGTGCGGGCAAGGTCGGAGGAAAGCTCTGCGCATGGTCCCGTGCAGCGGCCTGCGGCGTGGGCGGTGCCCAGGGCAGAAGTTGCGCCTGTTCCCCCAACTCTGGGCCCTTGCTTCCTGGAGTGGTCTGATGAGCTGGCCCGGAACGAGGCGGACTTGGGGCGCGCGGCGGTGGTGGTCACCATCACCGGCACCAGGCCAGAAGTGGACATGGCTGAAGCGGCGCTCGCGCTTCACGCGGAATTCGACTTGGGGCCTATGGACATGTCCATCAGGCCCTTTGCGCCGGAGGACTTCTTGGTGTTCTGCCACGATGTGCGTGACCGTGACAAGATGGTGCGGCAACGTCATGCCCCGGGTCCCTGGTTCTCGTTGTCTCTGCGGCCATGGCTTCGCCAAGCTCAGGCGACGGCTGGCTCTCTGCCGTTCCTGGTCCCTCTGGAGCTGCGCGGGGTGCCGGGTCACGCATGGACTTGGAGCACGGCGGACCACATCATGGACGGCATCGGGTTCGTGCTCGACATCGATGCACCGACAATTCGCAGGGATGACATGTCGCGCTTCCGCGTCTGGGTGCGGACTGACGACCCTGCTCGCATTCCGCCGGAGCGCGAGCTACACATTGAGGAGCCACCGGAGGTGCAGCGTGGCGTGGGGCGGCACCGCGGTCCGGTTCCCCATCGCAGGGCCAAGACACTGTGGTACACCATCAGGATCCGTGTGCTTGCTGAGCCGGTGGAGGCGGCGGTCTCTGACCCGCCCTCGCCCCCGCCTTCACCGCCGTCGCCGCCGTCCCCGCCATCCTCTCCCTCTGCGGGTGGCCTGCATGAGCATGGCCCCCATGCCTCGAGTGCAGGCCCTAGCGGTGCGGCACCGTCGGCCGGCGGCTCCGCCTCGAGCCCAACGGTTGCGCCGGCGTTTCTAGGTCCGCCCCCCCGCTATGCGGCGGCGTTGGCGAAAGAGAGGGAGATGCGGCGTGACCACGGTGGTGCCGCCGTCGCCCCTGGTGCCAACTCCGGTGCCATGAGCGGCCGGCGAGTTCGAATTTCGAACGTTTGCGGGACCAGCACGGAAAGCAGTTTCGGCGGGACTCGTTCAGTAAGCTGTCTTGGCGGTAGCGACAGACGCAACAGACGGCCGCAGCTTTACACAAAACAGAAATGGGTACGGGTCGAGTTGTCGCGTTCGACACCCTCTGTTGGCAAGGACGGTGAACCCCAGTGCGGTCCCGTTGGTGCCTCTCCCCAGTCGGTCCTTGGCCCTTCACCGGTTGGTCAAGCGGGTGACTCAGTCAAGGGAAGCATCCGAGGTGGATCCTCTCGTGTGGTGGGCTGGTGCACGCCGGGATTGGTGCAAAGCGTCTGTTGCCGTGTTAGCTCCGTGGCATCTGGACTCAGGCAGGGTGCGTCCATGGGTAGTTCCACGACCATGGGTGGCCTTGGCCTGCAGCTTCTGCTTGCTGACGACGCAGTGGATGCTACTGCTGGTGCTGCCTCTCCGCTCAGGGCTCCCTCGCCGGACCCTTCTCCGGTGGAAATCCCAGCTCTGCCGGTCATGCCTGCCCCTGGGCACGCTGCCCCTGTCGCTTCGGCTGCTCTGGCTGCGCTGGATGCTGGTTTTCGCACCCCAGCGGCGACGATCTGCGCGCAGGTCCCGCTGAGTGGAGTCATTGCACAGATTAAGCAGCACATTGCCGATCCTTTGGTGCCCATGCCTGATGTTCAGCAGAAGCGGCGCCGCCGCAAGCTATTCATTCCGGACGAAGACAAAAGGAGGAGCGCACGCTTGGCGTCCAAAGCCAAGGGACAGCCTGGTTCCTATGTCAAACGAGCGCAGCGCGTGCTTATGGCTAGGCTTGGCATTTGCGAGGTTGAAGGTGAACCACATGTGGACTGTCTGCAGCGCTATGCGGAGTACTTCGTCGAGCCACTGCCTCCCTCTCGGATTGAGGCGCTTACCAAGTTGTTTTTCTTGGACGCCACAATGCCGGATGAGCTGTTTGTCAGCTGTTGAGCGCCAGCTCTGGTGGACTCTGTTGTACGCTTGTTTTTCATGGATACACAAAATGATAACTTTGTGGTGTGGAACCCTCGTGGACTCAATGATCGGAGTCGAGGCAATGTGGTTAGGGATGCTGTGGTGGAAGTGGCAGCCTCTGTGGCTTGCCTTGTAGAATCCAAACTTGCAATGGTGGATGATCGCGCTATCGCGAGAGTTCTAGGTCCGCAGTTCGACCAGTTCGCCTTTCTTCCTGCCATCAACACTGCAGGTGGGATTGTGGTGGCTTGGCAGTCCGCCAAGGTGCTCGTGACCAGAACTCAGGTGGATCGCTTCTCTGTCACCATCTCCCTGAGCCTTGGCGGTGGTGATGAGTGGGCCTTGACTATTGTGTATGGCCCAACAGCATACAATTTGAAATTGGAGTTCCTTGATGAACTGCACGCAGTGCGAGGGGCCTTCCCTGGGCCTTGGGCCGTTGCGGGCGACTTCAACCTCATTCTAGAGGCGGCAGACAAGAACAACGACAGGCTAAATAGGCGAATGATGAATCGCTTCCGTAGACTGCTGAATGAGCTTGAGTTGAAAGAGCAAGACTTGATTGGTTGCCGCTACACCTGGAGCAATGAACGTCGGGCTCCGACGCTGGTGAAGCTTGATCGCTGGTTTAGCACTGTTGATTGGGAATCTCTGTACCCTGATTGTCTACTGCAAGCTCTATCGTCTAACATGTCTGATCATTGTCCCCTCATGATGTCTACGAATGCCTCATTCAAGAGAAAGTCCCGATTCCATTTTCAGAGCTTTTGGCCAAAATTTGAGGGGTTTAGGGAAGCTATGGCATCGGCTTGGTTCTCCCAGGAATAGGCAGCGGATCCTTTTGTGGACCTGGAGCAAAGACTGAGGGTGACTGCTATAACGCTCACTTGGTGGAGCCAGCGACGCATTGGCAACATTAAAGAGCAGCTGATGATGGCCAAGGAGGTGATCTTCCGGCTAGACCAGGCGATGGATTTGAGACCTCTAACTGATGATGAGTTCTGGTTGCGTGCTCAGCTGAAGAAGAAGATTCTTGGCTTGGCCTCTCTTGAGCGCACAATCACAAGGCAACGGTCCAGGGTTTTGTGGCTGCAGGATGGAGATGCGAACTCTAAATTCTTTCATCTTCACGCCAGCATCAGGAAGCGGAAGACCACATCTTCCGGCTAAAGAAAGGGGATACGCTGGCCACTGATCTAGCTGATATGGGAGAGCTTGCCGCTGATCACTATACTGAACTTATGGGAACACCAGTGCAGCGGGAATTCAGACTCAACCTGTAGAACCTGAATTTGCCAACGGTGCAAGTGGATCATTTGGAGTTACCGTTCTCGGAGCAGGAAATTTGGGAGGTAATTAAGCACCTTCCTTCTGATAAGGCACCAGGGCCGGATGGATTCTCGGCTCGTTTCTATCAATCCTGTTGGACGCTGATCAGGGATGCAGTCATGAGGGCTGTCAACGCCTTTGACTGTGCGGATGGTAGAGGTTTTGCGAGACTGAACAACGCATATATATCTCTGTTGCCTAAAAAGGATGGCGCTGTTGACATCAGTGACTTCAGGCCCATTAGCTTAATTCATAGCTTTGCTAAGATTGTTTCCAAAGCAATGGCTAACAGGCTAGCTTCCTCCCTGCTGGATCTAGTTCATAGGAATCAAAGCGCTTTTGTAAAAGGAAGATCTATCCAGGATAATTTCTTCATGGTGCAGCAGTCTGTGCGCACCCTGCATAGGAAGAAAATCCTTTCACTTCTGCTCAAGTTGGATGTGGCCAAGGCCTTTGATTAGGTGGCATGGCCTTTCGTGTTGGAAGTCTTACAGCACAGAGGATTTGGCCCACGCTGGCTGGCTAGAGTTGCTCTACTCCTCTCCTCAGCAAACACTAGGGTTTTGATCAACGGAACTGCAGGGCCACGGTTCTGGCATGCGAGAGGGCTGAGGCAGGGGGATCCAGTCTCCCCTATGAATTTTTTTATGATAATAGATATCCTGAATTCGGTTTTCAAGCTGGCTGAAGATGCAGGGATCTTCTCTCCTTGGACTCTTGGGGAATTAAGCATCGGCTTTCGTTATTTGCAGATGATGTCGTTCTCCTGATCAAACCCTGCGCGCAGGAAGCTGCTGCAGCTGTGGAGCTCCTGCGAGTTTTTGGCATGGCATCTGGGCTACATTGCAATCTCAATAAGAGCTCTGTTTCGCCGATCCGCTGCCACGAGCTGGACCTGCAACCAGTCCTTGATGTGTTGGCTTGCCCGATCAAGCAATTCCCGATTAATTACCTGGGACTGCCACTCTCTCCTATTCGTCTGGCGAAGAATCAGCTGCAGCCAACAGTGGATAAAATTGCTAGACATGTCCCTTCGTGGAAAGCAAATCTTTTGGAGAAAAGTGGCCGTCTCGTTCTTGTGGACTCAACCCTGGTGGCGACTGCGATTTACCCCATGCTTGTTCTTGATTTGCCTCCGTGGTTCTTCGACAGAGTGGACAAAATATTGCGTAGCTTCTTCTGGGCAGGATCTCTTGATGCAAGAGGTGGTCAGTGCAAAGTGGCTTGGAAATCAGTGTGTACCCCGAAAGAGATGGGCGGCCTTGGAATCAAGAACTTGCGTGTCCTCAATCTAGCATTGAGGATGAGATGGAAGTGGCTAGAATTGACTGACGGCGGTCGTCCATGGCAAGGCCTGAGTTTCTCTATACCTCAGGAAGCGCAGATGCTTTTTCTTGCTGCCCTTGACTACAGAGTGGGGAATGGGAAGCTGTTACGCTTCTGGTTGGATCCGTGGCTTGACGGGCAAACTGCGAGCCAGCTCGCTCCCGCGCTCTGGCGGCATATCAGGAACAGAGGTGACAGACAGCTTACGGTGGAGATGGCGATCACCAACAACAGATGGGTGCAAGGGATCAAAGGAAATCTCACGATCCAGGCGGTGGTGGAATACCTCAGCCTCTAGGAACGAGTGCAGAATGCAGCGATCTCGGAGGAGGATGATTCGGTGCGGTGGCGCCTCACGGCGAACGGCGCGTACTCAGCGAAGTCGGCCTATTCTGCTTTTTTCTTCGGCAGAACGCTTACACCTGGGGCGACTGAAATCTGGTATGCGGGCGCCCCACTCAAATACAAGATGCATATGTGGTTAGCTCTGAAAAATCGCCTGTGGACGGAAGATCAATTGCGGAAGCGTGGACTGCAGCATCCTCCCCATTGCCTCCTGTGCTGTCAAGCACCTGAAGATGGCGAGCACCTCTTAGTTCAGTGCGTTTACGCACGAGAGGTCTGGTTGTCGATCCTTCAGCTGGGGGGTCTGCAGCGGTTCACGCCAGGACCTAGCGACACGGCGGCTCGCTGGTGGGCGACGACTGCAGCGGCGATTCCGTAGAAGCACAAGAAGAAATTCAATGCGCTCGTCACTTTGACGGCAAGATCGATTTGGCTGGAGCGCAACAGTAGGGTCTTCGATCACGTAGCCTCCCTGGTTGCGGTGGTTTGTAATCGCATTAGGCATGGGACTTCGATCTTTGGTTGTCGGTGGGCATTTGTGGACAAGCGAGAGGAATTGGGTAGTGTGTCCTGGGGAGTCCAGCCGCTTGTGGTTGAGACTCTAAACTCTGTATTGATTCAAATTTCTCTATCTTAATATAAAGACACGCGGAGCTCGCGCGTGTTCTTGAAAGAAAAAAAAGGCTCACATCCCTGCTCGACTGCTCGTTATCGCCTTCCAGCTGTGGCACCTGATTAGTTCGAGCGAGCTGCTCAACTCCTTCAGGGGATGTACAGTGGTATCCAGTCAGCAGTCTGTAACCAAAGACACGTAGGAAATTAGATGACTTGGCGGATAGATGACCTGGATGAAGACTGCGGGACAGAGAGTTCGTCGACCATGACTGGATCGCTTTCGGGTAATGCGAAGGTCGATCTGGTTGTTACGCCGGGCGGCGGCCCCGGAGCGGGTGTGTGTGTTGTGACGTTTGTCGACTTGGGTCGTGTGGACGACGAGTTGCTTCGTTTTTGTCTTTCTTTTATACAAATTGTATGGTTTTTGTACCCGGTTTTCGAGATAAACTGCGTCAATTTTTTCTATCTATTCGACCGGTGGTACGACCACCTTGTCCTCTCAAAAAAAAATTGCAGATCGTCTAGTCCCGCAAAACTCGTTGTTTACCGACGGCATTTCTCCCGTTGTACGAGGGTGTCTGCATTCGCCCGTTTATTTTTCGTGATGCATCGCATTTCCCCATCCTTCTGGGCTGGAACCGCTGTTCGAATCGCAATTGATATACGCCGACTGCGGAGGCGCCGCCGGCCGGCAGTCCGGCGAGATGACGAGGATGCGACCTGCTCGGCGCCATCCATTCTTACAATCCTTCCTGTTCGCCAATTTCATTTTCTTGGTGGATCCTAGCGTATCTTCCGGTGGTGGTGTTCTTCAGTTTGTTTTATTTGGGAGCACTGATGCGTATGTTCTTCCCATTGGAAGAAGATGCAACTGATGAGTAGTTAGCTTTGATCTACTTCTGCCTTCCTAATCTCGCACAGTTTGTAGGACTATAGAAGAAAGATAATGATTAACTCTTGATCAACGGAAGAGGGGGATCCCTCTCCTCGTCCTCTCCGCCCTTGAGAGCCCTCCGTCGTCGCCGCCCAGATCCGGCCTCTCTCGCCGTCGGCGCTTGCGCCAGCTGGTGTAGAGATGATCCTGGGTGCCGGCCCGTCTCGTATGTAGATAGTTTTAGTCGTAGTCGTCGTTTTGTCTTGGCCTCCGTGGCGGATGTCCCGCTCTTTCTTCCTCGAAGGGTTGCAGCTCTGACGCGCGGACGCGGCGTCGAGTTCGTCATCGACCTCTGCGTCGTCAAGCCTCCGAGGTGGAGGATGTGCGTTGCTGGATCGATGGCGCCTTTCTTCAATAAGCGTCTTCGCTTTCTTCTTCTATGCTTCGTTCTTCTTCTCCTGGCCGGCCTCGGTGGCGAGGGGGAGGAAAAGTGGGGAGCGCAGAAGCTGGAGCGCAGCGGCTATCTTCGCGGCGAGGTGAACACGTCGCGGGAGTGCGAGATCTTGATGCCAGCTCGAGCTCCATGGAGGAGATCCTCTGCATCAGGTACCGAGCGCCGCTGTTCTATAGTTTGTTCCCATGTTTGCTGCGGATTGCGGTGGTCTTCCGTGATGGTTTCGCTCCGGCCGGCCGTGGTGGCGAGGGGAGCGGCCGCATGGAGATGGGGTGATGATGGTGGCTGGTCTAGGCGAAGCAGAGCTGGTGGGAAGATGGGCGGATTGGGGAGGTTGGTGCTACGGTCGTATGCGTTCATCGTTCTGGGTCTTCGTCGCGTGGCGGCGGGCGGGTCTGCGGCCATCTACAGAGAGTGGAGGTGCCCTCTCCCCGGAGAATGGTGGTACGGCGGCTCCAGCGACGCCTAGAATTTGGGGAAAGAGGAGGTGGATCCGATTGTATTCTTCACAGTTGTCTCGGGGGGCTTTGTGCATTTTGCAGGGTCTTTTTGTAATTTTCTTTCTTTGTAGGACCTTGTTGTAATTTGTACTAAGTTTTCTGAATATAAGTATAGGATCCTTTAAAAAAAACATGTGCGCCGAGTTTCCCGAAATTCTAGGAGCCATACAGACACCTAATAGACGATCCGTTCTTTAGTGCAGTCTAAATATGACATGGCCGGGAATTACACAGTGGCCGTCTAAAACACGAACTCAACGTCTAAACTATTGTACATGCCCTCACGGCTCCTCGGCAAGGCAGTTGTCACGTTTTTTTTTCTGAAGAAGAAGATGCACTGAGTTTAGACAGGCTGCAGATGGCCCAACACGGCGACATGTCAGAAAAATACGGGTTCAATACAGTTTTGGACCGTATGTGGGCGTGTTAGGCGAGAACGAGGACCATACTGGATCATTTCCTGAGGTCAAGGACCATCTTGGCCGGAACCAGATCCTCTAACGTTTAGGAGAGAAGTCAGGTAGCTACAGTGTTGCGGTAGTGCAAAACTAAGAAGGAAAGTCAGGGGTACTGTACGTTTACTGTATGTCTAGTACCGTAGAGAGATCACTGTAGATAATTACTGTTCCTACAACTCTTCTAAACTAACATTTTGGGCAGCCATAATTTTGATTGTAAGCAATTATTGTAAATAAGTACCACATATTTATATCGTTCAAGCTAATTTAAATCATATTTGGATTAATCATATAGGTGTGAAGGAGGGAAGTTAGAGTACTGTAGCTTACCTGACTTCTCTTCTTCTCGAAACAGCCTTTCGTCCCGCTTTATAAATAAATCTAAACGGCCAAACCGATACATAGTGATGAGGGAAACCTCTTACAAGCAGATCAAAGATAAACTATAAAGCCTAGGAAGCATCAAGCCTGCGAAGAGACGAGGCAAAGGAAACCGAAGCTCCACAACAGCGCCTTCAAAAAGGTAACGACGTAAAAAGCGCCGCTGCCGCCAAGATCACAAAGATCTAGGGTTTTCACCCGGAGACATGCGGCAAGAATGGCCACAACAACGCCCTCAAGAAGGTCACGACACCCGCAAGCGTCGCCGTCGTCTGCGCCAAAGCGCTGGGATTTCGCCCGGAACCACTCACGCCACCTTCGGTACCTCAAACCAACACCAATCTCCGAGCCGAGCTTCCAACACACGATCTGGGCGCTGCCACCACCAGGAGGCCCCGCCGTCCCCTCCTTGCCACCCTCATGGACCAAAGAGACAGACCATCACCACCGCCACGTTGCCCCGCCGTCGAGACGCCCCGTGCAGTCCACCTTCCTTCCGGAGCCGCCGCCCCGGCATCCGCAACCTCAACCCCGTGGAGTGACAAAGGACCACCGCATGACCGAGGGGTCGGAAGATAGGGGCCGACGCTAAGTCCACCTCCGCCTGGTTCAGACCCAGGTAGCAGATGGACAGCAGTCGCAGCCAACCGGAGGGGATCACAGCCCTCCACCGCCAATGGCGGCCGCCGACCGGACGCAGCTGAAGGTCCCGTCAGGCCCAAGATCAGGCCCGGATCAGACCCACCTGGTCCAGATCTAGGCCCAGATCAGGCCCGATAGGTCCCTCTGCCACGCTGCAGCGTTGTGGCCGCTGCCGCCGTCCCTCTACCAGGCCGCGCCGCCCTGGCCATCTCCTCCACGCTGAGCCCGTCGCCGTGGCCCTTGTAGGCCGTCCACCGGGGAGAGGCCGCTGCCCCGCACCGAGGAGGACGTCGCCGAAGACGCCGCCGCCACCATACGTGCAGAAAACACCACCGAGCCGCCACACAGCCTCTGGCCGCGCCGGCGCGCCCTCGGCTGAGCCCGCCGCCCCACGAGGCCACCCCGGCCCGTGCCGCAGTCGCCGCGAGAGGGGAAGATGGCCCCGCCGCCGCCAGCGCCCGGGCCTAGCCCGGCGACGCCAACCGGCGGCGGCGAGGCGGGAGAGCGGGAGGAGCGGGTCCCGGCGGCGGAGAACTGGGAGCTCTCCCCCGTCGCCCACAGGGGTTACGCGGGAGAGGGAGGTGGGCGGGAGGGGAGAGAGAGGAGAGCGGGAGCACGCCGGCGGCGGCTAAGTCGCGGGAGAGAGAGCTGCGGGAGAGAGTGTTTCCTATCCCCTAACTTCTCTTCTTAATGTTAGAGGATCTGGTCCCATCTTTTGGCCATGGTCAACAAGTTTTAGGACTGTGCGTGCATTTCACTCGACAAAAATCCACGTACTTCTGGCCGCCATCATATCTTTTCCTCGCTCCGATAGACACCCCGCGCACATCTCACTCTCCGCCCGCTCGGCTGCTTCACCACATAAACAAACCTCGCTCGCTTGGCGCTACCTATAGCTTGCTGGCCTCGTCTCGGCGTGCCTCTTGGCTCCGTTCGACGTCTCCGAGGAGAAGCACGCGCGGCGTACGTACGTGCGGGCGCCTGGGTCACCGGCCGGCCGTGATCTCCATGCGGGTGCAGCCGGGACGACAACCATGGGGCTCGTGGGCGGCATCCTCGGCTTCGTCCTCGGCCTCCCCATCGGCCTCGCGGCCGCGTACCTCGTCTACCTCCGCTTCTTCGCGCCCCGCCGCCGTCTCCAGGTGACCACCCCAACCATCCATCCATGCATACCATTAGCCTCTCCATGCTTCCATTACAAATTTCCGATCGTTAGCTCCGTCTCCAGGAGTCCAGGTGACCACCCCAACCATCCATCCAGGCAAGTTAGCTCCAACGTACTACTGATCGTAGTGCGTGCCGCAATCATACCACAGTTTAGTTAATCAGCAGTTCACTTCGATTTCCGTGAGCACAAATTTAAGAGTCACACCCGTGCCCAGCTACCAACGCACACCGTCACCGAGCCGAGCCGTGTCCTCCGGTCGAGCCCGCCGATGCATGCCGGTCACCGACTCCGGCCTATCCTACCCCATGGATTTGATTTGACAGGAATCGTCTCGATCCCTCCCTCCCTGGTCCCTCGAGACTTGCAGTGGAATGGAACATGCCACATCGTGTGACGTACGTCCGTGACTCCGTGGGGAGACGACGATCACGATCGACCGATTCCAGTGCAGTCGTGGCGCCGTGCCGTGCGGGGCTCGAAGAAGTCCATGCCATAGCCGAGGTGTTTTCTCCTGGTAGCTAGCTCTGACCAGTGCACGTCGTCGATCCGGTCCCTTTTGGTTGGCAGTTCCAGCTTTGAGCAGCTACTAGTTGCCTGCCTGCTTGCGTATCGGATTCCGATTTTGCCGTATATATTCTCCTTGCTGCAGCCTGCTGTACAATATATGCTTGCTTTGTTGCCTCCCGATTGAAGATTGGTCGATCGTCGATCGCGACGAATCGATGATCGTACCTGACAGGTAGACTAGACAGGCCGCTTTATGTGATGGAACTGTTGTTGTACTCGATGCTGTGTTCCTCTGTAAGAGTTCGGCGGGGACGGAGAGACAGGGTCGCGCCTACGTGTTGAGTTCTGGTGGTGGTCGGTGGAGGATCGGCGACCGATGATCGAGATTTGGGAACCAAATCCCTGTGTGGAATTGTTAATTAGCGCAGAGGAATTAGTGACAAGGACGTAATACATGGTTGGCTGAATGCGACAGAGCAAAAATCCGACTTGGAGTTCGCTATATAGGCTTGGCAGTAGCTAAGCTAGCGTAGTACTCCCTCCGTTCCAAAACGGATGAATTCATTTGTCTATATGTAGATGTATCTAGACATGTTACATGTATAGATACATTCACATACACACAAATGGAAGTCATCTTTGTTAGAACGGAGGGAGTACCTTTTGATTTTGACAATTGATGATATACATCTAGCGTTTCGTAAAAAAATAATACTTATCTAATTTTTCCCTTTTTCAAAATTCTGTACATAAAACTCTATTTTGTCTAATCGGACGGCGGATACGACCGCCTTTAACCTAAAAAAAAAAAACTTATCTGGTCTACTTTTTTTTTTGAATTTTCGAGCATGCATGTATTCATCAGAATAACAGATTACAGGAACGGAACACACGCACGCAACAGAAAAAGAAAGCAGAACCCCGACACCGCAGCCACACACTGAAGAACACTGCAGAAACGCCGACGAACACCACAAACCCAGAAGAGAGAACACCTCCAACCAAAGTTGACGACTGCAAGAACCACCTGACGCAAGCACCAGGATCATCGACGATGAACGGACACAGCCAGGCCGCCCTCTCCTCCTCCAGCACCGGACACAACCGGCAGCCCAGCTGCGCCGGAACCTCCGCCCATCTTCCTCCGAAACACCGCAGCACACTCCAGCGAGAGCCGACGAAGAACCGAGCTCCACCACGAACCTTACCTCCTACACACCAGCACCTCACAAACCCTGCAGCGCCGCCAGAGGAAGCGACGCCGCAGCGACGACAGGGTCGGAGGACAGGGTCTCCAGCACGAGCGAACGACGACACCGCCTCGTCATCCACCCGCAGAGAACGAGAGCATCCAAGATCCAAAGATCTAGGAGCACAAAAAGGCACACCGGATCTACCGATCCGGAGGCCGCCATCGCCGAAAGCTCCACGCCGCAGCCCCACAAGGCAACGCCGTGATGGGGGAGAAGCTTCAGTACCATTATTCCAAGACGCCGCCGCCACCACCACCTTGGCCGCACCGCCGGGAAGGCTAACCCTACTATCTACAAGCCTCAGGCACAGATCGGAGTCCCTCCACTCTCCCACCGCCGCACGGACGGCCGGAGAGGGAGGGGACCGACGATCTGGCCGTCGGCGAAGCAGAGGACCTTGGCTCCTTCCCTTTCGCCTCTCGGTAACTGTTCACAGGAGGGGAACGGGAGTTATCTGGTCTACTTTGTTGAAACCTTTTTTGCATCCCACATAAATAGAAGTGGGATTGCGTACTTCCTAAGAGAAGAAAGAATCATATCCACGACGTTAAGCTATTAAGCAAAGAAAAGTCATAACCACCAACAGAGAGTTTATGTTACTGATGGTAATCGGATTCGTAACCACTACTTCTATGTTTCACTTTGCCATTGAGGAGGCAGTACACACGTCCGAGAGTCGTCCACCCAAGTTTAGTTAGTTAGGTCAAAAGGAGCCCGGCATAAAGCCCACGCCAACACCCATCCATATTTGATTTTCGAGGCGGTTTACGTGGCATTGGAGATGTGCCAAACAAGACTTGTCAAAAGCATGGATGTGGTACGTCATGTTAGTTACAAACAATGAAACAAACTAAATGGATACGACTCCTCAAAAGGCCATGCCTCGTTATTTGATTCGCAGCATTCTAAAAAGTAGGCCAATGAAAAACCTATTATGGAATGGCGTGGCCTCTTGAATCCTATAGAATTGAAAAGCTATAGCAATTTGGATCAAACAGTGTTGGACACCGCAGAATTAACAACGTTTGAGCGTGGAACCGCGGATAGAACTTTTTTTACGTGGCCTCTTGAAAGGACAATGATGTCGCCTAGAGGGGGTGAATAGGCGATTAAAACTTTTCCGGTTTAGGCTTGCTAATTGCGCAATAAAACTAGGTGTTTAAATTAACAAGCCAACAACCTAGATAAACTAGGCTCACCTAAGTGCACCAACAGCTTATGCTAAGCAAGACAAGCAACAAGGTGATAGCAATATAGAATACTTCAAGCACGAAGGCTATCACTATGTAAAGTGCATAAGTAAAAAAGCTCGGGTATAGAAATAACCGAAGCACGCGGAGACGAGGAAGTATTCCTGAGTTCCTACTTGAAAGGGAGTACGTCTCGTTGGAGAGGTGTGAACCGACACAACGGTTCAACAACCACAAAGGTTTCACCCTCTTCTCCGATGAACCGCACCACAAAGGTTTGGTTCACCTTCCACTATCGGTATTCCTTCGAGGCGGAATCCGGAGCCTTTCAACAACAATCCGAGGCACAACCCACAAAGGGATTGGGGGCTCCCGAACGGCTTTCAACAACAATCCGAGGCACAACCCACAATGGATTGGGGCTCCCGAACGGCTTCAAGTGACCACACAAGGGTCCAACCACCACAAAGGCGTCTAGGGTCCAAGGACCTAAGAGTAACAAGTCCACACGCTTTGAACTTCCACGAATCCTCGTGGAGAGCACACCGATGCACCAAATGCAAAAGGCAAGAGCACAAGTGCTCAAGTCCTCCACTCTCAAATTCCAACAAAGCAACAAATGCTTATGGAGGAATAAGAGAGGAAGAACAAAGAGGAGAACCATTCAAGAACTCCAAGAACTAGATCCACTATGTTCCCCTCACTTAGAGGAGATATTGATTGGTGGAAATGTAGATCTAGGTCTTCTCCTTCAATCCTCCAAAGATCAAAAAGTTTGGGTGGAGGGATTGGGAGATATCAAGGAAATGAGCTTGCAACAATGGAGGAGAGAGAAAGCAAAGGTTGCTGGGCTAAGCTAGCTGGCTGGAGGAAGGTGGAGGGGTATTTATACCCCTCCCAGAAAAGTAGCCGTTGCAGCCAGATTCACACCGGAGTTTCCGGTCCAAGTGACTGGATACTCCGGCCTGGGGCGGAAACTCTGGCCCCCACCAGGAGGTGAACAACAAACAGACGAGAGAAGCTCAGGCAGAAACTCCGGCCTGGGGCGGATACTCCGGCCCCTTGGGCCGGAAACTCCGGCCCCCACCAGGGGCTGAACAAGAAAAACACTCTCCGAGGAAAACCAAGGACCGGAGACTCCGGCCTGAAAACAGTGAAACTGCAAAACCTGAAATGCAATAACTTTCTCGTATGAACTCCAAAACAGGTGAATCCAATTGCGTTGGAAAGGTAACGACGAGAGCTTTGCAATAACTTTCTCGTATGAACTCCAAAACTTGTTGCGTTTTCGTGTTGGAAATATTAAGGGTCACAAATATAGAGGGATACCACACATGGAGAGGTGTGGACCCTATCTCGAAGGTGGACCGATAATATTTCCAACATGAAAACGCAATAAGTTTTCCATAAGAAATCCGTTTTCGAAGAACTTGGGCTTGTCATGAAGATCACGACAAGCACCAAACCAACAAGGAGAAAAGCCAAATAAGAACCAAGAAAGATGATATGCCAAGTATGCAACGGTATGAGCTCTCCACAAAGATGCGATCAAGTTACTCACTTGAGAACCCCTCTTGATAGTATGCCGTCTATCCTAAAACCCGGTCTCCCACTAACAACATGAGACCGGTAAAATAGAAAACCTATCAAGATCATACCTTTGCCTTGCGCATTCCACTTGAGCTCGATGATGACGATCTTGCTCTCTCAAGATGGAACACCTTTCTTGATTGCTCTTTGCTTGGTGAAGATTCAAATGTTGCTCCCCCATACACCAAGATGGGAGTGCCACTCTTAGGAACATCTTCACTTGACCATTATCTCCAAATGGGTGGCAAGCTTCAGCATATGATTTCTTCGAGATGCTTCTCTTGAACTTGCACTTCATCTTCTCTACATATGACCATTCTTCATATAAACCATGAATAGAGCATTGATCATCATGTAATCTTCTAGAGTCCAACACATGAACTCCAACTTTTCCTATGGACAAGATCTACAAGATATCTCAATGCAAACATTAGTCCATAAGGATTGTCATTAATTACCAAAACCACACATGGGGCAACACATGCACTTTCAATCTCCCCCATTTTGGTAATTGATGACAATCCCTTTTACGAGGGTTTATATAATGAATTAAGCAACCATGCACACAAAGAGCAAGGATGCAAGAGAAGAAAGGCAAATGCTTAAGAACGAAACTAAAGCATAAAACCAAATTCCTTAAACCCTCTAAACTTCTCCCCCATTGGCATCGATTGCCGAAATGGGAGGAAAAATTTAGAAGGCCAATATAGTAAGAGCTCCCCCATAATGTGTGCATTTCTCATAATATGAGTGAAATCAAATGCACATATCCAATAACGAATAGTTGGAAGGAGATCAAACTATATTGAGGATCCAAAGATTGCAAATGAATATCAAATAGAAAGATACTTCAACGAAAGAAGCAAGCAATCAAAAAGATCCAAAAATGTTCTAAATATCAAGAGGGAACTCCCCAAGGTACGTGCACAAATAGGATTTGTATTTCAATATAGTGTGCACAACATGGAATCCTCACTCCCTCTAGATAAATTCGAACACAAGCACATGCAAGAGAATATAAATGTGAAAAGAGGCAAAACAACTTGCAACAAATAAAATGTTTTGCAACATGAGCAAGGAGCGGCAAATAAAAGGATGGGTGTGAGAAAAAGACATTTTAGGAGACTAATACAAGGATGAGCAAAGCATCAACATAGTCTTTCAAAAGAGTTGCACATAGTGCATATCATGTCTTTCCATACCACACACCAAGGAGATATAGCAAATAGCTCCACAAGCTTATTAAATGCAAAGCATAACACATAAACAACAAAGCTTGTGCCTTTAATTAGAGACCACCAAAGATACAAAAGCAAAGGGTGGTCACTAAAGAATTGGAATACCAAAAAGATGTAACTATTCTTATGTGTATAAGTTTCTAAGTAGACACCAATCACGAAGATATAAGTCCACAAAAAACATGTACACACAAAATAGGTACAAAGGTAAAGGTCATGATATCCAAGAGGAAGTCATAAATACACCAATAAGATCTTTGCTTAAAAGCATAGCACAAAGCTCAATTTTATCTTAAAGGGATATAGATGAACTTCCAACACATACTCATCATAGCATCAAAAACTATCCACAAAGGATAAAGGTGATAAAAGGGATGCTCCGAGTAAGATAACAAGTATCGCAAAGGCAAATGATTTTGAAAACATCAAATTACATATGCGAGACATAAGTAGAAAGTGCTAGATTAACATATTGGGATTGATGAATCATGAATATATTCCCCTTGATATGTAATCATCCCGGCTTACTCACATTTGCAATAAAGACGTTTTGCAAGAATCAAAAGAATTGCAACCAAAGAGATTCATGCCATGAAACAACCTACACAAGGTTGAGAGCTAGAAAAGTATGCATGAGGTAGATACTTGTTACCGAGATAGCATTGGTGATGTAGAAGATAAGAATTCGATCATCCAAGCTTGGCTCCAATAAGCACATGGTGACAACACCTTCCTTGTAGATGAGACAAGCTTCCAATGCATCTCCAAATGTACCTAAAACAAATTCAAGTACAAAATGGTACCCAAACTAATTGGGTCCAAAGTAGTTAGAGCAACTACAATACATAGGACAAACTCCACATAACTATGTGCATATAGATATGAAATTGAATTTCATGCACATCTTAGTCATTTAGGATTTGATGGAGTTTATCCTATATATTGGATCAACGAAAGTAAGCATGCCATAAGATATACATATAATAAATATGCATGCACATGACTTTCAAGAACCAAACAAGATATAATTTAGACAAAACACCAAGTAAACAACAAAGCACACACAAGTGTGACAAGAAAACAAAGTGTCCAAATTATATCAAATATCCAAATCAACACATGAGTGAAGATACCACTTTGAAAAGATACCAATGAAATCAAGATACCAAAGATGAACATATCAATTGAAGAAAATACCAATGAAGAAAATACATCAAGGAATAAACCAAACCCTCTACACTTTTCATGATGGCACAAAGTACCAAGACGAAAAATGTTTGTCTTCCAAGGAGACACGTCATCGGGATCAAATATCAAATGAAGACAACTAATGTTCAAAAACCTATAGGATTGCTCCCCCAAGATGTGTGCATTATTTAAGATTTTGCATTTGAATACAAAATGCACACAAATGAGATCATCACTCCACATATATATATATATATATTCAAACACTAGTCATGTTCAAGAAAGGCAAGAAATTGCAATACCAATTTAAAGAACGGTGTTTTACTCAAAGTAGGATAGCTTCCCAAAGAATAGTGCATTATCAAGAAGTATGACTTTTGAATGTCAATGCACAAGAATTGGTTCATTGCTTTTCCCAACTCAAGAAAGCACAAAACAAATTTTAAGTAGAGCAATAAAGGATCCAAAAGATACAAGGAAGACAAATGAGAGTTAGATCAAAACAAATCCTTGGCAATCAAATAAGGCAATTCAAAGCAAGAGCCAAAGTGAATATGATCAATATATTTACCACAAATATGATTATCACTTGTCAAGACAAGTAATGTATGGAGATATTTCTCGGTGGTGGATTGCAAAGATATATTCAAGATCATATTCACAAAACATAAGCATATGGCAAAGGATAGGAATTAAAAGCCATGCTTAGATAGATAGAAATTCTTGATAGCTTCAAAAATCACGCAATAATGCAAAGCAACTCCAAGGAGTAGCTTGAAGCAATTGGTTTCCCAAAGAGATATATGAGAACATATTTAGGGAAAGCCATACCAAGAAATTCCATCACAAACAAGATCCAAACGAGAGACAAAAGCAAATGATCAAATATGGAACTTGTTTGAGCAACATGCCACAAAGGAAAAGATAATGAAATATCAATTCTAGGTGGCAACACCTCACATGTTCACATTTTCTAGGCTTGTAATATGCACATAGCTTATTACTCCCCCATAATGTGATAATCCATTTTCTTTTAAAGCAAGAGGCAAACAAAACCAACTCGAGAAATTAATGGACATAATAGAATTTGAATTTCTCATGAGCATGACATACCACATAGAGAATAGATAAGATTGATATATCATCACTAAGTGGTATTCCTCATGTACACACATTTTTGGTTTGTGAAGTGCACGAAGCATATCACTCTCCAAAAATGGAATGGTCCATTAATCTCTCAAAAGAGAGCCAACAAGGTAAATATATCAAATAAAAGCAATAAGGCTCAACACAAGTAAATGGTGTGCAAACCAACATACACATACTTGATTTCTCAAGATAAGTAAGTAGAGAGCACAACACATACAAACACTAGCAAGGTACAAAACCAAACACATGCAAGGGTGCAAGCAACTTTCAATGTATATATGATTTAAATAAAAGTTACCGCAAGGAGGAAACATTGGATATGAGGTAGAACAATATAATCCAAATGACTTGGCTTGAGAGAATATAATTGATGAAGATCCCTTAATTCTTCATGATGTAGCCAAGTCTCCAATGACCTCCAACAACACCTATTGATCAAGTTTTAGCTTGTTGGTCCCCAACCAAGTTGGGTCCTAAGAGGTTAGTCACAATAGGCTTGGCAACCCAAATGGTTCTTTTCTTGACACCACTTTGAGTCCCAACATATTTGGCAAACACATTGCCAACCTTATCCTTCCGAAGAGAATAACATCATCAATATAATGGGGTTGGATAAGGTACCATTTGTGCATGAAGAAGCAAGGTGACCCTTCTCACGGCATAGGTAGCAACATCGACTTCCTCCTCTCTTCTTGGTTGGAATCTGACTTGAGGAGGTGTAGCTTGATTCTTCTTGGGAAGAGGTTGTTCTTCAACTTGAGGAACTTGAGGCTTCTTCCCTTGTTGCTTCTCACTAAGAGCCTTCTTCTTCAAAGGGCAAGATCTAACATGGTGCCCTTCAACTTTGCACTTGAAGCAAACAATCTTGGCCGAATCTTTAACTTGTTCTTGGCCCTTGTTCTTCTTGTAGACTTGGACTTGTTCTTGTTATTGGAGTTGAATCCAAGTCCACTCTTGTCATTGGGGCGTCTTTGAACACTCAACATATTGTCAAGTGTGGACTTCCCAACATGACGCTTTTCCAAGTCTTTCTTCAAAGAAGTGACTTGGGCCTTGAGCTCATTTAGTTCCTCTACATGGTTAGTATCAACAAAAGCACTAGAGGAAGTAGAAGCTTCATTGTTTTCATGCAACAAGACATATGAAGCATATCATCATGAGATTTAGTTAAACAACTATTACATGATATGCAAGGACTATCAACTCTAGCATGTATGACATTTGGAGTGCTAGACGAGTTTAAGTCCAAAGATAGAACATTGCAATGAGATAGAGAAGAAGTATAATCAATAGTAAGTTCACCATCACCAATGTAATTTTCTATCACCACTCACCATATCATTACCTTGTGACAAATCACATGTTGGTGAAGTGGAAGTTGTGAACTCATCACGGCCGGAAGTGGAAGGAGAACAAACATCCTCAATAATTTTGGACATTTCATATATATCTTGAAGCTTGGTCCAAAGTTCATGAGCGTTCCGAAAAGGCATGATTGACGCAAGAACTATATCGCTCAAAACACATATAAGACCATTAGAAACTAGAGTCTCGAGATGAGAGTTTTCCTCGTCCTCTAAAGATAATTCTTGAGAATCCTTGGAGGAGAAAAACCCACATCCACAATCTTCTTAATATAATTTGGACCCATGGCCCTAAAAAGATTAAGCATGCAAATTTTCCAAACATCATAATTTGTGCCATCGAATATGAAAGTGGGATCATGCACTAATTCTCTAAACGACATCTTTTACTCTCTAGGCGGTAAAGCCCAAAAAGAGAGCCCAGGCTCTGATACCAATTGAAAGGACAATGATGTCGCCTAGAGGGGGGTGAATAGGCGATTAAAACTTTTCCGGTTTAGGCTTGCTAATTGCGGAATAAAACTAGGTGTTTAAATTAACAAGCCAACAACCTAGATAAACTAGGCTCACCTAAGTGCACCAACAGCTTATGCTAAGCAAGACAAGCAACAAGGTGATAGCAATATAGAATACTTCAAGCACGAAGGCTATCACAATGTAAAGTGCATAAGTAAAAAGCTCGGGTATAGAAATAACCGAAGCACGCGGAGACGAGGAAGTATTCCCGAGTTCCTCCTTGAAAGGGAGTACGTCTCGTTGGAGAGGTGTGAACCGACACAACGGTTCAACAATCACAAAGGTTTCACCCTCTTCTCCGATGAACCGCACCACAAAGGTTTGGTTCACCTTCCACTATCGGTATTCCTTCGAGGCGGAATCCGGAGCCTTTCAACAACAATCCGAGGCACAACCCACAAAGGGATTGGGGGCTCCTGAACGGCTAACAACAACAATCTGAGGCACAACCCACAATGGATTGGGGGCTCCCGAACGGCTTCAAGTGACCACACAAGGGTCCAACCACCACAAAGGCGTCTAGGGTCCAAGGACCCAAGAGTAACAGTCCACATGCTTTGAACTTCCACGAATCCTCGTGGAGAGCACACCGATGCACCAAATGCAAAAGGCAAGAGCACAAGTGCTCAAGTCCTCCACTCTCAAATTCCAACAAAGCAACAAATGCTTATGGGGGAATAAGAGAGGAAGAACAAAGAGGAGAACCACTCAAGAACTCCAAGAACTAGATCCACTATGTTCCCCTCACTTAGAGGAGATATTGATTGGTGGAAATGTAGATCTAGGTCTTCTCCTTCAATCCTCCAAAGATCAAAAAGTTTGGGTGGAGGGATTGGGAAATATCAAGGAAATGAGCTTGCAACAATGGAGGAGAGAGAAAGCAAAGGTTGCTGGGCTAAGCTAGCTGGCTGGAGAAAGGTGGAGGGGTATTTATACCCTCCCAGAAAAGTAGCCGTTGCAGCCAGATTCACACCGGAGTTTCCGGTCCAAGTGACCGATACTCCGGCCTGGGGCGGAAACTCCGGCCCCCACCAGGAGGTGAACAACAAACAGACGAGAGAAGCTCAGGCAGAAACTCCGGCCCCTGGGACCGGAAACTCCGGCCCCCACCAGGGGCTGAACAAGAAAAACACTCTCCGAGGAAAACCAAGGACCGGAGACTCCGGTCCAGAAGACCGGAGACTCCGGCCTGAAAACAGTGAAACTGCAAAACCTGAAATGCAATAACTTTCTCGTATGAACTCCAAAACTGGTGAATTCAATTGCATTGGAAAGGTAACGACGAGAGCTTTGCAATAACTTTCTCGTATGAACTCCAAAACTTGTTGCGTTTTTGTGTTGGAAATATTAAGGTCACAATATAGAGGGATATCACACATGGAGAGGTGTGGACCCTATCTCGAAGGTGGACCGATAATATTTCCAACACGAAAACGCAACAAGTTTTCCATAAGAAATCCGTTTTCGAAGAACTTGGGCTTGTCATGAAGATCATGACAAGCACCAAAACCCAACAAGGAGAAAAGCCAAATAAGAACCAAGAAAGATGATATGCCAAGTATGCAACGGTATGAGCTCTCCACAAAGATGCGATCAAGTTACTCACTTGAGAACCCCTCTTGATAGTACGCCGTCTATCCTGAAACCCGGTCTCCCACTAACAACATGAGACCGGTAAAATAGAAAACCTATCAAGATCATACATTTGCCTTGCGCATTCCACTTGACTCGATGATGACGATCTTGCTCTCTCAAGATGGAACACCTTTCTTGATTGCTCTTTGCTTGGTGAAGATTCAAATGTTGCTCCCCCATACACCAAGATGGGAGTGCCACTCTTAGGAACATCTTCACTTGACCATTATCTCCAAATGGGTGGCAAGCTTCACGCATATGATTTCTTCGAGATGCTTCTCTTGAACTTGCACTTCATCTTCTCTACATATGACTATTCTTCATATAAAACCATGAATAGAGCATTGATCATCATGTAATCTTCTACAGTCCAACACATGAACTCCAACCTTTTCCTATGGACAAGATCTACAAGAATATCTCAATGCAAACATTAGTCCATAAGGATTGTCATTAATTACCAAAACCACACATGGGGCAACACATGCACTTTCACCTCTTGAATCCTATATCAGGCATTCTAAAAAGTAGGCCAAATCTGACAAAAAATCTATAAAATTCTTTTGAATGAAAAGATCCCTAAAGCGTAAGCAACACATGATTCTATAAACACGGAATGGAACAAATGTGGGATTTGTTAAGGAAAATGTACAATTGAGCTCTCATAATTTAGTTAGTACTAAAACCACCTAAATTTAGTCGCCTGGTTATTTGGATAATCAAAGATATATTTAGCTTCAAAGAGAGAGGGTGAGCATGCAAGTAAAACTCCAAAATGACCATGATCTCCAAGAGAATTCCAAGGCCCAACCTATTGTCGTGAATCCTCGATTAATCTGCAGGATTTGTGGTACATCACTTTGATTCACATGATTCTTTGCCAAAAAAAAAATCATGACAATTGAGTCTCTATAAAAATTCTAACAAATTCTTCAATCTAAACGCAAAGAATAATATAACAATGTCTTTTACGAAGGTGACTGATAACTTCGAAAGTCTTTGTCACTTTGTCGCACAAAAGAATGAGGTTCAACTGTATCAAAACAAATTGCGTACATATACAAAATTAAGAAAAGATAAAATAGATAACAAAAAACTAAATGTGGCAGTGCACCAAAATGTGTAATTATACAAATGAAATGTATAATTGCACAAAAGGGCATTTTATCGAATTCAAAACTACAAAAATAAAAATAAATAATAAATATATAATTCAAACTTTAAAACGTGAAGAAACTTAAGCCCAATTGATTTCAACATTATTGGACAAAAAGAGTTACTCCCTCCGATTCATTAAAAACGTCGTGAAAAATGAGCGTATGATGTACAAATCTATAGCTATACTAGCGACATTTATTTAGAATCATAGAGAGTACGTTCATACGCTTGAGTTTGAACAATTCGGATGTAATACATGGCAAATAAATAATTTAGGACGATCACATTATCCGTTTCTTAGTAAATTCTAAACTCTCCCTGAACTACCGGGTCATTTCACTCCAAACGGTTATCGGCCATGGCTTCGCTGACGTGGACTGTTAATCGTCCAGGTGGATCAACAAGGCACTCGAATTTGCCACCTCAGCTCCAGCTCAACTCCATCTCCTCACATCTCTCTCTCCCCAGTCCCCACCTCCCTCCGCCGTGGCTTCTCCGGCGATTCGTCTCCGGCGTAGGCCATGGGCAGCAATGGAAAAAAACGCAAGGAACCGAGTAGTAGGCATAGCCACCCACCCCTACCACCTCTCCCAACACCTACAGGCGTGCCGTCTCTCCCAATCCCGAGCTGCCCCCCCCCCCCCCCCCCCCCCCCCCTCGTCCATCCTCTATAATCCAGCAATGGTGTCTACAAGAGCGGCTCATCTCAAGTCCCCAGAGCGCGCAACCCCGCCCGCCCCCGTAGCTGCCATTGACCTAGGCGCCAACAACTCGTGACCGCGCCGCCGCCGGTAAATTTGGGATCTTTTATTTGGTTGGGTTCAGGGGATGTATCGTGTTTTTCATGAAATTATTGGTAAATGAAATTCTGCTTGGTATCAGTATATGACCGTATCGATCTAAAGTCCCTCTCAATCTAAAGAACATGTTGCATTGTAGCCTGCAGAGATTTTAGTGGTACAATTAACATGGTAGTTTGATGAAAGTGAATTGTGTGCTTGGCTATATATGACAGAGGTTATAGTTATTAGCAATTCTTTTGAAATGGACTTGCATACACCTTTTTATACCATAATAAAGGTAGGTACCACGGTTTCACTATGAAACTATGCAAGATGTGTAACACTATCGCTGTTCTTACCCTTAAGGACAGTTTCTCTTATGGACAGTCTATGCAAGATGATCAGCATTAAGTTTCAATCCAATTGTTCGTGATTGACTTTGCAGGATCCTATCATTAGACCTGTACGATATTTAGATTCTGAGACATTACAGACGATGGTACCAGATATTCCATTATGGGTGAAGTGTCCAGACTATGAACGGGTTGGTACCGGGTACACTACTGTGTCAATTGTTTACCTTTGTTATTTCATGATTAAGTGATTAATTTATGGCATTCTATTCATTATTGTAGGTTGACTGGATGAACAAGTTTATTCTTCATATGTGGCCTTTCTTGGACAAGGTCTTATAACTAATATTTTTAGTGTGTTATTCCTTGCTTCGTCAATTAGTGTGATGTGTAAATTTGTTTAGAAATATGATCAGCCTAACAGTTTTTTCTCCATTCATAACAGGCAGTATGCAAAATAATAAGAAGTGTAGCAAGGCCAATATGTGATCAATATGTTGGAAAATATGGTATAGAATCAATTGAATTTGGAAACTTAACACTTGGCACTCTTCCACCTACACTCCAAGGTGTGTAATCTCTCTTAAACCACTTCATCCTCTGATGCTATCTGTTCAGCGGGACAACAATGTTATCTCCTCAAATGAGGTTTACCATCACAATTTTTTTTCGTTCTCACCAAGGATTACGAGTCGACCTGTCGCAACTTGTCGCTCGGGTACCGACAAGTAGACAAGTCGCGCGACAAGTCGTGACTTGTCGCAACTTGTCGCAACTTGTCGAGGTTTTGAACTTGTCGCTGGGGTACCGACAAGTAGACAAGTCGTGCGACTTGTCGCGACTTGTCGAGCGACACTTAATCCTTGGTTCTCACAAACCTCAACTATACGATATGAATATAATTTAACTTGCCAATTCAAAATCTGTAATGTACACTCATCGCTCACTGCAGTCTTTCAGTTACGAGATTGGACTTAACAACCTTCATTTAGTCATAATATAAGATTTTCAGGAGGAGTTTTGTTAAGCCCAATTGTTCCTACAATTCAAATCTGGGATGTGCATGTGATACTTCTGTTGCTATGCATTTTATTTGAACCAGGCATAAAATGATTATTTTACTTCAGTTCCATCCTTTGTATTCTCAAAGTCTACTGATCGTCATGTAGATATTTAAGATGTTCGATCTGAAGATATTTTCCCTCTCTTCACATCTCCTTCTTTAACCAAACAGGAATTAAAGTTTATGAAATGCGAGAAAAAGAGCTGGTGATTGAACCTGTGATTCGGTGGGCTAGCATAGCAAATGTCACTGTGAACGTGAAGGTGCATTCGTTCGAATTGTCTGCCCAGGTTAGTTTTATCCCTGGCTGCATTATACAGACAACATGTTTAGATAATTTTTCATATACAGACCTCTGACGTGATCATATTGCTATTTTCAGCTTTTAGACTTGCATACAACGCTGACACCACGTGTGACTCTGAAGCCACTTGTCCCAAGTTTTCCCTGCTTTGGGAACTTGTGTGTTTCACTGATGGAGAAGGTATGAATCTGTTTCTTTAGTGTGCAGATGTGCAAGCAGCAAAAAACTAGGTTAGATCAACTTCACCAAAGAACTGACTCAAGTTCCGTAATTATAAAGCCCCATGTTGACTTTGGATTCAAATTGCTGGGTGGAGATGTCATGGCGATTCCTGGCTTGTATCGGTTTGTGCAGGTAGTTCACGGAAGGTTTCGTAATTCCTGCCTCATTACTGTTGGTAATAGCATATACTTGGTTCTTTCTGGACTTAGCTAGTTCTGTTCTTTCTATTTCACAGGATCAAATTGCAATTCTCTATCATTGGCCTAAAGTCATAGAAATTCCTATTTTAGATGGAGCAAGGTGATATTCTCTAATGATATCCAGACAAGTATTTGCTGTCACTTAAGTTATATATGTCACAAGTTGAATATCCTTCTGCTAATATAAAGTCAGCAAAGGCTGACATTTAAAAAATGAACGTGTTACGCACCAGTTCCCGCTTCTGTAATAAGATAAATATGAATTCAAGCCACCTTGGGAAGTTGATTATCTTCAGTTACATTCATATATGATGTCATTATATTTCAAACATATATCCCATAGATAATTTGGAAATAAGATTACATCTGGAGGGGGTCCTTTGGTCTGGCTTAAGTAGATAGCGCACTTACTTTTACTCAAGGAAAGAAATGATGGGGTAACTATAAGCTAGATTGTTATTTCGTTGATTAAAAATGAAATTATATTGCTAAAATGCAACATATATGGTATGTCATAAATTTATAGCTCACTTACCTTTATTGATGGCAAGAAATGGTGGGGTAACTATTATAAAGAATGTTGTATGGTTGGTTGAAAGGAAAATATGTGCTACATGTAGGTTTGTCACACTCGAAGCATGCCTTATTCTTGATTATTGACTTTATCCGTTTTAATTTGGACTTGAGCAATAATTATTGATACAAAGTTATCAATCATGTTGCAGTGGTGCTACAAAGAAACCTGTTGGAATATTGCACGTGAAGGTAATTCGTGCCATGAATCTTCCCAAGATGGACTTGCTTGGAAAATCTGATCCCTATGTCAAGCTCCGGCTGAGTGGCGAGAGGCTGCCCTCAAAGAAAACCTCTGTTAAGATGAGCAACCTGAACCCTGAATGGAATGAACATTTCAGGCTGGTAGTCAAGGATCCTGAAACTCAAGTCCTTGAGCTCCAGATGTTTGATTGGGAAAAGGTTTAGCATGCTGTATGCAACTTAATTAACTTCTGTCTTTTTTATGTATTTCATAAGCCCTCACACTATAGAGCTGAAGACAGGTTTCCTTGTCATCTGAAAAAACAGTCCATTTTCTATGTTTTTCTACTATGAAAATGGGCCAGAGATATCAAACACCAATCAATTCTTTTTTGCTGATTGTACAGGTCAAAATGCATGATAAAATGGGCGTGCAAGTAATTCCCCTCCGCTTTCTTACTCCTTTCGAGAGCAAGCTGTTCACACTAGACCTTCTCAGAAGAATGAATCCAAACGATCAGCAAAACAAGAAGAATAGAGGAAAGCTAGTCGTGGAACTGACATTTGATCCTTTTAGAGAGGACAACAGTACGAGTGCTGTGATTTCAGATGGTGAAGGCAATGTCAGTATAAAAAGGGACGTCCCACCTTGTGGTGGGGTGCTGTTAGTTTCAGTAGAAAATGCAGAAGATGTCGAAGGGAAGCGTCACACTAATCCGTATGCTGTGGTTCTTTTCAGGGGAGAAAAGAGGGAAACTAAGGTTAGTTTAAATGCTATTATTCCCATGACAATGTTTATTTTTTCTTTTCACCATTGTCAAACCTAGCTAAGCTGCTTCTTAAGTTAGACCCTAGCTAAAATATTGTTGTTGGTTCCAGTTTACATAAAAGGCTAGTTTATGTCAGTTTTACCTCTTAGAAGTTAGAACATTCATTTTGTTTTATGTGTCGTAGTTGCTATTTTATTAGTTAGGTGAGTTATTACATCCATTCCTTCCTGAAGCAACGTGCACCATTACTAGTAGTACTTTTACCAAGGATGTTAACAATTGCGGCCACTCCATTAAAAAACACTTGCAGCTATTAAACATAGAATGACAGTTTAATACAATTAGCCAGAACAGAGTAGTATATGATTACATACAGTTGATCGAAAGTAGATTGGCAATTATCTGGACTAGCACTGCAGTGCAGAAACTGTATCTTCATTTTTCAGAGGAGGTTGCCGAAATTGTTAGACAGGTCTCTGTTTTTGTTGATGAATTCTGCAAGAGAAAACTTGGGATAGCAGTAGCAACTACTGAGTCCTGACAGGTGCTAGGCTGCTGAGTGCTGACAGTTCTGAATCACTGAACTGTCAAGTTGCAGATAACTCTACAAATATATCAACCAGGTCTTAATTCAGAAGTACTCCCTCCGTTCCATAATATAAAATGTTTTAGACTTTTTCCACACATGTATCTAGACACTTTTTAGTGTACATGTACACTCTTTTTAGTGTGAACTAGACAACATGTGTAATACTACAACATCTTATATTGTGAAACGGAGGGAGTAGTAGCGTTCAGTCTCCAGAGCAGGTCGTAGAATAAGTTCACTGTCATTGGGAACAAAAATTCAGGTCCTCGCCCTGCTGCTGCACAGTGTTGACAGTTTAGTGAGAAAACACACTACATTGCTAGTGCTGACTTGTGTTTGTACAAATATGTACAGAAAACTTTGTAGCCCCAACATGTTGACATGGAAATCTCATCGTTTAGCGGTCCATCTTCCAAAACCCACAGGTTATCACCAGCTACCAACACGGATGCTTTGTGTGTACCCCCTGCAGGTGATCAGGAAGGCGAGGGATCCGAGATGGAGCGAGGAGTTCCAGTTCGTAGTGGACGAGGCCCCTGTGGACGAGAAGATCCACATCCAAGTCCGGAGCAGGCGCCGGAGGCTCCTCCCCTTCCACAACAAGGTCACTTGTTAACACGCGCTTCCACCGTCAGGTTTCTCGGCGATCATCGTCCGTTCCCTCTCTGACGCCTGCCGGTTTGTGCTTCAGGAGTCGCTGGGGCACGTGAACATCAACCTGGTGGACGTGGTGAACAACGGGCGGATCAACGAGAAGTACCACCTCATCAACTCCAGGAACGGGAAGATCCACGTCGAGATCAGGTGGAACACCGTGTGACAGATTGACAGGCCTCACTCCTGTACATTAGTACATATATATAGCTGAGCCGCACTCGACGTCGGAGTACGAGAGAGGAAGTGATGGTCGCCATACTCCCTGTGCACCATGTATGTTGTTGCTGTACCTTTGTGTCCATGTATTTTGTTTTTCTGTCCCTTTTGGGCGCTTTTGGTGTGTGGTGTAAACATGCAGTAGGGCCTTTGTGTCTGCTGAGAATTATTTGGGGCATGATAAAAGGGGCTGCCTTTTGCTCCACTGCTTTTTTCACGCGGCATCTTGTCAAGTTTCTTCGTACCACGACGAATGTAAATTACAGGAGTGGAGCCTGTCGGCTCGGGCTGTTTTGGTTTGTTTGTTGCCAGTTCACGGCAAGCTATAATTTGCCAAAAATATTGGACCTATAATTTGGTTCTCTGCCTGATATTTTTTTTTCAGTTTTTTCTTCTTATACGGTCTCTTTATTGGACCACCTTGCCAGATTTCGACCTGACATTCCTCAATAGCCAAAAGCAATATGTACTGTACTTGCCTGCCAAAAGTTAATAGAACCTGCTCAAATACTCTCAGTGAAAGCACAAAAAAGTTGATAAATCCCGGGGCTTTTGGTGCGCAATCGTATTATTATCTGTGCAACCCCAGTGCGGAAAAGTAAAGTCCCTCTTTCCCGCCTCAAGCTCGCCGCCGTCGAGCTGCCGTGATGCAGCTGACGCCGGATCCATTTGGCAGCAGTGTTCTTAGAAGAAAGTGGATGATCATACCGATAGATGGCCTTTGGGAACGAGGTTTCTTTCTGTGCTTTGTGCACATGCAAGGAGGCCCATATTCCACTTTGGTTGTTGCTGCGAAACAGAGCAACCAACGGCCTCCGGTTTCGTTAAGAAACTGAAATTATTCGAGCTCAGGATTGACGCCAGTGGACCTTGATTCGAGCTCACTCGACTCGAGCGCCTCTCACGTGTGCAAGCTCATCGATCCACCCCAGAAAAACGATCATTACCGCATCGAGTCAACGACATAGAAGAGTGATCGGATCCCCAAGCCCAAAGTACACGCAAAACGAAATAAACAACTGCACACGATGCAAGTGTGCATGGGATCGATCACCAGACCCCACTTTTTTTTTATCCCGGATCGATCACCAAACCTATTCCCCAAAGCATGCATCTAAACCACGGTCTACCGTCTACGCTTACCGCTATGTGTCTGATGGGCTGCTTCCTCTAGTAATAATAGTGCTTTAAGATTTTGCTCCTCTTGCTGAGATCATACTCCATATAGATCCAAGCATCAAGTCCAGCTGGTAAATGGTACTTCCTCTGTTTTTAAATATAAGATATTTTAAATGTTACACATTTATCTATATGCACACTAAAATGAGTAACATACACATTAAAACATGTCTAAATACATTTGTGTACTCCCTCCGTCCACAGAAAATTGTACATCTAGAGATTTGCACATACATCGAGAGAAATGGGGATTTTACTCCATGGCATAACTAATGCTGGAAAGTACAGTAGTAGACTTATGTGTGCATGCGACCACTCCGGCTGCGCGTTCGGTTAATATGGTTAATTCGGTTTGGTTTATACGGTTTTTTTATTTATACGGTTTCAATACTTCGGTAAATACGGTTTTGTACGAGAATACGGTTCGGTTTCGGTTATAACCATTTAAATTCGGTTCGGTTTCGGTAATAACCAAATTAACCTAAGTTGACGCGAATTTTAAAATGACAATTTCTTTTTGTGGCCATATATTACAAAATAACGGAATAGACTATAAAATTAATAGGCATATGATCCAAAGTAACCAAATAACCCATAAAGTTAATAAAAGTCTATACAAGTAGCAAATCACATGCTACAAGTAACCCGTAAAGTTAATAAAAGTCAATAAAAGTAGCAAATTAATAAAAGTTAATAGGCATTTAGATTTTTTTGGTTAACCATTCGGTTTTCGGTTATTAACCGTATTAACCGCAAGGCATATGGTTAGCTATTTTACTAACCGTAACCTTAACCGGAAACCAAAATAACCACAATTTCGGTTCGGTTTCGGTTTTTTCAGTTCGGTTTCTCGGTTTTCGGTTAACCGTGCACAGCCTTAGCGACCACTGTGAGAAGGCGATTAAATGAGCTTTGCTGCATGCAGTAACTAAGGCAGGACATGCAGCCAATAGCTAGGGCATAATTTGCTGCAATTAATAAGGATTAGATTGAAGACAAAGTGTATTGGGAGGGTAGATGGACACTCTTTTTGGAAAAGTTTAGATGCTAGATGTGCAGTCTTTCACGGACGGAGGGAATACATGTAAATGTGGACAAAGTCTAAAACATCTTATATTTAAAAACGGAGAGAGTACGAACGAGCTGCAACGAAAATCACAGGGTCAAGACTCAAGTAGTCACTCAAGTGAGTGATGAACTAGTCTTGTGTGCTTCGCAACAGCTAATCACATGGTGAATTAATCACTCAAGTGGAGTGTGTTAAATTTCACCGCGTCCACTTGCAGACTTGCTCTGCCTGTTTATGTTGGTCAATCTCAGGGAGAGAGTAAACGCAACTGATTGTGCGTCCGTTTAATTGGTACGTGATCCAATATGTTCGCTGTTGCATGAAACGTAAACATGATCGACGACCTGGTTAATCAATTAGCTAGTTTGGCGCCACAAATGACAAATGTTGATGACTTCACCATCTCCAGATGATACCGTCGCCACTCAAGTCCCACTCTAGAGTCAACGGTAAAACGAGACGATGGTAGTACTAGCAAAAGGCTGTGGTAATGTTTTCCTCGTTGTTTTTTGCAACGGAAAGCGTAAACAACCCGTTGGCCGTTTAGTTTAGTCTTTGAGTTTGACGTAGCCCCTTGGTCGAGGAAAATGAAGCTACGCTATATCTCAGTTCAGATCCCGAGGAGAGCTGCCGCCTGCAACTGTGTCAGATGGTCGCTGCGAGGAGGCGGTGGTCGGCGCTGCCTGCCACGGGTGGCCGCCGGCCGCGGCGGCGGAGGAGGCGGCGGCGCGCGTGATCTTCACGTCACGCCCTCACGTGCGCGCGCGGATGCTGAAACATGCGCACATGCGCGTGCCCCGGAATCTCTTCTTTGGACGACAGCTAGCCGAGCAGCCAAATGCTGGTCATCAGATCCAACGATCAGCTTTGTTCCATCACCGTCCTGTTTTTGCTCATCTTTGAGATCTGTTGGCGTCAATTTCGCGTTGGTTTTTTGCATTCGTGTTTTCTTAGAGTGCTTTTAGATACTTCTGCTTTCTTTTTCAGCTTTCAGGTGGTCAGGTTAAAGTACAATAGCTCGACTTGGTTCATAAGAAACAATGAAAAATTTCGTGTTTTTTTGTGTGTACAAGATATTGTCATATTGTTTATTTATTCTTTACGAAAATTCCTTTCGCGTTTAAAAAAACTCATCTTGAGGACTCTAAAAGTTCTAGGAAAAATAATGCAAGCACAAATGCATCTCTGTGCGTACAAATTTGTTTCAAGATATATTTTCATATGTGATCTGAACAAAAAGGACAAATGTTGAAAAAAAAAGAATAAGCTCTTTTTTGCCTTTATTTTTGTGTAGCCTACAATACAACATGTTATCTATGAAAAATCGGCATATATGTATATATATAACATGTGTATGTATACATGTCAATTTGTTTTGAATTTTTCTTGAAACTTTAAGTATTGTTTTCCAATTTTTTAAAAAACTCGATATCAGTGGATCCTGGGAGCAAAAACTCCTCACTCATTCTTTTACAAATTTCTAACCAGTTGTGTCCAATGTTCACGACACTTTATTTATCTTCCCAAACTTTGAGGGTGCAAAATAACTCTACATGACCGAGTTAATATTTGGTGGGTGGCTTAGAATTTGAAGATCCTAAAAAATTGAAACAATTCACATGTGTGGAACTCTATAATGTGATAGTCGGGAAAACAGTTATGAGCCAATACAATCATATGGGTTTTATACCAACATAATGGTATACAAATGTTTTAGTTTGTCAACTTTTTGCCATGGGCACAAATAGTTATATTTTCATATGAAGTGTTTTCCAGCTATCTTTTAATGGCACTCCCATACTATTTTCTAAACGGTGTTAGAAGGTTCATTAGCTAATATTCATAGTTCAAGGTTCAAGTTGGACCAAGCACAAGAAGTTAAAGTTCAAAATCGGCTTTATTCATAAAATGATTGTTAGATGTAGATGCGGTGTCCAACAAGATCGACATTCTTGTCGTCTAGTCTAAAAAACGGAGGCAAAAACTATCGACAAATAATCTTTGACAGTGCACGCCAATCCAAATGTAAAGATTAATTTCGAATAAGAAAGCCTTCTTGGATGTTAAGAATCTCTTAAGAAGTGTCGTCATCTGAAAAGAATGTGTGTGACAGATTCTGGAGCTCCCGTATGGGGCAAAGCCCACACTTTGACCATCCTCGCCGCTCGAATCGATTCGACGTCCACACCAAATTTTGGAAGATGAGCCTTGAGAAGAATTACGCCCGGGCGCCCACAATGGCACTGAATGTAGAAGTTTTCCTAGAGTGCGGCGTTTTGAACCCATAACTTCAGGGAGCTGGCTTTTTGAAAATTAAAAAAGTAAAAAAGACATTTGAAAGTTCAAAAAAATGGAGAGAAACCCTTAGATGGAGATAATGATTAACTGTACTAGTATGTAAAGAACCAATCCAAATTTTGCTGTATTCTAAACTGAGAAAAAGTGGCAAATGTGTGGATCTAGGTGCAGTGAATAGTGCACATTTTCAAAACTTGATTTTTTTTTGTCAGATTTGTCATCTTTGTGTAGCTTAAAATATAACGAATGTTGCATTGAGATTTCTGCACACTTATATAGTTTGGCATTATCTACATCCAAGATTTATGTTCTGAATGTTTGAAACTTACAAATGCCGTATTCGATTTTTTCAAAAAGTCCGGCTTCCTTGGAGCTTGGGCTCCATTTTGATTTTGAGTTTTGCTGCTGTTACTGAAAAGAAATTACCCTGAGTGAAGTTCGTCCGTGGTACCTTTAGATCTGAGAATTGGAGTCGTCATTGTTGTTATGATCCCTTCTCGTGAGGCTCGTGTACGTCCGTCCGGTATTCATGTTCTTTCTGAAATCGACTCCAGTTAAGGTCGTACCATTTAATACTCAGAGGGCCGGGCGGCCGCAACCCCAGACAAAAAAAACCACGTACGTCCGGCCGCCATCATATCCTTTCCTCCCTCCGATCGAGCCCCCGCGCGTATCCCACTCTCCGCCCGCTCCGCTTCACCACATAAACAAAAACCTCGCTCACTTCGCTTGGCGCTACCGAGCTTGCTGACCTCGTCTCGGCGTGCCTCTTGTCTCAATTCGACGTCTCCGAGGAGGATTTTGCGGGCAGCGGACGGCGCGGCTCGCCGAGTGCTAAGCCGGCCTATCCGTCCGTCCGCTACGCTGCAGGCGCCGCGTACAGTGCAGGCACTTCGTGACCGGCCGGCCGGTGACCTCCACGCGAGTGCAGCTTGGACGACATCATGGGGCTCGTGGGCGGCATCCTCGGCTTCGGCCTCGGCCTCCCCATCGGGCTCGCCGCCGCCTACCTCGTCTACCTCCGCTTCTTCACGCCCCGCCGCCGTCTCCAGGTGACCAACCCAACGGCCCAACCTTCCATCCATGGATATCATTCGCGCGCCTGAAAACTCGAAATGATCATCTCCGTGCTTCCATATTCCGATCGCTGGATTAGTCTGTTAGCTCCGACGAACAGATCATCGTGCCTGCCGCAATCATACCAGGGTTTAATCAATCAGTTCACTTCGATTTCCGTGAGCAAAATGAGTCACACCCGTGCCCAGCTACCAACGCACACCGTCACCGAAATCGAAGTAGCCGGTCGAGGCCGGTGGCGATGATGCATGCCGCCGGTCACCGACTCCTACTACCCCATGTATTAGATCTCGATCCCTAGACTTCCAGTGGAATATGCCACATCGTGTGACGTACGTCCGTGGGAGACGATCTAGTCCAGTGCAGTCGTGGCGCCGTGCCGTGGGGGGTTCGAAGAAGTCCATGCCTTAGCCGAGGTGTTTTCTCCTGCTAGCTCTGACCAGTGCACGTCGTCGATCGTCGGTCTCTTTTGGTTGGCACTTCCAGCTTTGAGCAGCTACTAGTTGCCTGCCTGCTTGCGTATCGGATTCCGATCTTGCCGTATATATTCTCCTTGCTGCAGCCTGCTGTACAATATATGCTTGCTTTGTTGCCTCCCGATTGAAGATTGGTCGATCGTCGATGGCGACGAATCGATGATCGTACCTGACAGGTAGACTAGACAGGCCGCTTTATGTGATGGAACTGTTGTTGTACTCGATCATGTGTTCAGTCTCTGTAAGAGTTCGGCGGGGACGGAGAGACAGGGTCGCGCGTACGTGTTGAGTTCCGGTGGTCGGTGGAGGATCGGCGACCGATGATCGAGATTTAGGAACCAAATCCATGTGTGGAATTGTTAATTAGCGCAGAGGAATTAGTGACAAGGACGTAATACATGGTTGGCTGAATGCGACAGAGCAAAAATCCGACTTGGGAGTTTGCTATATAGGCTTGGCAGTAGCTAGCTAAGCTAGCCTAGTACCTTTTGATTTTGACAATTGGTGATATATTTATATCTAGCATTTCGTTACAAAATAATATCTGGCCTACTTTGTTGAAACTTTTTTTGCATCCCAGATAAATAAAAGTGGGACTGCGTACTTCCTAAGAGAAGAAAGAATCATATGATCATATCCACGACGTTAAGTTATTAAGAACAGAAAAGTCATAACAACCAGCAGAGAGTTTATGTTACTGATGAAGGTAATCGGATTCGTAACCACTACTTCTATGTTTCACTTTGCCATTGAGGAGGCAGTACACACGTCCGAGAGTCGTCCACGCAAGTTTAGTTAGTTAGGTCAAAAGGAGCCCGGCATAAAGCCCACGCCAACACCCATCCATATTTGATTTTCGAGGCGGTTTACGTGGCATTGGAGATGTGCCAAACAAGACTTGTCAAAAGCATGGATGCCTCGTTCTTTTATTCGCAGCATTCTAAAAAGTAGGCCAATGAAGAACCTACTCCCTCCGAGCTCACTAATACTCCCTCCGTTCTAAATTAGATGATTTTCATTTGTCCAATGTTGATATATCTATACTTGTAACATGTCTATACATTCACATGTGGGCAAATAAAAGTCAGCTAAATTGAAACGGGGCGAGTATAAGGTACTGGACATACCATTTTAATTTTTTTAATTCAAATGCATTTAGACTTATTTTGTATATAGATTCACTCATTTTAGTGTGTACTTAGTCAAACTTAAAAGTAAATCCAATGTCTTATATTAGTTAACGGAGGGAGTATTAGGCCTCTTGAATCCTATATAATTGAAAAGCTATAGGAGTTTGGATCAAACAGTGTTGGACACCGTAGAATAAACAAAAAGGTAATTGTAGCAAGATGTTTGAGCGTGGGACCGCGGATATAACTTTTCCTCTAAAATGAAGTGCAAGATAATCATAGCCTCATAGGAACAATTTAAAAGGAATCCAGTTCTGCGGCGACCTACTTAGGAAAAAGACCTAAAGATCCAAATCTTACAACAAAATTCTATAAAATTCTTTGAATGAAAAGAGCACTAACGTGTATGCAACACATGATTCTATAAATACGGAATGTATGCAACACATGATTATATAAATACGGAATGGAACAAATGTGGGATTTGTTAAAGAAAATGTACAATTGAGATCTCGTGATTTAGTGAGTACTAAAAAATCACCTAAATTTATCGTATGGTGCTTTGGATAATCAAAAATATCTTTAACTTCCAAGAGAGAGGATGAGATGCAAGTAAAACTCCAAAATGACCATGATCTCCATAGGAAAATTCCAAGGTCCAACCTATTCCTGTGAATCCTCGAAAACTCGGGTGTCAAAAAATAATCTGCAGAATTTTGTGGTACATCACTTTGATTCACATGATTCTTTGCAAATAAAATCATAACAATTGAATCTCTAAAAAAAATTGTAACAATTTCAACGCAAAGAGTAATATAACAATGTCTTTTACGGAGGTGACAGAGAATTTCGAAATTCTCTGTCACTAAGAGGTTCAAGTGCATTAAAACAAATTGCGTACACATACAAAATTAAGAAACGATAAAATAGATAACAAAACTAAATGTTGCATTGCACCAGAAATGTGTAATTGTACAAATGAAATGTATATTGCACAAAAGGGCATTTGTACCAAATTCAGAACTATAAAAATAAAATTAATTAATAATAAACATGCAAATTGACCTTTAAAAAGGGAAGAAACTTAAGCTGAATAGTTTTCAACACAATTGGACAAAAAGAGTTACTCCCTCGTATTCATAAAAGCCATCGTGGAAAATGAACGTATGATGTACAAATGTAAATGTATAGCTATACTAGCGACATTTAATTAGAATCAGAGGGAGTACTTCAGACGTTTCAGCTTGAACAATTCAAATTTAATACATGGCGAATATGTAATTGTCAAATAATTTAGGACGATCACATTATCCCTTTCTAATTAAATTCTAAACTACCATGTCATTTCACCTCCGAACGGTTAGGGCATGTACAATGATTGATAAGACGGTCTTATCTAAAAACTGCCTCATATTTTAGATATGACAATTAAAACATGATGTACAATATAATGTTTGGTAAGACAGTCTTATCTCTAATAAATAGGCATCCTAAAAATATGGTGAGAGATAATGTTGCTACGAGATAATCTCTTAGGGCATGTATAATGGGGTGATGTCAGCCTTCTCTTAGAGTTGACATACATGATATTTGTCTAATTGGAGCAGAGAGAATGAAGAAAGAGGAGGCAGCCTTCCTTTAGCTAAGAAATGATCTCTTACGAAATGAGAAGGCTATTTTCTCCACTTTACCATATTTCTTCCCTTAGAAACATAATTTATCACTAAAACATAATTAATTCTCATTAATTGTTAGAGATGACAATAAGAGATAATGCATTGTATAACTTATATGTTTTTGCTTCTCTAAATGATGTGATGGCTAAAAGAATGTTGCCTTCTCAATCATTGTACATACCCTTAGTTAAGAGAAGGCAAAACCTCTTTTTTCCTCTCCTCCTACACAATAATCATCCTATGTGGATTGTACATGTCCTTATCGACCATGGATTTGGTGATGTGGACAGTTATTCTTCTAGGGCAATGGGTAGAGTATGGGGGCGGGTAGAGCAATACCATACATATACCCGTATAGTAAATGGGTGAAAAATTCTACCCATACCCGTACCCATGGGTATGAAACTTTACCCGTGCCCATACCCGACGAGTACCCATACCCATTGGGTACCCAACGGGTAGATTAAATAGTACACATATTATTCATAATTTTACATTTACGAATAGCATATTTCAAAATATAAAATCATTTATATCAACTTAATGAGTACATGACAATTATCTCAACGCAAATTAACAATTGATGACAATTTTTACATAGGTTCACGAGCTCGCGAGAATGAATGTTGGAGCTATATGGGTAAGTTCTACATTTTAGTTTAAATGGGTAGGGTATGGGTACACCCACAGGTACAAGGCTATACCCATATGCTACACGCGAACTTAGCGAGTAGGATACGAATACTATACATGGGTATAAAATTATTCTCATACCCTACCCATATGGGTACGGTACCCGCGGTTAACCGTAACCGTGCATAAAATTGTCATCCTTAGTCCAGGACTCCAGGTGCTCTACAAGGCACTCGAATTTGCCACCTCAGCTCCAGCTCAAGTCCATCTCCAGATCTCCTCACATCTGTCTCCCCAGACCCACCTCCCTCCGCCGTGGCTTCTCCGGCGATTCGTCTCCGGCGTAGGCCATGGGCAGCAATGGAAGAAAAACCACAAGGACCCGAGCAGTAGGCACAGCCCACCCCCACCACTCATCCACTCCTACCACCTCCCAACACGTACAGGCGGCGCCGTCCCTCCCAATCCCGAGCGTGGCGCTCCAACCTAACAGCCCCCCTCGTCCATCCTCTATAATCCGGCAATGGCGTCTACAAGCGCGGCGCATCTCAAGTCTCAAGCGCGCGCAACCTCGCCCGCCCCGGTAGCTGGCATCGACCTAGGCGCCAGCAACTCGTGACCGCGCCGCCGCCGGTACACGATTTGGGATCTTTTATTTGGTTGGGTTCAGGGGATTTATCGTATTATTCATGATATTATTGGTAGATGGAATTCTGCTTGGTATGAGTATATAACCGTATCGATCCTAAAGTCCCTCTCAATCTAAAGAACATGTAGCCTGCAGAGATTTTAATGGTACGATTCACATGGTAGTTTGATGGAAGTGAATTGTGTGCTTGGCTATATATGACAGAGGTTACAGTTATTAGCAATTCTTTTGAAATGGATTTGTATACACCTTTTTATAGCATAATAAAGGTAGGTACCACGGTTTCACTATGAAACTATGTAAGATGACATTATCGCTGTTCTTACACTTAAGGACAGTTTCTCTTATGGTCAGTCTATGCAAGATGATCAGCATTAAGGTCCAATCTGATTGTTCGTGATTGACTTTGCAGGATCCTATCATTAGACCTGTACGATATTTAGATTCTGAGACATTACATATGATGGTACCAGATATTCCATTATGGCTGAAGTATCCAGACTATGAACGGGTTGGTACCCGCTACACTACTGTGTCAATTATTTACCTTTTGTTGTTTCAGGAATCAGGATTAAGTAATTAATTTATGGCATTCTATTCATTTTTGCAGGTTGACTGGATGAACAAGTTTATTTTTGATATGTGGCCTTTTCTGGACAAGGTTCTCATAACTAATGTTTTTAGTGTCTTATTCCCTGCTTTAACAATTTGTGTGATGTATAAATTTGGTTAGAAACATGATCAGCCTAATATGTTTTCCTCCGTTCATAACAGGCAATATGCAAAATAATAAGTGTAGCAAGGCCAATATGTGATCAGTATGTTGGAAAATATGGTATAGAGTCAATTGAATTTGGAAACTTAACACTTGGCACTCTTCCACCTACACTCCATGGTGTGTAATCTCTCTTAAACCACTTCATATTCTGATGCAATCTGTTCAGTGGTACAACAATGTTATCTCCTCAAATGAGGTTTACCATCACTAGAAAAAAACAATGTTTTTTTCGTTCTCACAAACCTCGACTATACAATACGAATATAAATTAACTTGCCAATTCAAAATCTGTAATGTACACACATCACTCATTGCAGTCTCATTTCAATGCCGAGATTGGACTTAACAATCTTCATTTAGTCATAATATAAGATTTTCAGGAGGAGTTTTGTTAAGCCCAATCGTCCCTACAATTCAAATCTGGGATGTGCAATTGATACTTCTGTTGCTATACATTTTATTTGAACCAGGCATAAAATGATTATTTTACTTCGGTTCCATCCTTTGTATTCTCAAAGTCTACTGATCGTCATGTAGATATTTAAGATGTTCGGTCTGAAGATATTTCTCCTCTCTTCACATTTCCTTCTTTAACCAAACAGGAATTAAAGTTTATGAAATGCGAGAAAAAGAGCTGGTGATTGAACCTGTGATTCGGTGGGCTAGCATAGCAAATGTCACTGTGAATGTGAAGGTGCATTCGTTCGAATTGTCTGCCCAGGTTAGTTTTATCCCTGGCTGCATTATACAGACAACATGTTCAGATAATTACTCATATACAGACCTCTGACGTGATCATATTGCTATTTTCAGCTTTTAGACTTGCATACAATTCTGACACCACGTGTGACTCTGAAGCCACTTGTGCCAAGCTTTCCCTGCTCTGGGAACTTGTGTGTTTCACTGATGGAGAAGGTATGAATCTGTTTCTTTAGGGTGCAGATGTGCAAGCAGCAAAAAACTAGGTTAGATCAACTTCACCAAAGAACTGACTCAAGTTCCGTAATTATAAAGCCCCATGTTGACTTTGGATTCAAGTTGCTGGGTGGAGATGTCATGGCGATTCCTGGCTTGTATCGGTTTGTGCAGGTAGTTCGGAAGGTTTCGTAATTCCTGCCTCATTACTGTTGGTAATAGCATATACTTGGTTCTTTCTGGACTTAGCTAGTTCTGTTCTTTCTATTTCACAGGATCAAATAGCAAAGCAAATTGCAATTCTCTATCATTGGCCTAAAGTCATAGAAATTCCTATTTTAGATGGAGCAAGGTGATATTCTCTTATGATATCCAGACAAGTATTTGCTGTCACTTAAGTTATATATGTCACAAGTTGAATATCCTTCTGCTAATATAAAGTCAGCAAAGGCTGACATTCTAAAAAAGAACGTGTTACATACCAGTATCCCGCTTCTGTAATAAGATAAATATGAATTCAAGCCACCTTGGGAAGTTGATTATCTTCAGTTACATTCATATATGATGTCATTATATTTCAAACCTATATCCCATAGATAATTTGGAAATAAGATTACATCTGGAGGGGGTCCTTTGGTCTGGCTTAAGTAGATAGCGCTTACCTTTACTCAAGGAAAGAAATGATGGGGTAACTATAAGCTAGATTGTTATTTCGTTGATTAAAAATGAAATTATATTGCTAAAATGCAACATATATGGTCTGGCATAAGTTTATAGCCCACTTACCTTTATTGATGGCAAGAAATGGTGGGGTAACCATTATAAAGAATGTTGTATGGTTGGTTGAAAGGAAAATATATTGCTTAAGTGCTACATGTAGGTTTGTCACACTTGAAGCAAGCCTTATTCTTGATTATTGACTTTATCCATTTTAATTTGGACTTGAGCAATAATTATTGATACAAAGTTATCAATCATGTTGCAGTGGTGCTACAAAGAAACCTGTTGGAATATTGCACGTGAAGGTAATTCGTGCCATGAATCTTCCCAAGATGGACTTGCTTGGAAAATCTGATCCCTATGTCAAGCTCCGGCTAAGTGGCGAGAGACTGCCCTCAAAGAAAACCTCTGTTAAATTGAGCAACCTGAACCCTGAATGGAATGAACATTTCAGGCTGGTAGTCAAGGATCCTGAAACTCAAGTCCTTGAGCTCCAGATGTTTGATTGGGAAAAGGTTTAGCATGCTGTATGCAACTTAATTAACTTCTGTATTTTTTATGTATTTCATAAGCCCTCGCACTATAGAGCTGAAGACAGGTTTTCTTGTCATCTAAAAAACAGTCCATTTTCTATGTTTTTTCTACTATCGGACACCAATCAATTCTTCTTTTCTGATTGTACAGGTCAAAATGCATGATAAAATGGGCGTGCAAGTAATTCCCCTCCGCTTGCTTACTCCTTACGAGAGCAAGCTGTTCACACTAGACCTTCTCAGAAGAATGAACCCAAATGATCAGCGAAACAAGAAGAATAGAGGAAAGCTAGTCGTGGAACTGACATTTGATCCTTTTAGAGAGGACAACAGTACGAGTGCTGTGATTTCAGATGGTGAAGGCAATGTCAGTATAAAAAGGGACGTCCCACCTTGTGGTGGGGTGCTGTTAGTTTCAGTAGAAAATGCAGAAGATGTCGAAGGGAAGCGTCACACTAATCCGTATGCTGTGGTTCTTTTCAGGGGAGAAAAGAGGGAAACTAAGGTTAGTTTAAATGCACATGACAATGTTTATTTTTTTCTTTTTCACCATTGTCAATCCTAGCTAAGCTGCTTCTTAAGTTAGACCCTAGCTGAAATATTGTTGTTAGTTCCAGTTTACATAAAAGGCTAGTTTATGTCAGTTTTACCTCTTAGAACATCCATTTTGTTCTATGCGTCGTACTCCCTCCGTTTTTTAATATAAGATGGTTTAGCATTTGTCCACATTCACATGTACACAAATGTATCTAGACAAATTTTAATGTGTACATTCACTCATTGTAGTGTGCATGTAGACAACATGTGACACACCTAAAACATCTTATATTAAAAAATGGAGGGAGTAGTTGCTATTTTATTAATTAGGTGAGTTATTACATCCATTCCTTCCTTAAGCAACGTGCACCATTACTAGTAGTACTTATGCCAAGGATGTTAACAATTGCGGCCATTCCATTAAAAAACACTTGTAGTTCTTAAACATAGAATGACAGTTTAATACAATTAGCCAGAACAGAGTAGTATATCATTATGTACAGACGTACAGTTGATCGAAAGTAGATTGGTAATTATCTGGACTAGCACTGCAGTGCAGAAACTGTATCGTCATTTTTCAGAGGAGGTTGCCGAAATTGTTAGCCAGGTCTCTGTTTTTGTTGATGAATTCTGCAAGAGAAAACTTGGGATAGCAGTAGCAAGTAGCAACTACTGACAGGTGCTAGGCTGCTGAGTGCTGACAGTTCTGAATCACTGTCAAGTTGCAGATAACTCTACAAATATATCAACCAGCTGGTCTTAATTCAGAAGTAGTAGCGTTCAGTCTCCAGAGCAGGTCGTAGAATAAGTTCACTGTCATTGGGAACAAAAATTTCAGGTCCTCGCCCTGCTGCTGTAGAGTGTTGACAGTTAAGTGAGAAAACACACCACATTGCTAGTGCTGACTTGTCTTTGTACAATATGTACAGAAAACTTTGTTTGCCCCAACATTTTGACATGTAAATCTCATCTTTTCGCGGTCCATCTTCCAAAACCCACAGATTATCACCAGCTACCAACACGGATGTCTGTGTGTGTACCCCCTGCAGGCAGGGGTGGAGCTGGGCCCCGGGCAACCTGGGCCATGGCCCGGGGCCTGGGAAATTTTCTTACCTATATGTAGAACTAGGTTTGTGTTTGGCCTGGGCTGTAAAAATTTCAGCCCGTTTATTCTTGGAGTCTCAACCACTGCTAAGGCCACTAAAGCGCAGCCCATACTAGAGGTGATCGTCTGATAGGTAGGAGGATAGATGAATCGACCAAACATGGAAGAAGACAAGATAAAAAAGAACAGTGCTCTCTCCTGCCACACGCACAGAAATTGATCTTGTTTCACGCCCACAACTCCGGTTGTTTATCTGCTGGAGAATGTAGACGTTGCTCGGGTATTTTTACTAGACATCATTACGCGTGTAATTTTTGGCCCGGGGCGTCGTCAAATCCTGGCTCCGCCACTGCCTGCAGGTGATCAGGAAGGCGAGAGATCCGAGATGGAGCGAGGAGTTCCAGTTCGTGGTGGACGAGGCCCCCATGGACGAGAAGATCCACATCCAAGTCCGGAGCAGGTGCCGGAGGCTCCTCCCTTTCCACAACAAGGTCACTTGTTAACACGCGCTTCCACCGTCAGGTTTCTCGGCGATGATCGATCGTTTCCTCTCTGACGCTAGCCGGTTTGTGTTTCAGGAGTCGCTGGGGCATGTGAACATCAACCTGGTGGACGTGGTGAACAACGGGCGGATCAACGAGAAGTACCACCTCATCAACTCCAGGAACGGGAAGATCCACGTCGAGATCAGGTGGAACACCGTGTGACAGACTGACAGGCCTCACTCCTGTACATTAGTACATATATATAGCTGAGCCGCACTCGATGTCGGAGTACGAGAGAGGAAGTGATGGTCGCCATACTCCCTGTGCACCATGTATGTTGTTGCTGTAGCTTTGTGTCCATGTATTTTGTTTTTCTGTCCCTTTTGGGCGCTTTTGGTGTGTGGTGTAAACATACAGTAGGGCCTTTGTGTCTGCAGAGAATTATTTGGAGCATGATAAAAGGGGCTGCCTTTTGCTCCACTGCTTTTTTCACGCCGCATCTTGTCAAGTTTCTTCGTACCACGATGAATGTAAATTGCAGGAGTGGAGCCTGTCGGCTCGGGATGTTTTGATTTGTTTGTTGCCAGTTCACGGCAAGCTATAATTTGCCAAAAATATTGGACCTATAATTTGGTTCTCTGCCTGATATTTTTTTTCAGTTTTTTCTTCTTATACGGTCTCTTTATTGGTACCAAGCCAAAAAAGGCTCCTACCCTGACCACCTTGCCAGATTTCGACCTGACATTCCTCAATAGCCAAAAGCAATATGTACTGTACTTGCCTGCCAAAAGTTAATAGAACCTGCTCAAATACTCTCAGTGAAAGCACAAAAAAGTTGATAAATCCCGGGGCTTTTGGTGCGCAATCGTATTATTATCTGTGCACCCCCAGTGCGGAAAAGTAAAGTCCCTCTTTCCCGCCTCAAGCTCGCTGCCGTCGAGCTGCCGTGATGCAGCTGACGCCGGATCCATTTGGCAGCAGTGTTCTTAGAAGAAAGTGGATGATCATACCGATAGATGGCCTTTGGGAACGAGGTTTCTTTCTGTGCTTTGTGCACATGCAAGGAGGCCCATATTCCACTTTGGTTGTTGCTGCGAAACAGAGCAACCAACGGCCTCCGGTTTCGTTAAGAAACTGAAAATTATTCGAGCTCAGGATTGACGCCAGTGGACCTTGATTCGAGCTCACTCGACTCGACCGCCTCTCACGTGTGCAAGCTCATCGATCCACCCCAGAAAAACGATCATTAACGCATCGAGTCAACGACATAGAAGAGTGATCAGATCCCCATACATGATCCCCAAGCCCAAAGTACACGCAAAACGAAATAAACTTCGCACGATGCAAGTGTGCATGGGATGATCACCAAACCCTCTTTTTTCTAATAATACTCCCTCCGTTCCCAAGTATAAGATGTTTTAGACTTTGTCCACATACACATATACACAAATGTATCTAGACATATTTCATGTGTATGTTCACTCATTTATGTATGTACCTAGATAATATGTGTAACATCTAAAACATCTTACATTTAGACTGGAGGAAGTAGTAGGGATCGATCGCTTATCTCTACGCTTATTCCCCAAAACAGGCATCTAAACAACGGTGGTCTACGCTTATCTCTACAGAGAGAACGTATAACCCTCGATCCGCGCCTGAATGCCTGATACATGGATGGACAAGTTCTGGCTTGGGAGGGTGCTTTAAGATTCACGCTCCTTACTTCACCTTTCTTATTGTACAAGGCATTATTTTCAGTATCAACCATCATCTACAAATGCCCATCAAAAGAGACCATTTCTCTTAAAACTTTTGCCCCTCCAAACATTGTACATCCTTCAGAGCTTCATGTCTATCGTGCAAGTAACTTCTACTCAGCGAGATACTTAGATACAGTGATGGTGACGTGGCATGAACAAGTTGTAGTAGTGAAAATCACAGGGTTAACTAACCACTCAAGTTAGTCATGAATTAGTCTCCCCGTCGCAACAGCAAATCACATGGTGAATTAGTCACTCAAGTGGAGTGGGTTACTTTTCACCTCGTCCACTTGGTGTGCTTCTTTAAGTTGGTCAATCTCGCCGAGTAAACCCAAGTGCTTCCGTTTACTTGGTCCGTGATCCAATATGTTCGCTGTTGCTGGAAACGTAAACACGATCGACGACCCGGTTAATCAATTAGCTAGTTTGGCGCCACAAATGTTGCTGGCCTTCACTATCTCCAAGCGATGCCGCCACTCAACTCCCACTCTACAGTCAACGGTAGAACGAGACGATGGTACTAGCTAGAGGCTGCGGTAATATTTTCCTCTTTGTTTTCTGCAACTGAAAGCGTAAAACAACCCGGCGGCCGGCCGTTTAGTTTAGTCTTTGATGTAGCCCCATGGTCGAGGAAAATGAAACTATATTAGAGTATACTGTGATGTATTATTTTTGTTTGGATCCCGAGGAGAGCTGCCACCTGCAACTGTGTCATATGGTCGCTAGGAGGAGGCGGTGGTCGGCGCTGCCACGGATGGATAGCCGGCCGCGGCGGCGGAGGAGGCGGCGGCGCGCGTGATCTTCACGTCACGCCCTCACGTGCGCGCGGATGCTGAAACATGCGCACATGCGTGTGCCCCGGAATCTCTGTTCTTTGGACGACAGCTAGCCGAGCAGCCAAATGCTGGTCACCAGATCCAACGACCGGCTTGCTCCAACACCGTTCCGTTTTGCGCTCACCTTTGAGTTTTTTTTGTTTTGCCTCAGTTTAGTGTGTTTTTTCGCATTCGTTTTTTATTATACTTTTAGATACTTCTGATTTCTTTCTGGGGTAGTCAGGTTAAAGTATGATAGCTGGGCATGGTTTATAAAAAAATGAAACAGTCAAACAGGGTGAAACCACTTTGCCTCGTCCGGCTGAGTATGTATCCGGTATTTTTAAAACCCATTTTCAAATATCGAAAATTGGGACATCTATGTGTTCATAAAGTTGTTTCAAGAAAACCCATTATTTTCTGTGGCCCGTGTAAAAAAACTAAAAAAATGACTCCTGAAAAAGCCATATTTTGGGACTAAATTTGTCTTTTTTACACATGCAACAAAAAATATCGGTTTTTTCATTAAACGATTTTGTGAACGCATAGGGTGTTAAGATCTATGTGCTTTTTCACAACTTTTTTTGACATTTTCAGATACGTAAATGCATTTAGTGAAATGGTGCATATACACACGGGAGGCAAAACGCCTCTCTCAACAGGTCCATTTTTTACCTGACATGGTGCTTGGCGATTTGAAACCTAAACTGCAACAACATTCCTATTAAATCATGAACTTTCTAAAGACATTAACATGAATCCGATCGCGACTTTGTATAAGGATTAAGATGTGGGGTGATTACGTGGATCACACGTCCGTTGGGAGACCCCAAGAGGAAGGTATGATGCAGTGTAGCAGCAGTTTCCCTCAGTATGAAACCAAGGTTTAATCGACCAGTAGGAGTAAGAAATCATTCTGAAAGTTGTTGGTGGCGCCGTTACTCGATCACCAACGTGGAATCTGCACACAACACAATCAAACTACTTTGCCCCAACGAAACAGTGAGGTTGTCAATCTCACCGGCTTGCTGAAAACAAAGGATTAAACGTATGGTGTGGAAAACAGTAGTAAATTGCAGAGAATGAAAAGGAACAATGTTTGCAGTTGGTTGTATTATCAGTGTAAAAGAATGGACCGGGGTCCACAGTTCACTAGTGGTGTCTCTCCATAAAAGATAACTAACATGCTGGGTGAACAAATTACAGCTGGGCAATTGACAAAATATTGAGCGCATGACAATGCATATATATGACATGATGATTACTATGATATTCATGTGGGCATTACGACAAAATACATAGACCGTTATCCAACAGCGTCTATGACTAATAATCCACCGCCAGGTTGTCATCCGAGTTCCCCGTTGGTATTAAGTTGCAAGCAACGGATAATTGCATTAAGTAATGTGCGTAATGTAAACAAATGCATTAGACCTAACGGCGCACCCTTAAGCTAAGCATCGGTTATTTTATCCCTAGTGGCAACAGCACATCCACAATCTTAGAAGTTATTGTCACTCTCCCAGATTACCGGAGGCATGAACCCACTATCTAGCATAAATACTCACTCTTGGAGTTACAAGCATCTACTTGGCCAAAGCATCTACTAGTAACGGAAAGCATGCAAGATCATAAATAACATATAAGATAGATTGATAATCAACTTGACATAGTATTCAATATTCATCGGATCCCAGCAAACACAACATGTAGCATTACAATAAGATGATCTTGATCATGATAGGCAGCTCACAAGATCTAAACATGATAGCATAAAGTGGAGAGACAACCATCTAGCTACTGCCATGGACCCGTAGTCCAAGGATGAACTACTCACGCATCACTCCGGAGGCAGGCATGGTGATGTAGAGCCCTCCGGTGATGATTCCCCTCTCCGGCAGGGTGCCGGGAAGAGCTTCTGAACCCTCCCGAGCTAGGGTTGACGGCGGCGGCGTCTCTGGAACTTTTCGTGGATAATGGCTCGGGTATTTAGGGTTTTCGCGTCGGGAGGAATAAATAGGCGAAAGGGCGGCGGCTGGAGACCACGTGGGCCCCACACCACCCCACGGCGCGGCAGGGGGGCCCCGCGGCCCCATGGTGTGGCTGCCTCGTGGCTCCCCTCCGTCTCTCCTCTGGACTCCGTGTTCGTGTTGGAAAAATAGGAGGTTCTGTCCAAGTTTCGTCCAATTCCGAGAATATTTCCAGACTAGCTTTTCTGGAATACAAAAACAGCAGAAAACAGGAACTGGCACTGTGGCATCTTGTTAATAGGTTAGTCCCAGAAAATGCATAAAAATGCTATGAAGTGTATATAAAACATGTAACAATTGGTATAATATCAACATGGAACATCAGAAATTATAGATACGTTTGAGACGTATCAAGCATCCCCAAGCTTAGTTCTACTCGTCCTCGAGTAGGTAAAACGATAAAAACAAAATAATTTCTGAGGTGACATGCTACAATCATAATCTTGATCAAATAGTATTGTAAAGCACATGTTATGAATGAAGTGATCCAGGTCAATGGTCTATAGTTTGCTAGCAAGTAGATAATGAGCAAACAACTGAATCATATAAGCAAAAACTTTTCATGAATAGTACTTTCGAGACAAGCATCAAAGAGTTTTGCATAAGAGTTAACTCATAAAGCAATAGATTCTAAGTAAAAGGTATTTAACCAACACAAAGGAAGATTTAAGCTTCAGCAATTGCTTTCAACTTTCAACATATATATCTCATGGATATTTGTCAACACAAAGCAATATAATAAGTGCAATATACAAGCATATAAAAATTGTTGCACCAAAGTTGACACTAGTGTTTGCTTCTAAGATAGAAAGAAGTAGGAAAACTGACTCAACATAAAAGTAAAAGAAAGGCCCTTCGCAGAGGGAAGCAGGGATTAAATCATGTGCTAGAGCTTTTTAAGTTTTTGAAATCATATAGAGAGTAAAAATAAGTTTTGAGAGGTGTTTGTTAATTGTCAACGAATCAGAAAATGGAAAGTACAATATGACCCCTGCCAACCAGACTTTTAAGAGCGGCTCCCATGAAGGACGTTATTTCTACCAGCAAGGCAGATCATCCCTCTTTCTCTTTTGTTTACACATGCAGATATTTCACTGTTTGTCATTGCTTGACTGATAAATCAGGGCAAAAATGTGAAGAGAATTAAGCGGTTAAAGTTGTAATTAATTGGGACTGGGCACCCCATTTGCCAGCTCTTTTTGCAAAATTAATGGATAAGCGGATGTATATGCCGCTAGTCCGGTGGTAAAGTCTGTTTGACAGTTGACATAAAGACATCCACCCCGTCCTCATGAGCTTGGTAAACATTGACACAAAATAGGAGTAATAAAGTTTGAATAGTTTAAAGGTAGCACATGAAAAATTTACTTGGAATGGCAAGGAAATACCACATATAGGTAGTTATGGTGGACACAGATGGCATGGATTTTGGCTCAAGGTTTTGGATGCACGAGAAGCATTCCCTCTCAGTACAGAGTTTAGGCTAGCAAGGTTATTTGAAGCAAACACAGGATATCAACCGACACAGCAAGACTTATATGAAAACATATTGCAAGCATTATAAGACTCTACACTGTCTTCCTTGTTAACCAAACCCTTTTACTAGAAAATATCTAGACCTTAGAGATACCAATCATGCAAACCAAATTTCAACGAGCTTTACGGTAGTTCTTCATTAATAGGTTTTAACTACATGATACAAAAGCTTAAACATGAACTACTTGATAACTCAAAACAATTGACAAGTATCAAATTATCCAATACAATGATCTACAAGAATATGTAAGCTTTTTCCATTATACCATCTACCACATGCAACATTTTCTGTTCCAACCAAACACCAATCAATTTATTTCAACATAAACTCTCCAAACAATTATAAGTGAAGCAAGAGAGTACTTTCTTTAAAAGAACTAACAGCTCTGAATAAGAGATGCATGCAAAACAGGAGCTAAAAGCATAGCAATAGCTAGATAAGAATACTCAACAAGTATAAGTGAAGAATAGGAGTATTCATATGAAAAAGCGGAGCGTGTCTCTCTCCCAATCAAGAATGCTGGGGTCCAATCAAGTTGACCATAAGAAAAATAAAATACTGAAAATAAAAGCACACAGACGCTCCAAGTAAAGCACATATGATGTGAAAGAATTAAAATATAGTTTCACTAGAGATGACCTGATAAGTTGCTGATGAAGAAGGGGATGCCTTGGGCATCCCCAAGCTTAGACGCTTGAGTCTTCTTGAAATATGCTGGGGTGATCCATGGGAGCATCCCCAAGCTTAAGCTCTTCACTCTTCTTGATCACATTATATCATCCTTCTCTCTTGACCCTTGAAAACTTCCGCCACACCAAACTCAAGTAATTCTCATTAGAGGGTTAGTGCACAATCAAAAACTCACATGTTCTATAAGGACACAAACATGACCGTTACTTTTAACATTAACTACTGCCACTGATGTTATGTGAAGCTCTTCACCCTAAAAAAGAATTCCACTCAACACTAGTAAAAGAGAGAATGCGAAAAATAAAAGACAGAATCTGTCTAAACAGAACAGTCCGCAAAGACGAATTTTTTCGAGGCACTTACGTTGCTCAGATCGAAAAACTTTAAACTAACGAAAGATGCGTACATATCTGAGGATCACGCGCAAAAATTTTCAGATTTAAATAATTTTTCTGTGATTTTACAGAATTAAAACGGTGAACAGCAGAAATCTGTTCCTGCGCAGAAATCCAAATCTAGCATCATCTTCCTATTAGAGGCAATACTTGGCACAACAATGCGATAAAATAAAGATACAAAGGAATTGTTACAGAAGTAAACAACTCCTTGACTCAAAAAGAAAAAAATTGCAGAAATAAAATAATGGGTTGTCTCCCATAAGCGCTTTTCTTTAATGCCTTTAGCTAGGCTATAAGATTTTAATGATGCTCTCATAAGAATAAGAGTTGAAAAACAAAAGAGAGCATCAAGAGGCAAATATCAAACACATTTAAGTCTAACCCACTTTCTATGCAAAGGAATCTTGTAACAAAATAAATTATTGAAGCATAAAGCAACTAGCATAGAAAGATGAAACAAGTACAACTTCAAAACTTTCAACATAAAGAGAATTGTTTTAGTGACTTGAAAACTTTTACAACCATATTTTCCTCTCTCATAATAACTTTCAGTAGCATCATGAACAAACTCAACAATATAACTATCACATAAAGCATGCTTTTCATGATCTACAAACACATAATTTTTATTAAGCTAAAAAACAGTGGGGTTATCAAACCCACTTTTGACAATAATAGTATAATAAATATCATTAGGCAATATAGGACCATCATCAAGAGCATTATCATATATAACATTAGGGAGCACATTTTTACTTTCTGCAATTTCCTTTTCTTGAGTCAAGGAGCTTGTTACTTCAAATTTATCAAAAGAGATATTTCAATAGAATCATGACATTCAACAATATATCATTTTCCTCCTTATGTAGGCATGGAGGGTAATCATATAATGTAAGAGTTAAAGAGTTACTATCATTAGAAGGTAGATCCTCCTTTTGTTCTTCACTCTCTCCTCTTTTTCATCCAATAAGATCACAGTTTCAGCAATTTCTTCTTCCATAGGTCTCTGAAAAGAAGCAAGTTGTTCTGGAGAATAAGTTTTTTCAAGACATTTAGTGATATGAGGATTATCATTGTAATATTCAAGACAGTAACCAAGTATAGCAAAATTCTCAGATTTATAAGGAGAATCATCATCTTGAATATAACCAGCAATTTCATAGGCTATATATTTTCCCTTGGCACAGATAGTCAAAATTATGTATGTTTCTTCCAGCCATCTTTTCATGGCATTATCATGCCTCCAAGACTATTTCTAATTGGGTTTAGACAGTTCATGCTCTATCAAATATGTATTCATAGTTCATAATTCAAGTCGGACCAAGCACATGAATTTAGATTTCAAAATTTGCTAAATTCCAAAATTGATTTTTTGATGTAGATGCAATGTCCTAGGAGATCTCTGATCAACGAAAATGTATGTCCCTTATAATTCCTATAAATATGTGTCATGTAAATAAAATTACCTTCCCATGTTGTTTTTATTTTGAAACGGAGGCAAAAAACTATGGACAAATAATCTTTGATAGTTGTCACGCCAATCCAAATGTCAAGATTAAGTAAGTTCAAATAAGCCAAACCATGTTTTATGTTAAAAATATATATTTTGAAACGAAGGCAAAAACTACTAAACGGAGGCATGCTCTATTATCAGATGGTTCTCCTCCGAGGTGGTTTTAGTCACTTGATGCATGCCAATCTCCTTCTTGATGATGTGCACTTGGTGTTCATATTACAGCAAGCTCAATTATTTCCGGGAAGCACAAAAGGCACAAACGACAAGTGACTTAGGTATCTATGATTGATGTTATTTCAACCAAGTACAAAGTGTATATTTTTTTAAATTATTACGAAGCCAAACTTGCAAGACACATCACCACATTTTAGTTTATACATACGAAGTTTATATATATGAGCTTACTTAATCATACACGAGAAACCACTATTAATATTCTTATTTATTATACTATACGCATTAGAGGTATATACCATGATATTAACTCAATCACACACGCATATACACATGCAAATCTAGATGTATGCATCATATAAGTTATGAAATTATCAAAAAAAGAATCAAGGAGAACATTTTTTTTTTAGAACATACGGTTTAAATTTCACATAACATATTTTTGGTGATATACACTGCAGTTGTATAATAAAGAACGATAGAATTAATATTAGCAACATTCATATGTGGTTAACTATGGCAACTAATAGATAGTAAAATACGCTAGCTAAGATTATAGTATGATAAAAATATGTCATAGATAAATATAAGAGTTTAGTGTAAATATATTTATTTTAATTCGCCCTAGGTCCAAAATATGTTTGGATCGGTCCTAATTGACCTATCAAATTCACTTCATGATCAATTAAGTCGATAGGTTCATCAAATCTCTTCATATTGGGAAGGAATAAGTATAAGACAAATATCCATCCACCGATCAATGCAATAAACTCCAACCTTCAGTGCATGCCTTTGACCTTGCTGTCGGCGCCCAAAGTCTCCACAGTCCTCCGTACACAGCCGGTCCACTATGTAACCTTGATCGGTCTCATCAACATAGTTCTTATAATTGGAAGTGAAGCTACCAATTGAGTTTCACTGCCTTGGCGACGCTCACGTCCTCTCGCGGCGAGGGGGAGGGGGCATGCAATGGGAGGGTTCCGATTCCTCACTTAGCGGCTCGCCAAGTTCAGCCACCGTAGTAACGCACGGACATTTTTGTTAGCTAAGTTCAAATAAGCCAAGTCATGTTCTCACGGATGTTTCAGAATCTCTTAAGATGTAGATCGGCATTTAAAACGAATGCGCACGGCAAATTCCGGAGCCCCCGCTTCGACCATCCTCACCTCTCGAGTTGGTCGGTAGTTCTGTAAGAAGAGCCTAGCTTGCGAAGAATTGCCCCCGATCATCGATAGTTTCAAAGTTCCTCGGTGGTACATTTAGATCTGAGAATTCGATTCATTGTTATGATGATCCCCTCTCGTGGGGTTCATGTACGTACCTACTCGTACGTGTACGTCCGCCATTGAAGTTCTTTCTGAAATCGACTCCTATTAAGGCTATTAAGGTCGTACCTTTAAATACTTTGGAAACAAGGGCGAACAGTCCGTACGTACGTAACGGAGCGTAGCGTAGCTTCTCGTGGCGATCGACTGAGCCATTACATCGCACGTACGGTACGTACTCGGTTGATTCCACAGGGGAACGCGTACCGTGTACTCTGTAGTGTGAGTACGCGTACTGTGTACAGTGTTCGAGTTGTCGATCAACGGGAGCAGTTTCATGTATTCGGGTACTGCGAAATTGATCCGGGACTTGTGAATCAATCACCGATTCACCGGGTACCACTGGTACCAAACGTTCCTTGGGAGGAAAGCCGATGAAATTTTACCTGTACTAGTACCACATCCATCGATCGTAGCAGGAGAATATATATACACGGCTGTACTAGCATAGGGTTCTGAACTTAGCAGCGCCAAGATCTTGTTAATTTGAGAGGTCAAATATATATAGGCCTAGGGACGACCTGTTTTGGTGGTTGGTGGTTCTGGTGCTTTCCTCTGCTGTTCCTGCTCCGGCCGGCCGTGGTGGCGGGGGAGAGGCTGCTGGAGGTGGTTGGGGGTTGGAAGTGGTGGTCCTGGGTGTCGGCGGGGCGGCTGGAAGATGGGTGGTGGCTGGGAGTGGGCGATGTGGCCGTGGTCGTTCAACGTTTCTTCGGTTCCGTCGCGCGGCGGCGGACGGCTCCTGCGGCTATCTACAAGTTGTGGTGGTGCTCTCCTTCCGGCGGTGTGCGGTACGCGTCTCCGGCGAGACCTAGGCTCTTGGGGATCGACGAGGATCTGATTGTGCTTCTTCCCAGGCGACTCGGGTGCTCCGTACAAATTTCTGGGTTCCTTTGTAATTTCTTTGTTTCCTTTGGACCTAGCTGTAATTTGTACTGAGTTTCCTATTTTATAAATCGGATCCTTCCTCAAAAAAAAAATATATATATATATATATAGGCCTAGGGACGTCAGTGAGTACGGCCGTAGTATTATAGTGCCCAAATTAAAGGATATGCTAGCTAGCTAAGTCTTGATAATAAGGGAGTCCAGTATATACTCAAGGTACTACTGGCTAATTAAGCTAGTGCAAAAGGAGCAGTAGTAATCACAGTAGCCAGCACGATTTGTCCCCGGCCAGTTAATAAATCTCCATGTACGTACGCCCGCGTAGTACCGTGTGTACTACTACAGGCTAGCTACAGCACACGTTCGGTGAATATACGTACTCTGTATGTGGATCTATGTACTCTGTATGTGGATGTTCGGTGAATATACGTGGATGTTGGATGTGTCAAAAAAAAAAAAAAAAAAAGCTACAGCACACGGCAAAACGCATGTATGGAACTACAGCTCCACATGCTTGTGCGAGTTGCATATTACTGCTGCTGATCCAGGAATAGTAGCCGTCGTCGTCGTAGTGTAGTACAGGACAGGAGCTAGATAGGTGGCGAGCCTAGTACTAAAATACCCGAGCTGTCGATCGGCCCAAGTTTATGAACGGATCGGTGTTTCCACTTTCTTGTCACGTACGCTGTCAGTCTAGATCATATATATCGGTATTTTTTGCCAAATTTTTGAAAGTCCGTGGTTTTTTGTGAAAAAGCTCCAAGTTGTGGTGGTCTTTTTTGCAATTTTCTCCTTTCTCTAGCTCGGAAAGTCTCCTATGTAATGTAGGCCATATTGATCACTGACATGCTACAGTTTGGGTAAATGGTTCTGGTTTCTCGAGTGCATCATCATCCTGCACATATGTTCGATCGGACCAAAGGCAGAAGAGAGAAATATACCGGAAATTCATATCGGCTCATAGATTTAGATGCACCTATTGCTCAATTTTTTTTAATGTCAGAAAATTATAAAAAAAAATTGGATATATTAAATGACATTTTATGTTAGCACACAAAGTTTCACAAGAAAAGACATTTTTCATAGGTTGTGAAAAAAGACAAATCCGAGTTTTTCAAAATGACAATTTTATTTTGTCTTTTTTTGCATAGGTGAAAATGTCTTTTTTTTTTGCGCAACTTTTTATGCTAACAGAAAATATCATGGTGTATATCCGAAATTTTGAAAATGTCTTTTCTTTGTGAATTTTTGGTGTTAACATAAAACATCATGATGTATATCCAAAATTTTATTTAGTTATTTTTGACATTTTGGAAAAAAATACATAACGGATGCATACGCACCCATGAACCAAAATGCCGTATCCGAAATATAAAGACATTATACATTATGAGTTACTCTCTCCGTTTCTTTTTTTTGAAACGTGGCAAAAGATTTGCCTTTTCTTGATATAGAAGAATAGAATTGGCCAGTTTATTAGGAAAACTGGCCGAAAACCGATACAACAGAAAAACACAACACACCGGCCTCAAGGCCGCGTTCCAGACGAGTCGGCGGCCAAAACGCTCAAACGATCAAAGCCACCACCCAAACACCTCAACGCAACACGGCGGAGGTAAAAACCGGAGCCGCCGCTCCGACATCCACGCCGGCCCAGGGCCACGTACCACCCAGACGAAGATGCCTACCACCAACTCTTCACGGGTCCCTCCGGCCGGCGAAGCATCAAAGACGAGGTCTCAGGAGACAAACGACGCAAAAACGCCGACCTCGTCTGATCCCATGGGATCAAGGTTTCCCCCGGAAGCTTCCGGGCTAAAGAGCGAGAGACAACACCTCAACGACGTCTTCAAGAAGAACGCGACGCCCCAGGGCGTCGCCGTCGCCTGCCCCGCACGGCAATTGGGACAAGGCTTTCGCCCGGGGATGAGTCGCAAAGCTCCCGCCCTCCCCAAGGACCGGCCAGACCACCGCCGCAAACCCGCACGCAGACCGCCAGCCCCTCGCGCCCGACGTCTGTGGCCACCAACGGAACGAGGCGCCGGGGCCAAGAACCGCCTCGCATCGAGCCACCTCCTTGCTCGCAGCGACGAAGACCGCCATCCGGGGCCGCCGCCCGGCTTCCGGGCACCACACCAAGCCGCAGCTCAACAGGAGCCCACCATGGTCCGCCCGTGAACCGTCGCGAAGAAACCGCAACGGCCGCCGTCGAAACCGTCGGAACTGAGCAAGCGAGCTCAACCCCCCACACGCCACTGTGCCTAGGCTCCCCGTCGCATCGACGAGAATTGTCGGTCCGGATCATCACCACCAACCAACCCGATTGCCAAGGAAGAGAAAATCGGGCACGGCCAGCCGCCACCGCGAGCGGGAGAGCCACACGCGCCACCAATGCCGACCACCAGATGCAAGCCATGGCCGTGAGCGTCAACAACCATCCGCATCCGAGGCCGTGGCTCCACTCAGGCCTAGATCGGGCCCGCGCTGCACGCGGACGCCGCTGCCGTGCGCACTTCACGGGCCTGCTGGGGGGAGCGACGCCGGCCGCAGAGCACCGCGCCGCCAAGTCGCCGGATCCCGAGCGCCGTGGACGGAGCCGGCAGCGCGCCACCACGAGCCGCTCCTCCTTCGCTGCTCCGTAGCTCCACCTCGCGCCGCCGCGATCGGCAGAGCTCGTCGCGCCGCCTCCTGCCCGGGGCCGCCGCCCCGGCCTCCGATCTCCGCCGCGTCGAGCGCGGCCAGAGGCTCCCCGCCCGCCCTTTGGGGACGAGGCCTGCCGCCACCGCGGCCAGCGGCGGCGGCAGCGGCGGCGAGAGGTGCGCGGGAAAGAAGCGCCGCCGGCGCTAGGGTTTCTCGCCCCTGGGTCGCCAGGGAGGTGACACGGGAGCCGCTCGTTTTTTCTTGGGTGCCCTACTCTCTCCGTTTCAATATACGATGTTTGGCAAGCTAAAACCAGCTTTCCAAAATATTTTATATTGTAAAACAGAGGAAGCGCATGTTTTAGAGAGAAAAATTAAGTGCAGTGGATACTGTTCTCGACATGGATGCATACATAATGGAGGTTTTTTTTTTTTTTTAACCGGGATAGGCCCCGAAGGGCCTAGATGTACTGCATTAACAAGCGGTGCGGTTACAAGTTACAAAAGTCCACAAAGGAAATGGAAATTACATCATAGACCCTGCATATTTCAAAAAGGACCCGCAACGAGAGGGAGAAAACGCCATCGGGTCCTCCAACACCGCCGATCTTCAGTGGACTGCTCTGACAGCCTTCTTCTCGGCACCGGGGACGAAACCACTTGGTCCAGAGGAGAAGTCGTGTGCCGCCATGCGTCCATCAAGGGGCCTCCTCGAGGAGGTTGAAAACTCGCCAGGCAAAGCTGCCGGCGACGATTGGAGCCGCCCATCGGCTATCTGAGTCGACGGCCAAACTTGTGCCGCCGAGGATGTACAGCAGGAACTTGCAGTACCAGAACCACCCCAGCGCCGCCCAAAACCAGCCACTCCAGCATCGCTCCGCTCCCTCCCCATGTCGCCACCATGCCGACTAAGAAGGAGAGAACGAACCTTGCCGTCGAGCAGATCCAAGGCAGCCTGTACAAACTTGCACACCGAACCAGGAGGTTGAGTCCTTTCAGCCCACTCCTTCCCAAGCGCCATGGCCAAGAACGGAAGGGCGCTGGGATAACCGCAACCACCCAGCACGAATTTATTGCAGCAAGAAAGGGATGTGAAAGAAAGAGCAAGGCCAGCCGAAGCTAAGTCTCGCCATGGGTTTGGCCATGAGGTGCCAGCATAAGAGCCACCATCTATCCTAGTCCATCCCTCCGCCTCGCTGCCATCACCATGAGCTTGAGGGAGAGGAGAAAGAAGCAGGACAGGGGCGGATCTGGATCTGGCCGCCTCGTTATTTGCCGAGGAGAAGCTAGAGAAGAAAAGGCCTACAACTACTAGAAGCCAGACCACCCTCCGACCCGTCGCCGGCCACCATGGCCGCCGGCAGCGAGCGGGAGAGAGGCCGGCTGGGAGATCTGGAGGTGAGCGCAAGGAGAGGCGACACAAGGTCGAAGACGCCACAGGGGACAAAGGGGATCTGAATGACACAATACTGGGGCTAATGGAGGTTGTTGGCATGCCCATTTCATCGATCCCACGACACGAGGGACCCCTCACAAATGCCTCTGTGCTCCATGCTCCTCCCATGGCTTGTAGCTGCAGTAGTAGCCTTGTCTCGTGTGTCAAGCTCACATGCATATGCTTGCGCTACTGATAGTTGGGTCACGCACCCATCATGCGTTGCAAATGGACGGGAACACGTATTTGTGTGCAAATGCATGTATTGCCGTCTTCGGCTCGCTTCTCGTAGTCGTCGCTAGGTGGTCTACGGAAATAGATGTAATTTGTGCTACTTTCTATGATATTTGTACTCTTGATAGTTGATAAATAAATCGGAAATTTCTGAGAAAAAAAGTAGCACGCGCACGTGGATATGTACACGTATAGTTAATACTCCCTCCGTTCCGTAATATAAGATATTTAAGGTTTACACATGCATGTCTAAATTCATACCGAAAATAACGTACACATACACTAAAAAATGTCTACATACATGTGCATGCATGTGAATGTGGAAATAGGCTAAAACATTGTGGAACGGAGGGAGTAGTTTGCTTGGGAAGTGGAAGTAGTTCCGATTTGATAGTACCTTGCTCGACCTCTCGTGACCTCTCGCCCGAAAGAAAACCTAGCCGCGCCGCCGGGCCGCCGCTGGCCGGCCAGCGCCGCTCCGCCCTTCCCCTCCCCTCCTCCTCCCCCCTTCTTCCAGCGTCCGCGCCGCCCCGCGGCGGCCGGGCGCGGCCGCGGTTCCTCTCCGTTCGAGCGCGACCTCCGGTTTCTCCTCTCCCGCCGCCATCGGCGTGAACCCCCGAGCAGGGCTCGGGCGGTGCCGGCGGCGGCGGTGCTCCTTTACCCGCGCTCGAGGGAGGCCGCGCGGGGCGGCATCTTTTCGGCGGCGGTGCGTCTCAGGACGACGGAGGTCCGGCTGGTGGTGGCGGGGTGACCTGCGGCCCGGGCGGGTGGCGTACGCGGCGGTGGCGCCGCCGTTGGCGGCGGTGGTGGCTGGATGGGCTTGACCACAGCCCTGCAGGCCCAGATCTGGGCCCTTCGGGCCCGATCTGGGTCAGGGCGGGTCGGGCGCGACCAGTCTGCCTCCGGCCTGTTTTCGAGTTCTCCGTGACGTGGACGGCGAGGCACGACAACCGCCCCTGATGCAGCACGATGGTGAGAGCTTCACGGGCCCTTCTGGGTCCGGCCGGACCTATGGTTTCGATCTTGAGGGCAGCGGCGGCGTGGCCTACGTGTAGCAGCGTGGTGGCGGGGACTTTACGGGTCCTCTTGGACCCGACCGGGCCTGCCCGGCCTGGTGTGTCCTTGCTACCGCGTCCGGTCGGCACCCGCAGCAGTGGCGGTGGAGGAAGTCCTCCAGGTGGCCATGCTACTGCCACCCTCCGACTCCAATGGTCTGGTGTGCTCTTGCTGATGTGTCCGGTCGGCTACTGCCTTTGGCGGTGGAGGTTGTTCCTCCCGCGTGGTTGTGGTACCGCCATCCATTGTCTACGGTTGTCTCTTCTCAGTCTGGCCTCGCAGTGTGTGCCATGGTGAGACGGCGTTCGTGACTCAAGACCGAGGTGGCGTCTGGTGGTGGGCGGCAGGTTTTGGTGGAGCGATTCAGATTGTCCGGGAGGTGGTTTTTTGGGGGTCGGGAGAAATCTCTGTCGTTTTGGCACCGACGCGGTGACGCTTGAGAGTGTCGCCCTTCCTTCTTGAAGGGTGTCGGGGGTGCCCCTTCCCCACTCCTCGGAGCGTACCGGGGGAAACCCTAGGACTTGTCCGGGCAGCAGCGTCGTCGTCGCTTTCCTTCTTGGAGGTGTTGCTTGGTATGCGGCGATTCGGAGCGCTAGGCTTGTGGTGGGACTTTGCCGGGGAGGACGTAGCGGTTGAGAGTCACTTTCGTTTTCGTTGATCCGCCGATGTCGGCGTTGTTTTCTCTTCCTTTTTCTCTTTCTTTTCTTTTGGGCAAGATTGTGCTGTTTGCCCCAGCTGTGGTCTCAAAGTTGTATCGGGTGGTTACTATATTAATATAGCGGGACGAAACCCTATTTCTTCAGTAGTTTGCTTGGGCTTGTGCGTGTCTACTTCTTGCGTACTGTGTCGCCACGCCAGCATGCATACCGCCACGTACGGCCGGACCACACGATGTTGTTCTCTACTTACGTGGACGTAGCTGTTCCATCCAACACGATCGAAACCGACGTCCCGGATGGGGCCAAAGACAGATGTTCCTGCAGCAACATGCCAAAAGCAGCACTACTATATGCATGTTGGACGGCACGCAGCTTCCTCCTAGCTGGCTAATATTGCTAAATCCATTTTGTGATGTTGGCTCCTTTTTTAGCTTTTCCGCGGGGCCAAGCTATGGTGGGAGACCGGGGAGGCAGGCTCCACGCGCGGTGTCCGCATGCGTGCGCAGATTCCGATCGACGCGAGAGGAGAACAGCTAGCTTGGCCGGAGGCATCGCACATGGCCAATTGGACCTATAGCCGCTTTGGCTTCTTGTTGTCCATGTTGGTTGCGATATAAAATATCAAAACATTTTTAAAAAATCCGAGCATATATGCATCTCCACATTCTGTGCGTGCACATGAAGTTTCTGGAGAAACCGATATTTTTGTGGCTCGTGTAAAAAGACAAAAAGATGTCTCGTGCAAAACCTTATTTTAACACCGAATTTTGTCTTTTTATATGGGCAACAAAAAATTCGATTTTTAGTTAACACGTAGTATATGAAGACGTGTGTGTGAACTTTTTTTTTCAAAATTTTATAACAATTCAGAATCCGTTTAAAATGTATTTGTAAATAGAGAGTGTATATGCACCTGGGGGCCAAACCGTAATCCGTTTAAAATGTATAAATAAAGAGTGTATATGTACCTGGGGCCAAACCGTTGATCCCTTCTTCATGCTCACTATCTGGTTAGGTTACAATAGCTGTACCAATCTTATCTATCTAACGAGCTATATCTGATTGTATTTGGTTACCTGGTCAAGACCGTACCAACTCTACGATCACAACTAACTCCTTTTAACGGCCCCTCTTGATCCGAACAATTTGCTAGCTAGACTTAAACCATGCTTCAGTGATCAAATGCTTCATGTACAAGTGCCTTCGTAAATATGTCGGATAGCTGATCTCGGGACGGAATATTAGGCATGTTTGATTCAAAGGAATTGCACACGATTTTTGTAGGATTCAATCCTATAGGAAATTTTTCTTTCTTACTTGTTTGATTTGTAGGATTGGATCCTATAGGAATTTTGAAAGAACATTTACTAATCCCTTAGGTTTTGTGTGTTAGGCAACAACACTAGTGAGTCATTTAATATGTCGTCAAGTGATGCAGGTTTTAAGTTGTGAAAAGATCATTTGCATCTTAGCCAAAAAGGCGAAAAGTTCCCAGGTGCCGGATAATCCGGGTCGTGCCCAGACCGGAATATCCGGCCCTCAAGGCTGGCCAATCGAGAATTCGGCTAAGGACTAAAGGCGCGAGCCACTGGACTCGGCCGGATATTTTGGGCCGGATATTCTACTAGGGCCGGAATATCCGGCCTCCCATCAACTGGCCATGGGATTTTCGCTAAGGAAGAATTGCGCGTCGAAGGCGCGAGCCACTGGAGTGGACCGGATATTTGTGTCCGGATATTTTATCCAGGCCGGAATATCCGGCCCTCACTTATACCGGATTATCCGGCCTCCTGGAGCTGCAACGGCTACATTTCCTGGAGGGGTATAAATACCCCTCCACCTACCTCCAGCTGTGTAGCTCGCCCCCAAATGAAGAACACCATTGTTGCAAGCTCATGAATCATTAGATCTCCCAATCCCTCCACCCAAACTCACTCATACTTGGAGGATTGAAGGAGAAGGCCCGGATCTACAACTCCACCGAAGCGTTTGTCATTTCCCCCTCATTCACTTGAGGGATTTGAGCCTAGGGTTTCCACTAGGAAAACCTAGGCATCTTGTTGTACTTACTTGCTTGCTACTTTTGTGTAGTGAAGCTGTGGTGCTTGGGAGCTCCCAATCCTTTTGTGGGTTGTGCTCCAAGCTTGTTGTAAGGGCTCCGGATTCCGCCTTGAAGGTCTCCGATAGTGGAAGGTGGACCGAGCTTTTGTGCGAGGTTCATCGGAGAATAGGGTGAGGCCATTTGTGGCGTCTTGAGTTTGAAACTCACACCCCTCCAACGAGACGTACTCCCCTAAAAAGGAGGAACTCGGGAATACATCCTTGTCTCCGCGTGCTTCCCGATCGGTTACTCCTTTCTTGTTATTTACTACTTGTATCTTATCTTGTTTAGACTTAACTTGTCATATAGGTAAATTCATCTTAGTTGCATATCTAGAGAATTTACCTTTGTGTCAAGCCTTAATCGAAAAAGAATTAAAAATTGGAGTAGCACCTATTCACCCCCCCCTCTAGGTGGCCATACGATCCTTTCAATTGGTATCAGAGCCTCGGCTCTTTATTCGGGCTTAACCGCCTAAGAGAAATATGGCCTTCGATGCCGATGGGAACCCTCTTGCTCTTCCGGCCACTTCGGTTTCCATGGAGGACTTCACTAACTTGAAGACCTCTATGGAAACCAAAATGGATGAGTTGCGTGAAATGATGGCAAAACTCTCGGAAGCAAAGGTAACCGCATCACCTCCTTCTCTGGAGATTCCTCAAGTGGAGTTAAAGGAGAACGAGGATAAAGGGGATCCGGGGGTGGACCAAAATAAAAATGAATCCCCATCTAAAACACCTAATGGGAAAGGAGAACATGCTAGAGTTCCTTTTGCATACTCTCCCGACCTACCTATCCCTCATCCTCCTATTCACTTAAGAGGAGCACCACCTAGTCTTAATGCATCCTCTTTTACTCATTGGCAATCTTCTATGAAATCTCACTTGAAAAGTGGTTGCATAGGTCTTTGGAAGATCATTGTAGATGGATACAAGGCGGTGGATGAAAATGATTTGACAAGGCGAGAAGAAGTTGAAGCTCAACTAAATGCCACCGCTCTTGATGTGATCCGTGTTGCGGTGGGTGAGAAGAACATTCATCACATCGAAGATTGCACCACCGCTAAGGAAGCATGGGCATCCCTCACGGAGGTGTTCGTTGGAAATGATAGCATGAGGAGAAATAGATATGAAGCCATGAGCAATCAAATTGAAGGCTTCTACAAGAAAGATGATGAAACTCATGAGGAGATGTATCAAAGGCTCAAGGCTCTTGCTTCCGCATATAGAGACCTTGGTGCTAAACATGTGGATGATACTTACATCAAGAGGAAGTATGTGAATGCCCTCATGCCGTTTGAAGAGGCCGACTTGAAGAGTCTCCAAGGAAAGCACAACTATGACACCTTGACCTCAAATGAAGTCATGCAAGAGATGCAATCTTACAAGGTCCAAGCCCAAATTGCTAGAGACTCTCGTGCCCGTGCTCTTGGAATGGCCCGAGTTCCTCACTTGCTTTGAAGGCCAAGGTGGTGGAACAAGATGAAGACCAAGATCATGAAGAAGGAAGTTACTTGGCACCCGAGGAACTCATGAGTGCTCATAGAGATTATGTGGCTCTAGCGGCAAAGACCTTTTGGAAGAATCCATCTAAAGCTAAAGCTCATGTGATCAAAAGTACAAATCAATTGGTTACAAGGAGGGCAACCCAAAAATGAAGACTTGCTTCAATTGTCAAGATAAATTTCACTATGTTGCCCAATGCCCTTATGAGAACCGTGAAGAACATGGAGGAAGACTCATTCTCAAGGAAGCTTCAAGGTCTTCTCCCATGAAGCCCTACTTCAAGAAGTTCATCTCCAACAAGAAGCCACCTACCAAGGTGTTGGTGGCAAGAGAAGAATATATGTCCGGGGAGGAGAGTGATGAAGAAGAAACAACCACAAGTGGAGTGGCCGCTTTAGCCATTGCTTCATCGACAACCCCTTCTCTCTTTGAATCCCCCAATGATAATGTCACCACCAAATCCGCTACGTGTCTCATGGCCAAACTCTCCGAGGTATCATCTTCCCCTCCTTCTAAGACTATGAATGAAATACATGAACTTATGAGTCTTAGAGTTAAGGAAGAAAATGTTGCTTTGGATTTCTTGATGACTAACTTGCAAGGTGAATGCAAGATTCGGCTTGAGATTCTCATGAATCAATATGGCATGGCACAAGATCTCCTTGAAGAAAAGGGGAGACTTGAAAGAGAAAATGCTAATGAGATCGCTTCCCTCACCATGGCTATTGAGGAAGAGCATGAGCTTCGAGTTTCTCTTGAAGAGAAGCTTGAGAATTTTGATGAATCTCAAAATGAAACTCTTTCTAAAATCATTAAAGAACGTGACCATGCTATTGCTAAATACAAAGTTTTAGAGAAACAAAAGATCGTATTTGGTGTTGGTCATAATAGACTAACCGATGAGCTAGAGAAGCTCACTAAGGCTCACAAGGCCTTGGAGAGTGAACACTCTACTCTCACCAAGTCTTTTGAACAACTTCAAATACAATCTACTAAAATTGATGCACCACCTAGCTCCTCTACTTCTTCTTGTGATCATGCAAATGTCATTGAGGAAAATGCTAGGTTGAAGGATGAGCTTGCCAAGGCCTCTAGCCCTCAAGGTGAGAAACCTCTTTATGAGCTCTTGCAAGCGCAAAAGCCACACATAGGGAAAGAGGGCCTTGGTTATGTTGCCAAGAAGAAAAAGAAGAACAAGAACAAGAAGAAGGCCAAGCCCGCACAAGCAAAGGAGACTACCATTGCGAGTAGTGATGCCACAAGGGGCAATGCCACTCACAATGACTTTGCGGGAAAATACAACCCTTCATATGTTCTTATGAAATCTAGAAATGGTTGTGTTTTTGCTAAATATGTTGGCACTTCATATGGAGATGATTATCACTATGCTATTTGGGTTCCAAAGACCCTTGTGACTAACAAAAGAGGACCCATTCCACAATGGGTACCTAAAACAAAGACTTGATTTCTTGTAGGACTTTTCTTCCGGTGGATCTTCATGGCTCATTGATAGTGGGTGTTCATCTCACATGACCGGAAGCAAAGAATTAGTAAAGGGTCTATTGAAACAATTACTCACATTCTCTCATGTCACCGTCGGGAACGATGCAAGACTTAAGGTATTGGGATATGGCAAGGTAGTGATCACTCCGGAGTTATCCATTGAGAAGGTCCTTCTTGTTGAATCCCTTTCATATAATTTACTTTCCGTTGGTCAATTATGCAATGTCGGTTACACCGTTATCTTTAATAAACACCACGTGACCATCCTCTTCACTCAATCTCTTAAAGTAGCCTTTGTTGGATTTCGTGTGAACGGTTTGTATGTGGTCGATTTCTCGAAAGAGACCACTCAAATTGCCACGTGTCTAATGGCTAAATCCGACAAGGGTTGGCTTTGGCATCGCCGGCTAGGCCATGTCGGTATGAGAAATTTGCAAACTCTTGTGAAGGGTGGACACGTGGTAGGACTAACCGATGTTAATTTTTCCAAAGATCGTCCTTGTAGTGCTTGCATAGCCGGAAAGATGCATGAAAAGAATCACCCCAAGAAGAGCATTATCTCCACTAAGAAGCCTTTGGAGCTCCTTCATATGGATCTCTTTGGGCCTCCCACATATGAGAGTCTTGGTGGCAAGAAATATTGTTTGGTGATTGTGGATGATTATACAAGATATTGTTGGACTTTCTACATCAAGAGGAAGAGTGAAACTCAAAAGATATTCATTGACTTTGCAACCTTGGTTCAACGCCAATATGACTCCAAGATTTTGGCAATAAGAAGTGACAATGGTACGGAGTTCAAGAATTACACTATGGATGATTTCCTAAGTGGGGAGGGCATTCAACACCAATATTCCGCTGCTTATACTCCCCAACAAAATGGTGTCGCCGAAAGGAAGAACCGCACTCTTATTGATATGGCAAGAACTATGTTGGCCGAATTTCATTCCCCATACAACTTTTGGGCCGAAGCCATCAACACCGCTTGCCACTACTCAAACCGGCTCTTCTTTCGTCCTCTCATGAAAAAGACACCATATGAACTCCTTACCGGTAAAAAGCCAAATGTCTCTTACTTTCGCGTATTTGGATGCAAATGCCATGTTTACATTAAAGGTTGCCCAATTGCTAAATTTGCATCTAGAACTTTTGATGGTATTCTTGTTGGATATGCCGCAAACTCCCATACTTATAGGGTCTACAACATATCCACCGGATGTGTTGAAGAATCTATGAATGTGGAGTTTGTCGAGGATAATGGCTCCCAAGCGGAGCATATTGATCATGATGATGTAGGTGATGTACCTCCATCTCAAGCCATAAGAACTATGGGCATAGGGGAACTTATTCCTATTGAAGAACCTATTATTGACACTCAAGAAGAAGGAACAAGTTCTACTCAAGTTGAACCATCCACCTCAACAATTGATCAACAAGCTATACAAGAACAAGATATTCATCCACATGAGCAAGATAATGGTCAAGACCCACCCAACTCTAGTGGAGAACAAGAACATGATGAACCCCCATCTCCAAGAACTGCTTCGGGTTGACCATGAACAAGAAGAAGGAAATGATGAAGATGTTCGTGTTGGTGAAACAATTGGTCAAGCTATAGAACGCCGAGTCATTCGGCGTGCATCAACATTGGATCATCTACAACACTTCAAAGAGAATATCCTTGGGAGTTTAAGGGTGTGTCCACACGTAATCAATTATCTAACTTTTGTGGTCATGTCTCTTGTTTGTCTAGCTTAGAACCTCTCAAGGTATATGATGCTCTTGAAGACATGGATTGGGTTGCGGCCATGCATGAAGAATTGAACAATTTCGAGCGCAACAAAGTATGGTCATTAGTTGAAAGACCCAAAGACACATCACATAATGTCATTGGAACCAAGTGGATATTCAAGAACAAGCAAGACTCACATGGTCAAGTCATTCGCAACAAAGCAAGATTGGTTGCACAAGGCTACACCCAAATCGAAGGAGTCGACTACGGTGAAACTTATGCCCCCGTTGCTAGACTTGAATCTATTCGTTTATTAATTGCCTATGCATCTACTCATAACATTACCTTATATCAAATGGATGTTAAAAGTGCTTTTCTAAATGGTCCACTAAATGAATTAGTGTATGTGAAACAACCTCCGGGTTTTGAAGACCCTAAATTTCCTAACCATGTCTACTTACTACATAAGGCTCTTTATGGGCTCAAGCAAGCTCCACGTGCTTGGTATGATCATCTCAAGGAGTTCTTAGTAGACCGTGGTTTTGAAATTGGGGTAATCGATCCCACCCTTTTTACAAAAAGGATAAATGGAGAGTTTTTCGTATGCCAAATATATGTTGATGATATTATCTTTGGTTCTACTAATCATGAATTTAGTGATCAATTCTCTAAGCTAATGACCAAGGAATTTGAGATGTCCATGATGGGAGAATTGAAGTATTTTCTTGGCTTTGAAATCCACCAATGGAGAGAAGGAACATTCTTATGTCAAGCCAAGTATATTCAAGACATGCTCAAGAAATTTGATATGAACAATGCCAAGCCATATAAGTTTCCCATGGACTCCAAGGCGGATCTACACTTAGATCCGGATGGTAAGGAAGTTGATCCCAAGCTTTATCGTTCTATGATTGGATCTTTACTTTACCTTTGTGCATCTAGACCGGATATTATGTTTAGTGTGGGTATGTGTGCAAGATTCCAATCAAGTCCTAAGGAAAGTCATGAAACCGCGGTTAAAAGGATTCTAAGATACTTGATAGATACTCCTAACTATGGTCTTTGGTACCCCCATGGGACAAGCTTTGATCTTGTAGGTTATTCGGATGCGGATTGGGCGGGTTGCAAAATGGATAGAAAATCAACTTCGGGTACTTGCCAATTCCTTGGTAGGTCTCTTGTGAGTTGGTCTTCCAAGAAGCAAAATTGTGTGGCCTCGTCCTCCACCGAAGCCGAATACATTGCCGCCGGAAGTTGTTGTGCACAATTATTATGGATGAGGCAAACTTTAAAGGATTATGGTGTCATTTGTGACAAAGTGCCTCTTTTATGTGACAATGAAAGTGCCATCAAAATTGCTCACAATCCGGTACTTCATGGGAAGACCAAGCATATTGAGATCCGTATCATTTTATACGAGATCATGTTGAGAAGGGTGATATTGCAATCAAGTATGTCAACACCAAGCATCAACTCGCCGATATGTTCACAAAGCCTCTTGGTGAAGCAAGATTCAAGGAGTTGAGAGGAGAACTAAATGTGGTGGACATAAGCAATTGGACTTAGTGGACTTCTTGCATACCTACCCATATTAGACAATTAATTTGGTTTGGATGTAGGCATGGACATAGGGGGAGTGCGGTCCTAATCCATTGGACTATCCCTCCCCCCATTATGCCGATAGTAAGAAATCATTTTGTCTCTATATTTTCATTTCATGAATTGTGAGCTTAAATGACGAGTAGTGGCCGTGAACCCAAGATACATCTTCGCGGTGTCACACCACAAACTCATACATGGTGGCCTAGGCCACCGCCCTCTTCTTTTGAAGAGTTGGTTCTTATTTAGGTCTTATTTGCAAATCATTTGGAGTTTTTGCCTTTTTGTCGGTTTCATGGAAAACACACTCAACTTGGCATTTCCTTGTTTGATTCTTGCAAGAATGAGTGTGAAGTACCATTTTCAGTTTGGCTCTCTAAATCCCAAGCCTATCTTATCAAAGAACCTTTCTATCTTGCACACAAGTCTTGTTGTTGTTATTTGGAACGTAAGGGCTCAGCAGGCCTGAATTTTCTGTGTTTTCACAGAAATTCAGTGGGCCGGATTATCCGGTCTAAGTTCTGACCGGAATATCCGGTCCTGGCGGTTTGACTTTTTTTATTAGGGAGATATCGGGGTGAAGGGCTCATTCGAACCCTTCTTCCACCCCCGAGCCTCTCTCTCCCCTCTCCGTCGCCGCCTGCCGTCCCCGTGCCCTCCCGGGCAAGTTCCACCGCCGGATTCGCTGGCCGCCGGCCGGATCTGGTGCTCCATCGCCCCGGGCTCCTTCTCCTCCAAGAAGTTCCGCTCATGGATGCGGGTAACTCCTTTTTTCTTGAATCTTGGGTGCCTTGCCCTAGGATGCAATGTGGAGTTATTTTTGCTTGAAATCTTGGAGTAGTTGGTTCCCCTTGGTATTCCCTGCTTACTAGATACCTTAGCTTAGCAACCCGTAGCGTCGATCTACTTTTAGACCTCAGATTGAAGCTCTCCTGTGCAGTTTTGGTCAGGCCGGATTTTCCGGTGCTTCCAGGCCGGATATTCCGGTCTGAACTTTTCTGCACAGTTTTGCTTCTTTTTCATAGGACTAAGTTGCATCAATTTTGGGTTGCTTCTCTAATGTGTGTAGTATTTTTTTCTGAGGCTTGTGTGTGTGCTTATCTCCATGCTACCCTCCTATTGCTTTTGTTCACAGGTAGCTCGGCTCCCGACCCAAAAGACCTCGTCCTCGGTACTTTCGCAAAGACCCCGCCTCGGGCAAGCTTGTTGACGAGACCGCTTTAAGGCAGCGTAAGAGCGAGGCAGTGCGCAAGATGAAGGAAGACGCTGCAGCAAAAGCAGTCCCCAAAGCCTCCGCCTCTAGCAATAGAAAGGGCAAAGCTCAAAGGCCCAACTACAAGACTATGCCCCGTGCTGACTATATCAAAATTCGACAAGGGGATTGGTACCTCACTCCAAGAGATGAAGAGATCGAAGATAACAGTTTTTGGTGCATGGAGCAACTCTTCATCCATAGGGATGTTTACCTCACCATGTCACACCCTCTTCGCCCTATGCAGCCTATCAAGCTTTCTGCTCTTCAGTCCAAGCCTGCCTATGATCAAGCTGCAAACGTGATTGAAAAACTGGGACTGGTTCGCCTCATGGAGCTTAAGTGTGACTACAGTGTGGCTCTTGTTCAGCAGTTCTTTGCAACCCTTGTGATGAAGGCCGATTCCTCGAAGACCCTCAAGTGGATGTCCGGGTCTACTCAGTGTACAGCCACCTTTTATGACTTTGCTACTGCTCTTGGATACACTTACAAGGGACGCACTCCTGCCGGCATTCGTCTCCACACTGCTGAGGAGCCCAACAAGAACGCATTGGCACCTCTCTATGACAGTGATGGCATTATTGGGTTCAAAACTGGGCTGCTTCCTCTCTATGACCAACTAGTCACCATCTTCAGGCACAACATTGCGCCAAGTGGAGGAAACAATGATGCCATCCGTTCTGCTCTTGTCAACTTATTGTGCCTTGCTCATGAAATTGATCAAAATGAAGAGCCAAACAAGAACTTCCAGGTGGATGTCATGGACTACATCTATCATGAGATGTATGATGCTATGCTAGGTCGTTATTCCATCCCGTATGCTCCATACATAATGAAACTCATCCAGAAGACCTTGGAACTTGACCTCAGTGATGATGATTGTGAAGACCACATCTACAAGAAGGTCTATGTCAAGAAATATGCCAAGCGTCCTGCTGCCCCCACTGTTCCTGCTGCTGATGAGATACTGAGGGATGCTCGCAAGAGTGGTCGGTCCCGTCCCGCAGCCCCCGCTTTTGTTGCACCCCCTGTCGCGAAAAAGATGAACTGGTTTCAGAAGTATGTGCTGTGCATGAATGCTGATCTCCGCCATGGTCAATATGATGCATTGTGAGAGGCAGGAAATTCTCAAGAGACTCCCTAGCTTGCCAGATGACCCTCCCGTGTCCGACCCTCTCTCTTATGCACAATGGAATGCCGGAGCTCGGACTCCATGGGTTCAAATGGAGAAGCATCTTCTCGAGTCCTCTTCTGCTTATGCTCGTGCTTGTGACGAGGAAGATGAATCTGGGGAAGACAACGCTTCTGAGGACAATGATGATGAGGATGAGGACAATGATGCTGAGGAGTGATCTCTATGGGACGTAGCATCGCTCTTTTCCCTTTTTGGCGTTTCGATGCCAAAGGGGGAGAAGTAGTTCTAGTAGTTCTCGTGGGATTTGCATGGGTTCTAGTAGGTTCTCCGTGGGATTTGCATGGGTTTGGGCACAAGCATATGCGTTTATCTTTCTTATTGCGCTTGTGTCCTTTTTATCTCGTTGTCGAACTTATTTGCTATTTGAGAGTGTTGAACTATGTGGTTGTGATGTTTATGTGTTATGCGAGAGACATATGGTTTGCTAATTATGTATGGTTGAGACTACATTATTGTGCGATCTCTATGGATTACTATCTTTCATCTATATGCACAAGGTATGATCTTCATCTCAAGTCTCAACCTAGTGTATGATTTGTCTCTTGTTGCACATTTATTGTGATCTATATCATGTGTTGGAAATTGTTCCTCCCTATATGTGTGTATTTGCATTTCAAGGCAAACTAATTATATGCACACATTTAGGGGAGTTCTTTCCATTCTTTGTTGAAAAACATGATCTAGTTGTGGAATTTTATTGCAAATCCTAGTGTTGTCATCTAACACCAAAAAGGGGGAGATTGAAAGAACATTTACTAATCCCTTAGGTTTTGTGTGTTAGGCAACAACACTAGTGAGTCATTTAATATGTCGTCAAGTGATGCAGGTTTTAAGTTGTGAAAAGATCATTTGCATCTTAGCCAAAAAGGCGAAAAGTTCCCAGGTGCCGGATAATCCGGGTCGTGCCCAGACCGGAATATCCGGCCCTCAAGGCTGGCCAATCGAGAATTCGGCTAAGGACTAAAGGCGCGAGCCACTGGACTCGGCCGGATATTTTGGGCCGGATATTCTACTAGGGCCGGAATATCCGGCCTCCCATCAACTGGCCATGGGATTTTCGCTAAGGAAGAATTGCGCGTCGAAGGCGCGAGCCACTGGAGTGGACCGGATATTTGTGTCCGGATATTTTATCCAGGCCGGAATATCCGGCCTTGCCGGAATATCCGGCCCTCACTTATACCGGATTATCCGGCCTCCTGGAGCTGCAACGGCTACATTTCCTGGAGGGGTATAAATACCCCTCCACCTACCTCCAGCTGTGTAGCTCGCCCCCAAATGAAGAACACCATTGTTGCAAGCTCATGAATCATTAGATCTCCCAATCCCTCCACCCAAACTCACTCATACTTGGAGGATTGAAGGAGAAGGCCCGGATCTACAACTCCACCGAAGCGTTTGTCATTTCCCCCTCATTCACTTGAGGGATTTGTGCCTAGGGTTTCCACTAGGAAAACCTAGGCATCTTGTTGTACTTACTTGCTTGCTACTTTTGTGTAGTGAAGCTGTGGTGCTTGGGAGCTCCCAATCCTTTTGTGGGTTGTGCTCCAAGCTTGTTGTAAGGGCTCCGGATTCCGTCTTGAAGGTCTCCGATAGTGGAAGGTGGACCGAGCTTTTGTGCGAGGTTCATCGGAGAATAGGGTGAGGCCATTTGTGGCGTCTTGAGTTTGAAACTCACACCCCTCCAACGAGACGTACTCCCCTAAAAAGGAGGAACTCGGGAATACATCCTTGTCTCCGCGTGCTTCCCGATCGGTTACTCCTTTCTTGTTGTTTACTACTTGTATCTTATCTTGTTTAGACTTAACTTGTCATATAGGTAAATTCATCTTAGTTGCATATCTAGAGAATTTACCTTTGTGTCAAGTCTTAATCGAAAAAGAATTAAAAATTGGAGTAGCACCTATTCACCCCCCTCTAGGTGGCCATACGATCCTTTCAATTTTTTTGTAATGAATCATTTGTACTATTTCCCATAGGAATTCTAACATCCACTCCAACCACTTTTTACAATTCTTTTGGTGGAATCAAACAAACATTGGTACAAACCAAATCCTATAGGATTGGAGTGTGCATGACATGGCAATCCTATGCTTTTCCTATCCCTACATTTTTCCTATCCAACGAATCAACTGGACCTTCAGTTCACCTGCTGAAACCTTCCGGCGAATACGTGGGAGAGTTTCTATATGCTGAGAAAAGAGAATCACTTCAGGTTCCCGAGTCGCTCTCCCGAGTCCCGAGGAGACTCAAATCCTAGCCGCCAGGGTACTCCTTCAATACTGTAGCATCAGTAAGTTGCCGAGCTATCTTGGTATTTAGTATTGTAGTTCACTACTTTCATTTGGCAAGTTGTTTTGTGAGTTTTCTCATTGGTCCGAGGAACACGTTGTGACTTTTGTACACCTTTGACTTGTAGTTGTTGATATGTAAAATGGAGGCTACAATAATTTTGGTGTACTACTATGAGGAAACAGCTTGTGGAATGGTGTTTCACCGCATAGAGAAACATCGCAACCTTGTCGTGCCGCCACACTCGCGTAGATGAGCTACACAGAGATGTAACACGCTGAACTCCGTTGCGCCTCCAAGTCCCTGAGTACGTGATGTGCAAGTTTCGACCGCTGTCACGCCTGAGAACCTCCCAAGCGCCTCCGGGGACTGACGGAAGGAGGGGGGCGGGCAGCCCTCACACCGGGTGACACGGAGGTCGAGTTTTTTTCTTCTTCTTTTGCTTCTACTAATTTCTTCTCAGGAAAACAAAAGCACTAGCCAGTGACCAACAATTAGAGTATGCACGAATTAATGGTAAGTGCACCTTTCATGCAGTTGTGCTTTACTCATGAGATAGGTTGATAGGTCCCGTATATTAGGGAACCTTGAATTAATTTGGGTCTATCGCGTGCATCAACAGATTACATTATGAGGATCAACACGGTTGGTGTACCAAAAGCAAGCAAGTTCGGCAGAGTCAATACAACAAGATTCTAGGTGGACAGGACAACAATTTCGGCCAGGATCTTGCTCTAGAGTCGTTGGTGTTAAGCAACAACCAAACCAAATGTTTCAGAATATCCCTTGCCCTTGTGTGTAGGTTATTTTTACATATACACTGTACAGTACGTAAGTGACAGGGATGCCATACAAGAGTATATTAAATATATGCATGTCATCAATTCCCATTCACACTTGATTTATTAAGAAAGGAAACGCCTCAACCACATATTGATGAGAGTTCTTAATCCATGACACAACCATTCTATGATTTAATACACTAGGCTAAGCTGACAAGAAAGATTAATTAGCATCCATCAAATCAAGCAAGCACAAGTCCAACCATCACCACATCTCATGGTGACCGCTCTACAGTGCCCCATTCCCATGCGACCAATCAAGCGAGACACAGTCGTATTAATATGGTCGACAGCGCACGACTTGACCACATCTTTACACGCTTGTCGGTCCAAATCATTCAACGACACTTGAACTAATCAGAGCTGTTGATCACTTTGTGCTATTTTCAGTGCCCCGACAATTGTTTATTTCTTTTTTTGAACAGGTGAGCTTTATAAAGATTAGGTAAGAACGTTCATACATTCACGCTCGACTAGTGCCGACACGCAGGAAGACACTGAGCCGAGCAAAACACCACACGCACCATGCTTACCTAGTTGGGCTAAACCATGTGCCACTCCATTGCTCACTCTTCCAATCTTACAGATCTTCACGTCCAGCATAGTAGCAATCAGTGCCTTCGCTTCCTCAATCAGGCTCCAACACGGCGAACGATCAACAGCTTGAGTGGACAGGAGCGAAACCACCCTCGCGCAATCAGATTCAAGAATTGCGTTCCAGTGAGGGTATTGAGCAAGCTGTCTAAATCCTTCAATACAAGCGAAAACTTCTGCTTCTTCTGCACTTGCGCAGCCACCAACATGCCTCCAGGCTGATAGCAACACACCACCATCAGATTTCCGAAGCACGACACCCACTCCGGCATGGCCGGTAAGTGCGTCCCATCCAGCATCAACATTGGCTTTTAAGCCACCCGGCGGCGGCGGAAGCCAAGCAGACACGGGACGGCTGGCCTCATTTGCAAGAAGCCCTTCCACAGCAAATAGGGGTGCCTTACCCTTAACATCAAGCTTTGCATGGGGTGCAATATGCAACATCTCCAAATAATTTTGAAGAAATGTAACTGAAGCTGCTATTGAGGCCTTACCATCACCATGTACAATGTTGTTTCGGTGGTGCCACGCTCGCCATAGTAAGAACAAAATCCTTGCTCTCATATCTTCCAATGACCGGCTGAGCAGCTGTAAGAACCACTCCTTCCCAGTAGCTCTAAAATCTGCTTCCGAAGGCAAAGTCCAAACTGTGCGCATGGCATCCCTCAAGGCTCTCGCTGTAGTGCACCTTATAGTGGCATGATGTACATCTTCAGGTTCGACACCACACACTAGGCACCTGGGATCAACCGTATTGATGCGACTATGTAGGCTGTCAGACACTGCCAGCGAGTTTGTTGCCAGCCTCCAAGCAAAGACTCGAATTTTCTGTGGCACTGGACATTTCCAAATCAGGTTCCACAACGACCTCTCACCCTCCGGCGCTGTACTGCTTTGTCCGCTACTGTTTTCCATCAAATTTTGACGGATGCCCAATTTGTATGCACTACGGACAGAGAAAATACCATTCTGTTCAAAGTTCCAAGCAACAAAATCATGTGTTGGACGCGCCGGCAACTTGATCTTCAGAACAGTATCAGCATCGTGAGGTTGGAACACCTGGTGGACAATGTCTGAATTCCATGAGCGGGTGAGTGGATCAATAAGTTCAGAAACCCACTTCCGCCTAGATCGCGTGCGCTGGGCAGAAATCTTTAGGCAATCCTGACGAGGCAACCAGTTATCCCTCCATATTTTGACCTGGCTCCCATCGCCAATCCTCCATATAACACCTTTCTTCAGGAGTTCGAGTCCATGCATAATCCCTTGCCAGGAAGCCGATGAATTTTGGATAAACGCGGTATCCAGGAGATTGCCATTAGGGTAGTACTTGGCCTTCAAGATGCGAGCACACAAACTATCCGAGAAGTGGATTAGGCGCCATGCCTGCCGTGCCAGCAGTGCTTGGTTGAAAACTCGAAGGTCCCGGAAGCCCATGCCGCCATAGGCCTTTGGTCTCACCACCTTGTCCCAAGCAAGCCAATGCATCTTTCGTCTTTCATGTTCATCACCCCACCAGAAATCACGGACAATTTTTGACAGTTCCTCTGTAAGACCAGCAGGAAACTTGAAAATACCCATAGCATATGTTGGCAAAGCTTGCAGCACGGCCTTTATTAACACCTCCTTTGCCCCACATGACGAGTACTTTTCCATCCAGTCACTCGCGCGCTTACGGAACTTGTCCTTTGTTGGCTGAAATTTCCCTTTTTTGAGTCGTCCCTCCGGCACTGGCAGCCCGAGGTACTTCTCCTCAAAACTCTCAGTCTCATACTTGAGGATCTGTTTTATTCAGTTTTAGCTTCAGCTGTACATCGATCACCATATAGGATAGAACACTTTCCAAGACTGACAAGTTGCCCAGTACTACGCTCATATTGATGCAGCACCGATTGTATCACCAGTGCCTGCTGGCTAGTGCCCTGAAAAAATAGCAAACTGTCGTCCGCGAAAAGTAAATGAGACACACCAGGTCCACGTCTACTGATATGCAGGTCATGAAGGTCCCCACGGTCCACCTCATGCTGAATCAACCGTGAGAGGCCATCCGCAACCAGAAGAAAAAGATAGGGCGACAGCGGATCGCCTTGGCGTAAACCCCGTGTAGGCGTGAAGGTGTCAAAACTTTGTCCATTCAGGCGAACTGAGTAACGTACGGTGGTCACACACTGCATCACCCACCGTATCCAAGAACGATGAAAGCCCAACTTCGCCATGGCACCTTCCAAGAATCGCCAGTCCACACGATCATACGCTTTGGCCATATCCAGCTTGTACGCACAGAACCCAGACCGCTCTCTTGAGTTGCTCCGGATTGCGTGTATACATTCAAACGCAATGAAAGCATTATCAGTAATTAGCCTTCCGGGAATGAAAGCACTCTGTGATGGAGAGATTATGTCCTCAAGAATTGGCCGGAGACGATTGACAAGGCATTTAGAAACTACCTTGTAGATGACGTTACAAAGGCTGATGGGGCGGAAGTCCTTCAAATCTGCGGATCATTCTTCTTCGGAATTAAAATGATAGACGTGTTATTAACCTTGTCAGGCATGACCCCTTCCTCAAAAAAATTCTATACAGCCCTGGTCACGTCTTCCCTCAAAAGCCCCCAGTTTCGCTGAAGAAACCTAGCAGGAAAGCCGTCAGGCCCCGGCGCCTTGAGCGGCCCAATCTGGAATAAAGCGTCGCCAATTTCTTGCTCAGAGAAAGGTGCACACAGTTTACCATTCATCTCCTCAGTTACACAAGCACGCATAAGATCCAGAACAGAATCCGGCTCCAAGTTATCCTCTCGAGCATACAAGTTTTGGAAATACGAGGAGGCCATCTGTCCCATCTCCACCTGGTCTGAAGCCCAAGTACCATCTCCTCGTTTCAGCTTGCTTAAACGGTTTTTCCTCTGTCGCCAGGATGCCTTCCTGTGGAAATACCGAGTGTTTCGGTCCCCCTCCTTTAGCCAGGTCACACGAGAACGCTGCAACCACATGAGTTCCTCTCTGTACAGAAGTTCATCCATCTCTGCTAGAATTCGTTTCCGCTCATCTATGCTCTGGTTATCCGTTTTGAGCATCAACTGATCAAGCTCCTTCCGTTTCTTGTCTAGTCTCCTAGGTACTGACCCAAAATACTTCTTTTTCCAATCATAGAGAGCTGCCATAACCGATTGAAATGAAGCACTCACATCTCCAAGGTTTTGTCCACCAACACGTCGAGACCATGCATCCTCCACAGCAGCCGTAAGAGAGGGCTCACGTTCCCACATAACCTCGTATCTTCGTATAACGTTGCCGCTCCTCTGGTTAGCCGTCGCTGAACAGACAAGAGGAGAGGACAGTGATCAGATCGTGAGCTGCTGATATGTTGCACACGAAACTCCGGGAAACGTGCCGACCACGCCGGTGAAGCCACGGCCCGGTCAAGTCGCACCCGAACATTCCGGTCTCCCGCTTGTTTGTTGTCATAAGTCCAAGGCAGACCACTAAAACCCAAATCATAGACATCACAGTGGGACAGAACTTCATGGAAGTCCATCATCAGCCGCTCTGATCGTCTTGCCCTCGAGAAATGCTCTGATTGCCAGCAAGCCTCGTTGAAATCCCCAATTAGCATCCATGGCTCAGTAGATCGCGGTTTTATCCTTCTAAGCAACGTCCACATGTTATGCCGGTCAGTAGCCTTTGGTTCCCCATAGACAAAAGTCGCTCTCCATCTCGCACCATATGGTCCGCCCTCAATGTGGACATCAATGTGTCGTTGGCTGAAGGAGAGCAGGGACACGTTGATACCTTCTTGCCAGTAAAGAGCCAGTCCACCACCCTTTCCCTCCCCGTCGACCTGGAAACATGCCTTCATACCAATACGAAAACGCAGGTTCCTTACTCGATCCTTTTTCTGCCGAGTCTCGCTGATGAATACCATGGCGGGGTTATGCGTTTGCACAAGGCAAACAAGCTCTTGAACCGTCCGAGGGGGCCCCACCCCCCGGGGGTTCCATGCCAATATACTCATTGCTCATGTCGGGCCTCGCCATGAGGTCCCGACATGTGTTCAATGTTACCAGAAGATGGAACTTCAGAGCTGAATCTCCCGGTGTCAGCGATGAGCTCAAAACATGAACTCACCCGTACAAAAGTCATCTCAAGCTTCCCCAAGCGTTTGCCAATCAGAATGTCTGCACGGGCCGGTTGCACACCCGGCCTTTCACCTGGTACATGAATTTCGGACTGATTAATATTACGTTTGCGCTTCTTGTACACTCTGTAGTTGATGCCAAGGCCTTTGCATAGGCACAGCAGCTCGGTTCTGTATTTGGCTTGGCCTGGGTCAAGTTTTTCCTCTTGTAGCTCAACGCCATCCTTTGGCATCACCAGCCCAGCAGAGGCAGCAGCAGCATCGCAAGCACTTGCCGTCTTTCCGTAGGTCATAGATTGATGAGGAGAAACTCCATTAGCTCCAAAGCCTGGTATCACCTCACCTTGCTCATTCAGCTGGCGTACACCATGAAGGGCAAAATTGCCTTGCTTATTAGGCTCGTTGGCATGCGCCATTAGATCATTATCAGTCTCCGGTCTCACTGTGGCCGTCGGCGACGCAGCGCCCCGCAGTATCCAGGTAGGCCGAGGGGTCGACAGCTTTCGGACGTTATTCGGCGTACCACTTCCAGAACAATGATGGAACTCAAACTTGCTGAACATCGACACCCACAGCTCTGGACCGTAGTACCTTCCTTGGCGAGGGATAGTTGTCACTCCAGAAATTTTGCACTCCCCCATCGTACTTGAGGCAAGGCAGGATAATTTAGAAGGTGAATTCATCTCGCCTTCAAGAAGAGAATTAAATGTCACCTGTGTCATCTGTGACAGGGTCGCCGGCGCCTTCTGTATCAGGGCATCGCTCCCATCCTTGGGACGGGCAGTCGGGAAGGTGACGGGGTACTTCCTCTGAGTATCACAACCCCGAACGCTCCAGGGTGCCCCGCACAGGGTAGGGGCAAATTTTGAGCGGAAATAAGCTAGACTTTTCCGTGGATTTGAAGATTTGAGGATAATCCTTTTCAGAGAATCTCTGATTTCTGGGGGGATAAGATTAGAGACCGCAGGTGGGGGCGAGTGGATGAGGATGCTGCCGGAATCCGGCATGGAGAATGGCGGCGAGCGACAAAACAAAGGAATGGACCGAGCTAGGGATTGAGGCCACAAGTATGAAGTCAGCGGGGAAAGAAGTGGAAAACGGTGGCAGAGAGCAAGCTATGGATTGCGGTAGTGGTGAGAAGGCAGGGACGGATCGTGCCTGAATTGAATCTGGAGAAGATGATAGGAACGGAGGCTGATTGAGGAGGAATTGGGGAGATTAGACCGGCGTCAAGCCAGTCGCCGGCAGATCGCCGGAGTCGCCATAGAGGACAAAGTCAACTTGACTACACGATAGCGACAATTGTTTATTTCTGGTCTCACATTTGGAGATACTAACATTATCCTTCTCCTCTCGTGACCCTGTCAAGGGAAGATCCGATCCGAGCCCGACAAAAGCCCTCACGCTTGGACAATTGAAGGATCGTGAGCTTTGATTGGGCCATGATGCATGCATCATCAACGCAAAGAGATTGATTAACGTCTTTTAGTCTTGATTCTTCGTTTAATTTGTTGAAGGGAGACTTGTCTATTTGATACACCGACCGTGCTTTGATTAAGCCGAATAAAAGGGAGATTGCATCGAATGGATTGATTCACAAAAAAGTTAAAGAAAATTGCATTGGAATACCGTATGTTTGGCGTGGTTGAACAAGAGTTTGACGACATCAGGCGGAATGGATCAAGTACACTCCCAACTGATCTAGCTATAGTCCATATTCCCTGCAGGCCACTTGATAGTTAATTCTAATTAATTGACTTTTCTAGTCCTCTTTGAGTCGTATTTAAGGGTCGTTTGTTATTATGAACAAGCCTAGCAAGTGTATGTGTATGTCGAGCAGATCTGTTTGGTTTTCGTATTCGCCACTGTAGTTGCAAATCAGTTGCATGTCAGTTTTTTCCGATCTACACAGTTCTCATTTTGGGCGATAGCTGATACGCCGGCTCATTAGGAACTTAGTACGATGACTTCCCGTCTATCCACTACAATAACCTCTTCTACGACAAGTTGTATATTCGGATTAATCTGGTGTATTTTACACGGTAATACAAGTTTAAGGCGCACCTCACCCAACTTTGCGAGTTTATGGGCGTATTTGCACATCTAGGACAAGTTCATGGATGTGCAATGTATTTAACTCTGAAAAAAAGGAATATACATACTCCCTCCGATCCATATTAGTGGGCACAACTTTGTCTAGATACACATGTATCTAGTCTAAATACTTAACTAGTTTAAATACTTAATTAGATACGTATAAATTTAGATAAAGCTATGCCCACTAATATGGATCGGAGGGAGTACTAAAATGTGGGTAGATACAAATGAATAACGGGAAATCTGGCGCCTGCTATCTGACGAATCTGTACGCTCCTTCACGACGGTTCAAAGCGCGCGTGACCGTAAAAATATATGTGCGCGCAGTGGGGATCGAACCCTGGTCTCACTGCTACGCTCCGTTGACTACTCCACGCTAGCCATCAAGTACATCAGCGTTTGATGATTACATATGGAAGGTTATCCTATTTGGCCATTTTAGTTTCTGTTCTTTTAACCAAAATTAATTAATTTCTATTATGGCTGGTCTAGCAGCTGAACTATTTGTACCGGCGTCGGGCCAGTAAACCAAGATTGTAACCAACAGCTGACCGGTTTGGTCACCGGTCAGGTTTTTTCATCTTTGTTTCTCCACCAATATCACCGCAAGCACATGGTCGCATCTCTTTCTCTTTGTCTCTCTCGAATAAATCTCGTCTCCTTCCCACCACATCGAGCGATGGCGGCGACGGAGAGAAGTCCTTGTTGTTCGAAGGTGACGTGACTGGGAATACTGATGGAGTTACCCACCCAGTACTGATAAAGTCACCCATATGTTTTCATGGTGTAGTTATCCACCACAAAATCAATATAGTTATCATACTCTCTCGGTAATAGTTACCACCCCAATACCGATGAAGTTACCACCCAGTACTGATAAAGTTATCCATCTTTAGCATGCTCTCTTGGTAATAGTTACTACCCAATGCTGATGGAGTTACCTATCCAATACTGATAAAGTTACACATGTGTTTTCATGTGTAGTTATCCATCACAAAATCGTTATAGTTACCCTACTCTCTCGGTAATAGTTACCACCCAATACTGATAGACTTACCCACCCAATACTGATAAAGTTACTCATGTGTTTTCATGCTGTAGTTATCCAGCACAAAATCAATGTAGTTATCATACTCTCTCGATAATAGTTACCCACTCAATACTGATGGAGTTACCCAGTAAGTATTTATGAAGTTATCCATGTGTACATGATGTAGTTATCCACCACAAAATTGATGTATTTACCATGTCCTCTAAATAATAGTTACGAACACAATGCCCATCTTTTTTAGTTGTAGTTGTCACTATGAAAACGACAGTTATCATCCTAATACTTATGAACGATAAATTTACCATCTCAAAATGATGTGGTAACTTTAAAACTCGTAAAAATCTAAAAGAACAACAAAAAATGGTTTTATTTCAACCCAAATACTAATCGTTAATATGGTGGGTAACTTACGTATTCAAGACTGGGTAACTTATATGTTACAGGGTGGGTAACTTTTGGTCATAAAAAAAAGTTGTCAGAATATAGCAACATGGGATCTAGTTTCAAAGATCTCGTCGCGACTAACTCAGCGGTGAAAACGGATTCTAAATCGGATAAACGGTTTAGGTTACAAAACTTTTTAAAATTTCAAATTTTGCATTTAATACGGGATGACATCATCTTGTTTGTTTGTTTGTTTATGCATGCAAAAGGGGCAATTTCTCTCGCTCGACCGTGTGCGGAGCGCGCGCACACGGCGTATAGATAGGCTAACCAGCAGGCGCCTGCTGATTAGTCAATCCCATTGAATAAAGAAACAGCTAAAAAAATCTTAAATTAGTGAACGAGGGAAGTAATACATCCGTTCCAAAATATAAGACGTTTCTTATATTTTAGAACGGAGGCAGTACTTGTTATATAGCGGGGAAGACAACAAAAGACCCGTCACCGTGCGATACGTCGACAAGTGTGCGAGCGGCAGAGGCAGCCTGGCTGCACTGCACCGCACCGTCCCGTCCTCCTCGCCCGCGCGAACGAACGAATCTCGAGGCGAGCTCGAAGCAACAACGGCCACCCTCCATCCCCCCGACAGAAACATCTCCCGATCCGCCATATCCGATCCGATCCCCGCGCCGTTCGTGCGTGCCGCCCGCGTCGCGGCGCCGGTCGCACCGCACCGCGCACTGGCCGGTGTTCCACCGAGCCGAGCCTGCTGCATGATTAGTTAGTTATAATGACCAGATCACAGGATAGCTATGAGTGGGAGCGCCAGTCACCAGTCACCTACCTGGTCATGTGAATCCAGCCGGCCACTCTCCACTCCACACATGCTATCCTGATTTCCCAGGTCCTAGCTCTGTGTTACAAAAATGCCTTCTTAATGAAGAAAAAGTAAGCCATGTACAGTAAACTAATGATGTGAATTGTTATGATACTATCACTAGTGGTGTTCTGCTTAATCCAGTGCCAGAAATATCTGGTGGTATGGTAGGATAGCAGCAGCCTGGCGGTAGACCAGTGGTTGTAGACTGCCTTTTTCTTTTTGTAGGCTGGCTGCACTGGAAGTGAACTGAAAAGCTAGCAGCTGATAAACAATAATTAAACCACTAACAAAGAGGAGTTAGGGAAAGTAGTGTACTTGCTTAATCCCCTGCTTTACCCTTGACTTCCCCCTCCTCCATCAGTCCATCTCTCTCTTCCCCCTATTTAGTTGTTTTGTGCCCCCGTGTCAGCTGCAGTCTGGGGGAATCTGAGGCTGCTGCCGGCCTGCCCTGCCTCCTGCTGCACCTGAGAGCCTGAGGGACACTGCAGAGCCTCTGCAGGAGCACACAGAGAGAAGGGAGCTGTGCCGAGATTGCCCTCCGCTTCGTCCTCACTCTCCAGCAGCCGGCTTTGGAGGGATCTGTCTGTTGGAGCTCAGCTGCGTCCGTCGACAGGTGAGTGACTGGACGGGTGGATGGAATGGATCGCGGTGCTGTCGGTCGGGGCTGGCTGGGCTCTCCCCTTTTCCTTCTCCGTGCTACGTCTCTGACCCCAAAATCCTCTCTTTCTTTTGTTCCCCTCCGCTTTTCGCCAGCCCTTTTTCTTCTAGCAAGAGTGGTGAGAGCTAGCTTCGATGGTGGTGGTGGCGGCGGCGGCTGCGCTGCGGGAGAGCTTCTGGTGGTGGTAGTGCTGCTGGTGCGGGGATTTGGTGCTGATAGAAAGTGAAGTTGTTGCGGCTGGTGCGGATTGCCCAATTCTTTCTGCTGGGAATTCTCTTGCTTGCTTTTCTGAAGGTGGTGGTTGTTGGCGGCGGTGGTGAGTGAAGATGATTACGTTCGTGGACTCGGCGGCGGTGGAGCGGGAGAGGGGGGACGAGGGGTGCCTGGACCCGCAGCTGTGGCACGCCTGCGCCGGCGGCATGGTGCAGATGCCGCCGGTCGGCTCCAGGGTCTACTACTTCCCGCAGGGCCACGCGGAGCACGCGGGCCCCGTCGACTTCCCCCCTTCCGGCGCCGGCCGGGTCCCGGCGCTCGTCCTCTGCTGCGTCGCCGCCGTCAGGTTCATGGCCGATCCGGACACCGACGAGGTCTTCGCCAAGATCCGCCTCGTCCCGCCCGGCCCCAGGACGCCGCGGACGCCGACGACGCCATTGCGGGACAGCAGCAGCAGGAGGACAGCAAGCCCGCGTCTTTCGCCAAGACGCTCACGCAGTCCGACGCCAACAACGGCGGCGGCTTCTCCGTGCCGCGCTACTGCGCCGAGACCATCTTCCCGCGGCTCGACTACTCCGCCGACCCGCCCGTCCAGACCGTGCTCGCCAAGGACGTGCACGGCGTCGTCTGGAAGTTCCGACACATCTACCGGGGCACGCCGCGGCGGCACCTCCTCACCACGGGATGGAGCTCCTTCGTCAACCAGAAGAAGCTCGTCGCCGGGGACTCCATCGTCTTCATGAGGACCGAGAACGGGGATCTCTGCGTCGGCATCCGCCGCGCCAAGAAAGGGGGCATCGGTGGCCCGGACCTGCTGCCTCCACCGCCACACCCAGCTGCAGCGGGTGGCAATTACGGGGGATTTTCCATGTACCTCAGAGCAGAGGAGTACGGCAACGGCAACAAGATGATGGGGGCGAGGGGGAACAAGGCGAGGGTGAGAGTGCGGCCGGAGGAGGTCGCCGAGGCGGCCAATCTTGCCGTCAGTGGACAACCGTTCGACGTGCTCTACTACCCGAGGGCGAGCACGCCGGAGTTCTGCGTGAAGGCGGGCGCGGTCAGGGCGGCTATGCGCACCCACTGGTGCCCCGGCATGAGGTTCAAGATGGCCTTCGAGACGGAGGACTCGTCCAGGATCAGCTGGTTCATGGGGACTGTGTCGGCCGTGCAGGTGGCTGACCCCATTAGATGGCCCGATTCACCTTGGAGACTTCTTCAGGTACAATACATCTCCACTTCTCCATCATGTGTATTCAATTCTGTACAAATCCTCTCAAGGAAGTACATTTCTTGCATTGACTCATTGATTGCACTTGATTTTCACAATACTGAATTCTTGCATGGAATGGCATCGTGCAGGTGAGTTGGGATGAACCGGACTTGCTGCAGAATGTGAAGAGGGTGAGTCCATGGTTGGTTGAGCTAGTCTCAAACATGCCGGCCATTCATCTCGCTCCGTTCTCGCCTCCTCGGAAGAAGCTCTGTGTTCCCTTCTACCCGGACCTTCCGCTCGACGGCCAGTTTCCGGCACCCATGTTCCACGGAAACCCGCTGGGACGCGGGGTTGGTCCGATGTGCTACTTCCCGGACGGTACTCCTGCAGGCATACAGGGAGCCAGGCATACTCAATTTGGTATATCTTTATCAGATCTCCACCTTAACAAACTGCAGTCGAGTCTGTCACAGCACGGTCTTCACCAGTTCGACCACGGCGGCGCGCAGCCGAGGATCGCCGCTGGCCTTATCATCGGTCACCCGGCGGCGGCGGCACGAGACGACATCTCGTGCGTGTTGACCATTGGTAATCATCACCAGAACAGCAAGAAATCAGATGTCAAGAAGGCTGCACCCACCCAGTTGATGCTCTTTGGGAAACCCATACTAACGGAGCAGCAGATAACTTTAGGTCATTCTGGAGGTTTCTCTCCATCGGCTGCTAAGAAGAGCTCTTCTGATGGGAGTGCCGAAAAATCGGCGAATAACTCTGATCTTGCAAGACCACAAAGCAACACAGAGAACTTGTCCTGTGGAGGGGTTCCTTTGTGCCAAGACAACAAGGCACTTGATCTTGGGTTGGAAACCGGGCACTGCAAGATATTCATGCAATCAGAGGACGTTGGGCGAACGCTCGACCTCACTGCTGTTGGCTCGTATGAAGAGCTATATGGCCGGCTTTCTGACATGTTTGGTATCGAGAAAGCTGAGTTGATGAGCCATCTGTTCTACCGTGATGCTGCTGGGGAACTCAAACATACTGGAGATGAACCTTTCAGGTGTGTATGATTTCAGATTAAAATGTACTCTCTTTCTGCTCGAGCATATAATGTCACCCATTTTGGTTCGTCTTTAAAAAGTTGGAAGTCATTTTAAAACCAGTTAGATATTTGGTCAAATTCAATCTTTAAATTTAAGTGCCAATTTTTACTGTGGCATTTTATGGCAAGTTGGTAGCTATTTTAGAATCAGCTACATATTTGGCCACATTCGATCTTCAAATATACAAGTGCTAATTTCCTAATTTTACTGTGGCATTTTACCAGAATGGTAGCTATTTTAAAAGTTGCTAGTCATTTTAAAATCAGTTTGATATTTTAGTGAAAACTCAATCTTCAAATATAAGAGCCAATCTCCTAATTTTACTGTGCATTTTACGACAAGTTGGTAGCTATTTTAGAACTAGTTAGATATTTGCCCATATTCAATCTTTAAATATATAAGTGCCAATTTCCTAATTTTATTGTGGCATTTTACAACAAGTTGGTAGCTATTTTAGAATCAGTTAGATACTTGGTCAAATTCAATCTTCAAATACAAGTGCCAAATTTCTAATTTTACTGTGGCATTTGACGGCGATTTCCATTTTACCTGTTTTTTCGTTAATAATACGCATCTGCTAGTCTCAAACTTGAATTGCAACACCTCGGGAATTTGCCGCATTTGTCGTAGTTGCGATGTCCCTAGATCTGCCATCAAGTACTTCCAAATCGACCTATCTTTAAGCACGGGCGCTCTAGGTGTTCTTGCCTTGGAAGCATCCCCCTTACGGTACTCTGACTTTAGGAATTAGACAACAGCGTGTTTCCATACTGTCCAAGGAAAACATCATATTCTTCTAGAAATTTTCTGGTTCCTTTCTCCATCCGTCCTCATGTTCAGGGCAGGCATATTAAAATTTTGCTCCGCATTTTGCAGCGACTTCACGAAGGCGGCGCGTAGGCTGACCATACTGACGGACACGAGCGGCAGCGATAGCTTAGCGTGTTAGGAGGAGGAAGCTCTCTTGCCACTTGTACAGCTGGGAGGAGCACAGCGGCATGGAGGCGAACTCTCTAGTAGCGTGGAGGCAAACTCTGCATGAAGGCGAATTTGCCAGTTGCATGCAAATCAAGCAGTGGTGAGGAAGAGGAACTCTGTATGAAGGTTATAGCTTCAGTTTGCGCCTGACTAGAAGAAGAAGAAGAGCTCCCAGAATGGGACGGGTTGTGTAATCTGCAGGCACATTTTTTTTATCGGACTTAGCTATGTGTCCACTCCTCGATTATGTATTGGTACAGATTGTGAGATCCACGGACCATTTCTGTGGCCGGATTCATGCAGTCGCTGAAGGGTTTGGGGAGAAGAGTGCCTGAATCTTGTGTTGAAAGTTGAAACATGTGTGTGCTCTGTCAGTTTGGAACCAGAGACATGTGTTTACATGCTCTTGAAGGGTGATTTGGGAGGGAACCCTGAATCTTGTCTCTGGAGTCTGGAACATGCGTGTGTTGTGTCAGTGTCGAATCAGATACATATGCCGTCGTTCCCAGGAACGGTGAGCTGGATTCCCGGAGCTGTGGAAGATGCGGGGCCATGATCTGGTGGAGGAGATGGTGCAGGCCAGCTTTCGTGTCGCGGCTGGGCGCCGGGTGGTGTGAAAAGAGCATATGGACCGCGTCCGTGTCGTGTTGCGTGTGGCGAGCGACTGGAGGTCGGGAGGGAAGCGAGCGAGAACAAAGCTGTCCGTGGTCGATGGACCGCGACGTTTTGCTGCCTTCGCCGCTTGAACTCAAGTGTTGCCACCGCCGGTTGCTTTCCACTGTTTTCCGGCGGTGCTACTGAAAGCTACAGGTCTGAAGGTCGCTCGCTAGCTGTAATCGGGCCGTTGTCATATCCTGTTCTTTTGGGTGCTGCTGCCTGCTGGCGCTGGTAGACGACGCGTGCCTACACACCGCCGGTGGCCTATGCTTTTCTTCGTCAGTTAAATGCTTAAACCTCGACGATCGACAGAGCAGTGGAGCGTGCACTGTTGAGGGGTCGCCGACGATCGAGCGCGCCCGCCGGTGCGACCTCGGCATGGCATGGCGCCGATCGAGTTGCCGCCGGGCGTCGCTTTCGTGTCGGGAGCAACTTACTAGTGCCTTGTTCCTTTCGTTTCCGCTCTGTGTGATACTGATACGGTGATCCACACTGTTGGTGTAGCTTTGCCGTTACGGACTTTGAGGACTCGAGGGTGTAGCTGTTTTTCCCTCAGCGGAAAGGAGGGGACAATCGGACACATAGCAGTGCTGTACTCGGAAATCCATTTTGACTTGTAGGTGTACATGTTCCTACTATGAAAAAACATATTTCGCAATGACCGAAAATTTTGAAGAAAAAATCGGATGTACATACAGACATTGTATGTAGGCACACAATTTTTTGTCAAAAAAGACATTTTTTTGCGCCCTGTGTAAAGCAGACAAAAAAATGTCCAGTAAAAGTTATTTTTTTAGCACCAAATTTATCTTTTTTATACAGAACACAAAAATATTATTTTTTTGTCAAACTTTATGTGCCAACATAAAATGTTAGGAGGTGTCGCGCGTGGCGAGCGACTGGAGGAGGGAGCGAACAAAGCTGTCCGTGGTCGATGGAGCGCGACGTCTGCTGCCCCTCCCTTTGCCGCTTGAATTCGACCGGTGACACCGTCGGTTGCTGTACCGCCGGTGCTCCTGAAAGCTACGCCTCTGAAGGTCGATCGCAGCTCGCTAGAAGCTAGAATCGTGGTCGGCCGTTATCAATTCCTGTTTTTTGGGTTGCTGCTGCCTGCCGGTAGATAACGCGTGCGCATACGCGCCCATTGGCCGATGCCTTCTTCTTCTTCTTCTTCTTCTTCTTCTTCTTCTTCTTCTTCTTCAGTCATAGTACTGCATCTTGTATCACCCCCATTGCCCGGAAGAATCAACCGATCGTGCAGCGCCGTCAAATGCTTAAACCTCTACGATCGACGAAGCAGTGGAGCGTGCACTGTTGAGGGGTCGCCGATCGACCGCGGGCGGCGAAGGCCACGCTCGACGGCGCTACCGCCGCGTGCGTCCGCCCGCGACGTCGGCATGGCATGGCGCCGATCGAGCTGCCGCCGGGCGTCGCTTTCGCGTGGGGCTGCCGGTCCCTATATGTGCCTAGTAGGTGTCGTGTCGGGAGCAACTGACTAGTGCCTTGTTCCTTTCGCTTCGGATGCGTGTTCTACAGTGATCGACACTGTTGGTGTAGCTTTGCCGTTACGGATTTTGAGCGCTCGAGCGTGTAGTTGTTTTTCCCTCCGAGGAAAGGAGGGGACAAATGGACAGATAGTGTCGCATTTATGCTCCGTGTATATACATCACATCACGTATGTTTTTTACTAAGCTTCAGCTAATTGTGACTCTTTAATAACTTTCAGCAAACTATGAACCTTTTTAAAAACGCCATTGTCTAAGGCGTTCTGAAAATATCGGATGCTATCGAAATCTCAGAAAATGTCATACACTGAGCCTGAAAAACACGAAAATATCTCAGCCATTTGGAAAAGCCATTTGATATGGCGTTTTCAGACTCAGAGCCTCTGAGAATTTCAGAATACGTCATCTGGTGCGGCTTGTTTTGAGATCCTCAGAGGACTCACCACATCATCTGGATTTTCCCAAATGACTTAGAATTTTTTTTTGCGTTTTTCAGCTTTGGGATCCGCCTAAGTGTATGGCGTTTTCTGAGATTTCCATATGCTCTGAGATTTTAAAACGCCTAAGTCTGTGACGTTTTATGAGGAGGGCCATACTTGGCTGAAATTTATTTGAATGGTCACAATTAGCTGAAGGTTAGCAAAAGGACCATTCAGTAAAAAACATACTCACATCACTCACAAGTGTGGGCGGCAACACTAGGGTCTTCAGTTTTGGTGGTGCTCCTCGAGTACCGAGTTGTGTTTTCCAGGGTGAAAATCCAAGGTGTGACCTTTATTGGTTGTACCTGGGAATGATCTTGTTGAATCATTGTTTTGGAAACTTGGTTTTTCTCCGGGGTGAAACCTAAGATTTTCGATCGGGCGACGACAACGTTTGTCCATTGTTTCCTTTTGGAGGCGTTGCTTTTGGAGAACATCTGATGTAGGCTAGGTGCTGTCTTTGGTGGTGGTTAGAGTGTTGCTACTGCGATCACCGTGGCGGGGTCTATTTTTTCTTTCTATTTTGGCTATGTGCATCCTAAATGTTTTCGGACATCTTGTTGGTGCAGAGGCTGGTTGTAATCGATATCTTTGTAATATTAATATATTCCCTTTATCTAAAAAAATCACATCACTCACAGCACGAAATACCGCCTTACTTTTTTTTTCTGTTTTCTTATTGTGTTTTTCTTTCTTCTGTTTCCTTTCTCTCCTTTTTCCTTGTAACCATTTTTTGTTCTTCTTTTCTGTTTCTTGTTATATTTTTTATTCTTTTAGTTTTAGTTTTTTCTTTTATTTTATGTTTTCTATTTATTTTTGTTATAAAAAATCGTTTGATTTTCTTATTGTGTAATACCTAAATAATTTTAAATGTTGTCAGTAATTATCTTGAACACATGAACACATTCATTATTTTATTTTAATTTCTTTAGAAAAACATATGAATTTTTATACGTGAACTTTTTGAACCTCTTGAAACAATTGCTGCGTGAACATCTTTTATTTTCACATGGACAATCTATTTGAATTATACACATATTTAAAACCTACTGAATATTTGTTGAAGTATATAAATAATTTTTTAAAGTTCATGAACATTTTATACAGGTAATTCATTGAAGGACGTGATCCTTGCAAGGGTAGACCAATGCACATGGTACGAAACGTTAATGTGTGAATTCCTATTTAAGTGCGAAAAGAGAGATGTAACATGAATAAAATTCGAAGAAGTCATCATGCGTACCCGATTCATACTTTGTGAATTTCATTGTAGTGTAAAGCTCAGTCGATGCTAGAAGCTAGATTCCTTTGTGCCGTCGATGAAATCCACTAATATCCTAGGACTCGGAAGCATCAGGATTTGTGAATCTAGCCTGGTTGCCTTGTCCTAGCCTATGCCTTCTTCTTCATTCACAGTACACATCGCCATGGCCGGAATCGACCGATCGTGCTTAAACCTCGACGACGAAGCCGTGAAGCGCGCTGGCCGTGCATACCGCTGCTCAAGCTAGCCGGATCAGGCTAAAGGCGACGCCGGCACCCACGTACGTGCACTGTTCAGGGGTCAAAAACCGATCGAGCGGGCACGGCGAAGGCCACACTCGACGAGGCTGCGTCCCTATATGTGCCTAGTAGATTTCGTGTCGGGAGTAACTGACACTGTTGTTCCTTTCGTTTCGGCTGTGTGGTGTACAGTGATCCGACACTGTTGGTGTATTCATAAAAAATAAAGACACTGTTGGTGTAGGATTCGAGCGTGTAGCTGTTTTCCCCTCCGTGGAAATAAAGAGTGTGGTCACGGGAGAGGAGATTTGGTGCTGCCGAGCACCCAGTGATCCCGGTGGTATAAAAAATTCAAAAACACTATTTAAGAGTTTTAAAAATTTCTGCAAAAATCACGGACGAAGCTAATTATGTATCCCACGAACGTGCCAAAAATCAACTTCAAATACGTTATATTTGGGGCTACATGAAAATGATAAAATTGGAGATTTGAAAATATACATATTTAGATCCACACTTTTGTCATTTTCGTGTAGCCCAAACTACAACGTATTTGAAGTTGATTTTTTTGCACGTTCGTGGGATATATCATTGGCTACATCCGTGATTGTTTTCAGATTTTTTTAAGCTAATAAATAGTGTTTTCGAAAATTTTAAACCACCAGGATCACTGGTGCTCAGGAGTCAAAGACACTTTCCGGTGGTCACGGTCGAATTTATGTTCCGTGTGTATATGACACATCATTCACATAACAAAATAGATTACACAGTTAGTGCTATGTGTGCAGGCTTTGGTCACGTAACAGTTCTATACTGCCTTACTTTTTCTGTGTTCTTATTTCATATTTCTTTCTTCTGTTTCATTTATGTCCTTTTGTCTATCTTTTACTTTTCTTTTAACCTTTTTTTCTTTCTTCTTTTATGTTTCTGTTTCTGGTTCTATTTTATGTTTTATCTTTTAATTTATTTATTTTTTATGTTTTCACTTTCTTGTTTGTTATTGAAATCATTTAATTTTATAATTTTGTAATACATGAATAATTTTGAATGTTGTGAATAATTATCTTGACACGTGAAAACATTTATTATTTTCTTTTCTTTTTAAAATCATATGAATGTTTATTCTGTAATACGTGAAATATTTGGACCTCTTCAAACAACTGCTGCGTCAACATTTTTTATTTTCACATGAACTTTCTGGTTGAATTAGACACATACTTTTAAACCACCTGAATATTTGTTTGAACTATATAATTTTTTTTAAACTATATGAATTTTTGAAACCTTTTGAATGTTTTTTATAAACATCAAGAACATTTTTTAACTTATAAATATATTATGTTAACATCCTAAAATATTAATATTAATATAAAAATAAAACAAAAAATAAAAGAAAAGAAACAAGAACAAAGAAATAAAAGAAACAGAAAAGAAATGTAATACCCCAGGGTTTAGAGAGTCAAAAGGGTAGAAATAGAATTTGTGCATTTGCATAACATACATCTGAAAATATGGGAAATTGTGGCGCGTTAAATTAAACGATGCAAAGTGATCGATGTTTCTCTCGACTCGATGAATTAGGGCTTAGATCATCGTGTTGAGTGCGATAAACTTCGACATGATCTTTATAACAACTAAGTAGAAATTAGGATCATTTTGTCGAGGACAATAAATTTGGGCATGACCTTTCTTAATTCTCGACACCTTCGAACACAATTGGATAAAATGACAGATTATAATTCAAATCAATTGAACATTTTATCATACAACATCATTCCATATCTATTATCATCTCCATACATCATTCACACACATATCATCATATAAGAATCAAGTTCTCATCTCATTCCTACAATATCTTAATACATCATCTCAAATCCATCATATACATATTCCATCACATTATTATACACACTTCAAATTTGAATGTCCAGTGCATATTTAGATACAACAAATAGAATATGACAATTACACAAACTCAACAAGTAGAAGTTGAAACAATAAATCATAATACATCATTAATCGAATAAGTACATATCTCATTCTCAAGAAAAGAAGATTACAAATGAATAAAAAGAATCTTAACACTAAATCTTGATCATTTTATCTTTGATCTTTCCAATATTCTCCTTAGATCTCCATTTCCTGCAAATTAAACCACACAAGAAGGAAAATAACAAAGGAAGAAAGACAAATCAACAAATGGATTTTTGGAGAAGGATTTTTCTCTCAGCCATGCATAGAGGTGCTAAGCAAGATCATCATCGAGAATTTTAAAAGCCAAATGCAAGTATCTGTTCTTACAAGGGACCATTGCCTCTGACTTTTGCATCATAGGCTGTAGTATCTATTCTTATCAATATCTCAATCAACTTGGAAGAAAACAAAGGAAATGGCATAAGAAAGTACTAAGCAACCTGATCCAAATAACCTTCAGCTAGAATAAATCTAGGAGTTTAGAAGGGGTCACTTTGATACTCCTACACACACTCCTTTGAATTCAATCCAAACTGATCAAATCCAACCGTAAAGCCCACAAATCTGAAATTGAAAAGCCCACTTGATCACCACGCATAACTTGGAAAGCCACCAATTTCTCACAAGCCGACAAAAGAGAATAAGCCCACAAGTCCATCTAGCAACAAAAGCCACTTGGCTTGCCCAAGAATAAATCCTACAAAGAGATAATACCAAGCTTGAGTGGATGAGCATGCCACATATGAGAGTTATCCACAAGCAAAATATCTAGCTTAACTTGATCCTCAAGAAATGCTCATACATGAGGGCTTGACAACCAAGCACCTTACTCTCCCTTGCAAAGTAAGAGTCAGCTAGTTGTGTGGCAGCACCACAACAATCAGCTAGTTGTATAAAAGAACAGGCCAGCCACACAAATAAGAGGATTTTGCTCACAAACACATTTCCAGCAAGCAACTAGCCGCATGAATTATTGCTCACATCATGATTTCCAACCAGCAACTAGATAATTCTTTCAGACCAGCTAGAATAGCTCAAGAACACCTAGAACACTACCAGATCTTGCCTAATCTTTAGAGCAATTAGAAAATAGGTCAAGCAGCGAGGAGGAGCGGGCTATCCACAAGAGGAGGAGCAGACAATCCACAAGAGGAGGAGCAGGCTATCCACAAGAGGAGGAGAAGGCTAGCCACAAGAAGAAGATTTTCACCATTTTCCATAAGACCAAGCTTCTCTTCATGTAGCAGGTTGATTCCTAGGAACCAAATCGTGTGCAGCATCTATTCTTATCATTAGATGAGAGGAACAGTGAGGAGAGGGGTGTAGTATTATGTTCTTATCAGTTTCCTTATCCAGGATCTATCCAAAAACACATCTATAAATTACTACAACACGAGAACAAGAATAAGAAAAACTTGGGTAAATCATATCTTGCTGGACAGCTACTTGGTGTTGACCAAGAACTCTTAAATCCATTATTTATGCAAACACAACACATCAAAATAATTCTTGTCCATCTACAGCTTGAAAACACGCAAGAAATACATCTTTAAATCATTCCAACTACCCTTCAACTAGATCTCAACTAGGAGGATAGAAATCAGTATATATCTCTCAGATTGGCATAGTGTTGCTATGCTAAATCATCACAGAGAAGTAAAGCACACACTAGTATCTGTTCTTATTAAAACAAGGCCTCAGCCTTTGCATCACAGGCTCAGCCAAGAAAGCAAGCACAAAATCTGTTCTTATCAGTTAATAGCTAAATCTGTCAAGTAACATATCTTTGAATCATACCAGCAGCACTAAGTCGTGCTGAGCATACATTTCCACCTGTGCACATTCAATAGAGGCATCACAGGGGTAAATACTGCACAACAGAAAAGCACATGGGCACGAAATCATTTAGATATCATCTCTGAAATATTAACTGACAGAAACAAGCAAGTGCTAAATGACCAAACTGAATACTTCTTCAGTTATCATAAGTGAGAGTGAGAAGCACCACAAGCACAACATGATTTCAAGCATCGGTTCCTCACTAGGATGAACTGGAACCACAAGTTCAACAGAGCCATAATCATTAGCTAGTTCTAAGCATCACAGCAGTGCATCACGAACACGATTCATCAGTACAGCTGGTCACAGAAGAAGATCACCTCGAGAAGTTGTAGCCGAGGCAGAACATGGAGGAGCTAGAGTAGGCGTAGCCATAGGAGTTGTCGCAGCCGTGTGTCGTTGAGGTTGCGGTGATGGTAGCACCACCGTCCCATTGCAGCAGCAACACCACAGCCGCACCATCACCAAAACCACCGCACCACACCACCAGAACGAGGAACCGGGGTTGCACCAAAGCACCGTCCCGCCGGCGTCAGTGTCGTGGCAGAGGAGCAGGAGCTCGTGGTCAACACGAAGCAGCTCACCGAGGAGGCGCGGTTGAGCAGGCGCTCGTGGTTGTCGGGGAAGGTAGTCAGGAGCTTGAGGGAGAGTTGGAGGAGGCATGGCCGGAGCTGGGAAGCAGTGGTGGCGGTGATGGAAGCCGGTGGAGGAGATCGAGCTAGTGGCGATCGACACGGCTAGGATTAGCCACGGTGACGCGCTCGGGAGCGGAGCGACTTATTGGCGGCGGGGAATCGGAGGAAGATGTCGAGACGGAGAGAGAGCAGCAGACGGCGGCGCCGAAGCCGACCGGTAGCGGCCAGAGTAGAGGGGCGCGACGACGGCTGCGCATCGCCAGGAAGAGGTACGAGAGAGAGAGAGGAAATCGCACGAGGGTGAGAGAGAGTGGTTCGGTTCGGTCCAACCGAACCAGGTCCACCTTTGACCTGATTAAGCCAGGGGTTTAATTGCAAAAAAATTGAATTTGTAAAATTTCCCAAATTTCAAAACTTGTTATAATTTCAAATAAATTCCTAAAAATACTTTAAAAATATCTACAAATATTAGCAGAAAATAAGCTATTTAAATAAAATACTAACAGGAATTTTTGAAAATTATTTCTTTGATTAAAAATCCGAAGATCCTTAAGTGGATTATTCTTTGGAATAATTTCTTAAAATTATTTTCTCAAGAAAAATAATCTGGGAAAATAAATACTAAGTTCAAAATAATATTTGAACTATTCCAAGACTATCTTGTTACTAATCCTAAATCAAAAATATTCAAACTTAAATGAATTTTTACACCAAATTCAAATACACAAAAATCAACTAAAAATATGCAGCATACTCTACAAAATATGAGGAATTTTTATGTAAGTTTTATTTGAAGTTTTGAAAAACATTTTGTGGAGGAAAAATTCAAGGATCCTTAAGTGGAAATGACTTGAAATTATTTTCAAAAACTATTCTCTTAAAGGAAAATAATATGGGAAAATAAAGTCTTGAAGTTCAATTATATTGCACTATTTCAATTTAATCACTTTAAATTTATTCCTCATGAAAATTGTTGTCAAACTCTTTAAATAATTAAAAAAACTCCAAAACACTCGAAAAGTCTTAAATCCGCAACTTGGGTATTTTGGGATGACGATGCATATCATGATTATACATAGTAGCATGCTGCTAGATTTTTCAGTAGTCCTCATCAGGATTACTTTGCTACTTTCAGAACTCGGGGTTTTACCGCAAACCCTAGAATCCCAAAGAGTTGAACGGCCATTTCTACCACAGGCAAGTTCATTCTTGCATATCCTTATTGAACTATTTTATAAAATTATTTTCAAAAACATATTAATATCATTGCATTGAAAAGGAAAAACTATTTTCGAATGATGTGAAATGCTATATATATTATTTGGCTGGCAATGGAACCACGGTTTGATGTTGTGGTGGAGGTTCCATTGTACGGGAAAGTATATACCTAGGATTAATTACCAATGTCACAGTGATCCTTGCGCCGTATTGAAGCGTTTACCATGAGATATGCTATGGACGGTAAAAGTCAGCTGTATCTTCTCTCGTTCACATATCCTCGGCAGGCTATTACCTGGTTGCGTCCGTTGCGGCGGCCAACTGCGTGGAAGTGCGTGACCTTCCCACTCGACGGGGTGACTGGAATAGAAGCTTGGGAGGGGTGGCGGGCCAGTGGTCTTAGTTACCAGCCGTGTCACAAATGGGCGGATATGTGTTGTGCGGAGAGGGCGATGTTTGGCTTTGGACTCACACCTGGCCCCATACCATGGAAGTATGGACGAGGATTGCAACTTGGAAAGGCAACAAGGCTAGGTTTCTCTCATGGGTAAAGTTACGCAGCTCTGCAGAGTCAACAACAAGAAATTGTGGCTGTCACATCCGTGTTCCTGGAAGAAACTATAGAACGCCGCGGAAAGGCATCCCAAGTGATGACTAAAGACCCGTGGAGACTGTGAGCATAGTTTTCTGAAATAAAACTTGACCTTTTGAAGAAATCTTTTCCAAAACTTGCATTATGCCTATGACCGTTGGTCGTGGCAGTAGCCAGTGCATTCAAAACAAGAAAACTCTTCCCTATATTATTTGAACTTGTTAAGTAACGCTCGAGTTGCTTACCCTTTCCTCGTTGACCCCCTGCTTAGACTTTTGGAGCCATCCAAGGAATCGACATCCATGACGACAACGAGGAGGTCTTCAACAAGGAGTCCAAACCTACCTGGTGAAGCTTGAAGGAGTCAACAACTACTTCACCAACAGAAGGATGACGACCACCTTGCCTAGGTGTATATAACGACAACACTGCCGATGGAGGAGACAACATCATTTTGGAAGAAGGAGTACAACTTGGATAAAAATATTCCAGATGGAATAGATTAGGGTTGTGACAACAGCAGTAGTGGATTAGGAATTAGAGATAGAGCTGATATCCAGCTTAGTGATACGATTTGGATCTTTTTGATGTTTTATTTGCCAGAGACCTACTTCTATCTGTAAAGAAGGTTCTCGAGATTTTTGTATTGAATAGTGTTGTAATCCTATAGTGTTACCTTGGACCGGCTATGTTTATGTTGTACTACTCTGAGGGATGTAATATTTGCAGAGAGGTCCTTCCGTGCGTGTTACATTAATGACTTGTACACTACAACATGCAGTGGTGTGCTGGGTCACCGCAAGAAAGCAATAAGAAGCAAAAAAATCCAAAAAGGAAAATGCCCTAATGGGCTGTGAGATTCAAATAAGAGTTCTTGTGTTTCTTGTATGCGAGCACTCAACATACCATCAGAGCATCTTTGAAGGTGGTAATCCACAAGAGACCACACATATAGGGTTACTACTTGCATTGACTAGTTAGTATTTTATGAAATGATGATTTCATGATTTTCGGATCATAGCGTGATATTATACTGCAAAGATTTGGCTGCTTGGGCCCATCTTGCTTGTTAGTGATGACACGACTTAAGATTGTGAATCAAAATGCTTCCCCAAACATGGACATCTATAAAAACCATTTCACTGAACAAGGGGATCCTTACAATGATAGACCAATGCATGCGTGATCCTTAAAAAAATCTTTTAAAAAAATCACGAAAGCATGCATCACATGGTTGTTGGAGCACATGGTATAAAACGTTAATGTGTTGGTTCCTATTTAAGTGTGAGAAGGGAGATGTAACATGAACATAATTCGCAAAGAAGCCATCATTTGTCGTACATGAGTCATAATTTGTGAACTTCATCATACTGTAAGGAGTAAACCTCAGTCGATGCTACAATCACATCATCATACACTATGTGCACATTGCATTTAGTTGTAACTTCTTTTGTAACAGTTCAATGATATCCACTAATATTGTAGGACTTGAAAGCATCGGGATTTGTGCACGAACAAAGCTTCATGATCTAACTATAAGTCAACCATAATTATGTGAATGCATGCCACGAGTATGGTGATGCATATGAGTTTATCAAGACGGCCGTAGCTTTCACCACCATTGTGATGGTATATTACTTCGCTGCTGCATTCATAATCCATGTCGTTGATGCCCTATTGGTCCCAAGAAAAATAATATTTCAATCGATTTTAGCTTGCAGTCACCAACTAGTATAACTTGTCCAAACCTTGTGGATGCATGTTTGTGTATTATTGTGTGATCCTTACGTATTCATCATGGAGTAAAACTTGCCTAGGGTCCTTCAAGTGGGTTCACTTGAATCCATGCACCCACATTTGCCATCTCTGTTCACTTCTATCCAAATATGAACTCTCACTTGAATTGAGCATGCATGTAAAACATGGGTTGAGATGGAGCGCTTCCATAGGCAATGCCACAACCGATGGGGAGTTAAGGATCACACACGGATAAGCACAAAACACACATTTTACTCTGTGGCACACTCGCAGAATAGTAGTTGGGTTTCTTTTGGTGGGCTCATTTAAATCTATCAACTCCAAATTGATAGATTGGCATTTGCCATTTGCATTCACTTTGGGTTAAGCCTGAACACACTAGATCAGACGTGCCATCAGTGACTGCGTACTTGAATTGAGCATGTACATACCACATTAGCGAGAAGGGGCGCCGATGAAAGTGCATGTGTTGCCCCATGCGTGGTTTTGGTAATTAATGACAATCCTTATGGACTAATGTTTGCATTGAGATATTCTTGTAGATCTTGTCCGTATGAAAAGATTGGAGTTCATGTGTTGGACTCTAGGAGATTACATGATGATTAATGCTCTATTCATTGCAAGAATGGCTTGGAAAAGAAGATTGAGTGAACTTTCATGTTATCTCCAAGCCATCATATATATCAAGATAAGAAGATGAAGTGCAAGTGGATTCATGAAGACAGAGCTTAGCAAGGCTCTCCCATCATGGTGTATGGGGAATATTTGGAGAGCTCTTCATCAAGCATGTGCTAGCAAGCACAATCAAAAAAGGTGTTCCAACTTGAGGGATTCAAGATCGTCATCACCTAGCTCAAGTGGAATGCGCAAGGCAAAGGTATGATCTTGATAGGGTTTCTATTTTACCGGTCTCATGGTGTTTAGTGGGAGACCGGGTTTAGGATAGACGGCGTACTATCAAGAGGGGCTCTCAAGTGAGTAACTTGATCTCATCTTTGTGGAGGGCTCAAACCTTTGCATATTTGGCATATCATCTTTCTTGGTTCTTATTTGGATTTTATCCATGTGAGAATTTAGATCTTGTGTTCATCTCCATACCAAGCTCTAGTTCTTTAAAAGCGAATTTCATATGCATATCTTGTGGCATTTTTTATGTTGGAGGTTTTACCGATTCGTCTCTTGTAGAGAGGTCAAACTCTCCTCTTGTGTTATCCTCCTCACATGATGGACTATGATGTGTATATGCATGATCTTGTAGTGCTTGTGATTATCTTCGGAGCAAGCCCAAGATCATATATAATGGAGTCCGGATGGAAAACTTGTTGCGTTCTCGGTGTTGGAAATATTACCGGTCTCCTCGAGATAAGGTCCACACCTTCCCATGTGTGGTATCTCCTCTATATTTTGTGACGCTTAATATTTCCAAAAAAATTGGTTTCACCTGATTTGGAGTTCGAACGAGAAAGTTATTGCATTTCAGGTTTTTGTCAAGGGAGAAAAGGAGCTTTTTCCTGCCCAGCCGGTAGTACCGGTTGAGGCCCGGTACTACCGCTATTCAAGTATTTTCGGTACTGGCATCGCTCTATTTTTAGCGGTACTGGCCCGTAGTAGGCCGGTACTACCGAGTGGTGCGGTACTACCGCGTGACGCCGGCCGGCACTACCGCTTGATAACCCCCAAGAGCAAGGGATCACTGTAGCACCTCTCAATGTGGAAGTAAGGTATCGATCCGCAGGAGCAAGAAGGAAAAAATTATCTATTCCCTACAACTAAAGTGTCACAAGTTTTAGTTGATTATGCACTAAACAAGTTTGGAGAACAAGGTGGTTGATGGATGGAAGTTCGATGTACCAAAACAAGAATGTAAAAGTGCCCCAATCCTCTTCAATGCAAGAGGACAAGACAAATGGTAGCAAGCAAAAGCTCTCAAAGAGAGAGAAAGCCCAATCCTCTATGCAGCAAGAGGACAAGCTCAAGTGTGAGTTTCTTATAGGAACAATGGACATGGGTTCATGGGTTCACTTAATCCTCTCTCTCTCATCTATGGTGATTATCATGTTATAGATAAAGTACACATAATTGTCGTGTTTTAATGGTAGCTTTTATAATGCCTACATGTCCTAAAACACATAGTTGAAAGAAATACTCATTTGTGTTGCTAGTGTCACCCTCGTAAGGCTAGCGTGGTTGCTGTCATACCCACATCATACTTCTCCCTTTTTACCCCCAGATAAAGGATGTTGGACGGTACTGTGTCACTCAATACCTATGCCTTCTGTCACATTGGCCACCCAGTACCCACATACATCATACTTCATAATGGATAATATTCTAAACACTAGTGCAATGATTTATATTTCGTGTGTGTGACCACATCTCTCTCATCAATCTACACTTGGTGGTGTCAATCACCTCATGATAAAGATAAACAAGACATTATGCATAAATCAAACCATCACATGCATCATAGAATATCTCCAAAGTATGACAAGTTAAAAAAGATCCAACACAACAGTAAATGCATAACAAATATTATCTCACACCACAATATCCACCATGGGAATTACATAGATGACCGTAATCATGTTCAGCAGCTCATACGGTACTAATTAGTGAAGCTCAAAGAGAGGAGAGATACATAAGTTACTACCACAAACCCAAATCCAAGGGGTGGACTACTCCCCCTTCATCATGGAGACGGTGGAGAAGTCGTTGGATGTAGTGACCCAGCACACCACTGCATGTTGTAGTGTACAAGTCATTGACATAATACTCACGGAAGGACCAATCCGTAAATATTACATCCTTCAGAGTAGTACAACAGAAACATAGTCGGTCCAAGGTAACACTATAGGATTACAACACTATTCAATACAAAATCTCGAGAACCTCCTTTCCAAACAGAAGTAGGTTTCGTGCAAATGAAACTCCCGAAAGACTCAAGTCGAAGCACTAAGCTGGATACCAGCTCTACTTCTAACTCTTAATCCACTACTGCTGTTGTCACAGCCCTAATCTATCCATCTGGAATATCTTTGTCTGGAGTTGTGCTCCTCCATCCAATTATAATTGTCTTGTTTATAGGTATTGCTGTCGACGTGTCCACCGTTGCACCGTTGTCGCTACTCATTAGTCGGCAGACTCCACCAGGTTGATTTATGGATTCCTGTCCTTCTTCTGCTGTCTCCAATAATCTAAGCAGGGGTCAACGGAGGAAAGAGTGAGCAACACGAGCGTTACTCAGCAAGTTCATATAATAGGAATGATGTGTTTTATGCACTAGCCACCATCCATCCCAAAAGGTCATGGATGAACATGCATAACTTTGTAAAACATTTTTAGGAAAAGATTTATTTTATCTTCAGAAAACTATGCCCGTCATCGATTCACAGGTGCTAGGGCCTTGAGGAGCCTCCTTTCCTGCAGCGTTCGCCGTTCCTTCCTGGAACGTGGAGTAACATGTCACATTTTTACACTCTGCAGAGGTGCGTTACTTTACCCATAAGAGACCAACGCCTTGTTGCACAACCGGGCGAGTCTTTCCCGTCCACACTTCCTATGGTGTGGGGCCCAGTCGTTGATCCAAGCCATTCGCCGTGCTTCTCCAACAACCCCGCATGCCCACCCAATTCATGCATAGCAGAATCACCCCTGGTTCTACCCCTCACGATAGATACCTAGGTGTCCTCTTGCAGACCATCATAGACACCAGAGTCCGTGGGCATTAAGGGGTCCCACCCATGTGCATGTAGTCGCACTAGATCTACAGCGTACGGCTCTGGCTGCCCGTTGACATGCGAAAGGGAAAAGATCACAGATGACTTTCCCGTCCCATTCCAAGTCTCATGGTTAACGCTTCATTTTCGGCGCAAGAACGCTGACGGCATTGGTTCTTAAGTCCTAGGTAATACTTTCCCGTGCAAATGGAACCTCCACCAACCACATCATTCCATGGTTCCATCTGCCAGCCAACAATATATATATAGCAATTCACATCATTCGAAGATAGGTTTTTCTTTTTCATGCAATGATAAACCATAGTATTTTTCATTTACTTTGATAAACATAATCAAGTAGGACATGAGCAAGAGTGAACTTGCCTTTTTGACTGCAAGATTATGCAGCCAAGGTCTTCGTTACAATAAAGACTCCAAAATCTGGAAAAAACATCATTGGTCCGGTAAGGACTAATGTTTGAAGAAGCAATATGCTATTATGCATAAGTATGAGATGCATCGTCCTAAACCCCGTGACTAACTCTCGATGGTTGAGGGTTGTTTGAGTTTGGTGATTATTTTAGATTTGTTTTATCTTCAAGTTTACTTCACAAGAACGATGAATTTTTATCTTTAACTATAAATACCATATTAAGCATAAGGATAAAATAAACAACATCATAATACTAAATGGTTATTTTAGGGTTTACTATCATCTTTATGTTTATACAGATCAGGTGTCAACTTGAATTAATTAAACAAATGGTGTAGTATTATTATTCAAGAAGGCAAAAAGAATAACTTTTGAAGAAATAAATAATGTATACATTTGTTGATATCATAGGGTAGTTATTTTAGTTAAGTAATGGTATAGTATCAAATATAAGGAGTAGTTACTTATGTATTTAACTTTTCTTTATGCAAAAGATAATATGATTTGAATTTTAACACTTAGAAGAAACACCACAAGTAATTTTCCTGTTGTGAAATAATTATTAATTTGAATTAATGATTTAAGCAATTATAACACAAAATTAATCCAATTATTAAAGGTATTAACAATAGTGGTCAAATTTTATTAAATAGAGAATTCATTTTTATGAATCAAGAATTACATGGAAGATTATGAAGTAATAATATGATTTCTTTATATGTTGATAGATTCATTTTATATTATTAAATGACTCATGGATAATTATTTTCCTAATGGAAAATATTATTTTCATAAACCTCTTAAAGAATATTATTTAAACATGTTCATAAATGAAATTCTAACATTGGAATAATGTTATGGTTGAAACAAATTTTCATATTTAAAGTTGGGCATGTGAAACAATTTAAATGGAATTGAAATGCATCCAAAATAGCATTTCAAATTAACTCCATATTTGAAATATTAAGTAAATTGTTGTTTCAATTTTAGAGTGATTCACTTATAATTGAACACACATTCAAATGATATAAATAGACAGATTTAAAGTTTTTTTAACATTTTGGTATATTATTTATATTTTTCTGATTTAAAATGATTTAGTTATGAATTTCCAAAGTTTAAATTCAATTTAAACAATTTCTGGATTTTATTAAATTAAGTTGGTCCCACCTGTCATAATTTTAATAATTACCAGAATTGATTTCCTAAATAATTAAATATCTGACAGTAGGGTCCACATGTCATATTTCCATTATTTATTATTATTTATTATTTTTTTAAAGAAATTCAGGAAAAAATCCTGATTGGTCCGCTGACGTCAGCATGACGTCAGCAATGGAGTTGACCTCCCTGCCGAGCTCAATCCCGACGAATTCGAGCGAACCAACACGAATTCGAGTGTGCATATAATAGAGCATAACGAGGCGAACTATATGGTGGTGGCGCCGCTCCGAAATGGTCGCCGGAGCTTGGCCGGAATCAAGCTCGCCCGGCGGCGGACGGTGGTGCACGGCTCGACGATGAATCCTCGCGATATGGACCAAATTAAAGGTACACGGAGGTTCGTAAGCTCACCACGAGCACGATGGACGGCTCGGCGAAGCACGGCGTGGACGGACGGTGACGAAATCATCCACGGAAGCCGTCGGCCGGACTTGGAGAAGACGGCGGAATTATCCCTCCGTCGAGCTTCCCAGCACGCTCCACTCGACGAGGAGAACGCTGGCGGCACGTCGAAGCTTCCCTGACCCTCTCGGCAGCACGGCGGGGCTGGAATCAACGGCACACGACGGCGGCCCGACGAACTAGGGTTTCGGCCCGACGGAAAAGGAGAGCGCGGGAGAGGATGCGAGGAGTACTGGGTGAGAGAGAAGATCGAGTACGACGTCTCCCTGGTCTTATCTTCGAAGGCAAGCAAGCAGGCAGGAGGTGGTGCGAGCGGCATCGACACGGCGTCGCTCTCTCGTCCTTCTGGCGAGAGGAAGAAGAAAACGAAAGGAAAAGGACATTTTGCAGAAACCCCCTGGGTTTCCAGGAAATAACAGAAACAGTTGAAACAGGCCCCTGGTTTCAGTTTAAATGATTTGAGGACCTTTTTGTAACATAAACTCTTACAGAATAGTCCTGGAATATTTAGAATTTCACAAGGAAGTTCATTTCAGTACTGAAATTTGAATATTTAGAGTATTTTGAATTCATTTAATATTTGGGAATGAATTTGTACCTATTTTGATTTATTTCCTTTTATAGTATGTGTAGATTTTTACAAATAAATTTATTTAAAACTTGGATTTTTAATCCTTTGTGTGTTTTAAATTCACTTACACTTAAAGTGAATTTGAACATATATGGAATTATCTCTTTTTAATAAAAATTTATAGTTTATGGCCTCTGTTCTTATTGTGTACTTTTATAACAATTGATTTATTTTGTTATGCTTTTTATTTGTGGTTTTATATTATTTTCAAATGCTAAGGATAGTTTCTTCCTTGTCTTCAGCTCCAGATAAATATTCAAACTTGTTCTGAGTGCCTTATTGATTCCTGGACAACATCATTGTTGTCCAGCAATATAACATGATTTGCTTACTGTGGTGACTACAAAGAGTATACACAGTATTTCAATTCAAATTCATGCCAAGCACAAAATATGGCCCTAGTGGCTTTGGCTTGTGATACCTGACAATTAAATCATGTGAAAACATGATCAAATGTCTGTGGATGCACAAGAGAAGATATCCTGCCTGAAGTCAGGTCTTATGGTAGGATAAATGGGTAAAATGATGAGAACAGAATCTTGCTTAATTCCATAGCTCATTCTGATGATCAAAAGGATGATATACTCCTTTGAATAAAATAGATGATATTGTTTCTGTGGAAGCAAGTTGCTAAAACAATTGCTGACTAAGTAGTCCATGTGGTTCCATTTACCACATGTCCAGATTTATCTCCTCTTGAGAATGAATTTTGAATAAGCCAAATGGTCTTGGTCATATGATGAACTTGTGAACCCCTTTCTTATGAGACATGTCCACACTCACATGAATTTGAGAGTTAACTCATGTGATGATTACATATGGATGATGATCATATGGTTTTATGCTTTGGCTTTACTTTCTCCCTGATAATCATACTCTTGGAGAAATACCATGTATTATCTGTCCTTTTGTTTATTTGTATATGACACTCAATTGTTTGAGTATACAAAAGTGATTTGTTAACAAGGTTGCAAAGCTTGTCACCCAACTACTTCTATATAACACAAACATTGGAATATCACACTATTTCTTGAGAAATTAATAAGAACATAACAGATGCAAGAGTTCCCATTGTCTCTGTGATAGATTGGCATAGCACTACTATGCATATCTAATCAATCCTTCTTCATAATCTTCTTGTTGCTTTACCTCTTTTCTTGAGATGCTTCCCTGGTTGAATAACTTCAAGAAGATTAGGAGATAAGAAGTTAAGATTCACTAGATAAGGTGAAAAGATCTTTGTTAAGATTTTAGGTAATTCAATTTGTCTTAAGACTAGAATGATTTCCATCTACTAGAGATATGTCTAACATATAAGGTTAGACAAGATGATACCTAAGAATAACTAGATTTATGTTACACTCCTGAGGTAATGTTTTGATGTAACAAGATATATTCCACTGGGTTTAACAATTTTATCGAGTACCTCTCTACCCAAAAATAGGTTTTAAGCCAAGATCATCTCAAAGTTTGTAACGCTCAAGTCGATGATCTACTTCAATTCCACCAACTCAAGTGAAACTTCAATCACTTAGTGTTTTAAAATTATTTGCGCGAAAATTCTTCGGATTTTCTGATGCATGAATGCAATGCACACTTGTGTGTCCACTCTAATTTGGGACTCTAAATCCTGGGATGTTACAGTCTCCCCTACTAAAACAAAACTTCGTCCTCGAAGTTCGCACTCTCTTACGTTTCGGATTGAAGATGAGACTTATGAATAAAATAGCAGTTATCGAACTCCATGAATCCTTCTGGTACAATCCACTCTTGGATCTCTTTTCCTGCAAACTCCATGGATCAAGACTTTGTTTAATGCTTGTTGGTTCTACTAGTAATCGTATCAAGACTTCTCACTTAATAACTAACCTCTTATTTGGAAAATATTAAGGATTTAAATTAGTCTCACTAAGGTATATATTTTATAACTCTTTCAGAAAACCAAAACAATGTCGCAGAACCTAGTCCAATCTCATAAGGTTGACATTGAGGTTTACTACTTAGGACTAACTTAGTGGAGTCTTCTTTTTCTCGTGTGATCTGGAATCTTAATGAAACTCTCATCCTAGTGATGTAAAGTGGTAGTGTGGTCTGTACTACTAAAAGATTTTGTTAACACATTTTCTCCGTCATACTCTTGGTTAGAACCAAAGAATGACCCTTCAATAGCAAAAGTAGTTCAACAACTTAGTTTTGTTAATCTATTGACTAAAATAGTTCAACAACTTGGTTTTGTTAATCTCCACTTTGTTGAAGAGTGTTAAGAAAGAAACTTTTGCAAAATGGTTTGCAGAAAAGGTACGTTATGTCTAAATTGGTATAGGTCGTTGGACATCTAGTCAAAACTCTGCTGATATAACAACTCTTCATATGTCTGCTGCTGGATCTGATTCCTTCATTTTGGTTGATCAGACGATATGTTTCTTCAATCTGGTTAGTTCAACCTCCATCGGAGTCCTTAAACTGAGGATGTCAATCATATGGCCATCGATCCCACTATATATTGACATTGATTAGGCACTTACTTCACTATTTCCCCACATCACCCGTCTCTGTTGGTCACCTTCCAACTAACTAACTCCATGGACTCTCAGCAATCCATGAACTTATTTCCCATGATTCTGATATGTGTCCGTTGTAACATTGAACGTTGGAGTCATACCCCTTGATCTCGATGATACAACTATCTTGCCTTGCTTAAATATCATACTTTGTTGTTGTCCTCTAAGTATTGAATTTGTTGTTTCATACTCCTCTACCACCAACTTCATGACTCTTTTAGACATATGAGTCATGTACTACTTCTTCTTGATCTTTTTCCAGAGTTAAATTGTGCCTTATGACTTCCAACACCCATTTCTTCCGTCAAGTTACGACAACTTCCAACTATATATGACTACATACTGCGGCTTCTTCCATCGTTTTTCAGTTCTCGCTTGATATCCTTCACGATATCATCGTCATTCTTGTGCAAAACTGGAAATTTTACTGTCCAAATCAAAGATTTGTCACGACAAGACTTGTTATTTAGATCTTCCATCCTCATAATTCTCCTACCTCAGTAGAGTTTCTCATGTAGCTTTCCTTTCATCATCTTCGGTAAGCCCTCTTCCACATGGTGATGATATTCTTCCTTGATCTATCGTAGTTCCTCCATCCTTCCATGTTCTGATGATGCTGATCTCCAATCCAAATATGATGTGGATTGTGGTCCATCACCACGTGTAGCTTCGTTTACCTCGGTCATCTTGACTTCCATCTCTTCAAAAGCTTTCATTGTTGTTTGAAACTTCTGTGAACACGTCTCTCCCTTACACGAGTCCTATCTACCTCTAGATTAGTAACATGAAGAAAAGAACTCAATGTGACAATCATGCCATTGTACATCAAATTCTAACTTTATGTACCAACCTAGCCAATCAAAAATCCAATAAGATCCAATAAATCGCAAATGCAATTATATATCAATCATGCAACATAAGCCCGTAAAATAAGTAGTACCTTGAGTAAAAACATCTCAAGTACCCAGGCTTAGATGCTATACACTACAAGATAGGTTTATATCACCTTATAATCTTATTCTAACAACTCTTTGACTCGGTAATTACCCCAGTTGACCATTTGCAATGGAGTAATACAAAGACAAAGTACTCAAAGAGTGGTTGTGGTTTGACTTGGTTTTATATGGAACTAAACTCCATGTAGCTTGAATCTTCCGTCAAACTATAACATCTACTTGCGAACATATCTAGATCCTTCATGTACTACTCAGGGTACATCAGAAATAGTAGTGTAGCTTCCGTCATTATTTATGCCATCTCCTAATTACTTATCAACTTATACCATACTCAGGTGAATCCCCTTTGATCTCTATCATTAGGGTATTAACATACTCTCCATAGTTGACTGACGATGATTCTTCACTATCATCAAACATCTTCTGACTTCCTCCATCACGAACTTATGGTAGTGTTCTACTTCATAGGATAGGGCTATCAATGATACCATGTAGGCAACACTAACTTGGATGCACTCTATTTGGTGTAACAACTGATACGAAACAGTTTTAACTGGTCATACCAAGTTGAAAAGAAATAAGGTGAATATACCTATAGAATAGTAAATAAGAATATCTACTCCAGTTGGGTAAGGAAATGTGTATACAAATATGACAGTATTATTCTCAAGTGAATAACCATCATAGTTGTAGTAATATATAGTTTAGATAAATATGATAACTTCCTATAGTCTTACCAACCTACAAGTCTCCTAAAAGGGTTTTAATCCTAAGGTCGTTCGCTCTGATACCACCTGTAGTGACCCAGCACACCACTGCATGTTGTAGTGTACAAGTCATTGACATAATACTCACGGAAGGACCAATCCGTAAATATTACATCCTTCAGAGTAGTACAACAGAAACATAGTCGGTCCAAGGTAACACTATAGGATTACAACACTATTCAATACAAAATCTCGAGAACCTCCTTTCCAAACAGAAGTAGGTTTCGTGCAAATGAAACTCCCGAAAGACTCAAGTCGAAGCACTAAGCTGGATACCAGCTCTACTTCTAACTCTTAATCCACTACTGCTGTTGTCACAGCCCTAATCTATCCATCTGGAATATCTTTGTCTGGAGTTGTGCTCCTCCATCCAATTATAATTGTCTTGTTTATAGGTATTGCTGTCGACGTGTCCACCGTTGCACCGTTGTCGCTACTCATTAGTCGGCAGACTCCACCAGGTTGATTTATGGATTCCTGTCCTTCTTCTGCTGTCTCCAATAATCTAAGCAGGGGTCAACGGAGGAAAGAGTGAGCAACACGAGCGTTACTCAGCAAGTTCATATAATAGGAATGATGTGTTTTATGCACTAGCCACCATCCATCCCAAAAGGTCATGGATGAACATGCATAACTTTGTAAAACATTTTTAGGAAAAGATTTATTTTATCTTCAGAAAACTATGCCCGTCATCGATTCACAGGTGCTAGGGCCTTGAGGAGCCTCCTTTCCTGCAGCGTTCGCCGTTCCTTCCTGGAACGTGGAGTAACATGTCACATTTTTACACTCTGCAGAGGTGCGTTACTTTACCCATAAGAGACCAACGCCTTGTTGCACAACCGGGCGAGTCTTTCCCGTCCACACTTCCTATGGTGTGGGGCCCAGTCGTTGATCCAAGCCATTCGCCGTGCTTCTCCAACAACCCCGCATGCCCACCCAATTCATGCATAGCAGAATCACCCCTGGTTCTACCCCTCACGATAGATACCTAGGTGTCCTCTTGCAGACCATCATAGACACCAGAGTCCGTGGGCATTAAGGGGTCCCACCCATGTGCATGTAGTCGCACTAGATCTACAGCGTACGGCTCTGGCTGCCCGTTGACATGCGAAAGGGAAAAGATCACAGATGACTTTCCCGTCCCATTCCAAGTCTCATGGTTAACGCTTCATTTTCGGCGCAAGAACGCTGACGGCATTGGTTCTTAAGTCCTAGGTAATACTTTCCCGTGCAAATGGAACCTCCACCAACCACATCATTCCATGGTTCCATCTGCCAGCCAACAATATATATATAGCAATTCACATCATTCGAAGATAGGTTTTTCTTTTTCATGCAATGATAAACCATAGTATTTTTCATTTACTTTGATAAACATAATCAAGTAGGACATGAGCAAGAGTGAACTTGCCTTTTTGACTGCAAGATTATGCAGCCAAGGTCTTCGTTACAATAAAGACTCCAAAATCTGGAAAAAACATCATTGGTCCGGTAAGGACTAATGTTTGAAGAAGCAATATGCTATTATGCATAAGTATGAGATGCATCGTCCTAAACCCCGTGACTAACTCTCGATGGTTGAGGGTTGTTTGAGTTTGGTGATTATTTTAGATTTGTTTTATCTTCAAGTTTACTTCACAAGAACGATGAATTTTTATCTTTAACTATAAATACCATATTAAGCATAAGGATAAAATAAACAACATCATAATACTAAATGGTTATTTTAGGGTTTACTATCATCTTTATGTTTATACAGATCAGGTGTCAACTTGAATTAATTAAACAAATGGTGTAGTATTATTATTCAAGAAGGCAAAAAGAATAACTTTTGAAGAAATAAATAATGTATACATTTGTTGATATCATAGGGTAGTTATTTTAGTTAAGTAATGGTATAGTATCAAATATAAGGAGTAGTTACTTATGTATTTAACTTTTCTTTATGCAAAAGATAATATGATTTGAATTTTAACACTTAGAAGAAACACCACAAGTAATTTTCCTGTTGTGAAATAATTATTAATTTGAATTAATGATTTAAGCAATTATAACACAAAATTAATCCAATTATTAAAGGTATTAACAATAGTGGTCAAATTTTATTAAATAGAGAATTCATTTTTATGAATCAAGAATTACATGGAAGATTATGAAGTAATAATATGATTTCTTTATATGTTGATAGATTCATTTTATATTATTAAATGACTCATGGATAATTATTTTCCTAATGGAAAATATTATTTTCATAAACCTCTTAAAGAATATTATTTAAACATGTTCATAAATGAAATTCTAACATTGGAATAATGTTATGGTTGAAACAAATTTTCATATTTAAAGTTGGGCATGTGAAACAATTTAAATGGAATTGAAATGCATCCAAAATAGCATTTCAAATTAACTCCATATTTGAAATATTAAGTAAATTGTTGTTTCAATTTTAGAGTGATTCACTTATAATTGAACACACATTCAAATGATATAAATAGACAGATTTAAAGTTTTTTTAACATTTTGGTATATTATTTATATTTTTCTGATTTAAAATGATTTAGTTATGAATTTCCAAAGTTTAAATTCAATTTAAACAATTTCTGGATTTTATTAAATTAAGTTGGTCCCACCTGTCATAATTTTAATAATTACCAGAATTGATTTCCTAAATAATTAAATATCTGACAGTAGGGTCCACATGTCATATTTCCATTATTTATTATTATTTATTATTTTTTTAAAGAAATTCAGGAAAAAATCCTGATTGGTCCGCTGACGTCAGCATGACGTCAGCAATGGAGTTGACCTCCCTGCCGAGCTCAATCCCGACGAATTCGAGCGAACCAACACGAATTCGAGTGTGCATATAATAGAGCATAACGAGGCGAACTATATGGTGGTGGCGCCGCTCCGAAATGGTCGCCGGAGCTTGGCCGGAATCAAGCTCGCCCGGCGGCGGACGGTGGTGCACGGCTCGACGATGAATCCTCGCGATATGGACCAAATTAAAGGTACACGGAGGTTCGTAAGCTCACCACGAGCACGATGGACGGCTCGGCGAAGCACGGCGTGGACGGACGGTGACGAAATCATCCACGGAAGCCGTCGGCCGGACTTGGAGAAGACGGCGGAATTATCCCTCCGTCGAGCTTCCCAGCACGCTCCACTCGACGAGGAGAACGCTGGCGGCACGTCGAAGCTTCCCTGACCCTCTCGGCAGCACGGCGGGGCTGGAATCAACGGCACACGACGGCGGCCCGACGAACTAGGGTTTCGGCCCGACGGAAAAGGAGAGCGCGGGAGAGGATGCGAGGAGTACTGGGTGAGAGAGAAGATCGAGTACGACGTCTCCCTGGTCTTATCTTCGAAGGCAAGCAAGCAGGCAGGAGGTGGTGCGAGCGGCATCGACACGGCGTCGCTCTCTCGTCCTTCTGGCGAGAGGAAGAAGAAAACGAAAGGAAAAGGACATTTTGCAGAAACCCCCTGGGTTTCCAGGAAATAACAGAAACAGTTGAAACAGGCCCCTGGTTTCAGTTTAAATGATTTGAGGACCTTTTTGTAACATAAACTCTTACAGAATAGTCCTGGAATATTTAGAATTTCACAAGGAAGTTCATTTCAGTACTGAAATTTGAATATTTAGAGTATTTTGAATTCATTTAATATTTGGGAATGAATTTGTACCTATTTTGATTTATTTCCTTTTATAGTATGTGTAGATTTTTACAAATAAATTTATTTAAAACTTGGATTTTTAATCCTTTGTGTGTTTTAAATTCACTTACACTTAAAGTGAATTTGAACATATATGGAATTATCTCTTTTTAATAAAAATTTATAGTTTATGGCCTCTGTTCTTATTGTGTACTTTTATAACAATTGATTTATTTTGTTATGCTTTTTATTTGTGGTTTTATATTATTTTCAAATGCTAAGGATAGTTTCTTCCTTGTCTTCAGCTCCAGATAAATATTCAAACTTGTTCTGAGTGCCTTATTGATTCCTGGACAACATCATTGTTGTCCAGCAATATAACATGATTTGCTTACTGTGGTGACTACAAAGAGTATACACAGTATTTCAATTCAAGTTCATGCCAAGCACAAAATATGGACCTAGTAGCTTTGGCTTGTGATACCTGACAATTAAATCATGTGAAAACATGATCAAATGTCTGTGGATGCACAAGAGAAGATATCCTGCCTGAAGTCAGGTCTTATGGTAGGATAAATGGGTAAAATGATGAGAACAGAATCTTGCTTAATTCCATAGCTCATTCTGATGATCAAAAGGATGATATACTCCTTTGAATAAAATAGATGATATTGTTTCTGTGGAAGCAAGTTGCTAAAACAATTGCTGACTAAGTAGTCCATGTGGTTCCATTTACCACATGTCCAGATTTATCTCCTCTTGAGAATGAATTTTGAATAAGCCAAATGGTCTTGGTCATATGATGAACTTGTGAACCCCTTTCTTATGACACATGTCCACACTCACATGAATTTGAGAGTTAACTCATGTGATGATTACATATGGATGATGATCATATGGTTTTATGCTTTGGCTTTACTTTCTCCCTGATAATCATACTCTTGGAGAAATACCATGTATTATCTGTCCTTTTGTTTATTTGTATATGACACTCAATTGTTTGAGTATACAAAAGTGATTTGTTAACAAGGTTGCAAAGCTTGTCACCCAACTACTTCTATATAACACAAACATTGGAATATCACACTATTTCTTGAGAAATTAATAAGAACATAACAGATGCAAGAGTTCCCATTGTCTCTGTGATAGATTGGCATAGCACTACTATGCATATCTAATCAATCTTTCTTCATAGTCTTCTTGTTGCTTTACCTCTTTTCTTGAGATGCTTCCCTGGTTGAATAACTTCAAGAAGATTAGGAGATAAGAAGTTAAGATTCACTAGATAAGGTGAAAAGATCTTTGTTAAGATTTTAGGTAATTCAATTTGTCTGTAAGACTAGAATGATTTCCATCTACTAGAGATATGTCTAACATATAAGGTTAGACAAGATGATACCTACGAATAACTAGATTTATGTTACACTCCTGAGGTAATGTTTTGATGTAACAAGATATATTCCCACTGGGTTTAACAATTTTATCGAGTACCTCTCTACCCAAAAATAGGTTTTAAGCCAAGATCATCTCAAAGTTTGTAACGCTCAAGTCGATGATCTACTTCAATTCCACCAACTCAAGTGAAACTTCAATCACTTAGTGTTTTAAAATTATTTGCGCGAAAATTCTTCGGATTTTCTGATGCATGAATGCAATGCACACTTGTGTGTCCACTCTAATTTGGGACTCTAAATCCTGGGATGTTACATTGGAGAAGGTGGAGACCACCCCGACAGCGCCCCGCCAGAGTTTTCCCCCTCCAATCTGCAGCTCCTGATCTCCGTTTCGGTGTTTCTGTGTTTGTGCGGCGCTCCTTTCGCGAAACGTCATGGGACCTTTTTTATAGGCGTTTTTAGGTCAAAACGAAGGCGGTGGAGAAAGGATCGACGGCTGCGGAGCCACGAGGCCCAAACGGGTGGGTCCCACGCGGGCACAGTACCTGGCCACGTGGGCCACCCCCTTTTTGCCTTGCGGGCTCCGTTTGCTTGATTCCTTCGCTCCTACGTCTTCTTCCTTCCAAAATAATGACCTCTGTACTTTTCCAGAAATTTATGACGACGTTTGGGTCCCTGAAACATAAAAGGAAAGAAATAGGGTTTTCTGCCTGCGCAGGGTTAATTCCATAAAAATAGGAAACAATTATTTTATTTCCTAAAATCATTAAATAACAGTGGTATAACCCTTATATGATGCAAATATGATTAGAATATGAGTGAATAAAGTGCAAAGTTCATGTATGCATTTTACATGCATCACCACTGTGGGCAGTGTGCGAGGGCCCGTTGACCATCGACGACGTCGGCTGACCCTGCGCCGGTCGGTAGTACCGGCTGTGGCCCGGTACTACCGCTGCGGCCATATTTTGTCTGCAACGGGCAGATTTTTGAGAGGACCTATTTAAGGGGCTTTCTTCCCCAATGGTTCTCTAACCTCTCGAGCACGTTTTTCCCTTCTCTCTCCTCCATTGTTGACCTTTGGAAAATCTTGTCCCCTCTCAATCCCTCCCATGATTCTTGCATATCTTTGAGGGAAAAGTGAGAGGAGATCTAGATCTACATTTTCACCAATCCATCTCTCCTCTAAGTGAGGGAACCTAGTAGATCTTGATCTTGGAGTTCTTGGTGTTTCTCCTCCATTGTTCTTCCTCTCTTAGTCCCCCATAAGCATTTGTTGCTTTGTCGGAATTTGAGAGTGAAGGACTTGAGCACTTCTTGTGTTCCTGCCATTGCATTGTGTTGCATCGGTTTGTGCTCTCCACGAGGATTCGTGAAAGTTGAAAACTTGTGAACTCGTTATTCTTGGGTCTTTGGACCCTAGACGCCCATGTGGTGGTTGAGACCCTTGTGTGGTCACTTGTAGCTGTTCGGGAGCCCCCAATCCCATTGTGGGTTGTGCCCCGGATCGTTGTTGTAAAGGCTCTGGATTTCTACCTCGAAGGATTCCGATAGTGGAAGGTGAACCAAACCTTTGTGGGCGGTTCATCGGAGAAGAAGGTGAAACCTTTGTGGTTGTTGAACCATTGTGTTGGTTCACACCTCTCCAACGAGACGTACTCCCCTAAAAAGGAGGAACTCGGGAATACATCCTCGTCTCCGCGTGCCTCGGTTATTTCTATACCCGAGCTCTTTACTTATGCACTTTACATTGTGATAGACTTCGTGCTTGAAGTATTCTATTGCTATCACCTTGTTGCTTGTCTTGCTTAGCATAAGTTGTTGGTGCACATAGGTGAACCTAGTCTATTTAGGTTGTTGGCTTGTTAATTTAAACACCTAGTTTTATTCCGCAATTATCAAGACTAATCCGGAAAAGTTTTAATCGTCTATTCACCCCCCCCCCTCTAGGCGACATCCTTGTTCTTTCAGCCGATACGTCATTCCACGTCATGTCCCCTTATAACTAGGTGATAAAATAACCATGATTGAATGTGCTACGGTTAACAGTTTGTGGCTTTTAGCGGATGAATTGTTTTGGTCAAAACATGATTGTATATGGCAAATATTTTTAGCCCTTGTTGTGCCAGCCCAGGTAGGGTTTTCATAATCTTTATCGTTGCCTTACTTTTTTTTAACTCGTATTTTTTTAATGTCATAATCCTAAAATATTCATATTAATATAAAAAATCAAAAAAATAAAAGAAACAAGAACAAACAAATAAAAAGAAACAGAATAGAAAGCAGCAAGAAATAAAAGAAAAACTAGAACGGAAAATACCCTATTGGGACGGCCCAACCACGCGTTCTAGTCAGAGTCAATTAGGAGCTCCCGTGTTTCTTGTAAATACGAGCACTCAATATACCATCAGAGTTCATTCCAAGGCAGAGCACTAGAGACCGCATATACTTTGGGTTACAACTTTCATTGACTAGATAGTGTTTTATTAAATAATGATTTAATACTTTTGGTCAAAACATGATAATATACTGCAAAGATTTGGCTTCTTGGCCCCATTTTTTCTTGTGAGTGACAACATGACTTAAGATGGTGAATGGAAATGCTTCCCCAAACGTGGACATCTATAAATCCACTTCATTGAAGGAGATCCTTACAATGGTCGACCAATGCACATGTGCTCCTCGAGACATTGTTCCAACAAAACTTCACGAAAACATCCATCACATGGTTGTTGGAGCACATGATATGAAATGTTAATGTGTTAGTTCCTATTGAAATGTGTGAAGGGAGATGTAACATGAACATAATTCGCAAATAAGCCATAATTCGCACTCAGGTGATAATGTTAACTTGCTAAAGGAGTAAACCTCAGTCGATGCTAGACTCGTATCATCATGCACTATGTACACATTTTACAAAAGTTTTGCATTTAGTTGTAACTTCTTTTTGTTGGAGATATGCCCTAGAGGCAATTAATAAAGTGATTTTATTTGTCATATCTCAATTGTTCATAATATGTTTTTGTACCATGCTATAACTGTATTACGCGGAAACATTAATACACGTGTGGTATAAAATAACCAGGTCCCTAGTAGCCTCTATTTGACTAGTTCGTTGGGCAACAGATGATCAAGGTTTTCTGATCATGGATAATTACGTCGGTTGACAACGGAGTTATTTCATTAGGTGAATGATTTGATGGACATACCCAAAATATAGAAACATAGTGTTCATACCTTCGGCCGTGAGATCATATCAAATCTCTGCTTCTGGAAGGTGCGACTGATCGCAACAAACGGCATGTCTTATATAGCGTGACAATAAAGGTGACACTTTCGGGTATCAGAAGAAAGCAGTAGAAGCGAGTGATCAAGAGCAGGAATTGCCAATCCACATAGCAGGATAGATACTCTGGGCCCACTCGGTGAGATTACATCAATGAGCTTGCAAGCATGTGACTAGGTCACGGGGATGTAATATCACGGACAAGTAAAGATAGATTTGTCAATGACGGGGTCATGCCCGATAAACGTGATACCGGAGAGCGACGCTCGGACAATCTAAGTATCGCTAGGCAAGAGGATGGAGTTGGACGTCTAAAGGTTCAAACGATAAAAAGTCAGTCGTGGACACCCAGGGACTGTCATGGGTATCCAGATCCCTCTGTTAGTCATTGATCGGAGAATGTGTCTTGATCATGTCTGGCGTGATCCCGAACCGTGGGGTAACACACTTAAGGGTGGGTGACGATTAGATTGGATTTAAGAGAGAAAAGAAACCGGAGACTCCGGAAGTGTTCCGGACATGTCCGATGGAGATCGGAGGGCAACGAAATATGTTTCGGAGTCTGAATGAATTAAATAATATGTATTTAATATTAATAAGTGTTATTAGTGATTAAATATATTTTTTATTTAATTTAATTCGAATTTTAAAGACATTAAATCATAAATGGGCCTTAGAGGCCCATTAGGGGAAAACCCCATTTGGGAAATGGGGGGAGGGCCTAGCCGACCTAGGGTGGGCCGAATGGGGCCCACCTAGGTGGCCGGCTGCCTCCCTTGGCTGGCGCACCCCATGTGGGGTTTCCCACATGGGGGAGCCAAGGAGGTTGCCCTCCCTCCTCCTCCGTTATATAGGATGCACCCCATGCCATTGAAATTACACCTTTCCCTCTCCTCTCTCATCCGTTTAAGTTGTAGCTCCGCAATTGGGGCTGCGCACGGCTTGAGAGAAGTTTTTCCACCATACGCACACCGCCGTGCTGCTGGATCCACTCTTCCACTTCCGCTGCTCTGCTGGATCTGGAGCCCGAAGGTCATCATCCACACCGTACTTGTGTGAAACCACGAGGCACCATTGTTTGGTGCTGGAAGCTGTCTTCTTCCACTACACGACCCTGAGGTCGGCGCCGTCGTCTCCACCAACAACGTTTATGCGGGAATGTAATCCCGCTTCCGGTCTATAAGGGTATGTATTCTGATCTCCTCCGTATTAGTATATCTGCATAGTATAGATCTTGGCTAGTTTAAGGTTATCGTCGGTAGAATTTTTTTTGTTTTATGTCCACGATCCCCAACAGTGGTATCAGAGCCGATCTATGCGTAGATATAGCTGTACGGTTTTAGAACCCATGTTTATCATGGGGGCATCGTTCTTTTATTTGCTGCCCTCTCGCGTGCACTTGCATTGTCGGCGGCATTGAGTTGATGAAGCGGTCCGGACCGACCTTACGCGTACGCTTACGCGAGACTGGTTCCACAACTGCCATACGGCTTGTACCGTATATGTGGTTGACGGGTGTCTGTCTCTTTCTCTTTAGTTGGCTTTGCATTTTCAATGGAGGGCCCGAAAGGGATGAATAAATATGCAATTATTTAATCGTTGTTGTGGTCATAGGTTCGTAGGTATGAATCGGTTCTATTTACGATAGCCCCAAGCCACGTAAAACATGCAAAAGATAAAGTAGAAATCGTCTAACTTTATTTTGCAGGGGCAATGTGATATGGTCAAGGTAGGTTTATTAAATTGTTTATAAACTGTCGACGCGAAGGAGACCATCGGCGCGAAGGAGACCATATCATGTCACATTACATTTTGAATGTTATATATAAATTATAAGCATCTTATATTGTGTATGTATATATATATATATATATGTCTATATATTAGTTACACGGCGGTAGTAATATAAGATGATCTCTCCCAAAATTCCGATAATGGTGTTCTCCCTCTGTCGTGCACCACCAATAAAGTTCTACGTTACGGGGTACACCGCAGTGCGGGTATACTCGTCTCTTCATTCACATACGGTGGGTGTAAGCCACGTTGCATGCGCAAATGCGTCAGAGGGTGTTATGGCGAGCCTAGCATGTACAGACATGGTCTCGGAACACAAGTATCGAAAGGTTAAGCACAAGTCACATGCGGTGATGTGATCGATATACGATGTCTACCTTTGAAGTTATGCTATCTGCCTGATCGATGGGGGTAGTGTATTGGATGGGGGCTCTATAATCATTAAGACGATGCGAGGGATACTCGTCTTGAGTGGGAGTTCTAGTAGTTTTATTTTGAAAAACTTGAACCCGTATGTTATTATGAACAAACGTCTTATGTTTTGCAAATTCCATTGTAGATGTCTCGCCCCACCTTTAAACTAGGTCTGTTCCTTGTGAAAGAAAAGCTTAAAACCAACGGCTCTAACTTCATGTCCTGGTTCTGCAATCCGAGGATCCTCCTCACTTCCCACAAGGTGGCCCACGTTCTGGAAGCCGCCATAGGTGATAAGCCTGCAGACACCGCCTCTAAAGATGAGAAGAATGTCTATCTGTTCAAGGCGGAAGTTTCCTCTTATGTCCAGAGTGGCATGCTCTTTGCCATGGACGCTGACCTGCAAAACCATTTTGAGAACAAGAGTGCTTATGAGATAATCACTGAACTCTTTGTTGTTTTTGCACCACAAGTCAAGGCTGAAAGGTATGAAGCTACCAAGTTGTTCTTCTCAGCCCAGATGGAAGAGTACGGCAACATTAGGGAGCACTTGGCCAAAATGTCTGGCTGCGTCCAGCTCCTGAATGATCTGGGATATGGGATTCCAGATGAGCTGGTTATAGATAGGGTGTTGCTGTCGCTACCCCCTAGCTATAAGGATGCTATCATGAACTACTTCAGGCTAGGGACGTCAAAATCCTTGTCTGAAGTACTGTTGATGCTCGAAATGGCCGAATTGGAAATCAAGATGGAAAGGATGGTACTGACTGTCAAGCCAAAAGAGTTAAAGCACGTGCGTAACTGCTTCTTCTGCGGAGGCGATGATCACTAGAAGAATAGCTGCCCCAAGTACCTAGCGAAGAAAGGCAAGATTGCCATAAGGGAGAAAGGTATATGTGATATACATGTTATTGATGTGTACCTTACATGCGCCCGTAGTAATACCTGGTATTTGATACCGGCTCTGTTGCTCATATTTCCAACTCACAGATGGAGTTGCGGAATAGTCGGTGCCTGGCAAAGACGAGGTGATGATGCGCGTTGGCAATGGATCAAGAGTTGACATGGTGGCCGTCGGCACGCTCCCTCTGCATCTACCATCGGGATTAGTTTTGGTTTTGAATAAATGTTATTTTGTACCAGCTTGAGTGTAAACATTATAAGTGGTTCTTGCTTGTTGCAAGATAGATATTCGTTCAATTCAGTATCAAGTGGTTGTGCTATTTCGATGAATGATATCTTTTATGTTGATGCTCCTGTGAATAATGGTTTATTCCTGCTGAATCTCGATCGTAGTACACACATACATAACGTAGATGCCAAGAAGATTAGACTCAGTAATGATACCGCCATGTATATGTGGCATTGCCGACTTGGTCATATTGGTGTAAAGCGCATGAAGGAACTCCACTCAGCTGGACTTTTGGAGTCATTAGATTTTGGATCTCTTGACACTTGCGAACCATGCCTCATGGGCAAGATGACTAGGTCACCGTTCAATGGTTTCGTTGAACGGGCGTCGGAATTATTGGGAGTTATACATACAGATGTGTGCGGCCCAATGAGCGTATCAACGCGCAATGGTTATCGTTACTTTGTAACCTTCACTGATGACTTGAGTAGATACGGGTATATCTACTTAATGAAACACAAGTCAGAAACTTTTGAAAAGTTCAAAGAATTTCAAAGTGAGGTTGAAAATCATTCAACAAGAAAATAAAGCACCTCCGATCCGATCGTGGTGGCGAATATTTGAGTTTTGAGTTTGGCACACATCTGAAGGCCTGTGGAATTGTGCCACAGCTTACGCCTGCCGGAACACCGCAACGCAACGGCGTGTCCGAGCGACGTAATCGTACTTTATTAGATAGCGTGCGGTCTATGATGTCTCTACCGACTTGCCCGTATCGTTTTGGGGATATGCGTTAGAAACAGCCGCATTCATTTTAAATAGGGCTCCATCCAAATCCGTGGAAACGACACCGTATGAGGTATGGCATGGTACGAAACCTAAGCTGTCGTTCCTGAAAGTTTGGGGTTGTGAGGCTTATGTCAAGAAATTGCAGCCTGACAAACTCGAACCGAAATCAAAAGGTCATCTTTGTAGGGTATCCGCGGAAACCATAGGTACACCTTCTACCACCAAGCTGAGGGCAAAACGTTTGTCGCTAGAAACGGCACCTTTCTCGAGAAGGAGTTTCTCGCTAAAGGAGTAAGTGGGAGGAAAATAGACCTCGACGAGATAGTTGATCCTGAACTCGAAATTCCGAGTGGCGCAACGGAAACTGTTCCTGAACCGTCCTCCATAACAGATGGAGTGGAGAAAATGTCGAGGAGGCTATTGTACCTCGTAGGTCTGGAAGAACCGTACTTCTCCTGAGTGGTACGGTAATCTTGTTTGCACCGTCATGTTAATTGAACAAGACGAACCTACGAACTACAAAGAGGCAATGGAAGGACCCGAGTCCGAGAAATGGCTTGAAGCCATGAAATCCGAAATAGGATCCATGTATGACAACAAAGTATGGACTTTGGTGGAGATTCCCGAAGGGCGCAAGGCCGTCGAGAATAAATGGATCTTTAAGAAGAAGACTGATGCTGACGGTAATGTGACCGTCTATAAGGCTCGGCTTGTCGCAAAAGGTTTCCGACAAGTTCATGGAATTGACTACGATGAAACTTTTCACCGGTAGCGATGCTAAAGTCTATTCGGGTTTTGCTAGCAGCTGCGTATCATGATTATGAGATATGGCAGATGGATGTCAAAACAGCGTTCCTAAATGGTAACATTGAGAAGAGTTGTATATGGTACAACCTGAAGGTTTTGTCAGTCCAGAAATGCTGGCAAGGTATGCAAACTTCAGCGTTCCATTTATGGACTGAAGCAAGCATCTCGGAGCTGGAATCTTCGCTTTGATGAAGTGATCAAAGGTTTTGGATTTGTCCAAAATCGGAAGAGACCTGCATTATAAGAAAATGAGTGGGAGCTCAGTTGCATTCCTAGTTCTATATGTGGATGATATATTACTAATTGGGGATAATGTGGAACTTCTGAAAAGCGTGAAGGAATATTTAAACAGTAAATTTTCGATGAAGGACTTAGGAGAAGCTGCATACGTATTAGGCATTAAGATCTATCGTGATAGATCAAGGCGCCTATTAGCGTTAAGTCAAAGTACTTACCTTGACAAGATATTGAAGAAGTTCAATATGCATTTGGCAAAGAAAGGTCTTGTGCCGGTTGTCAAAGGAAAAACATTGAGCACGGCTCAGTGTCCACAACGGCTTTTGAAAAAGCCAAGGTGGATGGCACTCGATATGCTTCGGCTATAGGATCGATCATGTATGCCATGTTAAGTACTCGACCCGATGTAGCATTGGCTCTTAGTTTGACGAGTCGATTCCAAAGTAATCCTGGCAAGGATCATTGGACAGCTGTTAAGAACATACTGAAGTATCTTAAGTATACCAAGGACATGTTTCTTGTTTATGGAGATTGTGAACAGGTTACGTTGATGCAAGTTTCTGCACAGATCCAGATGACTCGAAATCGCAAACAGGTTATGTGTTTAAGGTGAACGGAGGCGCTGTGAGCTGGAGAAGTGGGAAACAACCATAGTAGCCCAATCTACAATGGAATCGGAGTATATTGCTGCTACGGATGCTGCAAATGAAGCTGTTTGGCTGAGGAAGTTCGTCATCGAGCTTGGAGTGTTCCCCATGCGCAAGACCCTGTGAACATCTACTGCGACAACACAGGTGCTATTGCCAACGCGAGGAACCAAGGTCTCACTCCACCGCCAAACATATTCTCCGACGCTTCCATGTCATACGGCAGTACGTCAAGGAAGGCGATGTAAAGATTTGCAAAATACACACGGATGAATGTTGCAGATCCGTTGACGAAACCTCTTCCACGAGACAAGCATGAGAAACACCAAGTGCTATAGGTGTTAGGCTTTTACCAAGTTGTAAACTAGATTAAATTGTACTCTAGTGCAAGTGGGAGACTGTTGGAGATATGCCCTAGAGGCAATTAATAAAGTGATTTTATTTGTCATATCTCAATTGTTCATAATATGTTTTTGTACCATGCTATAACTGTATTACGGGAAACATTAATACACGTGTGGTATAAAACAACCAGGTCCCTAGTAGCCTCTATTTGACTAGTTCGTTGGGCAACAATGATCAAGGTTTCCTGATCATGGACAATTACGTCGGTTGACAACGGAGTCATTCATTAGGTGAATGATTTGATGGACATACCAAAATATAGAAACGTAGTGTTCATACCTTCGACCGTGAGATCATATCAAATCTCTGCTTCTGGAAGGTGCGGCTGATCGCATCAAACGACATGTCTTATATAGCGTGACAATAAAGGTGACACTTTCGGGTATCGGAAGGAAGCAGTAGAAGCGAGTGATCAAGAGCGGGAATTGCCAATCCACATAGCAGGATAGATACTCTGGGCCCACTCGGTGAGATTACATCAATGAGCTTGCAAGCATGTGACTAGGTCACGGGGATGTAATATCACGACAAGTAAAGATAGATTTGTCAATGACGGGTCATGCCGGTAAACGTGATACCGGAGAGCGACGCTCGGACAATCTAAGTATCGCTAGGCAAGAGGATGGAGTGGACGTCTAAAGGTTCAAACGATAAAAAGTCATTCGTGGACACCCAGGACATCATGGGTATCCAGATCCCTCTGTTAGTCATTGATCGGAGAATGTGTCTTGATCATGTCGGACGTGATCCCGAACCGTGGGGTAACACACTTAAGGTGGGTGACGATTAGATTGGATTTAAGAGAGAAAAGAAACCGGAGACTCCGGAAGTGTTCCGGACATGTCCGATGGAGATCGGAGGGCAACGAAATATGTTTCGGAGTCCGAATGAATTAAATAATATATATTTAATATTAATAAGTGTTATTAGTGATTAAATATATTTTTATTTAATTTAATTCAAATTTTAAAGACATTAAATCATAAATGGGCCTTAGAGGCCCATTAGGGGAAAACCCCATTTGGGAAATGGGGGGAGGGCCTAGCCGACATAGGGTGGGCCGAATGGGGCCCACCTAGGTGGCCGGCGGCATCCCTTGGCCGGCGCACCCCATGTGGGGTTTAGTCCCACATGGGGGAGCCAAGGAGGTTGGCCTCACTCCTCCTCCTTTATATAGGATGCACCCCATGCTTTTGAAATTACACCTTTCCCTCTCCTCTGTCATCCGTTTAAGTTGTAGCTCCGCAATTGGGGCTGCGCACGGCTTGAGAGAAGTTTCTCCACCATACGCACACCGCCGTGATGCTAGATCCACTCTTCCACTTCCGCTGCTCTGCTGGATCTGGAGCCCGGAGGTCATCATCCACACCGTAAGTGTGTGGAACCGCGAGGCACCATTGTTTGGTGCTGGAAGCTGTCTTCTTCCACTACACGACCCTGAGGTCGGCACCGTCATCTCCACTTACAACGTTTGTGTGGGAACTTAATCCCGCTTCCGGTCTACAAGGGTATGTATTCTGATCTCCTCTGTATTAGTATATCTGCATAGTATAGATATTGGCTAGTTTATGGTTATCGTCGATTGGAATTTTTTTGTTTTCTGTCCACGATCCCCAACACTTTTGTAATGGTCGATGAAGTCCACTAATATCCTAGGACTTGGAAGTATCAGGATTTGTGCATGAACATAGCTTTTCGAACAATCTATAAGTCAACCATGTTTATGTGGATGAAGTCCACTAATATCCTAGGACTTGGAAGTATCGGGATTTGTGCATGAACATAGCTTTTCGAACAATCTATAAGTCAACCATGTTTATGTGGATGCATGCCACAAGGATGATGATGATGCTGATAGATTCCATGAGACGGTTGTAGGTTTCACCACCATTCTATAGGTGTATTGCTTCTCTGTGCACTCATACTTCATGCCACTCATCCCAGCTGGTCCCCTAGAAAAATAATATTTCAATTAATCAAGTTTAGCTGGTAGGTACCAACTTGTATAACTTGTTCAAACCATGTGGGTGCTTGTTCATATATTATTTGTGTGATCCTCACGTGTTCATCATGGAGAAAACATGTCTCGGGTTCTTTAGGTGGGTTCACTTGAATCCATGCTATCTCAGGCATTTGCCATTTTATTCACTTGTATCCAAATATTAACATATTGGATCAAACTCATCAACTGGATTAAGCATGCACAACACACAAAAGTTGAGACAGGGTGCCTCTACAAGCAATGCCACAATCGATGTGGCTGTGAGGTGGAGAGCTCACGATCATACACACGAGCACCAAGCGCACTGTTGGCACGCGCTGCAAGGCTGCAATTGATAGGATTCCGATGATGGAAATGTGTGCTATAGTTACTAGTTTAGTGCTTTTGGCAACTGATGATTAGATGATTTTTGGTCAAAACAAGATTGCATATTGCAAAAATTATGAGTTCTTAGCCTATTGTTTCTTATAAATGCAAGAATATCAGGGTGCATTGGAATGCGATAATCCAATAGAGACCATCGATAGAACCTCATCAATTAGTTAGCGCTTTTGCTAAAGATGTTTCGATTATTTTTCATCAACTTGATATTATACTGCAAATATTTGATAGGTTTGGCCCATTTTTCTTGTTAGTGACGCCACAACTTAAGATTTTTCTTGTTAGTGACGCCACAACTTAAGTCGGTGAATGGAAATTTCTTTCCAATATGTGGAATCTAAGCACCAGTAATAGAGTGAACTTGATTGATATGATCAAGATGTCTATCATGGAGCAAATTCTAATGTAGAAGGATTTTACAGCAGTACATTAATGCCCATGTGCTCCTTATGGCAAAAATGTAATGCACGGAAATATTTCAAAACATATCTTGCTAAATAAACTTCATGAAAGCATCCAGTGCATGGTCTTTGGAACACATATATAGTATCAGACACTAATGTTATGGTGCTCCTATTTAAGCGCGAGAAGGGAGATGGAACGTGAACATAATTCACAAAGAAGTCATCATACATATCCAAGTCATAACTTGTGGATTTCATTAAAAAATGAATCTTGTTGGGAATTTTTTTGCACTGTCAATGAAATGCATAAACATCCTAGGACTTGGAAGCATCAAGATTTTCTACTCTACTGAATTGATCATCCACTCGAAAAAATATCATCACGATGACCAGCTGTAGATTGAGTATTCTTGGATTTTATATGGATCAAGTGGTACTCAAAGTCAACTAATGTCAACTAATTATATTACCTCTAAATCAAGACACCTTAAAGGTTCCCCACTTTCTTACTTGTACTTATTAGGACATTTTGGAAAGTAATGTCTTATCGATACTCAATATTGTACGTTGGCCAAATCAATATATTGCAGTGCGGTGTGTCGGCAATGGTGAGAACATTGATGGTGGTTCTTTATCATAAAATAATTGAAATTTACATTTAACATGTTTCTCGAGAGAATTAAGGGGACAAAACTTTATCTGTCTTGCTGATGAAAAAAAACTTCAGTGGTTTCGAGAAAGAATAAGTAGTGAAGTTTCTCGGGAAAGGAACAAATTCTTCCATTTCAACCAAATCACCATGAGTGGGACTCCGACCATAACATAATTGACCTACCAATCAGAATTTATAGGCGGATCTTAAATACAAGAGATAGGAGAAAGGAATGGGGATTCAGCTTCAGCCAAAGAGAAAATACCATAGCATAGGGGACTACTCTTACTCTTGGAATCGGGGACTGGCGCATTAGGGTCTCCCTCTACCTATAAAAAGAAAAGATCAGGTTCAACCCTTCCGTTCCGAGGAAAAGGCTGCACTGAACTAGAAACCACTAGGTTCGCCTTGCCCAGGAGGACTTGATCTTCTTGATTCAGCACATCAACGCATCCCACTATCTGAAAGAAAAGAAAGGCATTTATGAATCTAAGAAAGCATCACTCTGGCTTAGAGTCACCAACCATCGAACCGTCTCTTGTCCTGTCTTGAAAAAAAAACTTTCTAACGCTGACGACAGCTCGATCGCCGCCGAGAATCGCAAGAGCAGGAAAGCACAATACTGTCGTTGAAGCGGATGAAGGAAAGAGTTGGATGATAAAGAATAATTTTGTAGGTCATTCCGACATTACAAACTTTGGAGATGGAATCTTGACATTAGATCCTTATATAGTGGATGTATCTTTTATCAAGGTACGTTGTGATCTTTTGTAAAAAAAAACTATGACTTCTAGATTCTTGTTTTGTTGTAAGTAGGGCGGAATCATCACAAAAATGGAGAACCACAAACTTGTATAACTTGCTCGGACTATGTTGATGCTTGGGCATTTTTGTTCACTTCGGTCGCACACTTGCCATTGTGGCATGTTGCCTTGGATTGATCACATGCACACATCATGGAAGGGCATGACAAGGCCTTCTCTTGTGCTTGCCAAGACAATCGATGGGGGTTGTCAGGTGGAGAGCTGGCAATCACGCCATCGGTACATTGTAAGATGAAGCAAGTCCGGGGTGGCCGGTGATGGAACGGTGCATCCTTGACAAAAGTTGTTACTGGGTCATCTCTAGAGGAAAGAATTAGGCATGGATTTGACCAAATTATGACTTAATGATTTTTTTGTCTTTGTATGATTGTATATTGCGAAGATTATCGTCGATAAGACACGGTTTTTCTAAATAGTAGTTACCCAGAATACCCCAGCAATCAAAGTTGGATATGACTTGATACTACTAACCCATATGACTAGTAAATTGCACGTAGAGCAAAAGTTTGCGAGTTTGAAAGGACGAACAGTAACCACTCAAAACTTGATACCACCAAAGAGTCAAAGGCGATCCACGGGAGACTAGAACACCACAGACTCCTTGCTGACACATTAAGAGCAAACGCGCTATGTCAACCCTCGGTCAGTAGGATGCACCAGCGTGGCGTAGTGTCGTGCGACATATTTATTCACGCGTAAAGACCAAAATGTTTGTGGGATAAAAAAATCAACGACTGAAACATCGAATTCCCGTGGTCAACACCTGGACGGGATAGAGTCGTGAGATTTTAACGTACACATAAATATCATTGTGATAGAGCATCTAAAACTGAATCGTAAAATTGAAATAGAAATGTTCCATCGTGAAGTCTTGAAAGGGGACACGTACGTCGCGTCGCCGCCAGTGTTGGTACCTTCTCACTCGCTATCCGATCACGCATGTCCCGGTTCGGTGTGGGAGCGGACCTTAGAGAGGACAACTGTACCAGATCGCGTGACTACTGCTCGTCCTCCCGGTCGAGTACGTGGTTTTGCTGTGTTCTGGCCTTGGCGTCGCTGCCTCGGCGATCGATCAGCTTAATCGAGGCGAGCCGCGATCCCGAGGTGATTTTCTGTAGTACTCTCAGTGTTTGACATTGCCACCACATCGGTAACGTAGTACAGATAGCAGGCAGGACAGCGGAGGAATTCGTGCGTGTGCGTCGGGTAATTAAAAAGCAGTGGCGTGGTACTGAGTTCTAAGCAAACCGTACAGACTTAAACAACTACTCCGTAGTAGTACTAGCAGAGGATTAATAAGATGTTGACGGGATCCGTAGGAGATCGCACCGTAAATGTACTTGCCTGAAACAACAAAACTGTTTCGCAGCGAACGGAACAATTAAACAACCCACATCATAGTAATCGATCGGGACCCGCGTAGCTAAGTAATCCATCCGATGCACCTAGCTTGAATGAAATTTAAATAACCCTAGATCGTGTGTTTTTCTGTCATGTGACCAGCACAAAGTTACATTGTGTAGAGTATATTGGCGGAGGAAAAAGTTCATTTTAAACCCTGAATTTGTAGAAGTCGGACGGATCGAACCCCGAAGTCTAAATCCTGGTCGTCGCCCCCCTAAACTATTGAATCTCGGTCTAAATTAAACCTTGGAGCTGTTTTTCAGAGAGAAAAATTATAAATTTCTACACTCGCTGACTACGTTGGCCCACATGTCATATTCATCTACTTCCTCAATCTTCTCACCGACTCCTCGCACTCCCGTCAGGCCGAACCTTTTCCTACTAATTTGCACAAAACACCTACTCATTTGCACAAGGAACTGGATCACGATGGTGTAGCTAAAATGATGTTGGCCTCGATGTCGGACCCAGCATTTCAACAAACAGCTAGAGCGCACATTGGGCGTCGATGCTGCTCATGTATACGTTTTTTTTTTCTGCGAATTTGCTCCTGTATACGTTGATCAATCGTGTGCTGGAGCACGCGGGCGGCCGGCCGGCCGGCCGTGAGCGTGCGCGCGTTAGGCTCGACTTGGAACAGCCTGGACGCCATCGCAATCCCGGCCTCGCCGAACGTTTTGGCGAGCACGGCGGCCACGGCTGCAGAGACGTGTTTGGGCGCCAGGCGCTGCGCTAGCGTCTTGGTCGTGATTGCGCCCTGCACCGAGCGGACCTGTTGCGCTGCGGGACGGCCGTCGTGCCCGCGCCCCTGCCGCGCCGTCCGCATGTGAACTGCAAACCAGTGCCGCTCCCGCTAACCGCCAAGTTAGCCGCGACGCTGGTCACGACCCACGCCGCTTGTCCCTCGCCCCCCCGCGCGCCGCCGTCCCGGTTGTCCCCCGCCGCCGCGGGCAGCTCGATTTGTGATGGGGAGAGGAGGGGATAGGGTAGGAGATGGATATGACATGTGGGCCCGTCTTGTCAGTGGGACAATGGGTATTCCCGGCCGGGATGCTCTTTTTCCCGGTGTACCAAACAGTCATAGGGTTCGATTTAGACCGGGATTAAACAGTTTAGGGTGCAAACGACAGGGATTTCGATTTCAGGGTTAAATCAGCCCGACCCCTACAAATTTAAGGTTTAAAATAGACTTTTTCCATTGGCGGATCCAAGTCGCAGCGTGGTCTGATGACCGGCGTAGGTGCGCGCCGTTGTAGCCGCGGCTCGAGTTTTGTCTGTGTGCGTGTTAACTGTTAGGCGCTCCTGAGAGAGGAAAGACACCGTCTTTGCTGGCGGAGCGGCTGCCGCCTGGGATCCATCGTCGTGGTCGGGGATCCCAAAGTGTCGCCGTGGCCGGCATGCTTGGATGGTCTTGTTTTAACTTTTATACCGTTTTAAATTGTTTTTAACTATGTGCATTGTAATATGTAGAGTCCGGGTGTAAACTCTTTATCCTTATGATACCTCGGTAGAGATGTCGTGCTCTCGGGCACCAGTAATCTGGCGTTTAAAAAAAACTATATTTACAAGTTTCAATAAATTCTGAAAAAAAATCTCAAATGTAACAATTGGGATTTATCCTTATGATACCATCCATCCGAATGCATGCAGTTCCCGAAGGGCGTACTAGGAACATTGTCTGAATCTCCTGAAAATTCTAGATTCTTTGGATAGCAAATGCATTTAGCCGGTGGACAATTTTTGCAACATATATAGCAGGGATTTGACAAGCAAAATTTGGTCGCTGACACCTTCCAGAGCATCCTAGCGTCCGCGAACATATTTTTAGGACATTATTCTTGTTATGCAAACATATTTTACTACATGGGGCATTAAAATTACTAATTTGTCTATGCAGACATGGCTACCAACGCCATACCAGACGGGGAGATAGCTGATATTTCGCTGGGCTCTACCTCAGGGTAGTCGTTCTAGCCGTCGGACTCTCCACCATGTCGTACCTCCTCTGTTCGTACAACGAGCGGAGGGCCAGGAAGGGCGACGTCGAGGCTGCTGAAAAGTGGCGTGCGAGAGCTGATTCTGTGACTTGGATGAAGTGGACACACGACCGAGTTCTTGGCCGGCGACAACGATGCCCAACTTTGATTTGCTCGATGAAAAATAGCGTGATAATATAATCCTGAGCAAGGCAATGAAGGAGCTATGTGTTCAGGGGGCCACTGCCCCCCTCCCCCCCCCCCCCCCCCCCCCCCCAACTCCAGCCTAAGATTTTTGTAACTAAAACTATTTTTATGTTTTGCAAATGTTTCCTTAAAATCACATGTATTAGTCCATCTTCTACCCCCTGACAAAAAACTAAAGTGACTCCCTAGTCCCCCATCACCGTCCCAAATGACTTGGCGCAAGCTGAGCAGAAGCACTTCAACAAAGGACAATGAAAAAAATTGACACCTTCCTTTTCTCAAGCAAAACAAAGGTTTTTTAGTAAAGGAATGGGATTATCTAAATTTATTGGTGTAAAATAGCGGAAATTATCAGCCCTCAGTGTTCTTGATTCCTTGTCCAGTCATTTAAGAAAAAGAGGTCGGAAGAGTGAACGCTGAGGAACGGGCATTACTAGGAATCGGACGCCGATGGATGGCTTCCCATCGGACCAGGGCCTGGCCGTACAATTGGAAGCATAATGAGCGTCGGATTTTAAACAAGTTCGTGTGACTCTCTCCGCAAATCAGTGCCAGATTTTCTGCTTCAATAATAACTGCTAGTAATTAATGGGATACGCTATTAAATGGTGCCCAATCTATGATTTTCCGGATTTGTAGGAAATAGAATCATGTCCTGAAGGAAACTAATAAATTCAGCAAAACTCCAGGCGTGCAGTGCTTCGGTGGGGCGGTGAAAAAAATCTTTCGAACATTATTGAGTTTTGCTTCCGTTGAGATAGAATTTGCTTCCGTCATAACTGATTTTTGCTTCAGCCTAAAAATATCTATTTTAACGATGTGGACAGCAGAATATTGCTTCCATGGTGAATGCACTATATGATTTTGGAAGTACATATTCATTAGCTTCGCAGAAGCTTCGTTGACATGCCTAGCTAGTACTCCGTAGCATAGTGCACTGTTGTTAGAAGCATGATTGGCGTATTAACGAAACTTTGTTCACTGTGTAGGAAGCATACGGGTATTCTTTTTGTGTGACTACGGAAGCTTCATTATTATACAGAGAAAAAAATTGTGCTTCATGCACTCACTTAGCATGTTTCAGACAACATACACAAGTGCTTCCTTCAGGTCCTCAAAAATACAGCTTTGTAGTTTTATATGAAATGTTTCTTATAATCTACTTCATTCTACATGATGATTTGTTTCCTGCATACGTCGTATGTTAACAAACAAGTAATGTGTTACAAAACACTCAATTCATTTCCTTCAGGTTTGAAGCATGTGACATATGATAGGGAAGCATCGTATGAGGTACTAAACGGAAGGAAGAACATACATAGACACTAGTAAACTTAATGTACAGTATCCTGAAACATTGCATACATCTCAATCTCAAGCAAATCACGTGGCGAAACTAGTGGCATAGATGGCAGGAAAGCAACAGAGATGACGCTGACTGGAAAAAGTGCAAGGAAGGAGCACTCGCGTTGAGTCAACTAGGAGCAACCGTGACGGAGCGGCGCGACGGACACAATGGCGCTGGAAATGAGCGATCTGTACGTCCACGCGTTCGCCGAGGTCGAGCCATAGGACCTCGCAGTGCAGTGCTTCCTCGCCACAGGCCGGGCTGCTCCGCCGCCGTGCGCCGATGCCGCTGTTGTGGTGCTCCGCTCTCTCATCGGCCTGGAGGGCCCCTGCATGACGTCTAGGTCATGGACGATGCAGCATTGACGAGCTCCGCCAGAAGCTCGAACGGTGTCTTCGTCGGGGAGGGCAGCGCAGGCGGCAACGGCGAGCGGAGAATAGACAGGCAGGGACGATGGGCAATAGCGGCGGCGGCGATATTAGCGCTCAATGGAAACGAGGTGTTGTGCAGGTCCTTTATAGCCTAGGCATGCATCGTTGGATATGTCGCTCAGGATGGACGGCTAGATGCTAGTCCGGCCTCAAGTTTCAGATCGGACCACGATACATAGTATTTACCGTAACATAATTGTGGTGTCATGCAAGTCTTCATTAATTAGGTTGTAGACTCATATTGCATTGGGATATATAATTTATGGTAGTAACTACTCCCTCCGTTTAGGTGTATAGGGCCTCTACCAAAACGCACCGTGACCAAGGCAGATGATGACGCATGTGAATAAAGTGAACCAGCCGGCACCTCCTCCTGCCTATTTTTTATTTTTTTTAAAATCTTGATTTAAACCAATTTTGAAAAGTCAAAAAAAACTGGTAAAAAATCAGATGCATAGGTAATGCAAATCCAATGCGTCGGCAAGTGAGTTTCGTGAAGAATTTGTATTTACGTTGGCTACGTAAAAAAGACAAATTTGCAAATGCTACAGTACTTCTAGATAGCAGTGTATATACGTCATAGATTTGTCCTTTTTACACAGGCCAAATGAAAGATCGTTTCTTCACGAAATTTTGTACTATTACATAATACATGTGTATGAATGTCTCCATTTATTTTCGGAATTTTTGAACATTCGGAAGGTCCTCGTCCTGGGCAGGAGCAAATGTACCCAGGTTCATCCTAGTATTTTCCAGATGATGACTGGCTATACTACTCCCCAATCAGTAATTAAATAGATTAACCTATTAACTAACCTACACCATGCATTGGTCAAACCGTATCACACCACCGATTTGGAGCAATTAGAGGAGGGGAGAGAGGGCCATAACTTCCAATTAATTAGGCTAATTAATATTTTGGGCCTTATTTGTGCCTAGTTTTGGAACAAATATTTTTTATAAGAGGCCCTATACACCTAAACGGAGGGAGTAGCTATGTTGCTCCAACCTCCTCTCTCCTAATTAATTACTTGCCACATCACCTTTTTTACCTAGGTGGCATTAAACTTACTAGCTATGTTACTCCCATTATAGGTAGTCTAAGTGCCTTTTTTTCTTAGTTCATTGTTCCACTTCTTCTGGACTCTCATAGCTGATTATTTGCGGCTTTGCAAGTAACTTTTATACTAGAATGTATACCAACATCTGTGTACACAGTGTGGGCCCCTAGGTAGGATGGGCCCTGGGCCGTCGCTCTTCATGCCCTGCCCCAGGGACGGCCCTGGCCTTGAGCTATGGTAGCCAGTGGCGTTACAGGAGCACGGCACCCTAGTCTGGGGCATAGTAAAAAAATGTCAGATTGTGAATTTTTGTACAAATCTGGTTCATTTTTATGCTAAAAGATCAGAAAAGGGTCAGATGCGTCGTATTTACCCCAAGACCCTGTTGGATAATTAGGCAATAATTTCATGATTAATTTCAGAATGTTAAACATGAAAACAACAGCTACTAACATATGATAGTAGCTATGTTACTCCAACCTCCTCTCTCCTAAATAATTACTTGCCACATCACATTTTTTGCCTAGGTGACATTGAAATTACTAGCTATGTTACTCTCATTATGGGTAGTCTAAGTGCTTTTTTTCTTAGTTCATTGTTCCACTTCTTCTGGACCCTCATAGCTAATTATTTGCGGCTTTGCTAGTAACTTTTATACTAGAATATATACCAACATCTGCACACACTGTGGGCCCCTAGGTAGGCTGGGCCCTGGGCTGTCGCCCTTCATGCCCTGCCCCAGGGACGGCCCTGTCCTTGAGCTATGGTAGCCAGTGGCGTTACAGGAGCATGGCACCCTAGTCCGGGCGTAGTAAAAAAAAGGGTCAGATTGTGATTTTTTACAAATCTGGTTCATTTTATGCTAAAAAATTAGAAAAGGGTCAGATGTCGTATTTACCCCAAGACCCTGTTGGATAATTAGGCAATAATTTCATGATTAATTTCAGAATGTTAAACATGAAAATAACAGCTACTAACATATGATACTCAAACATACTAGGTGTACTAATTAACATGAACAATAGCAGCATATAAGCAAATACATCCACAGTAAAACCGAAGTTCGGAATACGTCGCACGTACCGAACGTTTGTAGAGTAAAGTAGCCGTCGATGTAGATAAGGTCACCGCTCCCAAACCAGTGGTGATGTTGTTAACGACGATGTTGGTGAAAACAGATTCTAGTAGACGGCATTTGAGCCGGTAGAACACAACACCGCCTGATTTGGACGGAAGACGACCCGCGGTGGAAGCGGTGAGCAGTCACGCGAGGCGCTTCCAAAGAATCTAATCCGCACTCTCCCGTACAGGATCATAAGAGCGATTGGTTCCGATGACCTGCTTTCCCGATTGGCGGTGCATGGCAGCGCTCGGGATGGAGTAGACTGAGACTGTGGCAAAATCTAGATTGGTTCGGTGTGACCCGAACTTGCTATACTGTACGCATACGCTAACGACTTAGTTTTTCCGAATAGCAAAAATATAGAAAAAATGTTACACGACTCGAGACTCGATTCATGAAACGCGACGAGCGAGCGGTCAGAGAAGGAGTGCGTGAGAGAGCCTCCCATTCTCACTTGCTATAACGTGGTGCTACTCCCCTCCAACTTTTTATGTGAGATTAAACTTTAACAACCTCACATCACTTACCATACACATGGGCTATTTAAGAGTCCAAATTCTAACAAAACCTATGTACCAGGTCAAGAGAAAACCTACGTACCCACGTTGCATTCTCTCTGTTGTCGAACAACCCAACTACGCCACAGTAGTTCTCAGTACTGTAGTAGGCTACTACAGTAGCTCCCGGCTAGCTACACGCACGCAGTGTTCGAAACGCCCAGAATGTAAAACTCACGTACTATACGTGATCGCCGGGCCGTACTGTACATGCATGCGAAAACGCAGCCTGTAATTCTTCGAGAAGTGCAGCCTGTAATTCTTCCAGTAATCCCATTGTCAGTAGAGCACAGAACCCCTCTTGCACGTACGGGCTTCTGAATCCCGGCGGTGAAATCAATCATTTGCCAACGCCATGCCCTGCTGCCGGCGGCAAAACGCGCCGCACCGTACGCCGCCACGCCTCCCGGCCCAGTGGGTGGCGGGGGTCTCGCTCGGTCGTGGGCGCACTGTTCCGGGGTCCAAAGCCACGGCGGCGGCGACCACGACGCTACCACGCGCAGCGCGCGGCGACCGGAGAGGCGATGTCTGTCGGCATGGCGGCCGTCGCTGTCGCATGGGGCTGCCGGCCGGCCGGACTCGGCCTGGCTAGTAGTAGACGTCGTGTCGGAGGAGAAACTCACCGGCCACCAGTGCGCGCGTCTCGTCGCTCTCGAGTCTCGTCTCGTTTGTTGCGTACGACTGTCCATCGGTAGTACTCCAATTAAGAAGAAGAAGAAGTGGCGTGTAACGATTTCTAAGCAATCGTGCAAACTTACAGACTAGGTGGTACGAACTTGACAGGTCCATCAATTCCCGCATCATGTCCATGGAAGATCGATCGCACTGTGCGTGCTTGCTTGAAACAAAAAAAACAACCAACAACGTAATGGCCGGTCAATCCATCGGAACCCAGACGAAGAAGATCCACCCGATGCACCTCGCTAGCTAGAATTTGAACAGCGACCACCATGAAATCAGTAATCTGCATCGATCGGCAGATCCGAGGCGCGGCGCGGAGCGAGGTGAGGTGACGGACGCCGGCCGTTGTCGCCGCCACACGCACCCACACGGCGCACGAGTGTGGAGTATTTTTCTAGGGCTCGATCGATTCCCCGGCCGGCGAGACGAAACCGCCGCGTCTCCTGCTCGGCTGCTCCCGCCTGGGATCCATCGCCGTGGCTCCGATCCCGTAGCACATCAGTGTCAGTGTCCATGCGTGTGTGTGTGTGATCTCGTCTTCTCGATCACTGACACTTTTTCTAGGGTGTTCACGGACACTGATGCTCACTCATCTTTCACGAGCGGAAAGGGCTCAAAGGCCATTCTAACGATGGGCCTCCTGGGTCACATCTGCCAAGACCTCGCCAAAAAGCCCATTGTGACGTACTGCCCCGGTTAAAAGAGCTGTAAGCTTGAATATGCGTGTGTTCTGTCCGTGGTCGATGGATCATGGAGTGGAGCGCGACGTTTGCTTCCCCTTTGCCGCTTGAATCCGAGCTCGTCGGTTTTGCTTTCCGCTGTTTTCTGAAAGCTACGCGTCTGAAGTCTATAATCGGGCCGTGGTCAGCCACTGTCACATCCTGTTTTTTGGTTGCTGCTGCATGCTGGTGGTGCTGCTAGATAAAGCGTGCGGACACACCTCTATTGGCCTATGCCTTCTTCTTCAGTCACGGTGCTGCATCTTGTATCACGCGTACACACCGCCAATGCCGCAATGAACCGATCGTGCTTAAATCTCGACGATCCACGAAGCCGTGAAGTGCGCTGGACGTACGTGCATGACGCTGCTCAAGCTAGCCGGATCAAATTAATGGCGATGCCTGCACCCACGACGGCAACTCGGCATGACATGCCGCCGATCGACCGGGCGCGGCGACGGCCACGCTCGACGTCGGCATGGCATGGCGCCGATCGAGTTGCCGCCGGGCGTCGCTTTCGCGTGGGGCTGCCGGTCTCTATATGTGCGTGGGGCTGTCGGGAGCAAACTGACTAGTGCCTTGTTCCTTTCGTTTCGGCTGTCTACATGTTCTACAGCGATCGACGCTGTTGGTCCAGCTTTGCGGTTAGGGACTTTGAGGACTCGAGCGTGTAGCTAGTTGTTTTTTCCTATGGAAAAAGGAATTGATAATTGGACAAAGAGCGTGTGGTCACTGTCGAATTTATGCTCCGTGTGTATAACTGTATGCGACACATCATTCACAGCACGAAATACAATAGTGGTATGTGTGCCGGAAAGTGTTTTTTTTTTTTTGCTTCTGAGCTCCAGTGCTCGCTCCGTAAAAAAAAAATTCGAAAATCATGTTTGTGAGTTTTGAAAAATTATGAAACTAATTTTGGATGGAGCCAATGATATATCCCACAAAGGTTCAAAATTTAATATTGAAATACCTTATATTATGGGCTACACAAAAATAACAAAATCTTATAAAAGTTGGAGATTTCAAAATGTGCATACTTAGATCCACAATTTTATTATTTTTAAAATTCAAAAAAAAATTATTATTTTTGTGTGGCTCATAATACTTACTATTTGAAGTTGATATTTTAACATTTTTTCAGAATTTTTAAACTCATAAATATTATTTTCCAATTTTTAAAATTAGACAGAGCACTGGAGCTCGGGAGCCAAAAATCTCCACTCTGCTGTATGTGCAGACTTTGATCTAGAAATCAGCTTTGGGTCATAGGACCATATGCTCCCACTATATAAAAACATTAATTTTAAAATGTCAAAAAAGTTCACATAAAAATTTCAGGTTTGCATATGAACATTCTATGTTCGTACAAAAAGTTTCCCGGAGAAAAGACATTTTTGTGACCGGTGTAAAAAAGACAAATCCTGAGTGTTTCAAAATAACTTTGCACGAAACATTTTTTTTTTGTTTTTTTACACCAGCCACGAAAAATATCTTTTTTCACGAAACTGTTTGTACGAAATAGAATGTCCATATGTACACCTGAATTGTTTGTTTAAATATATTTGACATTTTGAAATTTGGTTGGTGCACCGTGTCCGGCATTGGTCACATAGCAGTGCTATACTGCCTTACTTTGTTTTTTGTGTATTCTTATTTTGTTTTTCTTTCTTCTGTTTCCGTTCTCACATTTTTCCTATTTGTTTCCTTTTCTTATAACCTTTTGTCGTTCTTCTTTCATGTTTCCGTTTCTTATTCTATTTTTTCTTTTTTATTCTGTTTTTTACATTGTTCATATTTTTCTATTTATTTTTGTTATTAAAATCATTGATCTTCTTATTTTGCAATACATTAATAATGTTGAAACGACTTAAGATGGTCAATCGAAATGCTTCCCCAAACATGGACATCAATAAAACCACTTCGATGAAGGAGGGGACCCTTATAATGGTAGACCAATGCATGTGTGATACTTAAGACAATCTTTAAGAAAAACTTCATGAAAGCATCCATCACATGGTTGTTGGAGCACATGGTATGAAACGTTAATGTGTGTGTTCCTATTTAAGTGTGAGAAGGGAGATGTAACATTGATGCATGTAAAATGCATACATGAACTTTGCATTATTTTTACTTATATTCCAGTCATATTTGCATCATATAAGGGTTATATCACTGTTTTATAATGATTTTGGGAATATTTGATATGTTTCCTATTTTTTATGGAATTAACCCTGCACAGGCAGAAACCCTATTTCTATATTTTAATGTTTCAGGGACCCAAACGACGTCCAAATGACCTGAAATTTACGAGCATCAGTTTTTGGAAGGAACAAAGCGTGGGAGCGAAGGAAGCAAACAAGCGGAGGCCCGAGGGCCCAAATGAGTGGGCCCACGCGGCCCATGTACCTGGCCGCGTGGGACCCCCCTTTTGGCCCTGGAGCTCCGTTGCCATCGATCTTTCCTCCACCGACTCCGTTTTGACCTAAAACCGCCTATAAAAATAGTCCCCCGACGTTCTCTGGAAGGAGCGCCGCAGAAACACAGAAACCAGAAACAGAGACCTGGAGTTGCAGATTGGAGGGGGAAAACTCCGGCGGGGCGCTGCCGGCGTGGTCTCCATCTTCTCCAACGACTTCTCCACCGTCTCCATGATGAAGAGGGAGTAGTCCACCTCTGGACTATGGGTTTGTGGAAGTAACTTATGTATCTCTCCTCTCTTGAGCTTCACTAATTAGTACCGTATGAGCTGCTGAACATGATTACGGTCATCTATGTAATACCTTTGTGGTGGATCTTTTTATGAGTTAATATATGTTTGAGATTGCAATGGTTTTGTTTCAGTTATGAAAGTAGATGCATATTATGTACCCCGTTCTTATTTACTTGTCATGATCAAGCATGTTTATGAGAGCGTGTGAGGGGGAACGTGTGCATTAGTTGGAGTAACGGGGGGTGGCTAGTGCAGTGAACGTGAGAGAAAGTTCTGCGATCCACTTGGTGTTTTACCTTACTTTGTTGCCTCACTAGGGATAAAAAGAAATACCATGCTACCGGAGGTGTGGGTGTGACCATTGCCACTTCCTCCATGACTAGATCTAGCATGTTCTTATTTTAACTTCATGTCATGATACTTATTGCTATACTCTGAGTTATCTTAATTACTGAGGTGTTATGATTTAGTTCGCATCTTGGTGGAGTATAAGAGAGACTAATAACCAAAAGGTCTCTATGTTAGGACGTGATGCCCATATAATTATAACTTGTCATTAAACTGTTGTGTTGCAATCTCATATGTCAACTCTAGTGTTCCATTGTCTACCACTTTATTAAAGAGAGAGTGCATTTGTGAAACCATGAACCCCGGTCCATTTTTAATCATAAGAAACACCTTTCCAACCACTTTTACCATTTTCCATTTTCTGCCATTTAAAAATCCGAAAATACAAAAACACTTTTACATCTTGCATTCATCATATAAAACCCAAAAATATCATTTATCATTGCTACCACCATCCTTGCATATTTATTTACCACCATTGCATATTTATTTCTTGTTTGCATTGCATATTATCTTGATATCATTCTCACACCTTGTGCTTGACAACCACTAGGTGAGGTTGAGGACCAAAACATTTACTTTGTTTTGTAGGTAACCAAAAGAAGGATAGGAAAGATAAATCTTCACTACTGATTCCCCGAGAGTTCGATATTAAACCCTCGAGTCACCCCTCGTGGGGAAAACACGTCTTCCACTTACTACACACTCTGCACTTGGAGTCTCAACCTAACCCATTTACTTTTCACGCAGGTAACTACGTGAAGGGCCATCAAGACTGTTTTCTGGCGCCGTTGCCGGGGAATCATTGCTGAAAGGTTTATCCAAGGGTCCCCTGCACTAGCTCTGTTTTCTGGTGCCGGATTTATCCAAGGATATCTCACCAAGTCAACTTCATCACCAACTTGTGCTAACACCTAAGCTTGGGGAGGTTGCACCTACGTGAGCATCATCTTATCCATCTTTACCTTCAAAGCAATTTATTTGTTTTGTCATTGTCTTGCATTTTTAAGTTCGGTTTGCATATTTATTTTCAGTTTTGCATAAAAAATTAAAAAAACACATAAAAACTTTTTAAAATGGTTCTAGGTTGAAATGAACAATTTTAAACAATATCATGGAGAAACATTAAAAGATGCTTGGGTAAGAATTAATAGGATGCACTATGAAGATCCTACACCTTGTGAAGATGAAAAGCTAAACCTTTACTTCTATTATGGAATAGACCCTTGGTACCAAAATGCTTTAGATGGGGCTACAGGGGGAAGTTTTGTGTTGTCAACACCACCTTGTGCAGCCATGACACTTAGAAGAATCTTTGGTAGCTTTGTGGGTAGCAAGAAAAAGTTGGAGGACACCGCGTAGCACTTGCATTATCCAAAGATAAATTTGAAACTAAGTTAGAGAAGCTACCAAGTAAAGAGGATTTTGAACAACTAGTATCTTATTCTGAAAACATTATTCCCAAGATAAACAATGAATTAGTTAATGTCATGCATAAACTAAGATTATGTGAGAAGGAATTTCTTGAAAAAGATGTTTACCTCAATAGAATTGAGGAAAAGCTGGTTTGTGTTAGTGATTCAATAAGAAAAGACTCATCATTTAAACATGTGAAAGAAGTTCCTGTTAAGCAACAAGTTTGGGTTAAAAAGGAAAAGAAAGTTGAAGAAGTTAAAATGCTTAGTGAAGTCAAGGAACCATTGCTTGACTTAGAGAATTGTAGCTTGCATGAATTAATATCTATCTTACAAAAATTTGCAAGTGATCCTTCCATCAACTATAACCAAGCTGGTTTTGGTTCTTATATTGCTAATCATGTCTTGAAAGAAAAGATTGCTAGGTACAACCAAGAGGCTATGATACCACCTAAGCTTGGGGATATATGGATTCCCAAAGTCCTAGTAACCATTGGAAAAGAGACACACCATGCTATACTTGATCTAGGATCTAGTGTCTCTGTTTTATCTAAAGAACTATATGAAGTACTTGAATTGAAAAATCTTGAAAAATGCTCTATTGAACTTGCACTTGCTGATGATTCCATTAAACATGCTTTAGGAAAAGTAAGTGATGTTATGGTAGAGTTACATATGACATTTGTGCCTGTTGATTTTCTAATCATGGATATGGGGAATAAAACCTCTAGTCCAATTATTCTTGGAAGACCTTTTCTTCGTACTACAGGTGCTATCATTGATTCAAAAGAAGGGAATGTGAAGTTTCAGTTTCCACACAAGAAGTGCATGGAACACTTCCCAAGGAAGAGGGACACACCAAAGTTCAAGCTCCCTCATGAGCTTCGTCCACAATAAACATCAAGTAAGAAGCCTAGCTATATGGCTATAAAGAAAGCGCTTTACGGGAGGCAACCCGGTTGTTTTTATTTGTGATTTTCTTTGTGTCCTCTTGCTGTAACAAGAGACTTAGTGTTTAGTTTAGTTTCTGGAATTTTTAATAAAGTGCCAAGTTTTACTCATTTTGGTTGAAAAGTTGCTTATAGCGTTCGGAGATTTTATTCCTGCACGAATCTGTGCACGGTATGATTTTTAATTCTTATTCTGTAACTCCGAATGAGCTCATATTTGAACTGTAGTTGCAACTTTTCATCCTCTGTATGCATGAATTTTTCGGAATTTTTCGACAAAGTTAAGTAGGGTAGAAAAATACGTTTAGCTGCTGCTGTTTTTCTGGACAGATTCTGTCCCATTTTGTTTGATGCATGCTTAGAACTTTTAACTTGAATCTTTTTGATCCAATTGAGTTTATGAGTAGGCATACAACATTATACACTTTCTGGACATTCATATGAATTTTTGTCTAAGGATTATATGCAGCAAGAAATCTATTTGTTTATCACTACTAATGCACCCCACAGAAAAAGAAATGGGAGAAACGGTGTTTTGAAGTTTTTTCACAGGGATTAGAGGAGATGCACCAAGAGCTATCCAAGGATGGTGAAGACCATAAGCTTGGGGATGTGAAGACAACCCCACTGGACCTACACACTCTCGGTTTGCACACGTCTAACTTCTGTTTTTCGATCGAAACACTTTATCGCATAAACTTGGAGCGTCTTTTTGTTTGTTTGGTTTGATTTTTATTTTGTGAGACCACCACACTATCATTTATATATGAGAGAGCTACTGGAAATTTGGGTTGAATTATGTTGGATGCTATTATAAGATTGGGAAAAGGGATGTTGAGTTGATTTTAAAAGATACATATAGTTGCATGATTCATGAGCTTGTTAATGAGTTAATTTGCAAGTATTTTATCAAGAGCTATCTTTTATTCATGTTTTGATGCTGAATGTTATTTTACTTGTTTAACATGGATTAGTTAGTTCTATGGACACTCATGCATGCATTTAGATGGTCAACTTTCTCCCTCTTGCTAGCCCAAAAATTCCAACAAGCAAAAACTTGTTTCCAACACCTTCAACCAAAGTTTTTCCAGTGAGTCCACCATATCTACCTATTAGCTTTATGCTATTCCGAGTATGTTTATCATGATATTTGTGTTATCTATACCTCTGAATGAAAATGCTTGTTATTGATTGTTATGGGAAAAGTTGGTTATAGAGCTCTCTCGAACTTGATGCACACTTTACTTTCATTGCATAAATAAAACATGACCCATTGTGATTAAAATTATGATGTTGTGGGCTTGACAAATGTCTTTGGTTGAGAGTTAGCTCATATGTGCTGTCACATGGCAAGCTTTCAACATGCACTTCATTCATTTAGTTGATATCATGTACTTTTGTTTATGGATGCTTACCATGGGTGAAATAAATGTGGAAATGAAGTGAGTTTAAATGAGTTTGTATAAATGGTTAGAGAGACGCCTGGGCCGCTAATCTAAGCCATGCATCATTCATGGTGGAAATTTACTTACATGCTATGGTGAACCTTCTGTGATACACCTTACAATAAAAAGCTATCCAATGGTAAATAAAAAGGGTGTTGAGATTGTTCATTGTGTTTGTTTGTCTTGTCATTTTGATATGGGCTTGTTCCATATCCTGGGACAAGAGGTACCCCAGTTGACGCTCTTAATGATACTATTATTACTTACAATGATATTTAACTTGAACTTGCTTTGTTTCCAAGTTGAGTAACACATGGAGTAGGTACTTGTATTCAAGGGGCATGAGACTTTCAACCTGTACTTTGTCAAGCACACTACTCATATTTGCTTTCACTTTAAACTTAATCATTCAAGATGCTATGATAGGGGAATGAGAGCTTGACACCAAGGATTACCACATTACAATCATTAACTTAAGTAGAGAAGTTCAGAAGTTAGATGAAATTTATTCATGCTTTACCTCTACTCATATATATCTTTCCAAAGTGTCCACCTTTTATATTCAGATTTTCATCAATACTCTATGACCATTGTAGGATGTTCTTACTTATCATTATGCATACATGTGGTCCATAGTACTTCTTTTATGTTACACTTTGTGAATTATCATTGAACATCCTTGCATTGAATACTTGATATCACTTCATAAACTATCTTGCATATTGCTACTCCTTTTAAGAATGAATCATTTGACTCTATGTAGCAATAGTAATCATCTTTGATATCCATTGATAGTATTAAATTGCAAAGTCCATGTTAGTTTTATCACCTTCATACTCGAGGACGAGTATAGGTTAAGCTTGGGGATGTTGATGCATGTAAAATGCATACATGAACTTTGCATTATTTTACTTATATTCCAGTCATATTTGCATCATATAAGGGTTATATCACTGTTTTATAATGATTTTGGGAATATTTGATATGTTTCCTATTTTTTATGGAATTAACCCTGCGCAGGCAGAAAACCCTATTTCTATATTTTAATGTTTCAGGGACCCAAACGACGTCCAAATGACCTGGAAATTTACGAGCATCAGTTTTTGGAAGGAACAAAGCGTGGGAGCGAAGGAAGCAAACAAGCGGCCCGAGGGCCAGATGAGTGGGCCCACGCGGCCCATGTACCTGGCCGCGTGGGACCCCCCTTTTGGCCTCGGAGCTCCGTTGCCGTCGATCTTTCCTCCACCGACTCCGTTTTGACCTAAAACCGCCTATAAAAATAGTCCCCCGACGTTCTCTGGAAGGAGCGCCGCAGAAACACAGAAACACCGAAACAGAGACCTGGAGTTGCAGATTGGAGGGGGAAAACTCCGGCGGGGCGCTGCCGGCGTGGTCTCCATCTTCTCCAACGACTTCTCCACCGTCTCCATGATGAAGAGGGAGTAGTCCACCTCTGGACTATGGGTTTGTGGAAGTAACTTATGTATCTCTCTCTCTTGAGCTTCACTAATTAGTACCGTATGAGCTGCTGAACATGATTACGGTCATCTATGTAATACCTTTGTGGTGGATCTTTTTATGAGTTAATATATGTTTGAGATTGCAATGGTTTTGTTTCAGTTATGAAAGTAGATGCATATTATGTACCCCGTTCTTATTTACTTGTCATGATCAAGCATGTTTATGAGAGCGTGTGAGGGGGAACGTGTGCATTAGTTGGAGTAACGGGGGGTGGCTAGTGCAGTGAACGTGAGAGAAAGTTCTGCGATCCACTTGGGTGTTTTACCTTACTTTGTTGCCTCACTAGGGATAAAAAGAAATACCATGCTACCGGAGATGTGGGTGTGACCATTGCCACTCCTCCATGACTAGATCTAGCATGTTCTTATTTTAACTTCATGTCATGATACTTATTGCTATACTCTGAGTTATCTTAATTACTGAGGTGTTATGATTTAGTTCGCATCTTGGTGGAGTATAAGAGAGACTAATAACCAAAAGGTCTCTATGTTAGGACGTGATGCCCATATAATTATAACTTGTCATTAAACTGTTGTGTTGCAATCTCATATGTCAACTCTAGTGTTCCATTGTCTACCACTTTATTAAAGAGAGAGTGCATTTGTGAAACCATGAACCCCGGTCCATTTTTAATCATAAGAAACACCTTTCCAACCACTTTTACCACTTTTCCATTTTCTGCCATTTAAAAATCCGAAAATACAAAAACACTTTTACATCTTGCATTCATCATATAAAACCCAAAAATATCATTTATCATTGCTACCACCATCCTTGCATATTTATTTACCACCATTGCATATTTATTTCTTGTTTGCATTGCATATTATCTTGATATCATTCTCACACCTTGTGCTTGACAACCACTAGGTGAGGTTGAGGACCAAAACATTTACTTTGTTTTGTAGGTAACCAAAAGAAGGATAGGAAAGATAAATCTTCACTACTGATTCCCCGAGAGTTCGATATTAAACCCTCGAGTCACCCCTCGTGGGGAAAACACGTCTTCCACTTACTACACACTCTGCACTTGGAGTCTCAACCTAACCCATTTACTTTTCACGCAGGTAACTACGTGAAGGGCCATCAAACATTAACATAATTCGCAAAGAAGCCATCATTGAACTTCATCATTGTGTAAAGAGTAAACCTAAGTCGATGCTACATTCATATCGTCATGCACTATGTACACATTCTACAAAAGTTTTGCATTTAGTTGTAACTTAATTTGTAATGGTCGATTAAAACCACTAATATCCTAGGACTTGGAAGTACCAGGATTTGTGCATGAACGGAGATAGACGATCAAACTATAAGCCAACCATTTATGTGGATGCATTCAAAAAGGATGTTGATGCTGATAGATTCTTTGAGACCGTTGTAGCTTTCACCACCACTGGAGGTCTATTGCTTTTTTCTGCGTTCATAATTCATGCCACTCATCTCAGTTGGTCCCCTGGAAATATAATATTTCAATTAATCGCGTTTAGCTTGCATGTACCAACTTAATTGTATAACTTGTCCAAACTATGTGGATACTTGTTCATGTATTATTTGTTGGATCCTCACGTATTCATCATGGAGAAAATGTGTCTCGGGTTCTTCAGATGTGACCACTTGTATCCATGCACTCTCAGACATTTGCCATTTTGTGCACTTTTATCCAAATCTTAACATATTGGATCAAACTCGTCAATTGGATTGAGCATGCACAACACAAAAAGTTGAGACAGGGTTCCTCTACAAGTAATGTTGGGAATCGTAGGCAGAAAACAAAAAATTCCTAACAACGATAACCTTAAACTAGCCAGGATCTATTACTATGCAGATATAGAATAACGAAGATTATCGATATACATACCCTTGTAGACCGACAACGGGGATTACGCTCCCGCAACAAGCGTTGTTTACGAAGCCGACGTAGCCGACCTCAAGGCCATGAAGAAGAACTCCTCCGAGCGCCCCAAGCGTGACGCCTCGCCGGGCATACACACGTACGGAGAAGATGACGACCTCCAGGCTCCGATCTAGCCGAGCAGTGGAAGTAGAAGACTTTGACCGGAGAAGACCAGCACCACGGCGGTGTGCGTATGGTGGAGAAAACTCTCTCAAGCCGTGTGCAATCCCAATTGCGGATCCGCAACTTAAACAAATGAGAGAAGAGCGAGAATGGTGAATTTTTTTAAGGCATGGGGGCACCTCTATTTAAAGGGGATGGGAGGGGTGCATCTCCCTTTGCTTAGCCATGTGGGACTATTCCCACATGGTGCGCCGCACCAAGGGGAGCCGCCGGCCCTGGTGGGCCCCATTCGGCCAACCCAGGGTTGCTCCCTCCCAAAACGCACCAAGGGGGGAAGTCCCCCTCCCCCCCGCGCCCCCATGGGCCTTTTCCCTTTGGTCTAGGCCCATTTAAATGTGCAGCCTTTAAAAATTCCAAAAATAAATAAATAAAAATGTATTTAATTATTAATTACACTAATTAATATTAAACACATATTATCTAATTTATTATGGCTCCAAAAAAACATTTTTTGGTCCCCGAACTCCGTCGGAAATGACCCGGAACTCTTCCGGTGTTCTTCTCTCTATTTTCTCTTCTACGTCCAATCTAAATAAACGTCATTTACCCTTAAGTGTGACACCCTAGCGGTTCGGGATCGCTCCAGACATGATCGAGAACCCTTCTCCGATCATGACTATCATGGAGATCTGGAAGGCTATGATAGTCCCTGTGCATCCACGAATAACTTTGTCGTTTGAACCTTAGACGTTAAGTCTCAGACCTTTGCCAGGCGATACTTAGTTTGTCCGAGACTCGGTCTTCGGTATCACGATATCGAACTTGATCTCGTTTACTTGACAATACTATCTTTAACTCGTCTGTGATATTACATCATCGTGACTCGTATGTGAGTATTAGACGGCATGGTTCGTGGATGGGTATATATAATGGCAAATAATACCTTAAATATGTTAGAATTACCAAATTTATATGCCCACATTTTGCCAGTCACGGTTAGCTTTTATGCTGATTTACTCACGTCATAAATAACTAGATATATGACTGGTGAGATAATAAAATAAATGTCACTGCTGAGCTACTTACCACTTACCAGCCGTCTATAAGAAAATGACTTCAATAGTAAGGCAGATAAGAGAGATTGTACGCCAAGCTAGTCCTACTATCTGTACCGTCCATATATGCATTGGGATAGGTTCTGCCAGATATTGGCAGAGAGTGCATGTGTTTGAAAATTACCGTATAGTGTAGATTGCTCCATGTAGGTAGGCATTTAATGCGTGGTCAGATGGGCAGTCCGTGAGCCAAAATTTAATACCCGGTTTTCTCATATTTTGAAATGGTTTCAAAATAAAATTTTCTGTTAGTAGCATATGCTCCATGAGCCAAAACAACGCCTATACACATGGAGCTAGAGTGTTCTAGTTTGTTGTACTCGAAAGAGAGAAGAGAGATGGTATTTGTGCACAATTTACGAATTTTAATCCAGTTGGCTTAGAGCATCTCTAACAGATCCCTAAACATGATTCCGTCCAGAAAATTCTGGCCGATATGAGGTTTCGGGCCATTTTGGGGGCCCGGATAAAATCCGCATATCATCCGATCCGTTCCAATGCACTATATTTCCCCTTCCGCCGTTATATTCTCAGTGCCACACTACTTATAAGGTTAGCCCACCGAGTGAAATTCACCAACTCCGGTGACCAACTAGTCTTGTTCTCTGCCGCGAAATCGACCAACTCCGGTCGATGCATGATTGGATCATTGATGTGCGGCCGTGGTGGCGAACATAAGGAGCGCCACCGCCGCATCATGGTCGACGCGGACAAGCGTGCTGGCCTTCAAGGGTGCGAGCTTTCGAAGCAACATCGACGAGAAATGTGCCATGGCCGTGTGCGCCACAGTCGCCCGCTCGCAAGACGCGGAGGGGGGGAGGAGCTCCTGCATGGTGTCGGAGGTGGTGGTGCTCAGCGACAACGAGGACGAGGAGACAAGGCGTGCATCTCGAGGCAGGCGCAAGACTGCGACTGGCTCTCCTAAAGTGGCGGGGGCTCCGATTGTGCTGGATTTAATGTGCTCGACGAGCATATCTTACCCCACATCAAGTTGTGTCGCGCAATCAAAGCGGCTCTCAGTAAAGGCAAGCGTACGACAGCGAACAGTGACGCCGCTGCTCAGCCCCGCCTCAAACAAGCCCTGGAGAAGCACAATCTGGAGTGGCCGGAGCGTGTCTCCGCGTCAAGTTCTACCTCAACTACGACGAAGAGCCACCGTCGAGGTTCTATGGTTAGGGTTAGTCTATCTAGCAGTTTGATGAACTCAGCTTTAGGTTTCGTTATCTAGCAGTTTGAATTGTGTGTGATGTTTCTGTATGAGACGAGTCGCATGATCAAAAAGCAAAATCTAGATGAAGTAGTTTTTCAATTTTTTCAGTACTAGGTTTTGTAAACCGCAAAACCAGTTTCGGGGTAGCCGAAACTGGTTTTACGGTATGAAATTATCGGGGAGAGATGCTTCTATAGGAGCATATAGTCCCACTGCCAAACACCATAATGTCAAAAAAGTCTGAAACATATTTCGGGTGTACATCCGGACATTAATCTTCGCACAAAATGTTTTGCAAAAAATATATTTTTTGTTCCCGTGCAAAAAGACAAAAATTCCTCGTGAAAAATCATTTGGAGCACCGAAAATTTGTCTTTTGTGGACATGCCTAAAAATGTCTCTTTTTTTCACAAGAAATGCCAAAAGATTCCAAAAGAAAATTTGGGGTGTACATCTGCATATTCTATGTACGTATATATTTTTGGGGAAAAAACTTTTTTCATGGCTTGTGTATAAAGACAAAAATTATCTCGTGATAACATTTCAGGTGTACATCTGTATATTCTATGTTCCCGCGCAAAATTTTGGAAAAAAAGAAAAAAATTGTGCATTGTGAAACAAAAAAATATCTCGTGATTTCTTTATATTTTGGAGCGGAGATTTTTTTTCTTTTCTTAACATTTCGGAAAAAATGTCTTTTATGCTGGTAATGAGTCTGGCCCCTCTGAAGTCGTCGTCCTGGGCCCTGAACGCGAACGGCGACGAGTCTGGCCCTAGTGAACCACTTCCTCCTGCGTTTAGATTAGTTTAGTTTAAGTCCAAGTCCAAAACCGTTGTAACGCATTCAATTTCAATGAAAATAGTGTGTTTTGTTCAAAATTTGCAGATGTTCACCAAACTTCAAAAAAAAGGTTAGAGGGTTGCCGCAGCACCGACATTATGCTGGACATGTGTTCGGCACCCCCAAACTGAACATATGTTGGCCGGTGCCGGACAGATTTTCAAGGGTACCATGAATATGCTCTCGGTATTTGTTTCTCGAAAATTAGCTTATGATTTTAGATGTGCTTCGTCAGGTATTTTATTGGTTATGGTACATGCTCGTAAGATGACGGTACATGCAAGTTCCTTCCGTCACGCACTTCCCCTCTCTCTCGCTTTCTCAGGCTTTTGAGAGTCGCTCGCGTTCTCCGCCCGCGGGCCGTCCCCGGATCTGCTCCAGCAGCGCTGCTGCCAGGAGTGGAGATGGGCGAGGTGCTCGTGGCTTCTCTGTAGATATTAGATCTAGGTTTTGGTTTGCTGTTGCTTTGGCCTCTGTGGCGTTTTGGCTTTTGCCGTTCTTCTTCCTCCACGGCTGGACACCGGCGACTCGCAACAGCGCAGGATCCAGTTCACTTTGCTTCTGCGTGGCGAATCCAGGTGGATTCCCTCCAGATTCAAAGTTGGACAAAGCCGTTTCAATAAATCTGTTTGCCGTATCTCCCACTTTGCAGATCGAAGGAGGAGGTGGTGTTGTTCTCTGCTGGTCGGCCGTGGCGGCAGGAAGAGGAGGACAAGCTTTTGCTCTTCTTCAAGATCGACAAAGTGGCTTATGCTGCGTCCTGGTGATCATCACGTGGTGGTTCTTTTCGCCACCGCGATCTGTGGCCAACAAGGTGGCCGAATTTCAACCTCCTCGATGGAGGCCTCTTCGATCCGGCGCTGGAGCTCGGCTTCTCGACATGTCCAAGTGGTTCGTCCCCGGCCGTGTGGAGATTGCTGGCGTTTGGGATCGCTCGCCGGCAGGGGGAGTCTGAGTTCTTCACTGTGCCCCGATCTCGGCGTTGCTCGCGCCTGGAGATCGCCGGCGTGTGGTGGCGGAGATGCCCTTGGACCTGATTGCTTTTTCTTTTACTGTTCTAGGGTGTTTTCTGTAAATCCGCTGGGCCTTTTTTCGAATTTTAGGTCTTTTAGGGCAATAGATGTTAAAGGCCTATGCGATATTTGTACCTGCCACCTTTGGTTATAAATCTGCAGCATCGGGGTCCTTGGACCCCAAACCTTGTACAAAAAAAAAAAAAAAAAAAAAACTCACTATCGTACGCATTGAATGCATCTTAGCAAATGGACCCATGCACTATTAAAAAAAAATGATACATAAAGGAATACACTGACAAACAAGCAACGAGATTGGTCTAGAAAATGAGAGCATCTGGGCCTATGAGCCGAAAAGAATATTCGGGCAGATAACTACTCTCTCCATCTACAAAAGGATGTCTCAACCTATCCCAAATTTCTGGACGGAGGGAGTACTATGTAGTTACTTTGAATTAAAGAAGCCCTGAATCGGTGTGCTGCTTGCTAGCTACTGATCACCATCATTTATATGCATATTCAGAGCACTAAAACCTTCAAAAAGCCTCTCTGTATATCATCCAGTATTGCATTTATCTGCAATTTATATCACTTTACATCCATTTTGCAGTTCAGTGTGCGAGTCACACTATCTTCAGAAGATTTAGTGCATAAGTGAAGCAAGAAGCACCACAAATGTGATCCCAATACGGCAGAGAAGATGGACATGATCATCAAGTTGAAATTCAAGACGAAGCAATGCTAAAGTGTGGAAGCAGCAGTTCTCAAGGAAGATACGAAGGAATTCAAACAAGTTTGAACCAGAGAAGGAGGAAGATAAACTTGGAGATCAAGCAAGCCAAAAAGGGGAAAAAGGCAAAAAGGTGATAAAGTTGGAAACACCCCATTAGCACTGTGAGCTAAAGATAGGAAAGGGAAACTTCCTCCTTTTCTCCACCTCGTGCCACTCCATCTCAGAAATGCTAAAGGGAGTATAAAGCCACCACCACACCACCACAACACCAATCGATCCGCATCCACAACCATCACCCATCCATCCACCTCACTCCATCCCATCCTCAACACCTTTTCGGCCACCAACTCCAACAACCACCAAGAACAGCAAGGACACCTCTAGAACAGAGAAGAACAAGACCAAGAACAAGAACAAGATGAACAAGGAGTCCAAGAGAAGAAGCCCAAAGCCATGGTGACCTGAAGATCGAGTTCTGCAACTCTGCTTCCATCCTTGTCTTCACCTCTGCTTCCCCTGCTTCGACAAGATCTCAGTGAGCTACAGCCAAGGAACTCTCTCCATTATTCTGTGTAATCTTGTGTCGAACTGAGTAGATCATTCATCTTTAAGTAGAGCTTGTAAAAGTTTGGATATTGCAGTGAATTGAGTGACACAGTTCTCTGTCTCTACTGAATGTTTGCATGTTCTGCTTGTCGCGTGATTTGATCTTTGTGTGTAAGGCTAGCCCCTGCATACTTCTGTGTGGAAATTCCATCCCTAGCCTTTTATGCTTGTTAACTTACTTGGATCTGGCTTGACAACCTAGAAAAGAGTGAACTTTGTGTTTAAATTTTGCTTCTTCCTTAAACCTGCTAAAACCTCTTGCTTGCACGACTAGTTTCTGCAAGCTGTTGAAGAATCCCTTGTTCCCTGTCTAAAACTTGCTGAGACCCTTGCCAGATACTTGCTTGACAACCAAGTAGCTGCAAGTTACTTCCTGAAATCATTTTCCTTAAACCCCTTTTCCAAACCCCTTTTCTGTCTTAAAGAAAAAACTGAAAACTTTGTTCTAGCTTCTGCCAACCCTTAGAACCAGCATAACTTTGTTGATCCCTGTAGAGACGATAAACAAACCCCCTAATACTATCCCGATCAAATTGGCGCCGTTGCCGGGGATTGACTTATGTTTGGAACTTTGTAGTGAAGTAGACTAGGCTGTGTGGTTAAATTGTTGAACTTTCTGTAGAATTTGTGATGTCTGTGATGTTTGATGTTCTGTGAGCTGAAACTAGAATTGCTATTAGGGGATTTAGTTCACTAACCCTTGATAAAAGTTCTTGTTTGTGCTTGTGTGCAAGGGAAACATGATCACCTTTCTGCAGTATTTGGTTTCTGTTGATGCAGTCTTCTGAAGATTCTCCTCTTGCTCCATTTGATCCAGAGCCAGAGAGAACTTTCCTTGCAAGAAGAAGAGCAGCATCAGTTTCCTCAGTAGAAGAAATAGAGGAAAGATAGTCAGTTTTCAATATGGGTGATAAGAAGTTGAGAGATTTGTGGATCCCCAAGGATCAGGTTTCAAATGCAGATGTTGTTATGCCTGCCATTCAGGCAAATAACTGGGAGATCAAGCCTGCATTAATCAATATGGTGCAGCACAATCCATTCAAAGGCAGTGCCTTGGAGAGTCCACATGAACATGTTAGGAATTTTCTGGAATATTGCAATAATCTGAAGCACAATGGTGTACCTCCTGAAGCAATTAGAATGCAGCTATTTCCATTTTCACTTTCAGGCACTGCAAAAATTTGGTTTCATGCATTGCTAGCTCATTGCAGAGATACTTGGGAGCATTTGGTTCAAGCTTTCTTTGAAAGGTACTTCCCACCTACCAAGGCAGCTGAGTGCAGAGACAAGATTACAAGGTTTGTGCTGTATGAAGGTGAAAGCTTGTATGATACTTGGCAGAGATATCAAGGACTGATCAGGATGTGTCCCAATCATGGTCAGGAACAGTGGTTAATTTGCAGACTTTTTACAAGGGCCTGACAGAGCAAACTAGAGCTTTTGTTGATTCTGCTGCTGGTGGAGGCATTATGAACAAGACCCTTGATGAAGCTACAGAGCTTATTGAGAGTATGGCCTCACATAATTTTTCCTGGACAATGAAAGAGCAGTTCATCCAATACATCAAGCTAGCAATGGCCAGAATGCCTTAGAAGCTAAGCTTGACAGCCTGACAACCCAACTAGCTCAGCTCATGCAGGAGAAGAACAGTAAGGCAATTGTGCCTGTGAATCAAGTTTCAGTGACTTGTCAGATATGTGGTATTGAAGGACATGCTTCTCATGAGTGCTCATTGTTGACTCCTTGAAAGTCAATTGGCAGAAGTGAATTATGCTCAGAATCAGGGTGTTTATTCTCAGAGCTACAATCCTGCTTGGAGGAACCACCCCAACCTCTCCTACAAGAATGCAAATCAACAGAGCTACCCTCAAGCAAACCAACATAATTTTGCCATCAAGCTCAACAAAATTTCAGACCTCAAGGTAACATGCAGTACCAGCACATCAACAGCAGCAAGCAGCTCAACCACATGCTTCTGCAAGCAACAGTCAGGCAGAAATAAGTGAGATGATGAGGCTACAGAAAGAAATGTTCAGTGGAATGCAAGAAACATGAAGATGCAGTCAGAATTGTTTTTCAAGACAATGCAGACACTTACAGCTGGAATATCCAACTCCCAAGCAGTCCAGCCTGAGAATAAGTTGCCTGCACAAGTAGAGAAAAATCCTAAACAGTGTGGAGCTATTTCAACCATTGAGACAGTGGAGGCAGTCACAACCAGAAGTGGAGTAAACACTGCACCAGTGCTAAAACCACCATGATGCCTTATGTTGCTCCACAAAGAAGACCACAAGTACAGCAAGCTGTCGTCCTGAAAACACTGTAGTAAACCTGAAAAGACAGTTGAACCAATAGTTGAAGCTGAAAAGCATGAAAATTCTGTGGAAAAAGCAGTGGAAAAGGCAGTGAAAAAACCTGATAACAATGTAGCAGATTCATTGCCTGCAGTTCAGAGAACTGATGTGCAAAAGGTACCATTTCCAGAGAGATTAGAGAAAACCAAGGAAGAAAAGCAATATGCCAAGTTCTTGGAGACCATGAAGGAAGTGCAAATTACCATTCCCATTCTGGATGCAGTATTACACATCCTTTGTATGCAAAATTCTTCAAAGACTTGATTACAAAGAAGAGAAGCTTGGAAGATCCAGAAATAGTTGCTCTGACAGAGGACTGTAGTGCTGTCATTCTGAATTATATGCCCAAAAGCTTGGTGATCCTGAAGTTTTAGTATTCCTTGTGTGGTTGGAAAAAGAACATTCACAGCTTTGTGTGATTTAGGTTCATCAGTGAGTGTTTTACCTTGGCTGTCAGTCAAGTTTTGCAGCTAGGAGCTCTGAAGCCACTTCCATGACACTGCAGTTAGCTGACAGAACACTGAGGAAGCCAGCTGGAATTCTTGAAGATGTGCCTGTCCAGGTTGGAAACTTTGCTTATCCAGTTGATTTTGTGGTACTGGAAATGGAAGACAACTCAGAATCCATGATTCTAGGCAGGCCATTCTTGGCAACAAGGAGCAATAATTGATGTAAAAGGTGGAACACTGAAGTTGCAGTTTGGCTCAGAACAAGCAGAATTCAGCATGAAGCATGCTTCACATTACCCAATGTTCTGGAGCAATGCCATCTATTGATGTTTGACAGAAGTGTTCACAATGCTTTAAAAGAATTGCAGTCAGAAGAACCTGAAGTTCAAGTATTTGTTACTGCAGAAACAAATTTACAGGAACTTTGTGCAATAAATCTTTGTGAAGAAAGATCAGAGGAAGTACAAAGTGAAATTCCTCAGCCAGCTCACAACTCCATTGTTGAGCTAAAAGAATTACCTGATCATCTGAAGTACTCCTTTTTAGAGAAAGAAAAAATTCATCCAGTGATAATTAGCTCTGCTTTGGACAGTGAACAGGAAGAAAACTTTTGTCTGTGTTGAGATTGTAAAAATGTGATTGGATATTCTATTGATGACATCAAGGGAATTGATGAGAAAGTTTGTTCACACAGGATACACTTGGAAGAAAGTAAACCTACTAGAGAAGGGCAGAGAAGATTAAATCCTGCTATGCAGAAGTGTAAAAAGAGGTCTAAAGCTCCTCAGGCAGGCATGATTTACCCCATCTCTGACAGTGAGTGGGTGAGTCCTATCCACATTGTGCCAAAGAAAGGAGGCTACACAGTGGTAGAAATGAAGAAGGAAAGTTGATACCACAAGACCTGTCACTGGTTGGAGAATGGTTAATGATTTCAGAAAACTGAACAAAGCAACAAGAAAGACCATTTTCCTTTACCTTTCATGGATCAGATGCTGGAAAGATTAGCAGGCAGGAATTTATTGCTATCTGGATGGTTATTCTGGATTTCTCCAAATCCAATACCCAGCTGACCAAGAAAAACAACTTTCACTTGTCCTTATGGAACTTTTGCTTACAAGAGATTGCCTTTTGGTTTGTGTAATGCACCTGGCACATTTCAGAGATGTATGATGTCAATATTCTCTGATTACATTGAAAAATCATGGAAGTGTTCATGGATGATTTCACAGTGTATGGAAAAGATTTTGCACTTGCCTGAAGAACTTGACAGCAGTGTTGCACAGATGTTCAGAGCAGAACCTTATCCTTAACTGGGAGAAGTGCCACTTTTTAGTAACTGAAGGTATTGTGCTTGGGCACATGGTTTCTGCCAGGGATAGAAGTGGATAAAGCAAAAGTAGATGTGATTGCAAAGCTACCTCCCCTGAAAATGTGAAAGGAATTCAGAGTTTCTTGGGTCATGCTGGTTTTTACAGAAGATTTATCAAGGATTTTCTCTCCTTGCTAAACCACTCACTCACCTGCTAAATCATGATGTGCAGTTTGTGTTTGATGAAGCATGTATGCAGGCTTCAACAAGCTAAAAGAAGCTTTGGTTACAGCTCCAATAGTGCAGCCACCTGACTGGAATTTGCCATTTGAGCTGATGTGTGATGCAAGTGATTTTGCAGTAGGAGCAGTGCTTGGCCAGAAAGAGAGAAAGCTGTCCATGTGATTCATTATGCAAGCAAAACACTTGATGATGCTCAGATCAACTACACACACTGAAAAAGAATTGCTAGCAGTAGTGTTTGCATTTGACAAATTCAGGCCATACCTTGTTGGACACAAGTGCATTGTTTTCACTGATCATGCAGCAATAAGGTACTTGGTGAAGAAAAAGGATGCAAAGCCAAGACTGATCAGATGGGTATTATTGCTGCAAGAATTGATATTGAAATCAAGACAAGAAAGGCTCAGAAAATACTGTTGCAGATCACTTGTCTAGAATAAACAGTCCTGAAAACAGAGAGATTCAAGATGGTATACCTGGTGAGCAACTGATGGAAGTAAAAGCTAGTACTCCTTGGTATGCGACATAGTAAACTTCCTTGTCTGTGAGATTGTGCCAGCAGACATGTCCTACCAACAGAGAAAGAAATTTCTGCATGATGCCAAGAGTTACTACTGGGATGAACCATTTCTGTACAAGCATTGTGCAGATGGAATAGTGAGAAGATGTGTGCCATCTGAAGAAATTGGTGATGTGATGTTTCAATGCCATGCAGGCATGTATGGAGGCCATGCTGGAGTGATGAAAACTCAAGCAAAAATTCTGCAGCTGGATTTTATTGGCCTAATCTGTTCAAGATGTGAATAATATATCAAGCAGTGTGATCCTGTCAGAGAACTGGAAAGATGTCAAGAAGAAATGAAATGCCACAGCAAGGAATACTTGAAGTGGAATTGTTTGATGTGTGGGGAGTTGATTTGTTGGACCCTTGCCATCATCAAAAGGATACAAGCATATACTAGTTGCAGTGGACTATGTGTCCAAATGGGTTGAAGCAGTACTACTGTGAGTGCAGATTCCAAGGCAGTCTGCAAGCTGTTCAAAGATGTTATCTTCCCTAGGTTTGGAGTACCAAGAGTTGTTATCAGTGATGGTGGAGCTCATTTCAACAATGAACAGCTAGAGAAGCTACTGAGCAAGTATGGTGTGAAGAATCACAGAGTAACTACACCTTACCACCCACAGGCTAATGGACAAGTTGAGCTTTCCAACAGAGAAGTTAAGCAAATATTAGAGAAAGTTGTGTCCAAGTCCAGAGGGGATTGGTCAATGAAGCTACCAGATACCTTGTGGGCATACAGAACTGGATACAAGACACCTATTGGTATGTCACCATTTAGGCTTGTCTATGGAAAAGCATGTCACTTACCAGTTGAGCTAGAGCACAGAGCTCAGTGGGCTATCAAGAAATTGAACATGGATTTAGGAAAAGCTGGAGATGCAAGAAAGTTGCAGATGTGTGAGCTGAAGAGCTGAGGCATGATGCCTATGAGAGTTCCAAGATTACAAAGAAAAGACCAAGAAATGGCATGACAAGCATATCCTCAGAAAGGAATTCAGGATTGGACAGACAGTGCTTGTTTATGATTCCAAGCTGCATTTATTCTCTGGCAAATTCAAGTCCAGATGGTTTGGACCTTGTTCATCAAGAGAGACCTGGGACATGGTGCTTTCGAAGTTCAGAGTCCATCTGAAGGCTGTTCAAGGTTAATGGTCAGAGAATGAAACATTATGTGTGGGAGAGAAAGTTAATTATGAAGATGCTGAAGTTACAGAAGAAGATGAGCTACAGGATGTTGCTAATGCATCCTTGCAGCTGTGAACCAATGAAGAAGCTACAGTCAGGCTCATGACTATAAACAAGCGCTCATCAGGAGGCAGCCTGATACCTTTTTATATTATTTACATTTTTATTTCCTTTATTTGCTATCTCTGTTTTGTGTGTTTCTTTTGTTTTAGTGTTTCAGTTAAGGAATAAAAGAGAATGGAGAAGTTTGGTTATGATGAAGCAAGGAGCAGAAGTGATCACCAGGTGGAAACATTCTGATCCTTAAAACCATTTTACAAGCATGAATACTATTGCTATGCCATGGTTCTGAATTATTATCAATTTGGCAATTTAAAGTTGTTTCAGTGAAGTTTCATGAAGTTGCTTTGTTCTGATTAAGTAGCATTACATTTTATTGTGAATCTTGCATTTTATTCTGCTTGTTATCCTTGCAAATGTTCATGTTCAGAAACAATTATCAATGTAGTATTCATTTGTTTCTCTGTTCAAAGCTTTTGGAATACCTGATAATGCAATTTGCTAAGAAACTGAATGTGATGATCCATTTTAGAGCCATTTTATTACTGCATTCTGCATTCTGCATTTTTGCATTAGCAATCATGATCCCTGGATTGTGATTTGTGAAGCACTAACAGTGAAACTAACTAAAAGTTTGGCAACAACAAGTAATTTTTTGCATTAGCTACTGTGATCTTTGGATTGTAGTATGTGAAGCACTAACTTAAAAATTCTATAACTAAAGCTTGAAGCAATTTTTGGCATTAGCAGTTGTGATCCTGGGATTGCAACATGTGAAGCACTAACTGTGTTAAACCTGACAAGAAATTAACTAACTAACTCATTCTGCATTTGCATTAGCCTTACTATGTTCCTGGGAACTGTGGTAGGTGAAGCACTGACTCTGCATACATTTCAATCCATTTATGCATTGGTATCGGTTTATTACTGGATCTTTTCTTATTCAATTTCTTGTGAACTGTCTTATCATGTTATTCCAAAGTTGTTGAACTAGAAATGATTAAATCCTGCTATTTGAAATTTGTTTCCAAACTGGCTCTTGCATAATCATAAGCAGAAACTGCAATGAATCCAGATTAAATGAACTGCTAAGTTTTCAGACATTGCATCGATCATTATCAGTCTATTATCAGAGTTTTGTCACTATCATCTTTTATCAGATTTTGCTTTACTTGGGGACAAGCAAAGGTTTGGTCTGGGGGTTTGATCACATCATTTATATGCATATTCAGAGCACTAAAACCTTCAAAAAACCTCTCTGTATATCATCCAGTATTGCATTTATCTGCAATTTATAGCACTTTACATCCATTTTGCAGTTCAGTGTGCAGTCACACTATCTTCAGAAGATTTAGTGCATAAGTGAAGCAAGAAGCACCACAAATGTGATCCCAATACAGCAGAGAAGATGGACATGTCATCAAGTTGAAATTCAAGACGAAGCAATGCAAAAGTGTGGCAGCAGCAGTTCTCAGAGAAGTTATGAAGGAATTCAAACAAGTTTGAACCAGAGAAGGAGGGAAGATCAAACTTGGAGTCTATCAAGCAAGCCAAAAAGGGGAAAAAAGGCAAAAGGTGATAAAGTTGGAAAAACACCCCATGAGCACTGTGAGCTAAAGATAGGAAAGGGAAACATTCCTCCTTCTCCACCTCGTGCCACTCCACCTCAGAAATGCTAAAGGGAGTATAAAAGCCACCACCACACCACCACAACACCAATCGATCCGCATCACAACCATCACCCATCCATCCACCTCACTCCATCCCATCCTCAACACCTTTTCGGCCACCAACTCCAACAACCACCAAGAAACAGCAAGAACACCT